>CM040240.1:112892287-112978287 GCA_022545495.1 Chrysanthemum lavandulifolium
CGAATTACGTAAAAGGAGTTGGTGTAATTACATAAAATTATTTTCGCCTTTCATAATCAGTTTTTTGCAGCTGGTATGAAAGTGTGTACACCATTGCAACTAGTTTAAACCTAGTTATGCAAAACTGATTACTTGAATCTGTAGTGATTATAATTTGCTTACCCAAACAATAATATTGATCTATATGACTGTAGGTCATGATAATCGGATAATGAGTTCCATAACATGGATTATGTTATAAAGGCAACGCATTTAATACACAAAACTTACATTTTGATAGGGAAAGTCATCTGCTTCAAGCATGTGAATAACGTGACCCATCTTCGGCCTTTTTTGCGCACTTGGATCCACACATCTTAATGCTACTAATAGAACACGCTTCAATGCTCTTGAAGATGGTTTCTCAGGTATCTTAGGATCCAAAACCCCTTCGGAATTTCTATTTGATACCATCGTTTTAAGCCAATCAACAAGGTTTACCTGTGTTATTTTGATTTAGAATCCATGTAAATGAAAAGTAAAAAAGATAGATGACCAAAAATAAACACAAACCTCTCCTTGAGGCCGACCATAGTCTACAGGATTTCTACCGCTAATTATCTCCATAATAAGAATCCCAAAACTGTATACATCGCTTCTTTCATTCAACATGCCGGTACTAGCATATTCGGGAGCAACATACCTATCGAGAACAATAGGAAACTGGATTGAGTTATTTGGGCATAAAGGACTTTAAATGGAAAAACGGGTGGGGAGGGTAATGGTCAAAAAGGGTTGGGGTCAAAACATGCATCTTTTGTATGGCTGAAAACGAGTCAAGCTGGGTTGACTCGGACACTTCTGTTTAAAAAGAATTCATCTTTTTACAATAATTAAAGTGTCGAATATAATTACAAAAATACAGTTTTTCAGTATTTTCTGATTTTTTCAATGAAAAAGATTTAGGAATTATATGCAGCAAAAAAAGACACATTCGAGCGTTTTAACCATTCACATCCATTTACTTTGTAGCTAAGAAATTTTACCCTTTTGATCTCTAAGAGACAAAAGATAGCCTAAATAGACCCATTCAAAAGTAAATTCATCAAAATTGCCAACTCTATAAGAGAGCATAAATAGGAAGAAGCAACTACTTACCCAAATGTTCCCATGACTCTTGTGGTCACGTAACTACTTTCTGAGCCCAAAAGCTTGGCCAAACCAAAATCCGAAACTTTCGGGTTCCATTGCCTATCGAGCAAAATGTTGCTAGACTTGATATCACGATGAACCACTTTGGGCTCGAGTCCTTCGTGCAAATAAGTCAACCTATCAATTACCATAAAGGGTTTAGGATTTCTTGGAAGAATAATGAAGATGCTGGATCAAGAATGTACCCTTTGGCCATTCCAAGTATAATGTTCATTCGTATCTCCCATGTAAGCGGACTGGTGGGTCCTACATCTCCATGAAGCCATTGTTCTAAGTTTCCATTATCAACATACTCGTAAACGAGGATCCTACACATGAAGCAGAACATATGTAAAGGTCCTTTGATGTGTAGATTATACAATTTGAAATGAAAACTTTTGAACTACTGTATGAAACAAAGGGGCAATGATTGTAGATTACCTGTGAGCTCCTTCTACACAATACCCGAGCAACCTCACTAAATTCTTGTGGCGTACACGTCCAATTGCTTCTACTTCAACCTTGAACTCTCTTTCAGCTTGACCTCTGTTCAAAATATTTCAAAAACGACAATAAGAAGTTAGCAATGTTTGTGATTGCTCTTTTGAGATGATTATCAGATTACTATGTATTCAAGTGGCACGTAGTTAAGTTCTAGTGTTTGGTTATAGTAACTAATTCCAATTCGGCCATTTAGACGTAAATAAATTCTAAACAATCCAAATATGTCACACTAAGCAGTTGGTTGTCTGATTTTACAACTTTAAATAACACAAGCAACTTTTAAACCCTATCATCTGACTCTTATTAGTGTGATATCTGATTCTTATTATTCCACATGAATAATCACATCCAAAACGCCACGCCAAAAACCCTTACAAAACAACGATTTTGTAACTTAGTTTGTTCATAGCTAAGTTATTTGATCTCTCCATAAGCTTTGCAAAGCCGAGTGTGCATTACTTGGGTTGGATCCCAACTTAATCACCTGTATGGGAAAATTCATTGACATAAGCTACATAAACACACATCAGGACTTAAATAAAGATAACCCACAAATTTCTTACATCACACGGCAAATAAGTGATTATATACATGTATAAGGGGTGTTTGACTTGGCTTATTTTCTGGGCTTAACTAAAGCTGGACAATCTAATGAACTCACTTTTAAGAGTTATTAGGTTATCACTTTAAACTTATGGACTAAATAAGACATAAGTTCCAGTTAAAAACGAGCTCATTGGATTTCTCAAATTTCTTAATTCTGGGACTCAAATTCACATACTTATATAGCACATACTATCTGAGACTTCTTCATTCAGTCAAATAAGTGACTATATACATATATAATGCAATTAGTTATCTAATCGTTCAAAATATTATATATTTAAGATATTTTCTCATCTAAATACTGTTTTTCTTCGTGAAAAATATGTGTACACATGCATATAATTTTGAGGCCCCTAAAACTTTTGAGGCCCTGAGCGGTTGCTCATCTTGCACACCCTCAACGAAGGCCCTGCTTATGTACCACCTACTAGCTAGTACCTCAAACTAGACTTCTGGAACTTACAAACTCTTAATTCATGGGTCACTAAAATATTGCACCCTAAGTTATACCAACGCATAAAAAAAACATTAATAAACTAAAAACCAACCCTATTATTCACATATGTATATAGCACGTACTATCTGAGACTACTTCATTCAGGCAAATAAGTGATTAGATGCATGTATAAGGGGGTGTTCGGTTTAGCTTATTTTCTGGGCTTAATTAAAGTGGGAGAATCCGACAGACTCACTTTTAACAGCTTACGAAGTTATCAACTTAAACTTATGGACTAAAATAAGCTATAGCTCAAGGTAATAAACTCAGGCTATTAAAAACTGTTGGAACTAATGATATAATTAGTTAATTAATATAAGTCTAAGGACCAAATAGTATGTCTTGTTTTTAATATCTGTAAATATTTAAAAAGCCTGTCAAAATCTGTTATGGGCTTGGGTCGATATATGGGTCGTTCAGGTTAGTTAGGATACAACGGTTAGTTTAGAAGGGTTATAGAATAGGTATGTCGTTTATTGAAACGTTGCATCCTTTTGATGGCAGCGTTTCATTATGTATAAAAGGGTCAAGAGTCTGTAACAATCACAATCATTCAATACCAATTCAATACGCATTGTTACTATATCTTTGTTAGTTTCTGCATACATACTGCTTATAAACCCACTGTCCCAAACACCCCTTCTGTTTTCAGTCGCAAACCAAAACAAAACAGTTGTGATCGATGGCCATTTAACAGAAAGCAACAAAAACGAGCTCATCGGAAGTTTCTTTAAGCCCCAGAAAATAAAGCTAAACCAAACACCCTCAGATTACTTTTACTACGTATTATTTTTCTCTAAAGAGAAATTATTCACATAATTTGCTATCTGAGACTACTTCATTCAGTCAATTAAGTGATTATATACATGTATAAACGAGGTGTTTAGTTTAACTTATATTCTGGGCTTATTTAAAGTTGGAACACATTACAACTTCGCTTTAATCAGCTTTTATCAACTTATGAGGTCATCAATTTGAGCTTACAGACTTGAAGAAGCCATAAGCTCAAGTTAATAAAGGTGTAAAAAATGAGCTTATAAGATTTCCCACCAAGCCCCCAAAAAAAGCTAAAGCAAACACCCTCAAGATATTTTTTAAAATTTTTTCGGGCGTCAATTTATCTACACACTTATGTACCACCTACTAGCTAGTACCTCAAACTAGACTTTTAGAACTCACAAGCTCTTAATTCATGGGTCACTCAAATATTACCCCCTAAGTTATACTAACACACAAAAAACATCAATAATAAACTAAAAACTAAACCTATGATTCACATACGTATATAGCACGTACTATCTGAGACTACTTTTTTTTTTAATTACGTGGGTTTCTGATTCGACATTGCGAGCCGACTAATCCCAGGGCGACTACCCTTTTGGATAGCCCGGAGTCAACCAGGTGAATAAAAAAATGACTAGCTTATACTCTTCATTCAGGCAAACAAGTTATTATATGCACGTATAAGGGAGTGTTTGGTTTAGCTTATACTCTTGTCTTATTTAAAACTGAAAGAAATGACTAGCTTGATTTTAACAACTTCAAGATTATCAGTTTAAGCTTTTGGACTTAAATAAGCCACAAGCTGAAGTTATTAAACTTACGCCGTTAAAAACGAGCACATCCAATTTTCCATCAAGCCCAAGAAAATAAAGCAAAACCAAACAACCCCAAAGTTACTTTTGTTATTTTATTTTTTTTCTTTGAAAGACAAATTATTCACTTACTGTTTTAGAATGTACTATCTGAGACTACATTCAGGCAAATAAGTGATTATGTACATTTATAAAGGGTGTTTGGTTTAGCTTATTTTCTGGGCTTAAATAAAACTGGACAATCCAAGAAACTCACTTTTAACAGGTTACGAGGTTATCAACTTAACTTATAGACTTAAATAAGTCATAAGCTCAAGCTCACATTTTCCAATTTTCTCTACGCCCCAGAAAATAAAGGTAAACCAAAATTTCCAAAGCTAAACGGGCTTATTCAAAGTTAGGAAAAATAATGAACTTACTTTCTATGGATGAGGCAATAAATTTGAGCTTTTGGACTTAATTAGGCCATAATTTCAGATTGATAAACTCACGCCATTAAAAACGAGTTCATCAAAATTTCCAAATTTGAATAAACCCCAGAACATATAGCTAAACCAAACACCCTCAAGCTACCTATTATGTTCTTTCCTTTTTGAAAAAAATTATTCACACTTACAAATTAGTATTTTCAAACCAGATTAGAAGTTTAGAACCTAGAACCTCTTGGTTGATAGCCCATCACATACCCTTAAGCACACACGTTATAACACACATAAAAACAAATTAAGAAAGAAAAAAAAAGGTTAAATTAGAAACGAAACCTATTATTAAGCAAATTTTTAACTGCAACAGTAGACCCATCATCCAAAACACCACAATAAACAATCCCCAATGAGTTAGCTAGAGGGTACAATTAGCTAGATGAGTAATATAACATTCACATAATCGCTACAAATTACGTACTAATCGCATTTTCAAATTGAGCGAATCGCACACAATTTTACATAAAAAAAAAATAAAATAAAATAAAATAAAAATTCAGAAAATCGTAAAATAGCATTCCGCTGCATTTGCAGCGGCTATATACATGTAAAAACGAGGCGTTTGGTTAAGCTTATTTTCTGGGCTTATTTAATGTGGGACAAATGAAAATGCCACTTTAATCAGCTTTTATCAACTTAGGAGGTCATCAATTTGAGCATATGGACTTAAAGAAGCCATAAACTCAAGTTGATAACGCTCTCAAAAACGAGCTTATCAGATTTCCCACATTTTAATAAGCCCCAGATAATAAAGCTAAACCAATTACTCCCAAGTTAACTTTTTTCTCAAACTCGTGATTGATGGGTCACTTACACATACCGCTAAGCCTAAGTTATACTAGTACTTCACACTTGAAAAAATAGGAAAAGTTCGAAAGCTAACTTATTATTAAGCAAATTCTTAACAGCAACAGTAGAGCCATCCTCCAAAACACCACAGTACACAATCCCATAACCACCTTCACCAATCACATTCTCATCACTAAAACCATTTGTAGCAATCTCAAGCTCCCTCAAAGTATACCAATGACCCCACCCCAAATGTGACACCTCAGGCTGAACCAGCCCACCCGACCCAACACCCACCACCTCACCCGACCCGTTTTCATGACCCGACCCAACCACACCTTTCTCCTGATAACACACCACCCTATGCTTCTTCTTCCCTAGCTCAACCTGAACCTTCTCCGGTTCAAGGTCATAAACCGGGTCGGTTCGGGCCGGGTCGACCCGGATTTCGGTTATGTCTTTTGAGATGTTTGGGATAATGGGTTTTTTGTTTTGAGCTTTTTTATTGTGTTTGGAAGTGAAATAGAGTGATATTAAGAACATTAAGATAACTATAGTGGCACCGACAAAGATACCGACAACAACCCATAACCTTAAACCGAAGATGGATGTTTTTTTGGAGAGCTGGTCGTTGAGAAAACCAGACATTATTGTTGTTTGGTTGTTTTGTACGATGATGTTTACATGTGATAAAAGAAAAAAGACAGTTTGGGGAAATAATGTAATGAAGAAGAAGAGAGACAAAAAGGAAGGTGTGTGTTTAATGAACTTAAGATGAGTGTGTTGTTTTGTAGTAGAAGAGACTAGATAGTAGCTGTATTGATGGGACTTTCGTAAATTTAGTAGCCACACTTTTGATGGGACTTTTGTAAACCAATTCATATTACTCGTAAAATAATTGGTTACTGATAAAAAAATACTATGGGTTAAAAAAAACATTATTATTATAGCTTTCTTTTTTCATAACGGTAATCTTATGCTAATAAATTAATTTATACTTCTTCGGTGTTCATATTTTCTTTTTGGAATGTTTCAAAAAAGTTGTTCACTTTTTATTTTTATTAAAAAAAAAGAATTTAGTAAAAGAATATTTTATATAAGTGGTTGAGAATTGTAATGGTCCCACTTTTATTAAACTTTATGTTTTTTTGTCTCCTAACAATAATTTTGAAATAAAGAGAGTAACTTTTTAAAAATTTGTAATAATAACCTCAAATAAAGATAATCTTATAAACTTAATCTAAATTCTTTATCTATTTTTAGAAATGAATAAGTAATTTGAAACAATCGAAAACAATTGTGGACTATAAATATGACATGGAAGGAGTACAACGTAATACCAAATACCAAAAGAATGTAGATCTCCTAATAACGTAGTAATACCAAGTTATGGAAGCTAAAGCTTCAACATGTATACGTGAAACAAATGAGGGAATTGGCAAGCAAAAATCAACTGAATTACCGATGTATTATTGTAATGGCGAGATCAAACCCGCATTTATCAAAACTTTTCAAAGCAACACCGTAAATAATAGTCACTCTTAAGTCTTAACCGACCAAGCCAAATGTTTCTACCATTTTAAACCCAACACAAACATGTTTAAATTTGTTATCTAATCTTACAGTACTCCGTAAGTAGAATAAATGCAATTGTATTTTAAAAAGTATTAGTTTTTTATTTTATTAGCTTTTTGTGTTTCTTATTACAATATATTATAATAGTGAAAATTGCCCTTCACAGTTAAATGATTCTTAAGATCTTTGGTATTTGTTAATCTTCCGTTTGATTGGTTCATTTGAAGGGATTTACTTAGTGAACATGCTCAATAGTACATCAAGTACACCTTTGGCATAATGTCATTGGCCAAAAGTAATTGCAAAAATTACTGTTCACTCTAATCACACTGTAATATGTACTAAATCACCTCCTAGAAATTTCCATATCCACCGCCTCCATATCATAAAAAACCTCTCATTAACCACACTTCCAAACTATTTGGATCTCTCCCTAAACTTCTTCTCTTTTTTAATCCATATCAAAACCGGTTATCACTCTTTAAGATAACTGCTTGAATCCATATCCTAAAATCTTCTCCTTCCTTGGACATCATTAACAGGTATCCTTTAGTTGTTTGGTAGTTTGTTTTTGGTTTTGTATCTTTTTTTTCGTAGTTTTATCTTATGGCTTTGATCACTGATGTGGTTCATAGTCTTAAGTTTTGATAACTGATTAGGCTTAAGTTGTGAAAAAAACATAACGGGTTTTTGTCAATTACATCACATCTCCAGAAGCATCTCAATCGGATTGTTATTTTTTTTATTTTTTATATGATGTTCTTGGGATATGTTCATATTCCGGCCACCGGAATCATTTCCGAATCATCCACCAAACTCCTCTGACCACAAGGTACCGTCTCTTTATTTAATTTGTTATCAGATATTGTCTATGTTTAGATTTGATGATACTTTTGTGTTTTTATTTTGTTACTTTCAGGAGAAAGGGGTTTACATTAGTTTCAGAATACATGGGTTAAATCAGGTATGCTATTTTTATTACTGCTTTTCAATTTTGTTTGTCGTTTAATTTAAGTGAAATCTCATTTTTTTCCGTTGTTAGTGTGGCTTTTTTTTAGGGGATATTGAGGACCAGTATATGTTTTTTAGCATTTTTGTAACGTCATTTACATAGACAAAAGTTGTTTGGTTAAAAATGATTCTTTGAGATGAAATCAGAACTCTTTTTTTAATCATCATGTTTAACCTATGAATGTTAACTGTTGAGAGGCTGTTCATGTATAATATTACATATAACTGAAATAAAGGTTTGAAAATTTATGTTCAACTTTGCCTTTCACCAAAAATACCGAACCTGTTGTGTTGTTTAAGCTTTGTGAATGGGTAATCGGGGTAACCACGAATATTACGATTAGTTATGTGTTAAGGTTCGTGGATTTGGAAACTGATTCTATTTATGGTTGCAGCCAAAATGTGGTGTTTGTTTCCGGTGATGTATCAACAGAAGTGTTAGTGGTTATGGTTGTTTGTGAGTTTCATGTTTGCTGCCTGCTCTCATAAGACGTGTTTTATCGGCTCACATCTGCAATTGCAACCTCGGCTTGCTGACCTTGCCGCCATGCCAGGCATATCCTCCTGAGTTTGGCACCTGTGTGTGTTGAGATAAAAAAGGTGAACCAGGTTGGGATGATCCAGGATTTACTCAAATGGTATTTCACCTTGGTGGGGTAGGCTTGGTGAGCTTGCAGCCATGGTAGACATATGGCAATGATGATGCTATTGTTGTGAGTGTATAATTTTTCAGCTACAATAACTTGCTGAACTGTGGTGGGTGAAACCGATCCATATCTTGGCGAGGCAGCACGCCTTCGTGTTTGCAGCCATGACGGGTCGAATACCCTTTGATACGGTTACACACTCACAAATCTGAGCCAAATTGATAAGGAAATAACGCCCATCCCAAGGCGCTACATTGCTTAAAAACTATGTTGGTCGGTATTCGACTAAAAAAAGATACATGATACATATGTGGATTTTGTATTGTCCAATTTTTTTTGTCGTCATTTTTGGTAAATTGATACGACTTTGTTGTTAATGCGGTCTTAGGTTGGTTGTCTGTTGTTGTGCGTTATGGTATGCCAAGTGCTACAAATTATAATACCAATATCCGATGTGTGGGAGAATTTGCAATACCAATATCCGATGTGTGAAGAAGTGCAGTCAAAATGGCCAAACGGAAAAGGTGTCATCCAGCTGTACAAGTTATGGAGGTGAAGACAGTAGATAGACCTTTCTTTGTTTTTTATTTATAATTATATACATTTCCTGTTAACTTTGTTTATTTATTCATTTTATTGATGACAAGTCTAAAATGTCTGTATAATTTTTCATTTACGGCAGGATAACTAAGACTAACAGATGCTGAGGTTAGAAGAAATAAACCCACAGTCCGCCAAAGAAAAAGACAGGCTAACAATAGCAGTATGTCCAATGGCAGAACAACAGCAGCTGATGAAGGTAATTTTTTTCACCTACTTCAGTTGCTTTTACACTTTGTACATGTAGGAGTCTTAATTTAATTTTTTACTGAATATTCAATAGCAGGAGTGTCACATTCATACATTGATGTGGGCGACTGTCATTGGAGATGTGAATATTGCAATGCGTTTTTTGGTATGGTGAAAGGGTAAAAGGTGGTTCGACAAAACAAAAGGCTCGATTTGGATATATTTCAACTGCTTATATAAGTAGAAATACCAAGAGACTTTAGAATACATGGTATATTTGGCAAACATCTTTGAAGTAAAAAACAGAAACGATGCGGATAATATTTCCATTACTACTTTCTTTCAATTTGGATATATTTCAAATGCTTATATAAGTAGAAATACCAAGAGAATTTAGAATACATGGTATGTTTGCCAAACATACTGAGAATCTAGGGGGTGTTTGGATTTACCTTTATTTTACATGTTTTAGTTGTTGCGGGCTGATTTGTTCTTTTAAGATGTTTATAGATATGCTTTTGTGGTAAGTTTTTGGTTTACCTATGGGGTTTTGCGGTTTATTTCTAACATGCCAAATGGATTAAGCAACTACATTAAAACTAAACTGGAATCAAGTCAGTGAATCGGAGGTCGTCTGGAATAATTTAAAATGGATAGAACATCATAATTATTTTAGTATATAATTTTCATTATCCTTCTAATATCATGTTCTTATAGTCACATTATTGTACTGCTTGAGGATCAAACCCCATTTGAATTAAAGTAATTTACCTATGATGTATTTTCTTTTAACTTCAATATTTCTTCGAAAACCGTGACTCACAATCACGGCCATTGTTATATTTCACATTCTTAAAAGTTTTTTTCGTTACATGTTTAATTTGCATTTGTGTTTTATATTCATAGGTTGCTGAACAAGGATCCTAAATTTACCAACGTTTGAGGTAATTACTTTTTATTTTTTATTTAGGAATCTCATTAAATTTGGATAGCGTAGGTAAACAATGCATCATAATAGGACCAGTATTTTGCAACATGCCTTAATTCTTTGTTGGTTGGTGGTGACATTTTTTCAGTAGGTGGTGTCAGCAAGGCACAAGAATGTGTAGCCAACACAGAAGTAGTTGTAATTTTGTAAATAAGCAAAAGTAAACCGTGGAGACGTCACAATATTTTTTGGATAAATTGCTTGCAGACTATTTGGCACTGATGGATGGTTTGCCAGAAGCTATACGGAGTAATATTTGAAGGATTTACACGCTCGCCTTCTCAATGACCTTATCTTATTTGTGATATTGATGTTCCACAATATTTTTCATACATATGTCAATTGTTATGCTTGCCGGAAAAAGTGTACAGATTTTCATTATAACAACATGGATAGTTTGTTTCTATTAAATAACAAAATCTTTATTGTTTGTGTTAGCAGGACATGTTGAGGAACAGATAGAATTGCTTGCAAGCAAAACATATATATATATATATATATATATAATGGCTTTTTCGATTGTTTGTAATTTGCAATTAGACAAACGAAAAAGCAACTTTTAACATGTTCATTCGACCCGTTTGACCCATTTGCTATATTTCGAGTATATGATTATTGGTCTAATACATATCTCATTTTGATGTCAACATACCTTTTGGTACATCACACTTTCTGTATTTTAGTTACAGATAGACGGATCTCTACGTTTTGCCTAGACGGATCCCTCCAAGGAGGGAACCGCGGGATCCGTGCAACATAAGATTTTTTTTACTTACTCAAGTCTTATTTGCAGGAAATTATGCATTATATACTTGTCTTCTAACCTTTGTTTTGTAGATTTTCAATTTACACGTGAAGACTTTGAAACCTTAAGCTAGGGGAGCTTTGTGTCAAAGAAATACATTGCAAAATCACTTGCAATATTAGGATTACATTTTATGACGTCCCTTTTCAAAGTTGCAATCATAAAGGGGGAGCATATTCGTCACTTAGACGAAATCTTTTGCAAACTTAATTGCAAATGAACTAGCTTAGTATTTTTTTTCTTCTTGACGCCCTCAAAAAGGGATGGACTCGTCAAGGGGGAGTTAAGACGAGAACTCTTCCCGTCACTTGCTCTCTATTTTTTTTTCACATGTTTTTCTTAAAAAAATGTGTTAGTTCCTTTCCAAAGCTCTTTTTGTTTCGACAAAAAGGGGGAGAAGAAAGTAAAAACTACAAACTCAAACTTCTTCGAATTTTAGTTTTTCCTTAAAATAATTTTATGTTTTGTCATCAACAAAAATGGGGAGATTGTTAATACAAATAAGCCGTAAAAACGTTTATTTATATTTTACGATCATCTAATGTTTTGTCGATAACAAACGTAAAATCATTTTAACGAAACAAATAAAATACGTAAATGGTTTGAGCCAATAATTTTCTAACACACTTACGTTTTCACATAAAACACTAAAACAAGTATAAGTGATTTTATGATTTAGTAATACATATGTACAACAATTAGTGTTTACATATTGGGTAAATATATACATAACTAGTATGTATTATAATGGGTAATACAATTGGGTAGAAACTTAAGTATTTAACCCATTGACCAAATACATTGAATATAGTTGGGTACAACCCAAAGTTCATGACCCATATCCATGGAGCTTGACCCATAACCCATTGCATGACATCATGCTTATGTCATATATGGATAATATCCATGACCCATGATTTTAATCCATGGCCCATAGTTTTAATCCATGAACCATGGACTAGATGCATTACATCTTGGAGATACATTGTATCTAGTTGGATACCCATGATCCATAACCCATGACCCAAAACCTATGGGCAAAAGGGAGCGTCCCACGGATCCCCATTATTACACTGGACGGATCCTCAAGTAAGGGATCCGTGGGATCCGTGGAACAGTAGATGTTTTTCTTCTATAAATAGTGAGTCATTTCTTCCTTTTGGGTTGCCACTCCCACACATACTTTCCCCAAGTATTGTAATCTTCTAACCACAGATCCTAAAGGATCTTTCTATGTAGTTTGTCTTTTGTTTTTGTGTGATTCTCTAGGTTCCTCTTAAAGGCGAGATCACCACTTCTTGAAGTCGAGCAAGCTCAAGTCCATGAGTTGCCATGCTTCGTCGTCATCAAGACTACTGAGGTTCTCTTGTTGATACTTCTTTCTTCCTCCATAGAAGTGTTATGTCCAAGGCATTAGTGAAGGATGCCAAAAGAGTCAAAGACGAAAGCATTAGTGAAAGGTGCTTAACGTCCGTGTCAAAAGCATTAGTGAAGAATGCTAAAGAAGTCAAGACGAAGGCATTAGTGAAAGGTGCCAAGCGTTCGTGTCAAGGGCATTAGTGAAAGATGCCTAGGAGTCAAATCAAGTGGCATTAGTGAAGGATGCCAAGGTCGTATAATCGATGAGGTGCATCATTATACAAATAGTGATAGTTTGGTTCCAAGGATATTAATATCCTTGATGGTGCTGTAATAAGGAACGAGTCTCCTTTGGGGTTAGATGTTGTGTAGTGCTGGGTAGTAGTTCCTCCATTGTAATGGAACTCGGTACTTAGCCTAGTACCGGATAAAGGGTAGGCGACGTTGTGATAGGTGTGGTTTTCCTTTGTGAAAGAACCCGGTGGTTAGCCTAGTACCGGAAAAAGAGTAGGCAACGCTGTGAAGGCTTCTCCGCCATAAGGAGTTGGTGTCGTGTAGTGTTTACGAACTCTCGAGTAGGTGACTCGGGGAGTGGAGTAGGGCAAGGAAGGTGTCCTTGTAGCCGAACCACTATAAATACTCGCGTTGTGGTTCTGTGCTTCTTAGTCCCTATCTTTTCATTACATACTTATATATGCTTGTCTATCAACATCCAACACACATGTTTAATAGATTGACATAAGTCGATCTAAATAGTTTAAAACCAAGTTTTAATCGGTAAAACTATTCAACCCCCCTTCTAGTTTTCCACAAAAATCATTCATCCACACATAAGGGAAAAAACAGTTAAAAAAGGCTCTATCAGAAAGCGAATCTTAAATTAGGGTTTCTAATTGACCTTCGTATGCACATTAGAAGATGTCAGGTGTTGCATATTCAATTTCTTTTAAAATTGGGTTGGGGTTTTCCTAATATCTATATAAAAAAGCAGTTACTGAATCAGTAGGTATACGTAGCAGGTTTGCTGGTGGTACGGACGGTGGTGGTCCAGCCGGAGGATAAGCTGTAGTGGTGAATGTTGCTAATTGAGAAGCTTACAACATATTCAAAGCCTCAGAGGTTGTAGTTATGTAACTCATTTTTTTTTTTTTTTTATTTTTTTTACTGTTTGATATTGTGGATAATGTAGTGATAAGTGTGAATATGTTTGAATCTTTAGGTTTTGAAGTTCATATCGAGTGTGAGGGAAATGCATATTTTATGGTTCAATTACTGGATTTGTGTTCATTAGAGTTGGATCATGACTTTATATTTTTGTCACTGAAAGGAATGTATTTTGGCGACGCTTGCTCTATTTTCTATATTTCTATTATAAACAAGATATAGGCAAGTGTCCCTTCATGTTTGTTTTAATTCATTAAGAACTTGATGAAATTGACATTCATAGGTGTCATTGCGATTTACTGGAAATCGGTGGTTTTATAATGAGGGCAAGCCATAGTGATCATGAATATGACTGGGTATCATAAGGCTAACACGTGATGTTATAATTAAGGTAAATCGAACTCCTACTAACAATCTGATGTGTGTTTGGGCCATATTAAAGCGCCTTGTGAAGATGATAGTATTAGAGTACGATATGGACTTATCAAGTTGGAAGCAAAATTACTTAGCCTAATAGTGATTCTTTCGCAAAGGTCTTACTTTTAATTTAGTTGATCTTTTCTAATTAGTAGTCGTAAAAGAATTTGGTTATTGTCAGTTTGTAGCTTCGTCCCGACTCCTGAATGACCTATATTACCCATGAGAATCTTTATAACCTTCAAATGGTCCACTGTCTAAGTTCTAGCAATCAAATGCCAAGTTTACATAGAATTCTTTGAAAATGTAACAGCGAAGAGTCAACTAAAGTTAGTTCTTTTTTACTTTTTCCTGTTAGCATTTAGTGGTGTTGTGAGCTGAAGTTGGTGGTTCTTTTTTATTTGGTGAGGTGCCTTGAATGACATGGATGTAACTATGTAAGCATCGAGTATGCCTTGAAATTGCTTATGTTGTTTAGATGAATGGAAAATCAGATTATGTTACTCATTACCCAATCATTTTAAATTCAAAAAATTAGTTTTGGCTAATCCATTTCATACTAGCTGGAGAGTGCAACAAAATTGATCATCCAATAGTAAAATTAAATAACGTTGTCTCTCTATGTTGTTTTATGGTTTATCTAAACATGTTAAAATGCTTAAACAATGTTCACATTAATTTAGTAATATAACCATTGAATGGTCTTTTGTATTAGAGCTTGCACCTGGTTCTAGGTCATATACAAGCTTGCGATGTATCGGTGCGACATATAAAGACCAGGTGTGGCCTGGGTTGAACTATTGGCCACCATCAGACACTGGCCAACCCAAACAGTATATGGACAGTTGTTCCGATTGTCAAACATTGCTGAATCGGCTAAGTGAAATAGAATAGTAGAAAGAATGAGAGTGGAAATGGTGAAGGAGGTCGTTGTGGGTTATGGGTGTTTGCATATGGAGGCTGACCATGTTTATATAGGATGCAGATGTTGCAGTGATTGTTAATGTTCTCAAAATGATAATGAATATAAGATTAAGAGATTTGTTTTATTTTGAGCAATTGATTCTTGAAGTAAAAAAGGGTTGGTTGGTAGTGTGATGTGTATCAATGAATGTGGTTTCGTATAATCCTTATCAAAAATATGTTAGCAGACAGCCACTTGCATTAAAAAGTAATGAAAGACTAACATATTATCTAACTAGCTAAAAGACCCGTGAAATTCACGGGTATTTTAAAGAGAAACACAAAATAGATAATAACTTATATGTTATGCAAATAGCTGCTGAGAAAGAATCACATTAGTATACATATTATGTTGGGAAAAGGAAACTTCGTACTAATGAGAGATATGCGTAATTAAACATATAGTCAAATAGTCAAAAGAGGACATGAAGTTGCATAAGCAAGTAATGTAATTTTTGGTGTTGATCAACTTGTATTTGTTGCAGGAATCCAACTTAAGGCATTCGATTCACTTATCGATACTTGAGCCGATCTTTTATGATCATATCTACATGAACTACATTACCAAGCATTTGAAAAATGTATACTGAGTCGAAATAAGCTTAAAGCAAACACAACAAACCACCAACTTAAAATAATAATAATAATAAAAAAGTAAAAACTAACCCTTTTGTTGTTCCATTAAGAGATCGTTCACATGCATTCAATAAAAGAAACTACATTTTGATTGCACATCACAAATGTTTTACCTGCCATTAACTACGAAAACACTTCGTAATAAAGGTAAGTGTTTTATATCTCCTCTTGTGTTAACTTTACATATAATGCCCCAACGTTTTGGTTGAAGTCCTTAACCTTTGTGGTTCCTGGAATCGGAACCACGTCCGTCCCTTGGTGATGCACCCAAGTCAGTGCTAGTTGAGCCGCGGCGCACCCTTTCTTTGTAGCCATTTCAAAGCATGTTTAAACACTTCACAACAAAGGTTCAAAACGTACTGATATAAATGATCATTTCATAATAGAAACTTCTACATTACAAAATAGATATGGATTTCATAAACATTAAGACAATGACAAAACAATTCTCTGTAAATAATAAGATGACAATCCTACAAAACATTTATGTTAAAAATAAGATGACAATCTTGCTAATCGTTTCTTCCAATTTCCAAACGTTTAATATGGCCCGCCGTCACTTGCATTGCTTTGCGATATTACAATTATGACTAGCACTGTTTTAATTAAGATAAGACGAACACGCTACCCATGGAGACTCTTGGCCTTGAACAGTGAGAATAGAAGCCAATTTATTTGGCACTTCCAAATGGAAAGTGACCAATGTAATAACTTTAGTTACAAAAAAGTTTCTCACACAAGATTGTAGTGATAAATTGGACACATGAACATTCATCATACATTGGTCTTCTCCTATTAATAGTTCAACTGAAACAACTCCAAAATTACATCCGTCGCTCTTTCCAGTGATTTTAGTAGACTGGGAAATACTCAGGATTTGGTAGCCAAACGTACCTTTGACTGATGTGGGCAATTTTGTTTAATCAAATAATACGAACCTTGAGAGTCAAACTTTGATTCTATATTTATCATCCAATAGTATAATGGAACTAAACTTTTCTTTCCACTGCAACATCTAAACCCATTAGGCTCATAATCAATTATGATACTACTGAAATGATTTTGTGACCACATTTCTAGGACTAATCTGAGAACGAAAGACCACCTCATTAATAAATTGCTTTAACATACCTTCGCAAACTGCGCCTGTTTTGTTTCAAAGACAATGTAAGCCATGTTCCTTCCTTTGATGAAAAGAACAACAACAATCTCAACATGCATATTAGAATTGTTTGAAATGAACTTATGTATAAAAAACATTTGAGATTAGCTTTTACTTGCTAGGGCATTTCAGAAAGTTTAGTAGAAGACTTTCTCATGGAAACGGGTCAAACAGGTAAAATCAAAACAATTGAGATTAGCATTTATTAAATGTAGAAATTAGTTCAGATCAAGGTTACTAAATGGTAATATTCTCATCGCATAAAAATCACATCAATTGCGTCTACACATCGCATATAAAAAAGTTACCTTTTTGAACGATTAACCAACCGACACCATAACAATTTAAGACAAATTTGTCACTTATTGATAGAAAAAAAAAAATTCAAATCAACGCATTTTGAGACAAACGGATCAAAATTACCACCTCTACTTTAAGGGGTGTTGGACGTAAATAGAACAAATGGGTTTAAGTCACCCAAAGTGTATTCACAATCTACAAGTCTAAATCTTTAGTATCTCACTTCGTCAGCATAAACTATAAAGTATAGCCGTTATATGAAATTAAGGTACTAACCGTTATAGAATTTAAGAACTATCTGTGGTTCAGAACACACCTGACCCATTTGACCGCACTGAAACTTATGCATTGTGATTTCTGACCATTACCTGCTATCCAACCTGCACAAAACCTGCACATAATCTGAATAGCTCCATTTTAGATTGTATAGGTCCAAACATAATAACTAAACAAAGTGTTAAAGAAAGTATACTGCTACACATGCTTTTACTACTTGTGCGAAACTACATATAGAGAACTTGAAACAAACATTAAATTTGGTTTTAAAGTAAGCTTTGGATATTTTGTAAATTTTTGGTTTCCAAAATTTAATGCATGTCCTTTATCTTTCTATATTTACAAACCTAATGTCTTTCTATTTCACAAATTAAGGTTCTTATCAAGGCATCCTACTTGTATCTACTTAATTTATGGAATCATGCAGATTTAGATACCTTTTACTAATCGATAACCACACAGATTCAACTGGAAAACATAAACAATAGATGAAGTGATGAACCGTCTACAGTAATAGGAAAGAGAAATTGAGCACTATGTATAATAAACATTTTTTGCTTAGATGAATAGATAATTGTCTACGATAATCTTAATATATCGTTTATGCATTCTTGGAGTCTTAGAGTACAATAAAATTGGACATTGATCTTACTAACCGTAACCTGTCTGTAAAAGAAAGAATTGTTTACAGAGTTTTACAGTCTTTTGGTCTTTTGGGTCTATTCATTAAACCATATTAAAAAAAATCATCCTTATGGAAGCTAAATTTAAGTAGGTGTATACAGCTAATAGCGTTTCCTACCAATGTAGTCTACTACTACATGAAACAGAAAAACATAAATATCACCAAGTCCAACAATGTAGATGAGTAATAAATAACCAAAGACCACCTTTTGGTCAATACTCAATAATAAAAATGAATATATGTGCAATAAATTCATACTCTTAGCAAGACAAGAAGCGTAAAAAAGGATTCAGTATATTCACTCACCATGCAAACCTTTGGGAGATAGATCCTGAAGTATCGACCCACATTCTGTAATAAAACCAACAACAATTTCACACTATCATCTGTTGGGTATTCTAGTAGAGTTCAAATGAAAATAAAACATAATAGCTTAACAAAACAATAAGAACCATTTTGATTTTTACCTTAAAATCAGTAGCACAAAGCTGCTGAGGCAGGAACAAAAGCAACCTACTAAGCCATCAGCATCAGTCTGCTCCTTAAACAGTTCTGATCCTTGTTCATTACCAGGATTCTTGTAAAGATGATACCAATCAATAAGCAATGTTATAATATCTAAATAAATATCTTAAAATTATTTGGATGTGCTTTTTTAAACTGATTTTGTCGTGTTAAATAATCAGTAGTATAAAACATCTCAGGCGAAGGTACTATGCCCAACTTACTCTTAACCCCAACTCCGCTACATACTATTAAAAAAAATTATATATAAAGTTTTATTAACTTCATTTAAAGAAACACTATAAAGAGTTTATCAGGTTAACTCGACATAACCTAATTTCTTATAGGTTTGGGTTTATGGTTAAATATTTTAAGGTTTATCGGGTTTGAGTTCAATCCGATATATATTGAATGCCTGACTGATAGGTCCTTTAACCATTTAAAAATATATTTTCACTCTATTAGTAGAACCCAATGACACTGCCAACATAAATAAAAAACAACAAAGATATGGGGCAATATATAGTACCTAATGTTCCTCTTTCGTAAGCATTCAGAGTACTTACATAGTCACGACTCACCACCCACATAACCATCCTTCAATCCATGATGACACATATTGTTTTGCTTCTACATCCAACATACACACACCAGTGACACAATTAGTATTTATACAGTTAAAACGCTATTGGACATCATAAGTTGCAACAGCAAGCAAGAGCAGCAAGCTACGACATAAAGCATCAGCAAGACATGCTGCAGCGGCAACAAGTATCAGCAAGTTGCAGCAGCAACAGCAAGCATCATTATTTTGTGTTATATCATGAAAAAACATTAAAAATGAATATGATGCAATCTAATTGATCTGTGTCCTTGTCGTGATACCTTGATTCAACATTTTTGTGTTTTATCATGAACAAACATTAGTCAGTTGATAGCTTTACATTACCATGTTTAAAATTAAGGGATTATTTACACTACTATAAGAAAATACAAAAACACTCAAAAGCACTCATTTGCGCTTAAATAAGCAGAATATTTAACTACAATCCAAAATGTTTAAAAATTATTATTCTTATTTATTGTTGCAACATCATCAAAGCTAATACAAACATCCATGCACCCTTTATAAATATCATCAATAGCACAGACCCGAGCTATAATTACACAGGCCCTGGTCATAATAAACGTACATTCTTAGAAGATGAAAAGAATCTCACCCATACTTTGATATATTAGTTTAATTTTTGTCCTACATCTCTTTTTGACTCACGCGTGATCACTCTTACCCTCCCTAGTTTAACTGCTAGTACATAAACACAAAAAAAAGGCAAATATGAGGCGGTTTCTAAAACCTAATAGACCAAGTTAGTAAGGACTTTTGCAAATAAACAAAATCACCCAACTACAGCTTATGACCACCTCTCAAATTCGGGTATATGTATCACCTACAAATATGGATTAAAAATACCAAATCATACTTGATGAAAAAACGATTCATACAAATAGTTTTCCCCCAATTCATACAAACAGTTTTCCCAAAAAAAACGTTTTTGGTTTTTGATACAATAATGATTTAATTGAACTTAATCAAAGCAAATTTATTAAATCTAAAGCGATAATTACCGATTCTAATGATTGGACAGAAAAAACCCACTGGAATAGATCGACTTCTTAAGGATGATGAATCTTGTTGAATCAAATCGTATAGCCCTTTTGGGAATATGAATTGTAGATTGAAACTGAAAGTTAAATTTCGTATAGAGGAAGCTTCAATGGGAGCGTACAGAAGAAAATGCAGTGGCCAGCATGATGTTGTTGTACTTAACAAAAATATCTATGGTCTGAGAAAAAAGAAACGTAAGATAATTAATTACACATAGTGCTTTAGAGGGTTGTATAAAGCTCTGTTTTATTAGATAGTATAGATTTGATGATGTAAAACAAAAGCTCATTTGCATAGCACATAGTATCTCCAACACTGTTATAGCTGCCATTAATATTATCAAATTTGAAAAATACAATTTGTTGATATTATTTTTTTCGGTCAGTTTTCCTTAAGATTTCACAACTCTCACTTTACTGAAAAGATGCACACATGTTAATATACAAGTAGCAATGGAGTCTATTGACACAGAGATAGTCGATCCTCCTAGCTATGTTGATTGTGTACATTGGTCTTTACCTAGGCTTCTAGATTCATGAATGTGATCGACTAAAATTTTGGGTTTTCAATTTTGCATTAATTGGTTGGGCTGGTGTATCAATGCCTCTTAGGCAACAATAAATTTTGATGGGCATAACTTACATATTTTATAAATCTTTTTGTAAATGCTTTAAACCAGTGTTTTGTAGACCAATAATACAATCTTTTGTAAATGCTTTAAACCAGTGTTTTGTAAACCAAGAATACATTATCTTCTATGTGGGTGTGAGTTCAAACCTCGTGGATTAGTTGGTCAAAAAGTCAAAAATCATGGTAAAAAAAAGAGTACATTGTCTGTAATCATATGGCATAACAATATGCTTGGCATCAATCAACACATTTTTTTTTTTTTTTTTTTTTTTTTTTTTTTTGATAAAGCTCGTGTGAAAGAAGGTAAATCAGTGTAATTGACCAAGTTTATCAGAATCATAGTTAACATGAAATTATAAAAACATGTATCTAAAGAAAAATACTTCAAATATGATGAGGTAATTTATAAAACTTTATAGAAAAATATATAATAAATTTATAATTTTTAGTAAATTTATAAAATTTACAAATATTATATAAATTTTATATAACAAAACTTAATTGTAACTAGTGTTATTATTGTCATTGTTATTACTGATATTATTATTATTATCATCATTATCATTATCAGATTACGTTAATCATAATACACAAAACTTTACATATGTACGAGATTATAAATATAAAAGTGTAATCACGGGTTACCATGATAAACAAATGAATACACTATATTGTACATATAACAACGGCTCATGTAACATATTATTTGATAAAATAACATTAAAAATCTCACATATGCTCATACCAAGTTTATAGAAACAAACTTTACACGCGGTATAACGCAACGACTTATGATAAATATTCAGCGTCATATTCTAAAAAGTTCAAGTAATGATTAAACAAAAAAATATAACTAATATTAGTTATTTTTTTTTAAAACCGCAATGTATCAAAATTATGTTCGTAATATATAAAGTAACGTTAAATCATGTTTGAATCACGTGTGTGCACAAGACTTATAACTAGTATAACAATAATCGGGATCTTAAGCCCCCCAATTCTGTAGCATTTTACTGTAGCAACACATAAAAAAATATAAACTAATCTTGCTACAGTGTTTTGTGTCTTGGTGAATATGAAAACGCACATTAAAACAATAGCTCACAACCACATACCCGATCTATCCACCACAAACACATACCTGGTTATAGACACAATAAGATTATTAACCAAATACTTAAACCATTGAACTAAGGATCAAGAAACTAGCTAAATAAAAAATGGTGATATGGTTTTGGTGGGTTGGGCTGTACAGCCAAGAGAGGAGAGGAAGGAGGAAGCAAAAATTTTGTAGTGTGGTATCAAATGAAACGAAGAGACGAGTTATAAGGGAGTTTGAGTGTTGGTTTAATGCAAATGATTATGTTGCATGGATTTTAAGTGGGCATGGGGAAGAGCGGGAGGCGGCGGCCTTGGGCAGCCCAAACAATCATCACGCCCTTTTTTGTGTTAACTTGCAAGTATGTAGTTGTGTGTAGATATGGTTAATGAATAAACATGATTGCAAAATATAAGAGTTTGTATGGTGCATGGGAAGTGTGAAAGGAGGGGGCGGCTAAGGGCTAGAAAAACAACCATAATTATGTTTTGTGTAAGTATTATTATTATATATTGATGTATTAGTTTGGGTATTTAAATAAAACCGTCTAGCCTTAAAAACGTGAAAAACGCAATACCGTGTAACTTATAAATATGACACTTATAAAAATGTCATAAATTGACAAAAAAAACTAATTTTAATATTTTAGGTGAGACACGAGCTTATCAGAGTGTTTAAACGTTGTTAAAAATTTAAAACGTATACTGAAAACGCGTAAAACGTAAAATGTGCAAAGCTTACGTAAAAATGGAAAAATAAAAAGACAACATATAAAATATGCATGAAATGAAATTAAAATTCCTAAAACATGTCGAATGAACATAGTCTAGGGTTGATTCAAGTTAATGTATGTCTAACAACATACGCGAGTGAACCTATCCGGTTACTCGTACAAGTAAACTTTCGCGAAATTAAAATAGTTAGTAAAAGTAATTGGTTAAATAATAACCTGAAAAGTACGAATTGTGACAAATATCCCACAAGCTATAAGGCACAAAAACATATACCAAGTAATGCACTAACAACATTGATCAAGTGCAAACAACAACTTAGATCACTCCAAGTCCGTTTACCATGAATGGCAGTAAATCACCTTAAAAAGCAAGAATGCAATGAAGATCTGGGAGTATAGTGTTTCCTGGTCGTTATGTCTCAATGAACAGGTAATGGATCACCAACGCGTATAGTGATCGGAGATTTAGACGGAAGAGAATTTGGAATTATTATAACTACTAAAAAGGACATAAACTACAAGGGCTAAAATGAAAATTAAAGGAAATTAAAAGATTAAAAATATTAAATAAACGCTATCACTATTTTTAAAATTGATGAGCGTTTAAAACTTAAAACTAAAACTTACGTTTAAATAAAAATTACGTAACGTACAAAATAAAAAGTGAAACTTACACAATATAAATCCTAAAAATATGAGAAATACATTTTACAATCCTAATTATATAAGAAAATTTTAGAAAAGAAAATTATTTTTATAACTAATTAATTAATTATTATTAATTAAAAACTATTTTAACTAATTAATAATAACCTAAAATAAAAGAAAATGGAAATAAAGCTTGAAAATAAAATTATGAAATGAAAAGTCTAAAATATCAAACTAGAATTTTCAAAACTATTTTTGTATTTTTTGATTATTTTTCTATTTTTATGAATTTTAAACTATTAAAACTAATTAAATCACTAAAATTACCAAATGAACTATGAAAATATGGAAAATTACTTTTTCTACTTTTTATATTTATCTAAGCCTAAGAAAAATGGAAAATTATTTTTTGGAACCTTTTCTTAATTATTTGTATTAAAAGCTATTTAAAATGACTTAAAAACTGAATTTAAATAAGAAAAATACTAAACAGTGTCTAAAAATTATGAAAATTTCAGGAAAATCTAAAATATTATTCTAAAGCAGAGAAAATATAAAAACTAGGGCTTGTGTGTAGGATATTGCAACTGTGGTGTAATCGCTTATAAATAAATAAACAAAATAAGCTAAAAGCTGTTTTAGGGAACCATGCTATCACAGGACTTATTTAAAGCTAAAACTACCCTAATGCAACTTAATTTAACTATTCTAGACCTATGGAAATCATTAAACAAGCTCTTGGTGTGAATTGAACTTAAAAACTAAATCAGTTTCTACCCCTAACTTCCAGCTTATAAATAAGCCACTAAATTAACCAGAAACCTAAAAACAGATCTTGCAATCTCTAGTTGACCTAGCAAAGTACTTGTAAACCGAAATGAGCCACTCACAAGCTCTTATGAGCTTGTGGACCCTGCAATTTCTGTCGCGTGATAGATCAATCACAGGCGCATTCTAAACCGAGACCAAATCCATAAGCTATTTTGCGACTTATAAAAAAATTATAAAAATCTACAAAATTGCTAATAAGAAAGTAGACCAGATGAGCTTTATAAAACAACAAGTTCCAATGAATTTGGTTCAAAGATGAAGTTAAGAAAAATCAACTTAGCTAAGCCAAAACTGAGCTTATGCACTATTTGACTTTCTAACAAAAACTAAAGGGTTGACTATTTTGAGATTTGGGATCAATTTAAAGACTGAAATGGAAGTGATATGATGAAATAACACTAACGTAGGGTAGACCTATGAACTTTAAACACAAAATAAGCCTATGAACTTGTAAAAGTTCCAACAGACAACTGGTATAGATAGATATAGAAAAATTTGACTTGAGTGGTTGCAGGCTCAAAGAAATGATTCAAATAAGCATAAGACAGATTTACAAACATGGGAAAACAGGTACTAAGCACTGCAATATCCTGTATCTCAGTTTAAATGCCAATTCCAAACACACCTTAAAAACTAATAAGCAAACTGAAATTAGAACAGACACTGAACCAGATAGTACCTATGATTAAAATGAGTTTAATTATGTTTAATACAACTAAACTAACACATTTAAACTAATAAAGACCACAAATAACAGATAAGCAAAGAAAACTGTAAATTGACTTGGAAGTGTGAAAACTGATAAACTAACTCACATGTGTCCAGATGGTGCAGGCCAAACCAGAACCCAAATCCTATTCTATCCTATCTATTTCACACCATATTCATCCTCTGCATCCACCAAATCCATCACCATTCCATTTTGAGCTTTTGTTGACTTATGTTGACCATCACTCAAAGCGGTTTGAAACTTAATTATGAGCTTATGGAAAGCTTGAATAAGCTTGAATGATCACTTTCGACTAAGTAATAAGTTATTGGAAACTTGTACATGGGAATTGAAACTAATGATTTCAACGATGGACAAAAAATGGGCCGAACATGAACTTGAGTTGATGATTGAAATAAGTTGTGATACACTAAAATACTTATAAGTGATACAAACAAACTTGAAAACACAAATACAAACTACTTAAGACATAACAATTTTAAAATCGACATACATTTTTAGAAACTAAGACTAACTAACTATTGTCTTCCTCTCTCTTCCTTTTTTATATCAGCTTTCTCTTCCTTCCTCACTGCTTCCCAAACTATTTTTGACCATAGGATTCAAACATTTGATCTTGGCCCTTAATTTGAGTTTTAGCGGGAAAATATGTTTTTAGCAGTTGAGACATGGAAAGGGATGCATTAAATGTGGTGGGATGTTAGGTGAGGTGGGAGACAAAGGGTGTAGTAGGGAGGCGGAGGAGTTTGAGGAGGGAAGGTGCGAGAGTTTGGTCGGGTGAGTGGAAAAGGGGTTTTGTTTATTTAAAACACCGGGTTGGGTGTCGGGTTATGGTTTTGGACCGAGTAAGGGGATTGGGCCGGGTAAATGTTTTGGGCTTGGGTATATTTAAAGGTCCGAATGGTTTGTAGAATATTAATACATAGGGACCAAATGTGTAAAACTTCGAAACCCAAGGACCCAATCAGAAATTATGAAGGGTAGTCAAAGGATTTGTTTTGCCAAGTTTTAATAATCCAAGGGCTAATTTGAACATTTTGAAACTCCAAGGATTACTTTTGACCAAATTAAAGTCCGAGGGACTAAAACCGTAATTTTCTCAAAACTTTTAGATTTTCCACCAAAGGACTAAATATGACAATTTGTGATTTTAAAAAGACCTTTGGTGACTTTTCTTTTAAAATAAATGTCTAGGACCGATTTTGACAACTTTTGAAACTTGAGGGACTAAAAGCGCAATTTTGCAAATTTGATATGTTTTCATCGATTTTGATATTTTGCATTTAAAACACATAAAACACTGATTTGTGATATTTTGATCATTTGATGTGTTTACGAAATGTTTAAAGTAATGATTAAATAATAACCTTATTTTGTGCAATTGTGAAAATGATAAGGCATTACCAAGTAATGCACTAACAACATATAAACTTAAATGAGCACAACTTGTACCAAATTATGTCAAATCGATACATACATGACTGTTATAAAAAAATGAAAACAATGATATAAACACTTGATTTAAGATCCTTGCCATATAGTTTTCAAAAAAAAAAAAAAGCAAAATTCCATAGATTAAACAAAATAAATAAATAAATAAACAAGACTATACCAAATTATGTACAACCGGCACATATAATTAAATAACAACCTTATGACAAATCTAAACACATGGCACAAAATCATTGTTGAACTTATAGCAACATAAACATCAGTTTTATGACAAATCTCTCAAATAAACAGAAACCCATAAAATAAGCCAAAGTACCATACATCTTAGACTGCAATTGCATGTGCATCAATAACATGCCTTTAACCATATCCCAATTATCTAAATAATGCATCATTTTATCTTTTCAAGTCGAGCACCTATACCACTACATGTTGCCTAACCTACCCATCCACATGTAATCTCAAACACTATCAAAACTACCTACATATTGCATCATAAAGTAATAACCATATCCAAGCCCCTCAAAACATGAAAAACTGTATAGCCTTATATTCATGCACATAAATAAGTTGCCTTAACAAATGCATCCTAATTAAGCCTACATAGTAATTTCATTCCAACCTCGGTTTGAAAATTCCAAAGGCTGCATCAATCCTTCTAGTAACATTGTTGAACTAGTATTTGTGACCGCTTTAATAATTTTCTCTTAACCATCATAAAATTTCCACTCAATAAATTCAACTTTGATATAAATTTTATTTATTTATTTATTTTTCATTCAATCAAAATATCATCACAACTATTAGGTTTTATTATTAAAGTAATTACCTAAATAAACCAATACACTACCATATTTACAAGGTTGAACCAAATTTTCACATTTACTAAAATGAACTAAATGTGTCACATCACTTCTTGTCTTATCATCAACCTAACTCACCTCAATATACCACACCAACCATCACCATCAACATTCACTACTCACTAGCAATAACATATTAACGTATGTTCTAAAAAGAAAAAGTATAATACACATTTATGTTAGGCAACGAGAGATAAATAGGGTATTAATGTATTATCAACTATAATTTTTCTCATTTTAGTACATAAATAACTGAAAATTTATTAGAAACTTTTTGACACCCATTTGTAACTCTGACTGACCCACTTAGAGCATCTTCAATGTTAGCCTTAAATGTACTTTTTGCACTAATTTAGTGCAAAAAAGTACAAATAGTTATACAAATTCTTCTCCAATGTTAGCACTAAACTTGACACTAATTTAGTGCAATGAATAGTAAAACACAAAATATAGTGCAATACTATTCATGGCACTAAACACTATTCTCTTTATTAAAACTCAATATATTTGTTAAATCTTTGATATTTGACTTAAAATATAAAAACTAATTTATATAAATTATATTGTTATAATTGTCTAACAAATACAATTAAAATGAGTCAAATATTGATATATATTTTTTAGACCATTTTATTTGTTTATTGTGTGTAAATGTAATTTAAACAAGTAGAAAATGTTTAGTGCCAAATTTTAGTGTCATACATTGGAGCAAATTTTATTTAGTGCAAGCATATTCCATTAAGATGCTAAATTTGCACTATGTTAGTGCAAAACTTAGTGTTATACATTGAAGATGCTCTTACCCATTCTCCACCACAATTTACTTTCCAAGTTCCCAAGTTCAAAGATTCTTCATTTTCTCCATATATTCCGACGAGGAAAACTTAAACCACCACAAAATTGAAGGAAATTTTCAATGATTAATGAAGGGGACATAGGTCATATACTTTTCCAATGAGCGTCACCCAACAAATCGTCCAGTTGATTCATCGCCCATTAAATCGCCATAAGTGTCGCTTACACTTTTCAGCCGCCTACATTTTTCAGAAACATATGAACGGTTGAAATGATTTTCAAACTTAAATCTAATGAATGATATGTAAAGGCTTATTTTGGTAAAATAGGTGGGCGAAGTTTATTTTCGTAAACTAGGTCCATAAATCATTTATTGGTTATAAACGGGCCTTACTTAGATCCAAAGGCCAAAAGCCCATTTCTGACAACTAAATACTCACCCACACGCACACTCCACGCTTCTACTCCCTAACAGACGGCGAAACGGTAACAACAACCACCACCACCACAACCGCCGTTCATTATTCTCCCCGGTCACTTAAATATTGTAATATATATTCATATTCATCTATACATCAATCTATCTATTTAAATAAATAATCAAACCTAGGGTTTATAAAATTATAATTTACACATATACCTAATCTCCTTAAATCTCGGAGTGTTAGTTATTTAATCTGCAACTGTTTCTATATTCAGTTATGATTTCTGTTAGTTAGTATTAATATGTGATTCGTGTTTGTTGAATTTTTGGCTTCAGGAGGTGATATTTATAGTGGTTAATTAGATGGATAGTGATGATGATTTGAAGTTTAGGATTATTTTTTCGGGAGATGGAGCTGGGAAGCTGCGGGAACGTGTTGCGGATAAGTTGAAGGAGTTTATGGGGGCGTATACTGACGACACTCTTGTGGTATGTTTCGTTGATACGTAAAATTAGTAGAACTGTTTGTGAATGAATTGGTATAAGGTGAAACTGTTTTGTAATCCCTGCCTTTCATGTTTACTTTTGAGATGCTATTGTTGTGGATAGGCGTAAGTTATTGACTATTGGTGCTTGTGGAAGGAAGCGTTGATATGCGTTGATATGCTTTAGTTGTCTCTAGTGGGTTACATCAATGCCAGCTGAGTAGGCTGTTAGATAAGAAGAATGAAGTATTCCAACAATCAGTAGAAAGTAGTAAAACAAACGTTTAATTTCCAGAGGAGCTTGCCATAGCCCATAGCGTAACTAGTAAATAAATGACTGCAACCAGTGTGACCGTTTTAGTTACTATCATCACACACTTTTTCATTTAGGTTTCTCAAGGTGCCAAGGAAACAATTTTTTGTTCATTCAAAGATATTTATTGCTAAGCATATGCGTTGATAAATATCTTTTGTATGGAGAGGGCCTTTAATGGTCTGGTGCTTTTGCGAACTGGTAAAAGGTGCTTGAAATTAATAAACAATTTTAGTGTACATTGTCGATTGGGACTGCGCTGGCTTTTACCACCCTTAAATTTCTGAATATCAAGTCAGCATGCTGCTGTAATTTATGGAACTGCTGTTAGCTTTTACACTTTTTGCAGAAAATCCTTTCTGAAAATGATGTCTGGCATGAATGTGTCATATGTCTAAGCTTTGCAATGTGCTCTTGAATATCTTCCCTTTGAAAAAAAAGAAACATGAAAAATAAAATCGAGCATGCGGATTTTTCCTTTCACATTTCTATTTCTTTTCCATTATCACGGACAACATAAACTCACTATTACCAAATTATGTTACACCATAAATCTGATGTCTTACTTACATCAAGTGATATTGTGCATTGTCCGATGATCAGTGATATAATTTCTGTCCTGTTTTTTAAGGAGTATCTTAATTTTTAGTAGTTTTATCAATGAAGTCATGTTGATGAATGATCAAAGTTATATAGGTCTGAAAGTATATCGGTGACTTTTGGTTTTGGCTTTCTATGTGTTGCTAACTTGCCAGCATCACATCTGTGATTTTCCCCATGTTGCCTTGAACAAAAAATAAAAAATAAAAAATGATGACTTGTAGATGTAATTATCTAATTCTGTCTTGAAGCTCAACAACATCAACCTTTGAACTATACCTCTTTTTGTATGGTGTATTTCACATTGTACACTGTGCGGTCTTGAACTTCTAAGTTTTGGAGGTTATTTAAGAATAATTTTGCACGTTTAGCTTCATGTGTTGCAGCAAGCTACTTTATATTCTAGAGGTTATTGAACTTTATTTCTGCAAAATTAGCCTTAATGATATACGGCAAACTACATATTCAAGTATTCAACACAAAGATGCATATGCTTTAAACTGATTCATCATCTGGAGCTTGACCATTGTGGCCATGGTTGCATAAGCCAATTGCGATCTTGTGAAAGAAAGCATTACTGTGGTTGGGTATGGGCTTGCAATTTTTTTGACATGCTTGTGACCGGGCGTGACTGTGGCTGAGATACAGTGGTAGTGAATTACCGTGTGCAGTTTTGGGATGGTTTGTTCAGGGCGCAATTGATTGATTTAACTCTAGATTAAGTATTAGGTTTTGGGAAAGTTGATTTTCCGAGGGTGTCATGAAAACTGTTCTAAACTATTTTAATTATTCTGATTACTACTGTGGCGAGATTAACATACAAGGAATATGATATGCGTACGAGTAAAACAAACGTTTAGTGATTGTTATTCTTAAACGAGGTATGACAACTGGCTGTGAACAACTTTTAGCCATGAAGTCATAGGATGGTTGTTGAAATGCTGCTTTGCTAGTCCAGCATTCTTTTTTTAATATGCATAAGCACAAGACAACTGCTGGATCATACATGATAGTTTATGTACTTATGTACGATCAAATGGCTCGTCAAACTGCTGCAAAGGAGAATTATGAAGTGGACTTGACAATAGATGCTAACAGATGAGATATTTGGAGCATATTTTGTTATGATAGTATTTTCATATATTGGATTGCATTTAAATTTTTTAATCTTAAGCTGTCAGCTAGTAAATACCCTAATGTCTTTTAAGAAATGTGAACTCACACATAGGGTCGTATAGATACATTGATGATGTTATGACAAAGACGGAAAAACCACCGACCATTTGGTGTGCTAGTTAGATATTTTACCTTGAGGATTAACAAAATGTTTTGTGGCAATTGCAGATAACTTGAGGTGTGGGTATTGTTATTTTTCTTGGTGTTTAAGAACACCAACTTTTATTATTTTTTTGGGTGGGAATTATACAAACTATAATTAGATTCTTAAGTTACTAATGCTACCTATGGTGGCGTTGGATTATTGCATTGACGTGGTCTGTCAGTTCGGGATAATGATCAGTTCGGGATATTTCATTATGATTTTGTTTTGGGGATGGCTCACTCATTACTAGTAGTTACTTGTATCAGTGTATGCATATCCTTGGCTACGGTTTTGAATGGGTGCTTCCATGTGACGTAAGGACGACTCTTAATTAATAAATAAACTTCTTTAAAGAATTTAATATAAATACATGTTTCTACATTATATGATCTCACATGTATAAATTCAGTAACAAATATATTCTTTAGGCCGTACATGTTACTTGTGAAATATAATGATGATCCCTGACATTCTCACTATTTGGCAGCAACTTTTTCTCTTTCCCAGTTGTTGTCAGTGAAAGTAAGATGTTGACTATCTAATTTGAAATTTTCTGATTTACCTGGCGCGTTATATACATGCTGGCATAGTGCATCTGGTGTTTCTGTTGCTTACTTTTTGTAAATTTTCTTAAAAGTACTTTTTGGAGAGATTTCAGTGGCTACAATTGTAATGGTTTTGTCTGTTTTTAAGCTATTCAAGTTATTGGGCTCGCGCTGAATCCTATTTTATCTTTGTTCTTACTGTTCAATTTGTGCTTTTAGTTTGCTTACTTAAGTTAGAAGTGGGAACATCTGAGTTCTATGACACATTTAAAATTGCGTTCTTTTCAGAACCATTCGGCATAACTTAATCAAGCATTTCCCTTTTCAGGAGTATGTGATTGTCCTGCTCAAAAATGGTCGGCGCAAGGAAGAAGCAAGGAATGAATTGAATGTCTTTTTGGGCGATGACAGTGACTCTTTTGTATCTTGGTAATACATTTGTACTGGATTCTGTTTTACGAAAAGCTAGAGGTGGCAGTTCTGACTGCTCCATTTGTGAAATCTTAATTTGGTTATGCTTTTTCTTTAACGTGTCGACTGGGACAAACAACTAGCTACAAAGGAAACGGGTCGAGACTCATAAAAAAAGGTTCCTAAAAGATTAAAAAAAGGAAAATTCCATATATATCCAAAATAAACTTCATAATTCCATATTTACCCAAATAACAAGTTTTCAATGCATGAGTACAATGCTTTTAAAGCATGTGTTGGGGAAATATGTAATTATGATGTTTGTTTTGGGTATATATGGAATTGCCCCAAAAAAATTGGATTAGTATCGAAATGATGTACTTCTTGTAGTTATAAATGACACGCTAGTCAATTATTAAAAAGTGTACTTTTTAGTGGACAACAGTCGTTTCAGCTGAACGACCTTACCCATTTCGACCTGTAACAAGAGTTCCGGTTACTTGGCCTGATATGTCTATTATGCCATCTCTACCAAAAAAACTGTTCAGTGCTTAGGCTCTTTATCACTTATGTATCTTACTGTCTTTATCTGTGCAGGCTGTGGGATCATTTGAGATCAAATGTAAACCTGTATGCACAATCAAAAGAATCTCGTCCTGATGAAGTGGCCAAACAGAAACCAAAAGAATCTCGTCCTGATGAAGTGGCCAACCAGAAACCAAAAGATTCTTATCTTAATTTGCATAATGAATCAGAGCGGATAAAATCTGATAAATTTTCCAAGAGTCGACGAAGCAAAGATTGGAAAGACAATTTAAGAGATCCTGATGAACCACCTCCCCTTCGCAGCGCGGTGATTGCGAACATCCATGCAGACGAAAAAAGCTATATGAGACGATCACCTTCGCCTCAACCAGTAATTCAGAGAAAAAGAGACCGGAGTGCTGAAGGAGGGCAAAGTTATGAACGAGGCCAGCCTGATGAAAGATCACAAGTGAAGGTCTGAACACTCTCTTTTCTGTTTTTCATATACGCAAACTTTCCATACTTGTTTCTTTGGCTTGTTGGAAGGTTTTATGTCATTATAGAAAAAGAACATCATGTTTTAAGTTTCAATGATGTACATATATTAATATTGAAGAAAACTCATCTTCATGTTCTTGCTGATGCTCGTGTGGCTTGTAGATAATGGCTAGTTTCTGTAGTTTTGAAACAGACAATATTTGTTGGTCCACGTTTGAAATTAAATGTATGTTATTAATAGTGAACTGGATATAGCTTGAAAGAAGGCAGTTGGCTATATAACTCAACATAGCCAAATCAAATACTGATCGGATCATGGATTTTATGAGCCCGATTTTTTGCTTAAGAAGTACTATATTTGGCCAACATAATCTGAGTTTCTATAGCATTAGATTAGCCCACACCACTGCCAGAGCTTACCATAAGCTAGATTTGATAAAAGCAAAGCAATGGACAATAGCATTGTCATGCTGGGCAGGGGATAGTGTTCTTGTAAACTTGTCAGACTATATGAACCTATCATATTTACAAAAAAAAGGGACTTGATGAATTCAGGCTCTGCAGTTTATGTCTATTTTGCAGGCAAGTGTTTAATGGTTTTGTAGAGGTATATAGTCATTTAAACGGGTGTTAGTTGAAATAAACATCGAAATAAACATAGGATTTAATGTGTTTCTCTTTTAGTAGGTGCTCTATAACCTTACTGAATGGACCAAGGGTCTCTTAGCCGGTGATCATTTCACTCATTCTTTTCGTTACGCAAAAAAGTAATTGTTCTAAGAATTGACATGGTACATGCACTAATATGAATTATTTTTTGGCCTGGTTTTTGGTATATATTAACATCCATAATACGGAAATGAATTGGGTTTGCTTGTGGCAATATGCTCTCGTGATGCTATGCTGCTTGATAAAGGTGCTTGAAGTATAATGAAATATCAGTAGTATAGTCTTTTTGGCTCAACTATTCTTCCGTTATCTGTTTTTGCTACTATGAAATCAGATTTCAGCTATTCATTCTCGTATTTTTCTGTAAGTTGTTCTATAAGTATTAGCATTCATGGAAAGAAAGATGTATTGTTAAGAAATTTCTTTTGTTTGCATGAAATTCAAGTTGCATACATGTGCTTATTATTCTGATGCTATGAGGGTTAATAAAGATGTCTGAGGGGTAATAAGACGTCAGTGTTTGTTTATCATGTGGTTCAGCCATAGTTTATCTCCTTATTAAATTTGCTCATATCAAGTTATATCTCAGCACATTTCATCTGTTTACTTTCAGAGAGAAGCAGTTTCTAAATCAACGCTAGGTGCCTCACGAAGGCTACTGCAATCTGCAGTACGAGACGCGGTTGCCACTTCTAGGCCCTCTAGCTTAACTTCAGAGCCATCGTTTAAACGTTTGCGCTCTGTAGTTTCAACATCCATTGAGGACTCTCTGCTTGAAGAAAGGCGTCCACAAATCCGTTCGGTTGCCAGAGCACCTGCCATGGCGGTTGCCATTAAAGCTGTAGCTGATGCTGCTAAAGATGCTGTAAAGTTCAAACCCTCAGGAAATGTATTTGACCGGCTTGGTCGTAGTGCTGATATACCAGATACTACTGACCACTTCACAGAAGATGATGGAGCATACGAGGGGTTTGTACAAGTTACAGAGGCTACTGCTCCAACTTATACTGAGCAGTATGACGAGGATATATCCATGCTGGAACATGATGCGGCAATAGCTTCTGACTTTGGATATAGTGATGAGGGGTATAACAATATGAACGCTCAGCCTGACAGATCAGGTGGACATTTGGGTAATGATTCTGTGATGTTACATTACAATGCAGCAAATGTTGTGGATCGGACTTTTAATAAACCACAGAGATCAGAAAACTCCTCTTTCCATGGCTAATTCCTCTCATAATTTAGTAAATACTTCGTCGAATATAAATACCTGGAAACCAAGGGGGGTTTCAGACATGGACAATCAGAAATTTGTACCGGAGACTGAGTTGAGTGGTGGCAACTATGGTCCACGGATGATCAAGGATAACAACAATCTTGTGACTGCTAACAATGGAAATGTAAGACTATATCCAATTTATTCATTGCATACGCATTGTTCAATTGTTTTCAAGAAAGAAAGTTAGCTTAAGTTGTACATTTCATCTGCTGTCCCACCGCAGGGGGTACCCACTATACATGCTCAAAGGGAGATTCAGAAGACGCTGCCATCAGCTGGTGAGTGCTGTGTGTGGCCGATGTGCACATGTGTTATTTTGGCTCTCTTTTTCGGCTTTCTTTGCTTCATAATTTCATTTATATTGCTCTTTGAATGATATATATCTGAGGAATATATTTAGCTAGTCAGTTCCAGTGAATTATATTGCAGTAATTATTCTCTACTATTCTGTAGGTGTTAATTCCACTGGTCGACCTATTGACGACGCCGATTCCCGCACCATTTTTGTCAGCAATGTAATGACCCAAGCTTTTCATTTAAACTCATTTGTTGTATCCATGTAATTGTATCTTTCATTCTTTTTAAGCTGTTCAATTTATACAGGTCCATTTTGCTGCCACTAAAGATAGTCTCTCTCGGCACTTCAACAAGTTTGGTGATGTACTAAAAGTGGTCATAGTAACTGAGGCAGCGACTGGGCAGCCAAAAGGGTTCGGTTTTTTACTTTTTATTTTCTTGCTTTAGAAAATATAACAGGTTTTTTACTTTTTATTTTCTTTACTCTTCACTCTTTTGTTTAAACGGGACTCCTTATGCAGATCAGCTTACGTGGAATTTATGAGAACAGAGGCAGCAGAAAATGCTTTGTCACTAGATGGTACATCGTTTATGTCGCGTATTCTTAAGGTACATAAGATATCTCTCTCTCTCTTGCTGAGAATATTAGTGTATTTATGAATACTTAGTCTGCTGTTTCACATATCTTTTCTGGTTTGAGGAACTTCTCTAGGAAACTTTATTTAGTTAAAAAGTAGGCTGTTTGACAGTTGATACAGATGGAGTCTGTAGTAGCGAGATGCTTATTGTCGTGCTGATATTTTAGGCTGATATGTACGATGTTATATTGCGAGTAAAAAAGAGGTGAAGAGTAAAAATCTCTGAAGGGATGAGAAGAATAATGCTTGTTGTGGCATTTGGAATTGACCAAAAGAAGAAAGCTTACATGAACGTAAATTAATAGCGAGATTATGAATGTTGGGTTACAACCATATCTATAGTAACACAGTAGCAGTACTCGACAAAAGTAGGCTTAGTAGGGAAGTGTCAGATTTAGCTCTAGCTCTAGCTCTAGCTCTAAGCCCTAATGGGTCATCTAGTATAGATTGGTTTCTCAATATAACTCGAAGCCAGATTTGAGTTTAAGAAAAGCTGTCTTTGAACTTATTCAATGAATAGTTTATCTACAATGGTCAACACTTGTTAATATGGAAATACTACTGCCAACACAGTCGATTAGAGGATCGATGGGTAATTGATTATTATGTTCATAATTTAGACATTTCTAACTATTTGGTCAACCAACAAATATTAAATAGATATGATGGTTTATCTAAGAGGATGATTGTATAAACCGTTATGTGATTAGCAAGTTTTGCTTCTCTATTGCCTCCTATGTAAAATCAGGTTCATGCTATTTCTGTTCTATATGGCCTGGGCCTGTTTAGAGTCGGTTTTGGAATGCATTGGCTAATGATCTCATGTGTGACATCTAAATTAATCATGATGAACCATTAGTAAATTGATTTGACTCATGACCCAACTAATCTAAATAGTTGGATCATGTTCCCGCATTGGCCCATTTCCTTAACTTAACATGCACGCTTTTCATCCATTCTTATTGGGTGTTCAGATAATCCATAACAAAGAAGATGGAAAACTTTATCGATATTATTGTTAACATTTATCTTAACCAAATCCTTTCGTAAAGTTTTTAATTAATTGAAGGTATGTTATCCAGCCTACCAGCATCTACGTGAGACACATTAATATAATAACCTTCATTGTATTATTAGTCCAACCCAAATAGATTTGTAGTAAGTATTATAATTTCACTTGTATTATACAATGAAAACTTTGTATATTTTTGTTCATTTTGTAATTTCTTCTACTGAGTGGATTGTCACTTTGGCTATATAAGGTTCTGATTACAAGACCCAGTGTTTGATTTGTAGTTTTATATTGTTTGTCATCAATGAACGAAACATTTGGTTTTCGACCTAACAAATGATGTCTTAGTTTAAGTTTTCATTTAGTTGGTTGATTAATTAATCAGCGGTGATGTATATGTTATTGATAAGACACCAGCAAGTCTGAATGAGTGTATCTAAAAAGTTTTAGAACACCATTTGTCATTTAAACACCCACATGCCAAGGCAAATTTATGATTATTTCTTTTCTTTTGTTGAAACTAGTTACAAAACATTTAATAACTTTTAATAATCTGTACCTCGTACTTTGTAACTATCTTTACTACTATCTCAGTTTCAATTTTAAGATCTTTAAAGTAGTTTCAAGTCTGAATGAGTGTATCTAAAAAGTGTTAGAACACCATTTGTCATTTAAACACCCACATGCCAAGGCAAATTTATGATTATTTCTTTTCTTTTGTTGAAACTAGTTACAAAACATTTAATAGCTAATAATAATCTCTACCTCGTACTTTGTAACTATCTTTACTACTGTCTCAGTTCCATTTTAAGATCTTTAAAGTAGCTTGGAATTGAAAATACATTTATTAAATAGAAAATGGTTAATTTGTTAACCAAATCTCTTAACCGAGAAAACCGGTTAACTGGTATTTTGGTTTAGGTTCTAGGGAATGTCTCAAACTGATAATAATTGTTAGGTTGACCTGCCACGAGTACCTCTACCCCTACACAGCCACCACTTGCATGAACCTACCTGCTTTCCACCCCAATACACTAGCCACCTGCCACCCAAGCCACGCCATGCACCTGTTTTTCTAAATATCTGTGGAGGTTATAAGTAGAAAATAGAACTTCAGATTTTTAGTATCCAAATGAGTCGACCCAGATGAATTGTGGGTCAATATTCAGGTTGATCTGCCTGAACGGGTCGATTTTTTATTCTTTGGGTGGGTCAGTGACCTGATTGGCAGACCACATGAATGGCCCCCTGCAACGTTGTTTTCTCTTTGGTAGTTCAGCCCTACGTAGGTATAGTATAAACATTCTAGGTAATGATCGACTGTCTTTATGTGAGTTAGTCCTACGACCCAAGCCACACCATACTCCTGTTTTTCTAAATATTTGTGGAGGTTATAAGCAGAAAATAGAGCTTCAATATTAATATCCAAATGAGTCTACCCAGATGAATTTTGGTTCGACTTTAAGATTGATCTGACTAAATGAGTCGATCTATAGGATCAATGGATTAATTTTATGATTTCTTTTATCCTGAGTGGATCAGCGATCTAATTGGCAGGCCATGTGTATGGCCCCCTGCAACGTTGTTTTCTCTTTGGTAGTTCAACCCTACGTAGGTATAGTATAAACATTCTAGGTAATGATCGACAGTCTTTATGTGAGTTAGTCCTACGACCCAAGCCACACCATACTCCTGTTTTTAGAGGTTATAAGCAGAAAATAGAGCTTCAATATTAATATCCAAATGAGTCTACCCAGATGAATTGTGGTTCGACTTTAAGATTGATCTGACTAAATGAGTCGATCTATAGGATACCCCCCGCCCGGTTGTTTTCTCCTTGGTAGTTTATTTAGCCCTACGTAGGTATACTATAAACATCTTAAGCAATGATCGACAGGCTGTGTGAGTTGGTCCTGCCACCCAATTTATAAGTATAAAATAGAACTTCAGATTTTAGTATCCAAATGAGTCGACCCAGATGAATTGTGGTTTAACTTTCAGATTGTCTGCCTAAATGAGTCGATCTATAGAACCAGTGGATTACGTTTTTTTAATCCTGGGTGGATCAGTGACCTGATTGGCAGGCCACGTGTATGGCCCACCCAACCGTGTTTTCTCCTCGGTAGTTTATTCAGCAATACTCAGGTATTACATAAACATCTTAGGAAATGATCGACAGTCTTTATGTGATACATTCTGTTCTCATGGTAGAAGTAATCAACACTACTAATTGCAATACTAAATAAATTGCAGATTGTATATTAAGTCTGTTGCTCATATGATATTTTATTATGTTATATGCATGAATGTACTTCCCATTGTTTAGTAGCTTTATATGATTCTTTAAGCTTGAGATTGGTTTTGCTTGAAACTAGTATGTTATTATACTCTAGATTGTCTCTTCAAGCCTTCAATATTATTGACACCTCATCCTGTCTCTAATTCTCAACCAACAAAATGTAATTGACAGAAAACATACATAACCTTGTCTAGTTTACAGATGCTAATTTCATCTTCGACTCCTTGGGCCTTATTTGACACCACATTATTTTATGCTCTAGAAAATAAAAAATTGCAAAATACTTCATTTTGGCGAGTCTTCACATTTTTGGAAAAAAATTTAGTTATAGGATTTTCTAAAGAGTTAATTGCATAAATCGTCCCTGAAGTTTGGCCAAATTGCAGGTTTTGTCCTAATTAGTTTGAAAGTGCATATATCGTCCCTGTGGGGAACCTTTTTGCAAATTTTCGTCCCTGGTTTCAAACGGTTTTTGCAAATTTTCGCAATTTTGGTCCTTTACCAGGGACGAAAATTTTCAAAAAGGTTTCTCACAGGGACGTTATATGCACTTTCAAACTAATTAGGACGAAACCTGCAATTTGGCCAAACTTCAGGGACGATTTATGCAATTAACTCTTACAAAATTCCTATAACTAAATTTTTTCCAAAAATGTGAACACTCACCAAAATTAAGTATTTTGCAATTTTTCATTTTCTAGAGCATAAAATAATGTGGTGTCAAATAAGGCCCCAGGAGTCGAAGATGAAATTAGCATCAGTAAACTAGACAAGGTTATGTATGTTTTCTGTCAATTATATTTTGTTGGTTGAGAAGTTGTAAACCTGATTATTAATATGTTTACAATTTACCTATAAGACATATTTTTTACTTTGATCAGATCAAGTATGCTTTGACGTGTAATGAAACATTCTATTTTTGTGTTTACAGGTTGTACGGAAAAGCTCTGCTCAGCAAGAAACTGCACCAGTTACCACATCATGGCCACGTGCTATCCGGGCTTCTCCTTTTGCCGCATCTAGATTTGGTAGAGTTCCTTTCCCAAGAGGCATCCCTAGTCCTTACAGGCCCAGACTCCCAATCAAACCCGGTGCTAGAAGCTTCCAATGGAAACGTGACACCCAAAACACATCATCTGAGACCATCTCGAGCCCTGTTGCCATCTCATCTCCCACCACTCGGAGTCTCACTTATGTCCGAACCGAGTCGAAAACAGAAGGAACTTCCAACAATGCCTAATATTCATCAGTTTCCTCTTCACCGAGGTACAATCTCCCCATCATTCACACGGTTCTGGATCTTGTGAGGGAAAAGAGGTAAATACTTGACTTATTTTCTAGTTGAGCAACATGCACGAAAGGGTCAATGGTGGTTTTTGAGCTGGTTTTTTCGGGGTATTCTTTATTGGGTCCAATTGGTTAGTCTTTATGGTCGAGCATGAAAAGGGATTCGGTTGGCTACATATACATGTAGAGAGTATTTTGAGTTGATGTAATAAGATGATGACTGTAGTGCAGGCCCTTATGTGTACCTGAACAAATCCCCACCCCTCTCCCAAAATGGATATTTGAAAAAGCGTAGTTGCACAAAAAAAAGAAAAAAAAAAAGAAAGACAAATGGAAATATTGAAAAAAATGACTATGGAAGAAGATATGATTTTTTGTTTATGTTGTTTCTGGATCTTTTTGTGATAACTAGTTAATTACAGTTGCTTGATGGCGGACTGTTAATCTTTACAGAAAAAAATCAACAGCGTTCACATAAAGAAGTATCAAAAAAGGCAATATGTACTTGCATGGTGTTTCCTATCTCATAATCTTGTGTGAGTTAGTGTTGTAAATTAAGTACTGTCCTAAGACGCCGTTAAAAAAAAGTACTGTCCTATGACTTGTTATTCACGCACATATTTTGCTATTATTTTGGGTGATGTGATATTTTAGATGCATTAAAGCTGCTAAATTCGACTGGCCGGTTGAATATATCACTTTAGCGAGCAATAGTGACAGGTTGTTGAATATGTTCACGTTAGGGAGCTGTCCCATTTGGCCTGTAGAAGGTGCTTCCTATACGATTAGCTACAAGTAAAACTTCACTAGTGCTCTTGCAAATTCATTTTTTCCAGCACTTAACTCACACATTTGTGTAGTTATACTATGCATTATCAAAGCCAGACTACTGAAAATAGCACTAATACCCTCGCTACTCCATGCTACGAATGAAACACTAGTCAATTTAGCCCAAATGGGAATCTTAAGCGGTGTTGAATTTAACTTAATTTTCTTAAGACCGAATGTAATAGGACCAAACCATTCGGTCGGTCTACCTTCTCTAAACGCGTCTCTTATGCTACTCAGACCAAAAGGAACGTTTCCTCCTTTGATTTGCGATGGTTTGGTCCGTCAGTGGACCGAATAAATGGGCAAAAAATTCCAACGTTGGGGTGATGTTTGTGTATATTAAAAGAAAAAAAAAAGTTAAACCTACTTTTTCCTTATAAAAATCTTATAATTTTCTTCATTTTTATACACACGTACTCTTTACAAAAACACAACTCTCTACCAAAAATTATGAATTGTTTTCTTTAACATACCTTTCATGAAATCAAAGCTGGTGTTTAGAAACTAATTGATGGGGATACCATTCGTCGGCAATCAATTATCGACTTAACTGTGCAGTTTAGCAACACATAAACAGCTAAAATGATATGAGAAAAGCATACGCGAAATGCAAAGACATTCCTAAAAAGCTAGCTTTGATTAACATTTTTTTAAAAGACGAAGCTTGGAAAGATTAGAAGATGCATGATGCTTTGTTTAAATGGCGAGAACAATACAAGATAACACCAGTGCTAAGATTATTTGGATGCATAAAGGAAAAAATGGAACAATTTTTATTTTTTTTTTTTTATTATTTTTTTTTAATTTTAAGTATTGTTTATGCAATGTTTTTTATTTGAATTATTAATGTAATGTTTTTAGTTATTAATGAAATTCTAATTATAAAACGTGTTCGATTATGTGTGTGGTCCCTTTACTATGGGCATTTAGTTTTAGTGTGATGTAGAAGATAGAATGCTGATGACACTAATATGGCAGTGCTAGGTGTCGTATTATTACTATTACCTTAATACATAAAAAAAATTATTTAAAAGAGTCTTAAATATATATTTCGCACTTATACCCTATCCTTACCGTATTGGCACATCATCCACTCTTATACGCAATTTATTTTTACCCCTAATTATGTTGCATTATTGATATGGAGAGTTATGTCATGACGCAGAAAAAGATAGTGTATGGTCTGGTTACAAGGATAGGACATAAGATAGTTAGATTTCATTTATGTCTAGACTAGATGGAAAAGTGATTATATTAGGAGGAGTGATGCTTTTAAAACATCACTACTCTTAACAAATTTAGAGCATTAGGGATCGTGGTGAGAAAAATGTTGTCACATCAGGACTTTTTCTTATAACATCAGAATTCACCACAACATCAAAATAACTAAAAACCTAGAATTCGAAAAATTATAATGTAGTGGAATCGTTACTTACAAGAGTGATTAATTCACACAGATAGATGATGATTCCAGGAAGAGTGTGTATGATTTTTAGGTCAAGTTTGAGAGGGGTAGATTAAAGTAGAAGTGCACAGTGATCATCAAACATATATTATGTTTGCTGATGTGTCGGTTCCGCCAGATCCATTGGAAAATGGATCCGGCACCTGATAGCCAAGGGATCCGGAAGTTCAGTAATCTCACAGGTTAGTATGTTTGGTTTTTGACATAATATTTTGATCCTAATTATTGTGAGTCAATGTTTATTAGTATAGGTTATGACGAGACACTTAATGATCCTAAGTATATGGCGTGGTTTGAGAGAGACGAGGATTTGTGTATATGAAATATCAAAAGTCGTGAAAACGAAAAATAAAATGAACACGAGATAAAGAAAACGAACAAATATCATATTCCATTTATTTCAATGCATAAAGCAATACAAAGGATTGGATAAACAAAAAAAAAACATAAATGCCTAGCACAAAGTACAAGGCTCCACGCATGAACTTGATCATTGGGTAGACGAGCGAGACGAGAGAAATGATGATGATCATAAGGACGACACTAAAAATTTCTGCGGAGATTATCTTCTTCTTTTAAGAGAGTTTTTATGAGTGTAAGTGTTAATTTGAATTTAGAATGAGATTATAATGAGAAGGATTAGATAAAATAAGAGTTTGAGGTGATAGATTACATTGAGGCGTGCGCTCGAATAGATGTGGGAGTTTGAAGAGGGTTTTTGAATGTTGTGATTTGATATTTACATATTTTACATTGAGGTTAGAAAACATAGATTTTAGACATATCGAATCGCTTAAGACATACATGATTCTCGATGAAATTATATGAAAGAAACATGTATATATATACACACACACACACACACACACACACACACACACACACACACATATATATATATATATATATATATATATATATATATATATATATATATATATATATATATATATATATATATATATAGATTTAGATCAAATGAGATCATTGTTAAAGTTGTAAAATAAGATCACTTAAAACCAATAAGATTAAGACATGTGTCACATTTATTAATTACATAGTTTAATTTACAATGTAATTATTAAATGAAAAGGGCATTTTGGGAATTCACCAATTCATTAAATGTATTCAATAACTATACAATTAAATGTATTCACCAATTCATTAAATGTATTCAATAACAATTCATTAATTTACAATGTAATTAACAATAATGTTTTGTCTTTTTTTTTTATATATATAATAGTTTATGAGATAGGCTATTTTTGTTTTAATGATTTTGTTATAGTCCGATGTAAGTGTGTAAGTGTTGAAACTTTAATGTAAATATATTTTTAATGTATCAAATGTAATTATATGTATTTGATGTATCTATCTATTAATGTAAATACATTTTTTAATGTACCTGATGTATCGACAATTTCCGTGGTCCATCGTATTTGTTAATGTAAGTATAAAAGTATTTTTTCATGTACCGATGTATCAAGAACGATCCCGTGTATTTATTAATGTAAATATATTTTTAATGTACCCGTGTATTTATTAATGTAAATATATTAAGGACGTGTGTATCAAATGATATATTAATTTGTTAAAAGGATGTCTCAATAAATATTTAACTAAAAAATAAGGCCTCTTTAATATGTTTCAATTAAATAATCTCTTAATAAATGTTTGACCAAAATACATTTAAAAAGTGAATTATTTACTGAAATGCCACTCATCAAACATTAATCTCATTAAATACAAATACAATGATCCAACGGTCCATATTGGTTCTTACTTTTAGAATTTTAAGCATGATCTCACAATAACCCATTTGAGGTAAATTAAAATAAGAAGTAAATTTGAGGTGCAACGACTTGTATTAGATGCATTTCTATTCATATAGATGTAACATTTTGAGTTTCGAAAGTTAATTTGATGTATAGATGGTAAATTGATTTTCATGATTTCGACGCACGCAGAGGAACAAAAACAAGAGAAATCATGAAATGCATCTAATATACGATATGCATCCGATTAAAGCTAGAAAACACACTATAGTGCGTTATAATGCATCTTAGATTATAGGATACATCTAATTTAGGTCGACGCATCCTTGGATTGCGGTTATAGTTCTTCTTATTCATTCTTATTTTAAGAATCTTCTTATTTGATCCTAACTCTCTCTCTCTCTCTCTCTCTATATATATATATATATATATATATATATATATATATATATATATATATATATATATATATATATATATATATATATATATATATATATATATATATATATATATATATATATATATATATATATATATATATATGAAACATTAGTAAAGCTACTTATAAACATATTAGCACATATAAGTAGAGATAATTCTAGCTAGAAGCAAGAAAACACGTGTCAAGAGAAAGGTTTATTTAAAAAGGAAACATACCTTTTCTTTTATTTTAGAAACTTCTTGAGACCGTTTTCAAGAAATACTTTCATAAGCTTTTTGACACATTTGAAAGATTTTGACAAAGGATTATGATATATCCTTTTAGTCTGTCAACTTCGATCGTTCCTCGATTAAGAAGTATTCAAAGTTTCCTATCATGAAGATACTTAAAAAAATATTTGAGTTAAATATCTAATCAACTAATAGAGATGACATATTGAAAGTAATATTATCCAAACTATTAGGGTGCGTTTAGTTGGAGAACAAATTCTATTATTTTCTATCTCTAGTTTTGTAAAAATTTGGAAGGAGAATTAATCTCCACAAAACACTTGAAAATATAGAAAACGCGTTTAGTTGATGTTTCTATTTTCTGTTTTGAAGAAAGGGAGGGAGGGAGGGTTGAGGGTTACAAAGGAAAACAAGGAAAACAACTAAAATTTGTTTTGTAATTTTCCTTGTTAAATTGGGAAATAGGGGATTTGTGTTTTACAAAACATTTTGTTGGAAACGTTGATTTGAACGATCTTCTCTTCCTTGTTTTCCACAAAACATTTTGTGGAAAACAAGGATGTTTTCCTCAACTAAACGCAACCTTAATATCTTAATTGAGATTTAGAATAGATTTAAAGTTAGATAAAGGTTTTCCTTCTTTGTAGTTTTCAAAATATTCACGGATTGTTTCAAGTTTTTAAAGTACAATATACTCTAAGAAACTTGGTAACTAAGCTCTAATGCCAATTGTAGAAAACTAGATTGGAAGTTGAATAGTTTTACCAATTAAAACTTTATTTTAAAACTTTTAGATCGACTTATGTCAATTTATTTTGGTGGTGTGGATATTGATAGTGAATAAACAATATTGCGAGATAGAAAGAATGACACAACCATAACACAAGTATTTATAGTGGTTCGCCACAAGGTCACCTTTCTTGCCTACTCCACTCCCCGAGTACCCAACTCGAGAGTTCGTAAACACTACACACCACAAGCTCCTTATCTTGAAGGAGAAGCCTTCACAACGTCGCTTACAATTTATCTTATACAAAGCTAAATACCTGGTTCTTTCACAAGGTAAAACCAAACCTACGTTGCCTACACTTTATCAGGTACAAGGCTAGAAACCGGGTTCTTTCACAAGGTAGAACCAAACCTACGTCGCCTACACTTTTCCGGTACAAGCCTAGATATCGGGTTCCTTTACAATGGAGGAACTAATCCAAGTACCACTAGCTAACACAACACACCTATGACATGCTTGAGAGGAACCAACACAAGAGACACTTATGTGATCTTGTGATGATGATGAAGTCTAGCAACCCATGTCTTCGAGCTTGCAAGTCTTCTATGCTAAATGCCGTGGTCTCGTTGTTAAGAGGAACCTAGAGAATCATTAAATGGTGAGAAGAAATGAGGAAATGGCCAACTATTTATAGTTAAACTGTCCTCTGATAAGCCGAATCCTTTCCCAAAAGGATCTGGCCAATGCAAACCAAGGGATCTGGAAACTGGGTCAGTCAAGTACGGATTTTGGGTTACAATTTCGGTTTTAGGTTATGAGTTATGACTATGGGTCATGTGATGTCATGCATGATTCAATGGACATCTGGGTCATGGGTTATGGACTTTGGGTCATGGGTCATGGACTTTGGATCATGGGTCATGGTTTTTACCCATTTGATGTCATGCATGATGTAATGAGTACGGGTCATGGGTTATAGGTTATGGGTTTTGGGTTATGGATAGTCCAACTCATATTACATTTAATTAGTTAGTTCTAAAGTATGTATTTTATGAAAATGTAAGTAAAAAATATTACTTATATGTGTTTCATAAAAAATGGTTTTGGTTTTATATAAACTATTAACTAAACATGTTTGATTGTTTATTTGTTTAGTGAAATGAGTTAGTAAACTATTGGCTCAAAAACTTACGTATTTTATTTATCTCGTTAAAATGATTTTACTATTGTTATCGACAAAACATAAGAAGATCGTAAAATAGAAATAAACGTTTTTATGGTTTATTTGTATTAATAATATGTATATCCATTCCCTAAAAAAATATGAGTTTTTAAATAGTGCGTTTGGTATAATCATGGGGTTAGAATAAGATTTGGATTTGGTATAGATTGAAAGAAAATTAGGATAATAAAAGTTGATGGATAGTATTAATGTTGTTTATTTCGTAAAATGTAATTGAGAAATAGGTTTTTATTTAATATTATTATATAACTAGACAAGACCTGCATACAAGAACGAGATTTTATAGAATGAATGGTTTTAACGTTAAAAAAAAGTTTGAGGATTTGGGGATTAAACAAAATGTTATGAAACCCGGTTCGACCCTTTTCGTTCCACTGGTTGAACCGATTTCGATCGAAAAACGGGTCAAATAAAACCGGTTTTTATATTTTCAAAACCCGGTTAGACCCGAAAATTGGTTTTGTATATTTTCTCAAAAATTGTGATGTGAGCTTTGACTAATTAGTATATACCTTAAATACATTTTAATATAAAATTATTTCATAGGTTTTCTTAGATAGATGGCTGAACTTTTTAAGTTTGACCATGACTGAATTTTTTCAGTTTTCAAGTTTGACTATTTTTGTTTTATATATAGTATAGATAAAAGAGGCTCATTTGATTATATTATTAATGAATTTGGTGTGAGAGATGAAAATGACAATTGAGCACTATCAAATAAATGAAAAGTATAATGAATAAAAATAGAAAATAAGGAAAAAGACAAAAGAGTGAGAAGCAAATAGTTTAAAACCCATCATTTTGCTCTGAATCATGAAAACCCGTATGCATGGGTGTCAAACACTATTTCAATACCCATTAACCCAAAGCAAATAATAAATTCAAGAATGAAAGGATTCCCCGAATCAGACACCCTCAAAACAAACGGGCCCTAAAATCTAAAATGTGAGTGTGTGTGGCCATGGCAGCGAGAATGAATTGAAGAAACCGTAAATCAATTTTTTACAATGAAACCCGCCTATCTTGTAATCAATTTTTTACCAAAAAATTTACATTAGCTGTAATTAAAACTACTATCGCACCATAAATGCCCATGACATCATTTTCTCAAAATTTTTAAAGAAAAGAATTTTGTTAACAAAAAATATATAGACTTTCCTTCCTCATCACTTCTTTTCTCCCCCCTTTCCTTCCTAAAAAAACTCAAAACACAATTTTTTTATTTTATTTTATTATTTTTTATGTTTCTTCCTTTTTCCTTTCCTTTCTGTCAAAAAAATATACTTAAGAACGCAACATAACCAATCGTTTTACATCACACGGATTTGACGAACTCTAACCGTTGATTTTTTGATTTAGTTCACGATATACATCTACACCCATCTTTCTTTTCACCAAACCCTAAATCTTAAAAAAAAATGTTAGTGCTTGAGATTCTCGGTTATTGTATCACAATGTATCTTTTATCAGTATGTGTATATTTGGGGTTGGTGTTAGCAAATGTGAAATTTCCAATAAAGAAAATATAAGTTGTGATTAATGCTGCTCGGGTCTCGTGGTTGCAAAAATTAATTTAGAAAGCTATTGATGGTTCATTGAAATTTATGGTTGGGTTTTTTGCCATAGCCGGTGTTGGTTCTGGTATAGAACTTTCACCTCGCCCGTCTAAATCAGTCACCACTTGTATGTGTTATTTCATTAACTATAGTAGGATGTTCAATGTTTTCTATGTTTCAACTCCATCACAATGAGGAGTAGTTTGTTGTTTATGATTTTATAGGCTCCATATGTTACATATATGCGATCTTAAACTCATTTTATTTCACATTATCATTGTTGATTGGCTAGAGATTTTGTTGATTCTTGTTTCAATATTGTTTCTTGTCATTTTGATTATCAAGTGGAAGACAATGCCGTCGGTGACCCCATCCCCACTAGATCTTGGTTTAAACACGGTGCAAAGAAGATGAGGATGAATAAATCCACCAAATCGGCTAAGATAGTTTTGGGATTGCTACTACAAAAGGCTTATTTTTTTGTCTATGGAAGTTGGAGCGAGCTTATTCAACAATATTCGAATACTTTTGCATATCTACCTACTTGCAATGTATGTTTATTGCTCATTTTGTTTCAAGATTCATGGGCAGGCCGTTTATAGATTTTTCTTATGGTTGGGGTCTTGTGGGTATTAGTGTATGGTGTTTATTGTTGTCGTTTTAGTAAAGTCAGCGGGATACGAACCTGTAAAATTATTTACGACATTAGTGTGTTTTCTTATATCAAAGAGGAGGCTTATCGGATGGTCTATCTTACATAATTATACTCAAAATTATTTCACACCACCTTCTATGAGCCTCATCTCTAATATAAGAAAACACATCAATGTTGTAAATAATATTACAGGTTCGTATTCTACTGACTTTAGTAAAATGAAAAACAATAAACACCATACACTAATACTCACATGACCTAACCGTAAGAAAAATCTACAAAATGGGCCTCGCTTTATAAATCTTGTACCAAATAAGACAATAAACATTCCCAAATTTGCAGGTAGCTGGATATGCAAAAGTCTTTGAATAATGTTAATTAAGCTCATTCAACTTCCATACAATAAAAAAATAATCAAGTCTTGTTGTAGCAGTAATCTCAAAACCATCTTCGCTGATTTGTTGGATTCTATCATCCTCATCGTCTTCACTCGGGTGGACCATGTTCGAACCAGGATCCGATAGGGATGGGGTCACCGGCGACATTGTCTTCCACTTGATAATAATAAAAATGACAAGAAACACCCTTGAAGCAAGAATGAGCACAATCTCTAGCCAATCAACACTGATAATGTGTAATAAACATGAGATTAAGATCACAGATACGTAACGTATGGAGCCGATAAAACCACACAACAAACTCTCCCTCATTGTGACGGAGTTGTCACATGGAAAACATAAAACACCCTATTATAGTTAATGCAATAACACAAGTGGTGGATGACTGATTTAGACGGTCGGGGTGAAGGTTCTATACTAGAACCAACACGAACTAGGGCAAAAACCCAGCCATAAATTTCCATGAACCATTAGTAGCTTTATGAAATGACTACGCAACCACGACCCACGAGCAACATGATGTATTTTCTTCATTGAAAAGTTCTCTTTTGCTAACGTGAACCCTAAGTATACGTTTTACTGATAAAAGATGCCCTGTTTTGAGTGGTGGCAACCATGGTTCTTGGGTGATAAAGGATAACAACATATTTGTGATTACTAGCAATGGAAATGTAAGACTATATGCAATTCGACATTGCATACATATCGTTCAGTTGTTTCCAGGAAAGAGAGTTAGCTTAAGTTCATTTCATCTACTTTCGAACCGCAGGGGGTACCAACTATACATGCTCGATTAATGCAGTCTCAAATGCTATGTTTCAATTCTCGATTCTAGTATTGAGCGAAAGGTTATACCTATAGGTTCCGTGACACATGTCAATCCTAGTCTCTATGGGAGATTCAGGAAATGCTGCCATACGCTGGTGAGTGCTGTGTGTGCTGATGTGCACATGTATATATTTAGGTAGTCAGTTTCAGTGAATTATTTTACATTGCAGTAATTATTCTTCTACTATTATGCAGGTGCTAATTCCACTGGTCGACCTTTTGAGGACGCGGATTCCCGCACCATTTTTGTCAGCAATGTAATGACCCAAGATTTTCATTTAAACTCATCTGTTGTATCCATGTGATTGTATCTTTCACTCTTTTTAAGCTGTTCAGTTTATGCAGGTCCATTTTGCTGCCACTAAAGATAGTCTTTCTAGGCACTTCAACAAGTTTGGTGATGTACTAAAAGTGGTCACAGTAATTGAGGCAATGACTGGGCAGCCAAAAGCCCAAAAGCAGTGGTGTGGGCCGATATACTTGGAGAAATAAACAACAAAGCTATATACACAAGCTTAACCATATCTTTAGCAGGGCTCAACTACCGTTAATGTTTTTATTCACTAGTAGATAAATTTGCTATATACTGCACATGAAAAAATAAAGTATCAAACATTGTAGACACTATAATTCGAAATCAAACACGTTATCAAGTTAGTCAATAAACTAAAGTCAACAAAGAAATTGAGGTGTTTTCAACATTTTTGCGAAACAGTTGTTAAAAAACTAACATTATCTATGAACAATAAACTAATATGCATTAATGGCCTAACGCTTGGGAGGGCCAAAGCCCTCTCCTGCCCCTTAAAAGGTCCGCCGCACAAAAGAGTTCGATTTTACTTTCCTTTTTTTGCTTACGAAAATATAACGAATCTGTCAGTTTTTTTAGAAGGATAGAGCCATTTGCTCTTTTGTTTTGAACGGGGCTTCTTATGAAGATCAGCTTACCTGGAGTTCATGAAAACAGAGGCAGCAGAAAATGCTTTGTCAGTAGATGGTACATCAAAGTAGTTGCATTATCGTGTTTGAGATGTGGCAGTTTCATATTACATGCCCATGTGTTATCCCACCCTAATACTTGACTGCAACGAATACTAAATTAAAGCACCACATGTGTAAACAGATATGAACAATGTTATATACTGAGTAAAAAAGAGGTGAAGAGTAACAATGTTTGATGGGAGAAAAATAATGCTTGTTGTGACACTAGGAATTGACCAAAAGAACAAAGCTTACATGAACGTAAATTAATAATGAGATTATAAATATTGCGTTACATATTACATGCCCATGTGTTATCCCACCCTAATACTTGACTGCAACGAATACTAAATTAAAGCACCACATGTGTAAACAGATATGAACAATGTTATATACTGAGTAAAAAAGAGGTGAAGAGTAACAATGTTTGATGGGAGAAAAATAATGCTTGTTGTGACACTAGGAATTGACCAAAAGAACAAAGCTTACATGAACGTAAATTAATAATGAGATTATAAATATTGCGTTACTACCATATCTATATTAATACAGTATTAGCACACGCCGTAGGGAAGTGTCATATTTAGCTCTAGCTCTAAGCCCTTATGGGTCATCTAGTATAGACTGGTTTCTCAATGCAACTCGAAGTCAGGTTTGAGTTTAAGAAAAGCTATCTTTTGTATAAGAAATAAGAAAGACATTCTTTGAAGTGAAAAAGAAAAAGATAATGGAATTCAAATAGGGAAAAATATATAGTCGTCAAATCCCACTCATACCGCTAAGCCAAGGGGTCGAACATGACACCTTGATTAAGTAGGGGACATGCTTTTCCAGCCAACCATCTTTCATTTGATGACATTGCCTTCTTTTTTAACTTATTTTCTATAAATCTAGCATTTCTTTTAAACTTATTTAATATAAATATAGCTGTTGGTTAGAGGAGCGACGGGTAATTGAATGTTATGTTCATAATTTAGACATTTCTAATTATTGGGCAACCAACAATATTAAATAGATAGATGATGGTTTATCCAAGACGTGGATTGAATTACGTGATTAGCAAGTTTTGCTTCTCTATTGCCTCCTATGTAAAATCAGGTTCTTGCTATTTTTTTCATTTTTTTTGGTCATATATCCTGCTCTTAATTATTGGATTGCATTGGCTAATGATCTCATGTGTGCCATCTTAATTAATCATGATGAAGCATTAGTAAACTGATCTGACTCATGACCCAACTAATCAGAATAGTTGGATCATGATCCCGCATTGACCCATTTTTTAACTTAACATGCACGCCTTTCACCCATTCTTATTGGGTGTTCAGATAATCCATAACAAAGATGGAAAACTGTATTCATATTTATGTTAACATTTATCTTAACCAAACCCTTTCGTAAAGTTTTAGTTAATTGAAGGGTAAGTTTCTCTTTTTGGTTTTGTAATTTTAATGATGCAAGTATCAAAACCCGCAATTTTGAAAACAATGTTACCCAGCCTATCAGTATCTACGTGACACACGTTAATATAATAACTCCCATTGTATTATTAGTCCAAACCAAATAGACTTTTGGTAAGTATTACATAATTTCACTCGTATTCTACTATGAAAACTTTATATATTTGTTCATTTTAATCATATAAGTTAGTCATCGTGTTATAATTTGTTCTACTGAGCGGATTGTCACTTTTGATATATCAGTGGCGATGTTTATGCTATTGATAAGAAGCCAGCAAGTCTAAATGATGTTTATGATTGTTTCTTTACTTTGGTTGAATCTAGGAACAATACATTTAGTAACTTCTAATTATTTCTACGTCGTATTTTGTAACTTTCTTTACTACTTTATCAATTTTAAGATTTTTGAAATAGCTAGGATTTTGTTCATATATAAAAATCATTAAAGGTCCGCCACTGGCCAAAAGAGTTCGGATATTTACTTTCCATTTTTTTAATTTTTTTTGCTTTAGAAAATATAACGAATCTGTCAGTTTTTGAGAAGGATAGAGCCATTTGCTCTTTTGTTTTGAACGGGGCTCCTTATGCAGATCAGCTTACCTAGAGTTTATGAGAACAGAGGCAGCAGAAAATGCTTTGTCATTAGATGGTACATCGTTTATGGTACATCAAAGTAATTGCACTATCGTGTTTGACATGCGACAGTTTCATATTACATGCCCATGTGTTATTCCACCCCAATACTTGACTACAACGAATACTAAATTAACGCACCACATGTGTAAACAGATATGAACAATGTTATATACCGAGTAAAAAAGAGGTGAAGAGTAACAATGTCTGATGGGAGAAGAATAATGCTTGTTGTGACACTAGGAATTGACCAAAAGAACAGAGCTTACATGAACGTTAAAATCATTAAAATCATAAAAGAGTTCATATATAAAATCATAAAATCATTAAAAGGTCCGCCACTGGCCAAAAGAGTTCGGGCATGAACCCACCTGCTTTTCACCCCCATACACTAGCCACATGCCACCCAAGCCACGCCATACACATGTTTTTCTAAATATCTGTGGAGGTCATATATAAGTAGAAAATAGAACTTCAAATTTTAGTATCCAAATGAGTCGACCCAGATGGATTGTGGTTCAACTTTCAGATTGATCTATCTAAATGGGATGAAAATATCTGTTTATGTTGTTTCTGAACTTTTTTTGGTAACTAGTTAAATGGTTGCTTGATGGCCAGATGTTATTGTTTGTTCTTTTTGTGAGGTCGATAATACAGAACAAAATTACTGACGTTCACACAAAGAGTATCAAACAAGGCAATATATTGTTTCATAAATTATGTGGTGATTCCTATTTCATAAATTGCGTGGGTTAAATAAACTATTGTCATGTCATCGCTTGTTATTCATTCACATATTTGCTACGTATTATTTCCGGTTATGTATTGTATGCAGTAAAGTTGCTAGGTTTGACTGACCCGTTGAATGGATCTCTTTTGTACAAATGCGGCTCATCCTTGTAGTGGCTTCTTGAATGATTTCCCAACTAGGAGGCCCTGAGAACTACTTTGCATAATTCTCCCAACCACGAGCATCAGAACTGTAAAACTTCTTTTGGATTTAAACTATCATTGGTTTTGGCTTGTAAGATTTTACAGACGATCCATAGATTCTTTGCTAAAATGATCCTGTTTTGCTTTATCTTTGTCACAAAAAATCCATCTCACATCATATTGATCTAAAGGTTTGCTAGACATGTTTGTCAATTTCATTCTGTTTTCATGCTCAATTCTCAAATAATATAGAATCAAAATTCAGATATAAACTAGTGTATATATTGAGACCTTGGTCAATTAAAATATTAGCCTTTTATCTTCAATCAATCCATTTATATTTGACATTACCTCGGTTGTAATATTCACATTCAAACTACTCATAATCGTGTCTTTAAGTAGTACCAACAGCCTGGCCACTACGTGCAAACTGCGAAGCATACGTGATAACACTATGCTACACAACAAAATAGAATGCAATGTCTGATGCATGTGTGGCAACACAATGCTACACAATTTTTTTTTGAAAGCAATGACTAAGCAGATATATGTTTCAAAACCCTATTTAAATTTTTTTGAAAGCAATGACTAAGCAGATATATGTTTCAAAACCCCTGGCTGATAATCCGAGTAAGTAGAAAACACCTGCTCTTTCTTGGTATCAACACTGTCATGACTCCACCTGCGGTTTCAAGTCCCAGTGACAAAGGTGTCACATTCAACCAACACAAATCTAGAACCTTTTGGTTCCCTTCACCACTCAAAATAGCGGCTTGAACCGCTGCACCATACGCCCCGGCTTCATCAGGGTTGATGCTCTTACGCAAGTCTTTCCCGTTTAAGAAATCTTGCAACAATTCCTGAATTGTTGCAAGATTCAACTCTTCAAACCTTGCACGAGTGATAGTCGAGTAGAAATCAAGTCCTTCGTATAAAGAATCGACCTCAATTGTAGTTTGTGCGGTTGATGAAAGAGTCCACTTTGCTCTTTCACAAGCAGTTCTCAACCTCCTCAAAAGCTCTTGGATTTCCACTAACATCCTTTTTATTCTTCCTCTTAAACTCGTGAACAAAGTCTTCATCACCCAAATGCGTGTCACCACAGCAGTCGACTTCACCTCAAAGATACCCTCTTCAATGGTGAGCAAAGAGACATCAACAGTACCACCACCCAAGTCGAAATTCAGCACATTCTTCTCACCAGCACTAGAAGCTTCCTGTCAAGCCCATAAGCAATGGCGGCTGCAGTCGGCTCATTGATGATTCTCATGACATTAAGACTAGTAGAAATGGCACCGGCATCGGCTTGATGCTGAGAGTCATTGAAGTATGCAGGTACGGCAACCACTGCGTTTATTATGGTGGTACCTCTTCAATGGTGAGCAAAGAGACATCAACAGTACCACCACCCAAGTCGAAATTCAGCACATTCTTCTCACCAGCACTAGAAGCTTCCTGTCAAGCCCATAAGCAATGGCGGCTGCAGTCGGCTCATTGATGATTCTCATGACATTAAGACTAGTAGAAATGGCACCTGCATCGGCTTGATGCTGAGAGTCATTGAAGTATGCAGGTACGGCAACCACTGCGTTTATTATGGTGGTACCTAAACGAATACACTTGGTTGTGATTACGTCATCAAAACAGTATAAATAGCTTTATCCAACTGTAAAATTGACGTAAACTGAACTTAAGTGATGAGATACAGTTAGTTTTGAATACGTTACTGTTAAACGAATCGAAACAGATTGAGAAAAAAAAATTCAGTGAAGAAGCTGGATTTCATGGTGAACTCGCCGGATTTCTATTGCACTGTGTGTTATGGTACCTATGCTGAATTTACAGATGTTCACATACTATCCAGTTTTCTATTGCAATGTGTGTTATGGGACGTATGGTTGCTGAATTAAGAGGAAGAATAAGAAGGATATTAGCGGAAATCCAAGAGCTTTGAGGAGGTTAAGAACTGCCTGTGACAGGAAAAGAAAAAGTGGAAATCCAAGATGTTCACATACTATCCAGTTTTCTGTTGCAATGTGTGTTATGGTAATGGGCGCCGTGGAGGTGATGATGTTAAAAAAGAAAAAGTGTAAACTAAAAGAATAAAACGATGAAGAAGATGAATTGCAAAATGACTAAAATACCCTTGTTGACCAGTCAAACAGGTTACAAACAAGTTTTGCAGTGCCTAATGAGATTTTCTTCGGTTCAGTATGCATAATGAGACTTGGATAAAAGTACATGAAGCATTAATGGTTTTTACCAAATTATCTGAGTTGTGTGTATTTTGGGGAATAGGCTTTTATGGTTATGCATGATCTGCTTCTATTATCAACCTGGATCCATTTAAAGTAAATTCCTCTAAGCAAGAAACAAGTAATAATCAACAATAACGAAAACCAGGTTCCCAAAACAACTCAAAAGATATTGTATTTTTTATTTTAGGTGCGTTGAGGTTATTATTATGAGCTTTTACTAGTCATTGGAATATACTTTTATAGTTTTTTGAGTTTTTCGATTTTTGAGGGAAAACAAGAAAAGCAAGCCCTGTGTTTCTTAACAATTCCAACAAGCAATATTTAAAAAGAAAATTACAACTTCATACTTAAAGCAACATCAAATCTATCAAGAGTCAAGACAAATCAAGTAATCTGTGAAAGCCAGTTATTCATCTCTTTGTAATGTGCAAGAAACTAATATGTTCCATAAATGTTTCCAGAGTTACAAAAGCAACAAAATGCTTTGATCCATAAGTGACAAAAAGCCTGAAAAATAATCAATATCAAGATCACTGTCTTGAACACAAAACAAAATCCGTAGACAAAATTTATTGTAGTAAACCTATGACATTTTAATTCTAATACAGTAGTAAGTAGTAACAAGATATAATCCATATAGTTCAAAATGAGCGTTGACATCATCTATAGAAACCTTCAATAAAGAGCAATAACAAGCAACCCAAGCGAAGCAACACCGATACACAAATACGAAACAACATTCAACCTAACAAAGAACACATTCAAATTCTTCATAACTTGTAGAGTAAGTGTCAAAACCTGCAACCTACCTTGCTCCTCCATTTTCCTAAAAAAACTCATAGGCTTCAATGACCTCCTCAACATAAACGACAACGAAAACGGCAACCCAAACGCCAAAATGCTCTGCACAGACACTTCAGGTATTGGATTCGACGTCATAACATACGAAATCCACCCTCCTAAACCCAACTGAAACAACCCCAAAAGAGCTAAGCTTTTACTAAGTCCATAAATTGTCTTAAACATTTCGTCGAGCACTTGGCGGGTTTCGTTACCGAGGGCTGAAACATCACGTTCGACAGTAGGACCTGTGATTTCTTGATGCTTAAAATCTTCAAGGGTTTTGTTGGGTTTCTCATTTGGTATCTGGGTTTCTTCTGGATTAGAATTAGGACCTGTGGTTGATGAGAATTTGAGGGTTTGGTAAATGTTAGGGTTTAAGAAGTGGGTTTTGAAAATGGGGTTTTTTGATGATCGGTGATTGAAATTAGGGGTTTGGTAAAGATTAGGGTTTAAGGGTTGATGGGTGTGATTAGGGTTTATGAGATGGGAAGTGTGGTAGAGTGAAAATAGGGCTGATGAGGAAGAAGGGTTTAGGATCTTGGATGCAAGTCTGCGAGAGATTGTGAAAGCCATTTTGTGTGTGAAAAAGATGGAGAGACAAAGATCACAGCAATAACGTGTTTCTAATGGGGTGTTAACTGTTAAGGGGGTGTTTGTTTAAGGGAGTGTTTGGATTGCTTTTGGAGGTGGATTATCTTATTATTGCGTTTTCATACCTCAAAACTGCGTTTTCAAAAAGTGAGTGAGGAGGTGTAGTTTCAAAACGCCATTTTGTAAACACAGATTTGATGAACCGCACTTTTACCCAAACACCCTCTAAGTTTATACATGGCTTATGTGGCTTACGCGCTTATTTGTTTTTCGGCTTATATATCATAAGTTTTAATTTTTCGGCTTATATATCACAAGTCTTAATTTTTCGGCTTATTTGGAGACTCATGCTTGAGCTTATAAGTTTATCGCACATAATAAATTTATATGTTCTCACAATCTCTAAATAATTGAAGCTTATGAAATATATGCCGAAATCAAAAGCTCATAAGCCTCGTTTAAGCTTAAACAAACACCCCCTAAGTTGTTTGGAATTAAGGAGTATTTGACTAAGGTTTCGTTCGGTGTAGTTATGACAATGAGTATAGGTTTAATTAAAAGGTAAGATAAGAATGTATATGATGGTTTGAAAAGTATTGTTTGGTATAAAATTAGGTTTGATTACTTTTCCAACTAAAACTATAAATAATTATTTTACTTTTGTATTTTTTAATCGTAAATCAATTATTTTGCGTTTTCCCGTTTCACTTTAAAGAATTTTTTTAAAAGAAATAAGACGTAAGTATTGGTATGAAAGATCTAAAGATGAGAATCTTGCCTCTTATGAGCAAACCAAATATTTGAAATGAATATTTACTTTTGATACCCATATACACAGACTAAACAATATTTCATTACTTTCGTTTTATTCCCATAGACGCTAACCAAACACAATCTAAGCTTATCAAGATATGTTTGTTTTATTTCAAAAGTTCTCTTATACGGTCATAAATTTCGACTAAAATGTACGTTTATTTCTTTTAGTCATTTAGAGGAGGTAAGAGTAAGCTAGTGCTAAAAGGCAATAACAATTTTATATAACTCAACTAAAATTCATATTTCTCAGCCACTTATTTAGATTTAGATGGAATCAAATTTAAACTTTTCAACCGCAGATTCAGATGTGCGAACCAGATCCCGACTCATAACCTCTAAATAAATAATACGTAAGAGTTAAAACCAACCGGTAAAAGTGTGTTATATGTTATTTTTTAATTACGCGCCACTACGTCATCAATCGCATAAAAAGTTCGATATCATGCCTATGATGCCGGTTTTTCAGTGTTACAAAGTATTTGATGATGTGGTAGTGTTGTTTACGTATGGTCATCCACTGCCTCTGGTTTAACCTAGACAACGAACTTGTGATTGGTAGAGTGGTAAAACTGTTATTCTATTGCATTTGTCTGTAGACATTTGTGGTAGAGAATGAGGACTTTCCTCGATGACGTCATGCTCGCTCCTGACTCCCTCGCGATTTTACTTGGTTTCTGATGTGCATTTTGATACGTGACCTTCATCTCTGTTGGTGATATTTACCGTACTGACTAGGCTAGGAGTATCCGTTAGTGGTAGTGGATGCTTTTGTTTTGTTCACCCGTCATTGGTTGTTTCAAATATATGGTATATTTTGTGTGTATGATGAAAATAAAATCTAAGTTTTTCGATGACGAAAAATGGAAACCAATGGCTTATTTATGTCATGGTCATATGGATGGTGCTATGTATGATACTAAGAAAGGATTAGTTGTATAAGATGAGTTTAATCGAATATTCAATTTCCTTTGTTTGGTAAGAACCTTGAGATAAAAGTGTTTACCTAAAGCTGGGGTAACACTCGCATGGATTAGGGTTGAGTATATGAAAATGGAGAAGATGGATTTGGTTTATTTTGCTTATATGTTGCTCCTTGTTGTGATTAGGCACTATATGCACATAGATCCATACTTCTTTATATGCTTGCATGCTATTATGATTTTACGAATTTATGCCTTTTATGTCTATGCATGTTTTGTTTTGCCAGTCCTTTAACACGACCACACATAAATTTTATATGTTGCACACAAGCAAACACTCTAGCAGGAGATCTATTTAGAAGAAGTGCGCTTACCCTAGGATAGGGATGTGACTTTGTACATCTTAGACTGATGCTAATGGCGACCCTTATGGGCAACCGACCGAAACCCCGACCGCATCCCCCTTTGCACGACCGGTGGCGACCGCGTTGCCCCCTTCAAAATTGTTTTTGTTGTCGTATAATATTGTGACTAATGTTACACAACATGCTCTGCTTAGGAAATACCTTTACCAATCAGTCATCACAATCTCGTAATACTATTGACTTCCGTTTTCATATCGGTATTGCATCGTTATAATAAAATAGTGTGTGATAAATTTATTCTTTAAAATCCTTGCCATGCGTAAAGTTATTATAACGAAAAACATGTTATCAAAAAGTATTACTCGCAATTTTTTTGATTACAGGGTACCCGCAGCCACAACATGCGGGTACCTGCTAGTTTGTTTAATGTGCTTGATGTGAAAGGTGATAGAGTTAGATGTAACAATCCGCACTTTTCCAGACATTCACTTTTCAATGAATTGTCCTAGGGTTTCGTTTACTAACTTTTCCGAGCTCATTTGGCTTGAAAATGAGAAGTTATCTCGCGAAACATGAAAATCGTACACGTCGGGTACCGGCACAACCGTAAAATTGTTAATCAATTTGATTTGTTCGCTATTTTTTTGGCAAGAAACTAGTCGTGCGAATACTCGTTTCTATTGGATAAATTATTCGGAATGCAATGGCGTAATTTTCGTGAGTTGAATCGAACGTTTGCTAGTCTGAATGAGCCCGAACCACTAAATTGCTAAAGATTGCATAAACTACACATTTGGTCCCTGGTCTTATGCTTCGCACGCTCCCTTGCACTTTACATAACTTGTCATTTAGATTTTTTAATTTGAGCTATAAAAAGATAAGATTTAGGGTTAGTATCCTTTGGATGAAACCCTAGGACACCCACTTTTGCTCTCACATGTCTTACGCCGGCCACCACCGCCATCTACTGTCGGCCACCTCTCCTCAGCCCCTTCACCACCATGTCGTCATCAGCCGCCGCCACTTCCTCCATTTATAATCCAAGTACAATGAAGATCCAAGGGTTTGGAGCATCTATTAGGGTTGTTGTTCAAGATTTTAGATCATGTTTTGGATTCATGGTTTCATCTCTCCGTCTCACGCCTCTCTTTTCTTTCTCGTTTCTCGTGGGTAAGTCGCCACCCACATCTATTGTTATTTCACTTTATGAAAAAACCGGATAAAAAATCGATTTATTAGTTTTCGTGGTAAAAAAAATTGGATCTGAACGAGTTTATAAAAAGACACGTGTGGATTCGTTATAAAATGGTGTTTGGTTTAACTTTATTTTAAAAACGTTACTGGAAATGATTTCGTGTGATAAAGATGGACTAAAAACATTTGTATTTAGTTTTGTGCGGTAAGCCTTTGTCAAATCGCGATTAAAACGTTTTTAATATTATCGTGTGGTAAGAAAACGTATATGTGGTCGCGGTATAGTTTGGATTTGCTTATGCCGATTCTACTCCTTATTTTCTTTGTCTCACAACCGGGTGAAAACGTTTTATAAGTTTTGTGGGCTCAAAATGGATTAAAACAATTTTGAAAATAAGTCGGGTGGACCAATTTGAGTAAAGGGTGTTTGGGTTGAATTGTGAATCGTTGAGATGGTGATGTTTGTTTTGATTCATATGGACTTGGATTTGTTGTGTTTGCCTAGTTTTAACTCTCGTTTCAGGTGAGTCACCCACAAAGGGTGTACTTTGTTGTGCCTGGTTCCGGTGTAAATGACACACCGTGGGATGTGTTTGGTTTGTTGTGCAACGAGACACCCACATAGGGTGAGCTCGCTTGGTTTGATTCTCGTTTCAATGACCACCTAGGGTGTGTTTGTACCGCTTGTTTGTGTATCGTGTTTAATTTGAATTCTGCTCGTTTCTGGTTTTCTTGGCTTATATAAATATATTATAGCTTATTGGTTATTGTCTAGTTTTGGTTAATAAGAAAACCGTAAAGATGTGTTTAGTGTTGCGTTTGTTCATGCGACTCACTAGAAAACAACATGTAGATGTTTTGGTTTTCCTTCGATACAAAGAGAACACATGGGCGTGTGTTTACATTTGCATTTTTGGACTGAGTAAGCCTGTTGTTAATACAAATAAACCGTAAAAACGTTTTATTTATATTTTACGATCTTCTAATGTTTTGTCGATAACAAACGTAAAATCATTTTAACGAAACAAATAAAATACGTAAATGGTTTGAACTAATAGTTTCTAACATATTCACACTTTCACATAAAACACTAAAACAAGTATAAGTGATTTTATGATTTAGTATTACATATGTACAACAACTAGTGTTTACATATTTGGGTAAAATATACACATAACTAGTATGTAGTATATCGGGTAATATAAATGGGTAGAAACTTAAGTATCACAACCCATTGACAAAATACATTGAATGTAGTTGGGTACAACCCAAAGCCCATGCCTCATGGATCTTGACCCATAACCCATTGCATGACATCATGCTTATATCACATATGGATAATATCCATAACCCATGGATCAACCCATACCCAGTGACTAAGTGCATTGCACTCAAAGATACATTGTATCTAGCCAAATATCCATGGTTCAACCCATGACCCATGACCCATAACCAAAATACCCATGGGCAAAGGGCGTCCACGGATCCCTAGCTTAACGCTAGACGGATCCTTGTGGAAGGATCCGTGGGATCCGAGGACAGTATATTTTTCCTCTATAAATAGTGAGCCATTTCTTTATTATTTCTCACCCTTTCTAACACACTTTCTCCACGAGTTAAAACTCACTAACCTCGATCCAAGAGATCTATGTTTGTAGTTTTGTTTTGTGTGATCTTTTAGGTTCCTCTTAAAGGCAAGATCACCACCTTTGAAGTCAAGCAAGCTCAAGTCCATGAGTTGCCATGCTTCCTCATCATCAAGACTCTTGAGTCTTCTTGTTGATGATTCCTTTCTTCCTTCAAAGAAGTGTAGTGTTGAAGACATTAGTGAAAGATGTCTCAAGTGTCAAGGCGAAGATATTAGTGAAGGGTATCTATCGTCTCATAAGCACTTGTGGTAGGTGCTTAGAAGTCAAGACAAGAAGCATTAGTGAAAGGTGCTTAGAAGTCCGTACTAGAAGCATTAGTGAAAGGTGCTTAGAAGTGAAGACACAAGACATTAGTGAAAGGTGTCTTGTAGCTCTAGTCAAAGGCATTAGTGAAAGGTGCCTTAGATGTACATTCGATATGGTGTGTTTCGATGTACAAGATAGACTAGTATTAGATCCAAGGATATTGATATCCTTAATGATGTTGTAAAGGAGTAGATCTCCTTTGGGATTAGTCGTTGGTGTAGTGTGGTAGTAGTTCCTCCATTGCAATGGAACTAGGTGCTTAGCCTAGTACCTAATAAAGGGTAGGCAACGTTGTAAAGGTGTAGTTCACCTTGGAGTGAAAGAAATAGGTACTTAGACTAGTACCTTATAAAGGGTAGGCGACATTGTGTAGGTGTGGTTCACCTTGGTGTGAAAGAACCCGTGGTTAGCCTAGCACCGGAAAAAGGGTAGACGACGTTGTGAAGGCTTCTCCGCCATAAGGAGATTGGTGTAGTGATTACGAACTCTCGAGTAGGTGACTCGGGGAGTGGAGTAGGGCAAGGAAGGTGTCCTTGTAGCGAACCACTATAAATACTCGCGTTGTGGTTTTGTGCTTCTTACTCTTATCTTTTCATTACTTACCTTTATATGCTTGTTTATCAACATCCAACACACATCAAAATAGATTGACATAAGTCAATCTAAATAGATTAAAACGAAATTTTAATTGGCAAAACTATTCAACCCCCTTCTAGTTTTCCACAATTGGCATCGATCTTCATTACCAAGTTTCTTGAAGTATATTGTACTTTAATATTTTGATACGATCCATGGTTAATTGAAAACACCATGTTTTTCATAAAAAAAAAAAACTATATGTTTGGATGTGGAGTTGATAACAACATTTTTTTACTTGTTTCATTTAATTGCACTAATCCTCTTTGTCATGTTGATTAGTCAAAGCTCATAGCCACCAAGCTATAGGAATCGCTTGGTAACAAGAATACCTTCCTTAAGAAGGTATCTTAAACGCAAAGGAGCAGGAATCGTATAAGTGACATTTGTTGTGTCATTTGTAAAGACATTCCTAAGTGCGCTAGAGGTATGATTTTCTTTTTAGTTTGCTTGATAATTAAGTATGTTTATTTAGGTAATTATATGATTATCTTTTGTGCTTATACATGTATTACATGAAGCTTCATTAGGAAGCCTTTTTCTCACATACGTGTTTTATTTCTCGTCTAAAGTCGTGGTATACAAAACTTATGTTTTGTTTCTTTTAATCCAATAATAAAACAAAACACAATTTCAAAATTCCTCCTTCCCATAAATACTCCCACCGTCGACCACTCTATCAAATCCTCATTTTTTCAAATCTTCCAATTTCAAAATTTCCTCTCATTCAAAAACTTCATCTTCCTCCTCATTCCATCTCAAACCAAAACCAAAAGATTCGTCATCAACATGGTTTACATCACGCTCGTGCTCATCGCCTTAACACTCATCGCACTTGTGTTCCCTATGATGAAGTTCACATATGGAGACATTTACTTTGTGTTGTTAATCTACATTGGGATCATATACCCAATCCTTTGTATCATCCTTAGTATTGAAATGCAATACTACTAATAATCGAGTTATCTAGGTTATTATTATCATAATATGCTTGTCATTTCCTTTGATTTATTTGTTTCATATTCTTTCGTGATACATTAGAAGTCCGGTATGCATGCTAAAATAAATTGTAGGATAAAACATATTTCGTGGTATAAAATATAAAACCTATGTGTTTATCAAATCTATTTACATTACTACATATCCACGGATCTCGGATGATATACTAGCGGATCCCTTTTATAAAGGAACCGTAGGATCCGTCCTCTCGGAAAATAGTTTTCATGCAAAATTAAAACCACTATCTTTCTAAAAGTAATAATCCACTAGAAAGTCAAAACCTTGAGTGACTTAGAGTGTTAAAACCATTGTTAATAAAAATCTAGTAAAAAATTAGATAATCATAGGTTGACCACAAACATCTCTTTTTTAACTTATCATTTCTATAGGATCAACTATGACGCATGAATATGAGTTTGATTTTTCACTCACTAGCGTCTACACTCGAACATCTCTCTGAACCCAACACACCGGCAATCATGTCCGTGGGTTCAATAATCTCGAAACCGTCACTTCCATGAAGGACGTGTTGTGAACACCTCTCTACAATTCGAAGAAGGTATCAATACCTCCTTCCGAGCCATAGGACTAAAATGTCTTCTTGAAGTCAACGAGAAGATATGTCCAAGGTTCATAATGGAATTGTTCCGTCAAGTTGAACTCGTTCGTAATGAGGATCGCTCTCTATCTCTTTGGTTTTATATCAAAAACCAAAAGTTTACTCTAACCCTTGGGCATTTTGCTCACATCCTCCGGATTCCAAAACATGGACAATGTGCCTTCACCGAAGATTGGTCTCTCGATTCTCTCTTCAACTTTCGTGAAGAAAATAGAGCATATTGTTCACACATACCCTCCCCGGAAGATTTAAATCGCATAATATGCAAACCTCGACCATATTACTCCGATCCAAACATTATCTTCACACGGGACATCCGAGAAGAGTACAAGCCTCTTGTACTCATCCTACGTGAGAATGTTTGGAGTCTCAGGGGAAATCGAGAAATCCTTCCCGCTTGTTGTGCTCACATGTTGTACTGTTTGCTAACACAACAACCATACAATCTCGCCTACTTCTTCGAAAGGTGAATTGTAAACCTTCAAGGCTCCAAGAATAAACTCATCCATTATGGAATGTTCTTGACACGCCTCTATCACAACGTTATGCACTTCCATCCTCAATTTCAAAGTCCGTTGTACGTACTTGTGAACAAGATGAGGGAACCGCTAAACATATCTCTCATGAAGACTTTCTTCATTCTCGATTCCACCAACACTCATCAATCACGTAATGATCCTCCTAGTGAAAACACTCAAGAAACCTAGTAGTATTTCAAAATAGGATCAATTCTCTTGTACTCGTGCTTTATCAATGTAATCATATTTCTCTCATGAAATAAAACATCTTACATTTGATATCTTAGTGTTAGAATCCTTTTAAATTAACCTTGGAATATAATGCATTTTCAAGATCATTGCATACCTTTAGTAAAGGTTCTCTTGAGCGATGGACGGATCCCAAAGTTTGTGCTAGGCGGATCCCTACACTTATGGAACCGTGGGATCCGACAAACAAGAAAATGCAATTGCAAGCATTATATTTCAAACATATCCTTAGAACACTTCACACTAAGCTAAACATAGTGTCTTAAAGAAAATTAAGTCCTTATCAAGATAAGTAGATCCTTCCTATTCACACATAACTCACCTAGATCACACTCTAAGACGCTTGTAGATCTATCATTTTCACCTTAATCCATTACTCTTCCACTCTCTAGATCACTCATCATTCTCACATGATCCCTCACATCTAGATTTGGAAATATTTCGATTATGACAAAATTAATCATAAATCATCTTTACCTCAAAATTGATCAAAGTTGATCAAATTCTAGTTTTCCCATCTCAAAGTTTCTAGGATATTTTCCAAACCATTATCCTAAGTCACAACCAGATCTCTAGGATCATTTAGCTTCAATTGACACTCTCATCTTTAGTGTCATCCTTGCTCATCCATTGTTACTCTTGAAAGTTCCAAATCCTTCCATAAAAGACAATCATTAGCTACATCGTTCATTACATTCAAGTACTTAAGCACCCCTTCATTTAAGATACTTAGGAGGACTGAAACACTCAAGATGTCATAGGTCTTAGATCTTAGAAACATCATTTCCACTCTTTCATAGCTGCTGAGAGCCGGATCCCAAGGATTAGCCTAGACGGATCCCTCTGAGGAGGGAACCGTGGGATCCGGATGATAGTTTATGTCAAATCTTGCTAAAACAATCATTTCAACCCATCTTCCTAACTCAAACACTCCACCTCATCTTAAATGAGTTCCTAGATCAGTGCAAACTTTGAAGTTGACTCTTGTGCATGTTAATCATCACATTCCAATGAATTCTAGTGGCTTAAGGCTTAAATGCACTTGCCAAATCTCTTGGTTTATAAACCACTTTGTTAGGACCTCTATAGTCATCACTCTCATCCTAACTTTCAGCACTTTAGAAACCCTTGCAAACCTCTTGAAATCATCTCATCATGAGGAAAACCCCAAGTAGTAACTTATCAACCAAAGAACCACCCATGAAAAAGGAGCGTATTACACACGAAATCTCTTCAACCGAATCATCTCCGGTCAAGCCAACAAATGATAGGATCCCTCCTCATCCAATCAAACCAATTCCTAAAAGGATAGTACCCACAAAACTACCAATGCCAAACACCACCATACCTCCTAGGCCAAACAATATCATCTCCACTAAACCATCACCATTGGTTCCTAGAGCTATTTCATTTACATCCCCACTATCATCACCACACCTCTACAATTTAGAGGACTTGCCTCCTAGGCCGTCTCATCCGCTTCCGCCGACAACATTCTCCTCATTAGGAGGAATAATGGTACAAAATCAAGGTGTTGAGTCAACACTTGCTTCGGCTTCCGTTTTCGCCGTTTCCATCATATAATCCCATTTAGATTATGAGAAATCATCAAATTCCACCACCCGACCATATAAAAGTTGATACTTCTCTACCACCACCATCATTCTTGGTCGAGCCATTCTCAAATGTGCCTCCACCAATCTCTCCATCTTTGAAGCTCCATAAGCCGCTTCACTTGATCCTTCGCATCAAGCCATTTCATTTCTTCCACCACCACTACCTAGCCATGACAAAGATTGCTATCATTGTCAACATGTTGAAAGTTTGATACATGAAGTACGAGAAGACCAATGTTTCATGTTCTATCATCTCCTCGAGCGTTTCGACGAGATTAAACCTAAACAAAACTTGAGCTAGAAGATTTTAGTGGTGTCCTAGCATCAAGCGATAGTTGGTTTAGAAATTCCTAGTCATGTATCTTCTTATTTTCTTAGCTTTTAGAGTCATGTATATCATAACTCTAGTTTTATTAAATGGAATTACATGCTACTTGTAATTTGTCCGAGCATATGATTACTTTGTATTCATATCTCATTTTGTGATAACATTACTTGTTATATCACCTTTCTTTGAAATTAATAAGCTAATATGGATTCCTCGAATTTGCCTAGACGGATCCCTACTAGGAGGGAACCGTGGGATCCGTGAGACAAAAAGCTTTATTTCTACTAACTTGAACCACATTTGCAGGATATTGTGAATTATACTTGCTTTCTAACCTTTGTTTTGTAGTTATTCAATTTACACATGAAGAATTTGACATCCTAAAGCTAGGGGAGCTTTATGTCAAAGCAGTACGTTGCAAATTACTTGCAATACTAGGTTTACTTTTTGTGACATCCCCTTACAAAATTGCAATCATCAAGGGGGAGCACATTCGTCACTTAGACGAAATATTTTGAAAACTTACTTGCAAACAAACTAGATTAGTATCACTTTCTTGACGTCCTTACATAGGGATGGACTCGTCAAGGGGGAGTAAAGACGAGATCCTTTCCCTTTACTTGCTCTCTATTTCTTTTTATTTTTATTTCTTTCACATATTTTTCTTAAAAACGATGTGTTGCTTTCCTTCAAACACTTTTGTTTCGACAAAAGGGAGAAGAAAGTAAAACTACAAATTCAAAGTTTTACAATTTTAGCTTTTCCTTAAAATAAAATTATGTTTTGTCATCAACAAAAAGGGGGAGATTGTTAATACAAATAAGCCGTAAAAACGTTTATTTATATTTTACGATCTTCTAATATTTTGTCGATAACAAACGTAAAATCATGTTAACGAAACAAATAAAATACGTAAATGGTTTGAACTAATAGTTTCTAACATATTCACACTTTCACATAAAACACTAAAACAAGTATAAGTGATTTTATGATTTAGTAATACATACGTACAACAACTAGTGTTTACATATTTGGGTATAATATACACATAACTAGTATGTAGTATATTGGGTAATATAAATGGGTAGAAACTTAAGTATCACAACCCATTGGGCAAATACATTGAATGTAGTTGGGTACAAACCAAAGCCCATGCCCATGGATCTTGACCCATAACCCATTGCATGACATCATGCTTATATCACACATGGATAATATCCATAACCCATGGATCAACCCATACCCAGTGACTAAGTGCATTGCACTCAAAGATACATTGTATCTAGCCAAAGATCCATGGTTCAACCCATGACCCATAACCAAAATACCCATGGGCAAAGGGAGCGTCCACGGATCCCTAGTAAGACGGATCCCTTGTGGAAGGGATCCGTGGGTGTTAGGTTCCCATTTTAGTAACACAAGCATCAATATAAGAAATAGATAATAAGAGATCGGATGAACACAATCACAAACACACGAATAAGAAAATGAAGAAAGGTTATGCGTAGGTGAATAATGAAAGTGAACAACCAACCCTCAAGTGAGGGTTTACAAGAGTATTTATAAGGCAAGGAGCTAGGGCAACACTTCTAGCAACCTTCCGTTCTTATGGGCTTGGGCCAAGGCTCATGGGCTTTCTACATAAGCCTTGGCATGATTACAAACATAAAAGCCATATTAAGCTAACTATTACATATTAATTACTAACACTTGAAATATAGTTTAGGAGTGATTCCAACAATCTCCCCCTAAGTGTTAGTGATTGATAATATAAACGTTGAAGGTGCTTGATGTAATAGAAGCTTTGGCGTCTTCGACATTCTTCTTTCTTGTGAGAAGAATTGCCTTGATTCGAACAATCTTCCTAGTGTAGAGAAATTGTTTCCTTTGAAAAGTTACGCTTTGGCGTCATCATATTCTTTGTTCTTTGATCTTTGTTCTTTGTGATGATAGTGATAGTATGTTGTTGTTGTGCGCATCAGTCTTCTTCGTTTCTCCGGTGTCTCCATGTCTTTCTCCAACATGCTCACACGCTCTTTAACGTTGGATTTCAGTACTAATGTAGTTCTCTTAGTCTTTAAACTTTGTAGATTCTTTGACTTTGACGAAGAATCATTCTGACTTTGTGTTCCCTTTTGAGAGAACTTCAATTAGTGATGATGTTGGTATGAGCATGTGAAGAATCTGCACGATCGATCCGCTCCAAAGCTTCCATAAGAAGAAAACATAAGAAAGGTTAGTGATAAGCGGATTCCATCACTTACAAGTTTGAACTTTGAGGGTGTTAACGACATAGTGTGAAAACACAACTCGATTCTCACAATGTTTGTTCTGAACTGAGTCCCACAAGTGAGATAACGCGATGTACCAAGTACATCTACAGTTCGAACAGTCGATGAGGTACACGAAGCATCACCTCACGATTGTAGACCGTTTGAGACACACTAAGCGTAATCCACGGGAGTTACCGTGACCGCTATCGTGGCTGTTTGATGTTGACCACGGCGGGAGTTTCCATTCAATCACCGAGGATCACATATGAACCTCGCACAAATGTTCTCGACAGTTGCTAAGATCTGTGAAGGACACGATAATATATCACTTGCGTTCTTATTGTTGAGCGACAAGCGATGAATTGTCAAGTGTACCTAAGAGATCTTTTGATGAATCTCGTGGCTCTAGAATCAATAGTGCACTTTGGTTTTCTGAGCGGAGACTAGGGAGAGGTCTCCTTCTTCAATACCAAAGAATCTCTAAGAGAAAGTCGATAGTTTACGTAGGGTTCCTGTGAGAATGAAACAAGCTTACATTGGGAGAAACTTGAGTGGCTAAGAAGGTTTAGTGCATGCCTCATTTGGGTCCATGACGACTTTTATCTTCAATACCGGTGTCATCTAGTGAAGACCAAGAGCATTGAATTAAACTCGGTTATGCGCCTAAGTTGAATAATCTGGAGGGCTATTTCTTTTCACCCTTTTCTTTGCATTTCCTTTTAATTCTTCAACTCCTTCTTTCTTCGATTCTCATTTTCTCCTTTTTTATAATCATACCTAAGGACTTCTAAGTAATAACTATTTGTGATGTCCTTGGGTAGATCCCTCCGGCTCTAGCGGATCATAGGACGGTTATTACTAACCTTAGTCACCTTATAACTCCATGACTAACCTATGTTGCCATAAAACCATTTTCCTGAAAGTCTCTCAAAGTGTTTGTGAATGAAAAATATTTTGTACCACTGTGAGAGTTTTATCCTTTAGCAAAAATACTCCCCCTCCAGACGTGCTTAAGTGTTTAGACAATCGCATGGTGAGAGAAGAGCGCACTTTTGAATTGATCGACTCAAGATAGATAATCCCCGTGAGACACGGTTACGTTGCATAGTTAAAGAGTTATATTGTCGACTTTTAGGTGACAATTAGCTCTAATAACTACCTTGAAGGTGTGGACAAACCTCGAAAGGTTGTTAAACCCGTCAAAGTTCATGTCTATCAAGAGCTTCTCGAATATTTACTTGGATAAGTCTTTGAAAGACAAATCTTTTCAATGTATGACTGTTCAGATCCCGTCAATTCATGGGTTAAGTCTTTTCACACGACGATTCAATAGCAAATCAACATATTTCTTATCACAATAATTTTCTCCCCCTAAAAAATGGCATATAAATGTAATTTTTTATAACGTTTTGATATTAAATATGACCATTTTGAGTTTTGTAGGAAGATTATCACGAAGAACAATTTGTGAACAAAGTTTTAGCAAATACTCCCCCTCAACAAGTAATACTAACTTTTGAGGTTTTGAAAACGTAAGGGGAAGTACTTGTTCTTTTGAGCAACACATTGAAAAAATGAAAGTTTTGATAAGTTTTACTCAAAAGTAAGAAGCTTTCGCTCCTTTTATAGGATTGTGCCACTGAAGCGTACCACAGGGTCCTTTCATTACAAGAACGGGTGTACACTGTGATGTGTGCACAAGCCATTGTCAGATAATCAAACAAACAAAATCACAATCAAGAGAGTACCCAATGATTACAGACGATCATCTACTTTCTGAGGACGTTGGAAAGTCAGAATCGGAAAGTTGGGTCATCCTCCCACATAGCTCTCCAACCGTTGCATCTGATCCCGATGAATCAAAAATTCATCAATCCTAGTGATAAATCAACGAACATCCTTGCGATCCTTTGAATTCCATATCTTTGTCTGAATTATACCAAACTCAATGTCCTTCAATCAATATGACAATCCATCTCGAACCATCTTCAGGGTGGCGTCATAGAACTTAGTGAATTTCATCGAAAGCCATGAAGCAAGTATGATGATTTTCACTTTGGTAGACAAACCCAAACTTTTGTTTATGAACGATTTTGTACCGAGGTTCTTGATTGATTCCGATGAAGTGTAGAATTTAGGTAAGATTCGACCCCGAGGTGGAGAACTTCAACACACTCTTTGACTTGAAGCATATGAAAACAAGGAGTGCAGTAATGTACTTGATCTAAATTTTGGTTAAGGTTCTGGTTGGGGCTCAGGTATGTCGTGATCCTCACCACCAGTGTATGTAAAGTGATCAATGGTTTTCTCCATTGGTGGTGTGGTTTCTGAATCCCTTGGTTGATCAGATGGTGGTGGCTGTGTAGCTTGTTGTGTAGTGGTGATAACCTGCTTAACCATTTGTCGAATCATTGGATGGAGTTGCCTTATGATTTTGTTGTTGACATAGGTGTTTCTTATGTTCTTGGAGGTGATGATTGAGATGATGATTTGGGTTTGGTGGAAGTGTCAAGAGGTGTTTCGTAAGACCGTTAGGTTTGTGTATTGGATTGTCAACTATGTAGTTGTCTCGATTCCTTCTTAAACCTTTCCTTCTCGCTCTAGCGACTTCTTTTGCCTTTTTCGAATGATTTCCTCTTGACCGCCAAATCATCATCATCGAGGACTCTTTCATCCTTATCATGATCGTAATCTCCTTCGTCATATATTTCCACATCTTCACCATGATTTTCTTCTTGCGGATGTTTTAGTTGTTGTTGTGGTTGCTTCATTTCAACAGTGGTGGTGATAGTGACACCGATCCTTACCGGGTTGATTAACCGGATCGGATGGGGTAAGAGATGTTTGCAATGGATCTTCCATAAGTGGAGGACTACTACTTGACCCTCCCGCCCCACCGGGTTGATTAACCGGAAGGTTGAAGCATGGTATTCCATCCTTTTCGCTTTAATGTCTTATGAAATTTTATTTCCTCTTCCATTGAATCATACTCATCATTAGGATGAATTTGTGAGCATGAATTTGAATAGAGGTTGCGAAGGATGTCCACAGAATTTGCAAGATGATTATGAGCATATGAAGTTGTTGAAGATGACACGGAGATTGTTCTTGCCAATTGTTTTGTCGTATCCATTGGGAATGTGTTTGCCATCAAGAGCTCTGTTGGGGCATTGATGATTGCTTGATTTGCGCCATTTTGTGATCTCGAAAGACATTAGACAAAAAGATGGACATATGGAAACACAATGTGTTTGTTTTAGTCGATTTATTATCGAATTCCTTGCTTGATGGTAACATGTTTATGTTAGTTACAAGTCCTAAGTCACATTATTCCAATTGATTGAAGTTGATGTGATAAGTTACGTGAACATGTTAATTTTAAATTTCAAAGTCCAATTTTTCACTTAACACGCAACATATTAACTTTTGTAGCTTATACGAAACATCGGTATTTGTGACTTATGGGTAACATTTAACAAGTAACATATGCGTAATAGGACAAAATGTAGTGAGCAGTGGGTTATGAGTAACAGCATCCTTATGCGTAAGAAAGGATCTTATGCGTGGGAGTAAGCTAAAGCGTAAGACCGGGCTTATGCGTAAGAGTTTCTTCTGGCGTAAGACAAGTTTAAAGGCTTTAGGCTTACGCGTAGGAATAAGCAAGATGTTACGCGTAAAGTTTACTCGTAAGAGTAAAGCTTATATGTAGCACGCCTTGTTTACGAATATCTTTCCAAGATACGCGTAATCCACTATAGACCTCTTATGCGTAAGAGTTACGCGTAAGATTTCTCTTAGGCGTTACCTTTACGCATAAAAGTAATCTTTAAGCGTAACGGTTTGAACACCGAAGATTCGACATTACGAATAATAACATGTTAAACATAAACATGAAAACTTGATTGCGAGTTAGTTCCAAACATCTTTTAGATCACGAAACAAGCATAAGAACATATTAGATACACGGAAATACTTAGGCGTAAAATTACTTAAACCCTAAACCTTTAATCTACGCGTAATAGATATAGCTACACAAATCAAACAAGAATGTTTCTGGAGTGTCCTAGATGTCATATAAGTGCAATGGAACAAGATTTAACACATTTCCACCACAGAATCAGAAGATTCATGGGAGATGAACCCTAACAAACCTAAAGCTAAAATTCTTACAGTTTAGATGTTTCTGGGCTAATTTAAAGGTTCAAAAACATGCATATAAACGTATTCTAACACTTTCTTGACTACCTAATAACATATCACATAATAGAAAAGCCCTAGATGAGCGCAAGAACCCTAGAATTCAAATTAATGAAATTTAAGATTCAGGATGGTTTTGGATGATTGAAACAAGTTTAATAGACACTAAGAAAGGTTTTAACATAACTCATTTCAATCCAAACACTTTTATGCATAAACACCCAATTCGTTCGAGTGAACAATTTTCCAAAATCAGTTTAAAGAGTTTTAACCGTTGGATTTGAAAGATTTTGAAATCCTTGTTTAGAATATTGATCAAAAGAATTTAGAACTTCTGATTATGAACAACTTGAATGGATTTAGAAGATTTGATTTGGGCCGTTTGATCTTGGTAGTTTAGGAGTAAATGATTTTGTTAAAATTAATTTGCCAAGTTGACACATTCAGTCCCTCAACCTTAAAGAGGTTCCAACCAAGATCCTTTAACTTCCGTTTAGGTTAGACAAAACACATGTAAGGCAAGAAACTTAACGATACTCCCCCTCGACTTTTGAAATAATGAATTTTGAAGACATTTGAGTCCGAGGAGAGTATTTGACAAGAAACGTATCCACCATTTTGGAAGAAACAACATATTTTGAAAACATGGAAGTACAAGATTTTATGAAACCGAAAATATTTACTTTCTCCCCTCAACACTTGTTCGGGAAAAATAGTGAAAGATTTGATAGAACAAAGTGTTGACTGAAGATTTGTACTTGCGATGTTTGAAAGAATTTAGATAGAAGAATATTTTTGAGATTTTCTGATTTTATAATTTTGTATTTTGTTTTTGAAAATATTTACAAAGGAGGTTTTGGTGTTTGACTGGTTTTAAGAATGTTTTAAAAGTTCATCCAGTTCCTCTGGAGTCAAACACCTCATACCAATCCGGTGGACCAACTCATTAAACCTAGCAGGAGCTAAGGCTTTGGTGAGGAGATCTGCCAATTGGTATTCAGTACCCACAAAGTATAATTCAACAGTACCCTGTTCCACGTGCTCCTTGATGAAATGATATCGAAGATCGATGTGCTTTGATTTCGAATGTTGAACAGAGTTGCACGAGATCGCAATAGCACTCCGATTGTCGCATACATCGGGATTCATCAAATACGTAACCATTGTCTTTGAGTTGTGTTCCCATCCAAATGACTTGAGCACAACATGCCAACATGGCTACATATTCAACTTCGGTTGATGACGATGATGTACAATCCTGCTTCTTCGATTGCCATGACACCGGTTTATCACCAAGAAATTGTAATGCTCTCAAGTACTTTTCCGTGAGTCTAAGCATCCTGCGTGATCAACGTCTCAAAAGCTATTAGTTCAAAACCGAATCCTTCGGATACCGGATCCCAGTTAATGGTTCCCTTGATGTATCGGAGGATTCTTTTATCCTCGAGAGGTGAGTTTCATTGGTCGCGATCGATAACGGAGCAAAGATATCTGGCAAACACAATATCGTGCCTGCTAGTTGTTAGATACATGAGAGACCCAATGATACTACGGTATTTGGTAGGGTCCACCAATTTCCCATGTAAATCAGCGTCTAGCTTCTTGGTATGAGCCATTGGTGTGCCATAGGTGTCACAGTTTTGCATTCCAAAATTGTTTAGAAGTTCAAGGGCATATTTGGACTAACTCAAGAAAATACCACGGGGTGATTGATGAACTTGCAGTCCTAGAAAGAACGTAAGTTCACCCATCATGGACATTTCAAAATATTTCTTCATTAGTTTTGCAAAAGCGATTGAGTACTTTTTATGTGTTGACCCAAAAATGATGTCATCCACGTAAATTTGAACAATTAAGATGTGTGCCCGTGATATTGTATGAAAAAGTTGGGTCAACCGAACCTTTGGTGAAATTATTGGCAATGAGGAAGGATGATAACTTATCGTACCATGCCCGAGGAGCTTGTTTGAGTCCATACTGAGCTTTGTTCGGTTTGTAGACGTGGTTCGGGAACTCGGATCAACGAATCCTTCGGGTGGTGACATAAACCGCTTCTTTCGATTGACCATTCGAAAAGCGCTTTTGACGTCCATCCGAAAGACCGTTATATTCATATGAGATGCGAACGCGAGAAGATCCGAGCGACCTCAAGACGAGCAACCGGGCGAATGATTCTTCAAAGTCAATACCCTCTTCCCGTCTATAACCCTTAGCCACCGACGTGTCTTGTTTCGATTCGTTCTCTTGAAAGATCCAATTTGTTTTCCAAATCCATTTGAGACCAATGACATAGACCCTGTTGGTCTTTCAACCGCCCCGTACTTTAAAACGTTTGAATTGGTTGAGTTCTTCTTCATGGATTCAATCCGGTTGTCCTTTGTCATTGCATCTTTAATATTTTAGGCTCAGTTAGCGACGGTGAGTGCATAAATGCAATGTTCACCATCTGTGTGAAGACGTTGTCTCGTCACGATTGGTTGATTTGGGTTACCAATAATATTCTCAAGAGGATGGTCTTTTGTCCAACGATGTGTTGAGGGTTGATGTTGGTATACATTGTGCGATTTTGAGGATTCAAATGGCTTGTTGATGATTCCGCGACATCAGTGCAAAGTTTCATTGGCAAATGGGTTAAAGAATGCATTTGGATCAAAATCTGCGGTGGGGTACTTCATTGTTCGAACATCATCACCGGTTCGGCATCGTTGGAAGCGTTTTTTCAACTGTTGTTGTAGAGTCAATGGTGGTGCTTCTTCAACAAGAGTTGTTGTAGCATGTGTATCGGTATTGGAATATGATCGGGTTGAGCAACGAAACAATGGATACACCGAGCACATTCATCAATGTCATCACTAAGCAGTGAGCAAATAACTTTTCCATTTGTTGACGAGTAAGTCAGGGGCTTGGTTCGGTGATGATGGGGTTTGAGGAAGTTTAAACGGTTGTGACCGGGTTCCAAGTCATATGCTCGAAGCCATATATTGAACGATTTTGAGTATAGCATGCAGTTGATACGACTTACGCCCACAAGTAATCTGGAAGTTTAGCATTGATTAACATTGTTCTTGCAGCTTCCACTAACGTCACGGTTTCGTCTTTCAACAACTCCGTTTTGTTCGGTGTACGTGCAATAGATGTCGATGCTCAATTCCTACTTTCTCATGAAATTCTCGAAGAGTTTGGTTCACAAATTCAGTTCCTTTATGCATTACGATTTGGCGGACGGTGTTCCGGAGTCGAACTTGAATTTTCGTGAGAAAGGTGATGATCATCTGTGGAGCTTGATCTTTACTTGAAGAAAGTAGACCCAAGTCCATCGTGAGTAGTCATCGACAATTACCAAGATGTAGCGTTTGCCATTAATCGTTTGCACGCGCATCGGCCACACAAATCCATGTGAAGATGAAGTACATCTTTGAGAGTTGTGTTTCACCTTTGAAGGAAAATGAGCACGTGTGCTTTTCCCTTGTTCACAAGTCGAGCACATGTGATCTTTGGAATACGGAATCTCGGAGACCTTCAACAAGTTTGTGTCGAGCAAGGTTGGTGATGGTTTGAAAGTTTAAATGTGAGAGACGACGTTGCCATAGCCAAGATTTTGTAGATGTAGCCTTTGAGAGTAGATGGATGGGAGATGAAGCAACCATGTCTTGCATTGAGATTGTGTATGCACTAGAATTGCGAGAGCCGGACATAAGATCGTTTCCTTGTAGATCACAGAATGAAACAAGTTTTCTCCCGAAAAGCAACTTCCAAGTCTCCATCACGTAATTGACCGATCGAAAAGAGATTGTGACCGAGGCCTTCCACATAATAAACCCCGCTAATTTCGATATTGCCATTGATATAATCTCCGTAGCCCATGATAGTCTGAAGTGATCATTCGAATCAGACAATGCCAATGAACTTTGCAATAAAGTTTGATAGCGCTTTAAGATTGCTCATCATGTGTCGGGAACATCCGCTATCAACAATCCAAAGGATGATCAGTATCACCGTGCATTACACATACGACACAAATGGAATAGAAGTAGATGTGGAACCCGAAATGTTAGAGGTTTCAAGCGATTATAGTAGAAATATACACATCAATGATTTTAGGTATCCATTTAAATCCTAGTGTATTATGTATCCATTTCTGCCATCTCCAACTAGTCTTTGCTTTTGTCTTAGTAAATGCACTAGGTGGTACTACATTCCTTGGAGGTGATACTGGAACTACAGGGACATCAATGCGTTTCTTAGAATCTAAAGATGGCGGTTTACCAAGCACAGACTTAGACGCATTAGTGGGCCTAGAGGTATTCCGTATCTTAGGATTCCGTAAACGAGACAAGATAGCTTTAGCAACACATTTATCATGACAATCGAAAGCATACTTTTACGACATATAACACAAGAAGCTTGATCGAATATCAAAAGTACTTAAAGGTTTAGCATTTGTTACAACACTTTTCCATTACATTTATCGACGTAATATCTAAAGTGGGTGCAACTTGAGTCTTATTCAAAGTCCTAGGTGTTCTTCTACTTGAAGATTCTTTATTGATCTTTCTTAGGTCGCAACTTCCTATTCTTCCTTGTATTGCTCCTAGACGTGAAGTGCGGATGTTTGGAAAAGAGGCAACTATTCTGTTTCATGAGGGAAGCACATTAGTATCTTGTGTTTTGTCAAGAGGGCAATGGGATCACGTTTGCTAAGTATTACAGTGCAATTCTCTTAATGATGCTAGGCTGAACTTGTTCATACTTTCCTAACATCTCCTTAACTTAATGATAGTGTGCACCAAATCTTGATTTTCATAACGAAGATTTCGGAAAAATTCATGACTTCTTTAGTGTGTGCAAGATAATGATCAAGTTCGTTTGATGCTTCATTACGAGTCTGTTTGAGTAAATCAAATATGACACCATATTCCTTTTAACTTTTGCAAGTTCTTGTTCATATTTTGAGATTTGACATTTCAAAGACACGTTTGATCATCCGGATGCTCAATTTTAGGATCAAAAGATTTTGAGCGAATCGAGTGATTTTGTTTTGCAAAGAAAGTTCACGATTTTGACAATTTTTTGATACCATTGAAGACGACGTTTTGAATTTGAAAGCTCGTTTAACAATTGTTCATTTTCAACTTTTAAAGATTCAATCGGTGCACATTATCGATATTCTCAACAATATCAATGTAATCAACAGAATCGCAGAGATATGATCGGATGCATATGTAACAGATTGTAATAAAACAAGATTATTGATATCAAGACAGATAACATCTTCCAAGAGTCGATCGAGATCTTTTATCAACAATTTCTTTTACGTTTAGTATTTGAAATCGATGTTTCGCTTTTCTCAAACTTTTCATGAGACCAAGTTCCTTGTGAAAATCCCTTTCCCAATATAGTGCACAAGTTTTCAAATTTTTACATGGGGTAAAAATCTTTTTCAAGAATATCTCTTTGTTCTCGCACCATTGGCGATTGAAAATGTTTAACTTTTATTTCGAATGAAATTCAATCTCACGTTCAAAATTTTGAGGTCGATAAGAAAGTGTCAAAATATTTGATAACGCGACAACTTTCGGCTTTTGTTTTAACTTCACTAAGTGAAGGTAAAGGACCATTAATTTGTGCACCATTGTGTTGGGGATGAACTTCAGAAACTGGGGTGATAACCAAATGTTTGTTTGAAGTATCTTGTTGTGTGACAAAAGTTACGGCTTTTGAATAGTTAAATGGTTTGTTATAAACGACATTTTCCATTTTTGACCGACTCTTTTCATCTGCATCTAATTCCTCCATGCGATTATATTCAACAACAGTCATAATTGAATCATCAATTCTATGTTCGTGATTTGTAAACTTGTGATTTGGTTTGAATGCTCGTTTGAAAACTTAGGTTTGTAATCGCAAGAATTGGTCCATATCCATTTGGATTTGGTTTAAAAGTAAACTTTTGAATAGTTGTGATTCACTCACCATGTTTATAAACAACATTTGAAACTCTTTGATTTTGTGTTGTAAGTCGACAATTTCTTCAAGATAGTTATCTATTCGTTTCGTGGAATGCTTTTGTATTGAGAACTGCTTTTGACAAGTTAACAACTCACCTTGGCTTTTGAGTTTCCAAAGTAAGGCGTTAATTTGTTGTTTATGTTCATGTTTCAGCTTGTTCTATTTGAGACAACAAAGCATTCTTGGATGCGGCTAGATCACGTATCTGTCGTTCTAATGATTTTCGTTTTGATTAGATGATTGGCTCCCGAGCAGTCAAGTTTAATCACAAGTCGACCACTTGTGAATGGTCAACCGTAACAAACTTAAAAGCAATTTCGAAGCAAATGCAATTAAGATCTGGAGAATATAGTGGATTCCCGGGTCGTTAAGTCCCACGGAGGATGAATGGTGTTTAACACAGACAGATGTCGAATAATCACTAAGGATAGTGATCAGTAAGGATTTTGGAATATTTATACCTAAAGATAAATTTTTGTAAATTACAAGGGCTTAAATGCAAATTAAAGAAAATTAAAAAGTTAAACTATATTAAATAAACGCTATCACTATTTTTACAATGATGTTTTTGTGCTTTATAAAATAAAATAACTTAAATAAACTATTTTAATTAAAACTTAAACTTAAATTATCTAAAAACGTGATTTAAAATGAAAACGTACGTTATGTATAAAAATTACGAGCGCAAGCAAGCAAAAACGTAAAATTTGTGAAATAAAAGTCCTACAAGTGTAAAACAATTTTCTTACCTACTATATGACAAAAGAAAATTTTAGAAAAAGAATTATATTTTTTGACTTTTATATTTTTATTATGAATTAAATTCTATTTTAGACTAAATAAATGATTAAAAATACTAAAACTATTTAGAAAAATCAAACTTTTTATAAAATACTTTATACTAATACCAAACTAAGAAAAATACAAAAGTTGAAAAAGCTAGATTAAATAAGTCGAATAAGCTAATAAGCTCAGATAAGCAATGAACTAAAAGGGTTATATATTAAATAGTGTAAAGAAAAAGTAAAAAAGACCCAAGGGCGAGTGGTATTGTGTGTGTGTGGTGGTGGGTGGCTGTGGTTCGAATCCCAAAGAATCGCTTTTTGCAACTATTTTATTTATTTATTTTTTTTTATTTTTCTTTTTGCAACTTATTAAGCTAACTAAAATAAGCAATTTATAAAACTATGACTTTTTATAAAAATGATTAATAAGCTCAGTTTGAGCTTAAGTTTCTTAACAGTTAACAAAATAAATGGAAATAAGCACTAGATTAAGCTAAATGACTAATAAGCTAGCAAAAACAAGCAAAGTAAACTGAAATAAGTTGGACAAATGTTAATAAGCTAATACAACAACTAAGGAAGCACAATTACTTAAAATTAAGCACAAATAAGCTTCAAATAAGCAAAAGCTTATCATTTGCACAGACAATTTTGTTTTTACTAGGCACCTTTAAGCTACTTTTTAAGCACTTTAATAAGCTAAAAAATGAAAAAGAACTTTGGAACTAATAAGTTGACCAGTTAAGCTTTCCAAAAAGCTAGATTACAAAGTTTGGCTTACACTAATAAGCTTGTGAGAAGCTTATGAATAAACTGAAAAACCTCTGAGTAAATACTCAGTGTATGCTGAGTGGTTTGGACAAACAAAAAGTGTTAGGAATTAGAAATTCCCTGTATTAAAGAGTCGGTCACCTCAAGTATATGTAATCGTTAGAAAGCTCGTAGTCGTAGTTCTTTTAAGTTAAGTAGTATTTAGTTAAGTAACACCGTGGAGGACTGGACGGGTCTTTACCACTGTATGCCCGATCCATGACCGATGTGTGGCGATTTATGTAAGACTATAAATACTCTCTACCTTCCAAGGTAGAGTTGGAGCTCATAATAATATCTTTCACTTTCTCTCACTATGTTCCCTAAACCTCTAACTTTCTCTCTAGAATTCCACTTATACGCCACCTTGTTGTTATGGTTTGATGTGTATGTGAAAACTAATATCCTACAATTGGTATCAAGAGCCATGGTTAGATCATATCTTGCACATCTTTGGATTTCTAGTGGTTTTAGGTGGTTTTGAGTTTGAAAAAGTTTAGTGGTTTTGCATCATTTGGTTGATTTCTCGGGTTAAAGTTTAGATTTTGCTAGTACTTTTATGTTTAGAATCATCACAAGTGTGTAGGTTATCATTTGGTAAGCTTAAATCATCTTGGTTGGGTTGTTTTGGATTGAAAAGTGATGTTTATGTGGTTTTTCATGCTAGCGACTTAACTCACGGATTAGTTTCTTCGTAGCGACTTGCTTTACAAATTTGTAGCGAGTTACGGTTCTAAACCTAGCGACTTAGATCTAGCGATTTACTGATACAAGTAGTGGACTCTCCACCACGGGTAGCGACAGTGATAGCGACTTGGTGCAGAGCGAGTTGCTCTTTAGCGACTTGTATCTCTAGCGACTTGAGTAGCAATTCTCGCCAAAATTTTGCTAGCGACTTGAGGCTTAGCGAGTTACTACTAGCGACTTGTTTTTGTCTAGCGACTTGGGACTCTAGCGACTTAGTGGTGTAGCGAATTAAGTGTTAGCGACTTAGTGCATTATCTTCTAGCGACTTAGTGCATTATCTTCAGCGACTTAGTGCATTATCTTCTAGCGACTTGAGTGATTGTTTACGGTTTTCTCTTGATTTAGTAAAATCCGTGAAAGAATCTATTTCCGGTTTAATCATAGAGTTATAAAATCCCGTATAACTGTTAACATGTCTACCAACGTCCCTACTATCATCTCCACTATTGCCGAGGATGTACAAGCGGTGGCTCGGATACTCGCCCACCCATGCTTGACAGAATCGACTACGATTCTTGGGCTCAACGAATCGATTGTATTGCCTTGGAAAGAAAAATGGTGTCAACATTCTCAAATCCATTGATGAAGGACCATATCAAGTTGAGACGACTAGAGACATACTTGATACTAATGAAGATGGTACTCTGTTTACGGAATGGATGGACCTAAGATGTATGATGAGCTTGATGATAAGGATAAAAGAGATTCGATGCGTGATATCGGGGCTTCAAACATTGTTCTTCAAGGTCTTCCTAAAGACATCTACAAGTCGATCAATCATAACACCGATGCAAAGGCGGTTTGGGATAATGTTAAGATGCTTCTCTCGGGTTCGAATTAACTATGGAAGACAGAGAATCCCAACTCTATGACGAATTTGAGCACTTCAAGATGAAACCAGATGAGAATGTCTATGAGTACTATGTGAGATTTCATAAGTTAGTGAATGACATGAGGAACATCGAATGACTATGCCTAACATTCAAATTGAACTCAAAATTTGTGAACAACATGAATCCCGAATGGCACAAGTTTGTCACCACTGTGAAGCTCACTAAAGGATTGAAGAATACAAACTATGAGCAACTCTATGCCTTCCTCCTTGAGAATGAGAGACATGCTATGTTTGAAAAATTGATTCTCAATCGGTTCAAAACCAACTAGGGAGAGACAAGCTCGTTTAATGACTCAACGACTTTCTACTCAAACATCGGAATCACAACCAAAGCATCACAAGTCATACCTTGGGTAATGGTAATCACAAACTCATTCACGATCCTTTGTTCAAACAAGTCGATCTTGATGCTCACGTGGTAACTTCATTAATCAACTAGCTCTTCTCATTAGTCAAAACATGAATTCTCTCCCACAAACCAACAACAACCTCGAATCGCATCTAACCCACACAATCAAGCCACTTGTTAAAGATGGAAGGATCGTGGTGCAACCGATTCGGGAAAGACAGTATGATCGGGGAAGAGGTGGAGCTGGAGAGGTTATGTTGGCAACCGTAATCGAGGAAGAAATGGTAACCAAGGTCAAGCTAAGCCAATCAAATGTTATAACTATGGTGGTGAAGGACACATTGCAAGGAACCGCACATCTCCAAAGCGCCCACGGAATGCCGATTACTTGAGAGATAAGATGTTGCCGGCACAAGCTCGTGACAATGGTCTTGCTTTGGATGAAGAGGAATTGTTGTTTCTTCTTGAGGGCAATGCCAAGACCTTTGATGCGAGATGTGGATGAGCGGCTTATTCGGAGATAGGTCACAATCATCGAATGCCTTTCAAGTCGCCGATCGTGATGCATACGACTACGATGTGGATGATGGACCTCTGACACACAATTTTATGGCTAGCATTTCTCCAATGGTCTCTCCCAAGGTCTCTTCTTCACCACTAGTGGCCCATCCCATGACAAGCTCATCTCGAGGTATTAAAACTATACGATGATCTTGATGTGCAATGGATGCATGACAAAGTACAATCAACTAAAACTATTGAATCAAATATTGAAAATATGGGTAATATCGATATTGTCCCATATGATCAATATGTGAAACAGAGTGAAAGTGAAGTTGTACCAAGTGATGCATCTTCTGCAGTCAACATTGACTATGTTTTGATGAATACA
>CM040240.1:112978387-113345023 GCA_022545495.1 Chrysanthemum lavandulifolium
GTTTTCACGTTTCGGTTTTTACGTTTTGTCCATTTTACCGCGTCGGTTTTTTACGCGGTTTTATATGTTTTCGTCCGTTTTTACGTTTGGCCGGTTTTACGTTTATCCGCTTTTTACGTTTGTCATTTTTTACGTTTCGCCTATTTTTCACGTTTCCGTCGTTTTTAAGATTTTGACCGTTTTACACGTTTCGTATGTTTTTACCTTTTGTCCCCTTTTGTGAGTTTTTACGTTTTACGCGTTTCATCCTTTTTACGTTATTGTCCGTTTTACGTTTCGTCCGGTTTTACGTTTCGTCCGTTTTACGTTTTGTCGGTTTACGCGTCCCTTTTTACGTTTTGTTTGTGTTTTTACGTTTCGCCGTTTTCACGTTCCGTATGTTTTCTGATTTGTCCGTTTTACGTTTTCATCTTTTACGTTTTGCGTTCGTCGGTTTTACGTTTTGTCCGCTTCACACGTTTCGTCCGGTTTTACGTTTCGTAAGTTTTACGTTTAAATGCTTAAACGGATTTAAAACGAAGAAGTTATGCCATTTTCAAGTTTAACGATTTAAAACTATATTTTCCGGAAAAACAGCATGCTGTCCAGAATTTTTAAGGGTAAAAATGAGTCTTAAGTGTTATCTAAATGAGTCGATTTATCAAAAATATATTAGTATACTTTAACACGAAGCTAAGGACATATAAAACGAGAAAACGGACTTATAACGACAAAATTCCACAGCGCTTAAATAAGGTTGACGTAACTATTTTCACAAGTAGAACACTATATATATTTCCTAGTAGTCAAAAATTATTGTCATGAGCGACCATGTTGAGAGTCGCTTTTAACATCGATAGAATACTTTTTAGAAAACGATGTCTTATAGTAAAAGTAAGTTCACCTAGCCTATTTTCCAAAATGTTCAACCGTTCGTCAAACGGACTTGTCACGAATAAAATACGGTCACTCAAACTTTGCCGAAAACTACCCTTAAACAATTTTTTTGGTACAAGTACCCTACTTCACCTATATTTTTCTCCATGATCGAGACCTCTATGATGAAAATTTAAAGCCTAAGACTTTGAGTTAATGCTACAAGCTTTCCAAAACCGTTGAGTTTGTTTCCTAACACTCGATATTCACTATTTTACGACTAGCTTTTCGAGGCCATTTAGTCACTTTCATGAATTGTCAAATCATATTGTTTTACGACGAAAAACTATAATTTCTTAATAAATCACTAAATGACTATCGTAGGATATCATTTCAACGTAAATACTTGTAAAGTAATTTATAACTTGACAATACGTTATAAACTTATTTTTTTCGACGATAAACTTTATTTTCAAAAATTCACAAATGGTATAGATATCATACGAGTTGCATGCATAACATTACATCATGACTTATATTAGAATCATATAATTCATAATAGGTCGCAGTTAGAGATTTGCGCTTCATTTCAGTGCACTCACTTTTGCCATCACATCATTTTACCAAGTGAGTTTTCATAGCCCCGTTGTACATGTTTATACTTATTTTCAAACCTACGGGGGAGAATACATTGCACATCATTTTTATTACGATACCAAGTATATCAAATTCATTACATTGCTTAAGTTACCTCATTGCCAATTGAATGTCCTTATTTCATAATCATGAACCGTTAATTCCGGAAGAAGCGAGGGTGAGTGAATAGATCTATTGAGGTGACTCCTCCATCCGGTTGGTGGTCCCAATCGGTCAAACGGATGCATTTCATTTAATATCATAATTTGAGTTTTTGGCAAACACTGCTGGGGCGAACATCATGAACAGCCTAGCCGGTGTCATGTGCTTATAGCAATTGTAACATTTTTATGTGGCATATTTGTCATACATGGCCTATACTTGTGTAGTCGATAAAACATTTTTCATAAACCTATGATTTCTCACCAACATTATTGTTGACCGCTTTAGCAATGTATATTCGTGTAACTAAGGCATTTACATCATGGCATGCATAAGGACCCTTCATAGAGTCGCGGTGACGACGAGTCTCACTTGTAAATTATGGCACTTTTAAAACATCGTTTGGCTTGTAATAAACATATTTCGCAAACTTTATCTACTTTTGGGACCTATCTTTGTAACTATGAAAACTTTACATAAATAACAAACGATGTGTTTTTAAACGACACTTTTGGTCGCTCGATATGGTCAGAATCGTGATGCTATGACAACAACCCCTGTGAATTCCATTCACGCAAAACAGTAATTTGGGGTGTGAAAGATTGGTATCGAGCTTGATTATAGAGAACTAGGTTGCATCTTTGACCCTAGACTATAACTACATCATCGTAGCATCTCATCATTTCATCATAAGGGCATATTCACTTTTTATGCGGATTCATACACACCTTATTCGAGTTATTTACTTTCATTTCACATCGGTTGTCACAGAGATGTCTTCAGATTCCCATCCCATCACTATCTCATCAGACACTGACATGGAGGTTGTCTCATCGACACTAACATGGATGATGTCTTGTCACACACTACTTTAGCCTATTCTTCGCTGGCTCTACATCATACCTACCACTCATAGTATCCGACATCGAGACCGAACCCTTTGAGGAGGCTAAGTTGCACCCACACCACCGCTAGTCCTACTCACAACCGATTCACCCACCATCACCACTCATCCATCATCATCGACCTCTAGTTCACCACTAGGATCGATCACCACCCTATCATCATCCTCATCTTATTACCTTAGAGATCCTATGCCCAGATCGGACTTGCCGCTCAAGAAGCGCACGACTTGACACACCTATACCACCCACCATCGAGCCCATACCACCGCTAGGTTCGAGATTGGTGAGAGTTCTAGGATCGCTGGCCGCTCGACGCCCTACTATTGCCACATTAGAGACACGATTAGATAGTCACAGTATGCATTGATGGTGGTTTTAGGACGTTAGAGGAGCTTTCATTGAGTCGAGTGGAGGCTATGGAGGAGGAGATTGAGGGTTTAGTGATAGGTAGAGTTTCTATTGATGTTTCCTATCAGGGGTTGGAGACTAGGCAAATTAGCTAGCCGTGAGCACATCACTGAGTTGAGGCAGGAGATCCCATAGTTGTATGATAGAGCTGAGATGTCACAGGATGAGCTACAACGACAGGCTCATGAGTTAGCTTTGGCACGTGAGAGTATTGGTGCATGGGAGAGTAGGGATGCTGCTACTCAGCGTCAGATTAGTGATTTGACGAGTATGGTTGTTAGTTTGACAGGGCAGGTTCGAGAGCTTCAGGATCGATCAGGCGAAGCACCAGGAGGTGCCTAGATTAGACTTGTATCATGTTAGTTTTTACTACTATTATCCTAGTCACGAGGTGTGTGACATAGTTTAAAGAACTTGTAGTATATTGGTTGTTGTACAAACAAATGTATCAAGTGTTGACTCTACTATGTAGGAATGGTTGTGCTATCTATGATATAAGTCCATGTAGGCCGAAATTTTCATGTATATTATCCACGTGTGTTGTGATTATATTTGTGATATTTCGTGGTTGTTCCGTTGTGATTTCATTTATATTATGCATGTTGTGGTTGTGGATATTTATGTGTAATGTTTATTTCTACTTATGGATTCTCATCATTGTTTCATCTTATGGTTTTGAAGAGTTATGGCGCCAAAGAAAATTGCACCAAATGACACAAGTCGCTATCCGTAAGTATGTGAGGATAGTATAGCCGAGGCGAGGAATCAGCAACAAGCTACATCGCCGCCAAGTCGCTAGACTTGCTATCGCCGAGGTCACACATCGCCGGCTACCAAACTTACTATCGCTGCCGAGGTGCAGGCATCAAATGCCAGCTTGCTAATGCCGCCGAGGCTACAGAATCGCTAAAGCTACTAGACTTGCGGCTGCTGCTGAAGCTGCCAGACTTGCTACTGCTGCAGGGATTGCAGGAGGGTCTGGGGTTCGGAATTGTTCATACAAGGATTTTAAAAGCGGTGATCCCACAAAGTTCAAAGACACGGAAGGAGCCACTGCTATGGTTCGATGGTTTGAGAAAATGGAGTATGTGTTTCCTTTATCCAATTGCCCAGATGATTTCTAGGTTAAGTTCGCTACAAGTACATTTTTAGATGGGGCAATGTCGTGGTGGAACTCGTATGCACAGCCTATGGGAATGGAAAATGTTTACAAGCTCACCTGGGAGCAATTCAAAGGGTTGTTGACAAAGAAGTATTGTCCGCGTACTGAAGTGAAGAAGTTGGAAACCGAATTTTATGAGCTAGTAACTATTGGGTACGACATCGAGACCTACATTTGAAGGTTTCAAGAATTGGATGTTTTATGTCCGTCTATGGTTTCGGACAACGAAAAACTACTGGAAGCTTTCATAGGAGGACTTCCCCAAATGATTCAAGGAGATGTGATTTCTTTTGATCCGCAAACGATTGAAGAATCTATTCGAGTATCTCAAGAACTCATGGCACAAGTTGTAAAGAGGGGCAACATTACCAACACCAACCGCAACAACAATACCAATAACCGCACCAACTACAATAACAACCGAAACAACTACACCAACTACAAAAATAATAACAACAAGAGAAAGTGGGATAATAACCGAGGTGGCAATGTTACTCAACAACCACCAAAGAGACAGGATGTTGCAAAGGCCTATGCTGCAGGCCCAAAGGAAAGGAAGGGATACACGGGTATTTTGCCTAAGTGTGATAGGTGTTTAAGTCATCATAATCCCAGTCGTTGCCCTAACCCATGCGGGAACTGTAAGAAAGTGGGTCATCAAACTAAGGAATGCAAGCTTCCAGCTATGGTGGAAAATCAGAAACCGCAAGTGACATGTTTTGGATGTGGAGAGAGGGGACACTACAAGGGGACCGCCCAGTGGAGGAGTGGAGGAATCAAGGTGGAATGGCACAAGGAAGAGCCTATGTCATGTGAGGAGGAGAAGCCAGGAGGACCCGAATGTTGTCACGGCACGCTCCTTATCAATAATCGTTATGCATCGCTTTATTTGATTCGGGAGCCGATACAAGCTTTGTGTCCACTATATTTGCACCTTTACTCAATATCAAACACTTCATACAACATTGAATTAACTTAATTAGCTCCGACACCATTGTCCGTGGTTGCACTCTCAATTTCTTAAATCATCCTTCAATATAGACCTTATGCCCGAGAACTAGGAAGTTTCACATCATTATCGGCATGGATTGGTTGTCCAAACATCATGCAAGAATCATTTGTGATGAAAAGTTGTTCATCTTCCTTACAATGGCGAAACTTTGATCATTCGTGGAGAACGAAGTGGAACTAGACTCAGATTATATCATGCATCAAAACGGAGAAGTACATAAAGAAGGGTTGTTTTGCTTTCTTAGCACATATAATGTAAAAGAAGTCGGAAGAGAAGCGACTTGAGGATGTACCGATTGTTCGAGAATTTTCAAGTCTTTCCGAAGACTTACTAAGACTTTCACCGCACGCCAAGTAGAATTTCATATTGACTTAGTGCCGAGTCGCACCGCTTGCACGAGCACCTTACCGACTAGCACCATCGAGATGCAGGAGTTGTCTAACCGTTGCAAGAACTTTTAGACAAAGGATTCATTAGACCTAGTTCCTCGCCTGGGAGCACCGGTCTTGTTTGTGAAGAAGAAAGATGGATCTTTCGAATGTGTATAGATTATAGAGAGCTAAACAAGTTAACCGTGAAGAACCGTTACCTACTTCCCGTGATCGACGACTTGTTCGATCAATTGCAAGGCTCTAGTATCTACTCAAAGATTGACTTAAGGTCGTTACCATCAACTTAGAGTTCGGGAGGAGGATATCCCAAAACAAAGATTTAGAACTCGTTATAGTCATTATGAGTTTCAAGTGATGCCGCTCGATTAACCAACGCACCTGCAATATTCATGGATCTCATGAATAGAGTATGCAAACCGTATTTGGATAAGTTTGTGATAGTATTTATCGACGACATATTGATTTACTCGAAGAGCAAAGAAGAGCACGAAGGGCATCTAAGAACGATATTAGGACTACTCAAGGAAGAGAGATTGTATGCCAAATTTTCGAAGTGTGATTTTTGGAACTGAAAAGTACAATTTCTTGGTCATGTCATCGATAGTCAAGGATTACAAGTTGACCCTGCAAAGATTGAAGTTGTAAAAGATTGGGCTACTCCAATAAATCCTATAGAGATCCGACAATTTTAGGACTTGCGGATATTACAAAAGATTCATTGAAGGTTTTCAAAGATAGCTAAAGCTTTGACCAAGTTGACACGTAAGAACCAAGTACGAATGGGAAAGAAGCAAGAAGTCGCTTTTCGCTTATTGAAGCAAAAGCTTTGCAGTGCGCCAATTTTGGCACTACCCGAAGGAATCGAAAACTTCGTTGTATAATGCGATGCTTCACATAAAGGGCTGGGAGCTGTGTTAATGCAGAACGAGAAGGTGATAGCTTATGCTTCTCGACAACTTAAGGTTCATGAGAAGAATTACACCACTCATGATCTTGAGTTGGGAGCCGTAGTTTCTACACTCAAGATTTGGAGGCACTACCTCTACGATACTAAGTGTACAGTGTTTACGGACCACAAGAGTTTGCAATATGTTCTTGATCAGAAAGAACTTAACATGAGGAAACGTAGTTGGTTGGAATTACTTAGCGATTACGATTGTGAAATCAAGTATCACCGGGAAAAGCTAACGTTGTGGCCGATGCTCTTAGCCGAAAGAAAGACACAAGCATTTAAGAGTCGATCATTAGGAATGACGATTAGTTCACCTCTACCATCAAAAATCCTCGAGGCTCGATCGAGGCGCTCAAGGAGGAAAATCACCAAGTGAAAAGCTCTATGGTATGCCCGAAATGCAAATGGCTTTGTAAAGAGATCGATGGAGTATTATGCTTCAAGGATAGAATGTGGGTACCACTTTATGGCGGGATACGAGAGTTGATTATGCATGAGTCGCATAAGTCAAAGTATTCTATTCACCTGTGTTCGATAAGATGTATCGTGATCTCAAGAAACTTTATTGGTGGCCGAACATGAAAGCGTAAATTGCCACGTATGTTAGCAAATGCCTTACTTGCTCTAAGGTGAAAGTTGAATACCAGAAACCTTCAGGATTACTTCAGCAACCAGAAATTGCCCAATGGAAATGGGAACGCATTACAATGGATTTCATCACTAAGCTCCCTAAGACATAAGGAGGTTATGACGATATTTGGGTAATCGTTGATCGACTTACCAAATCAGCCCATTTTATATCGATTAGAGAGACTTACTCTATGGAACAACTTACTAGACTTTATGTCAAGGAAATAGTCTCAAGGCACGGTGCACCAATTTCCATCATTTCTGACAGAGATAGTCGATTCACCTCAAACTTTTGGAAATCATTACAAGATTCATTTGGAACCAAATTAGAGATGAGCACCGCTTATCATCCTCGCATCGATGGTCGAGCGAAAGAACGATTCGAGACATTGGAAGATATGTCGAGAGCATGTGATTGACTTTGGAAATGGTTGGCTAACCATTTGCCATTGATCAATTCTCTTACAACAATAGTTATCACACCAAAGATAAAAGCAAAGACCATTCGAGGCACTCTATGGTCGAAAGTGCCGATCAACCGCTTGTTGGGCCGAGGTTGGTGACGCACAACTCACTAGTCCGTAAATGGTTCGGAAACAATGTAAAAGATAGTTCGGATCCGAGATAGAGTCCGAACCGCCGTGTCGGCTGTAAAAGTTACTACGATGTACGACGCAAACCCTTAGAATTTCAAGTTGGCGACAAGGTTATGTTGAAAGTATCGCCTTGGAAAGGCGTGGTACGATTAGGAAAACGCGGAAGTTGAACCCGAGGTACATTGGGCCATTCAAAATTTTGAGCGAGTCGGTACCAGAGCATATCGACTTGAGCTTCGCCGAACTTAGTCATGTACATAACACATTCCACGCTTCAAACCTCAAGAAATGTCTTTCGGATGAATCACTCGTAATTCCATTGGAAGAAGTTCAACTCGACGATAAACTCAATTTCGTGGAGGAACCAAAGAAATCATGGACCGAGAGGTCAAACAGTTGAAGCATAGTCGTATTCCTATCGTGAAAGTTCACCGAATTCTCAAGAGGTCCCGAGTTTACTGGGAACGGGAAGACCGATGCGCTCAAATATCCTCACCTTTTCACCGACAACATCGAGAACCCAATATGGACCGAATTCGTGGACCAAATTTTTGGGTGGGCGAATGTGACAACTCGTAATTTCGTGTCATTTCACTATTCATCTCTAGAATTTACTATTCATCGAGTTACTATTCATCGCTTTTGAAGTGGATTGATATTCTAAGAACGTATTTCAAAATTTTACTATTAACGAAACACTATTCATTCCTCGGAGAAAATCACTATTCATGATTCACTATTCATCATTTTTCGTAAACCGTGTTTACGAGTATCAAATTCGAGTAACCGTAAGGGTTTAGCTGCAATTCATGAAAATCATCGAGGACATTTCATATGGACTAGATTTAGTCTACATATCATCAATAATATCATCATCATATTAGTTCATGCATGGATTTGCATATTTCATTAAACGTATATTTTCCTATTAAATAAACGCTATCGCGTAATCATTTATTTTGAATAATTGATCCGACACTTCCAAAAATTATCCTGATATATTTTTATACTCATTTTAAGACTATAAAAATTATATTATTAGTTTACCCGATTTATTTTGTTAATAAATTGTTATATATATATATATTTACGATTTTCGTAAATACTACTCGATAATTATTATTTCACTCAATTCTTGTAAGAAATGTATTTATATAATTTTTACAACTTTGATATATTTTATTTTGTCTGTTAAAATTTATTTTAGCTAACGCTACCCTAAATACTTAATTATACACACAAATTACCTAATATACTTATACTTTAATATTTTTGTCATACAAAATTCATCCACCCTTTTCTTTTTACCCTTGTCACCAAAAAAAACATGACACAACAAAATGTACATAAAAATCTACACTAGCCTATACACATATACAATCTAGACTAACACTTGTATTTTATTTAATTATATTCTAAGTTAAACACATACAAGCACATATACTTAGGTGAAAAATAAAAACTCTCCTCCATTTTGCTCTCTTAGAACCGGCCAAGACCAAAACAAGGAAGAAACTCAAGAATTTTCAAGGATCAAGTTATTTTATAAACTCTAGTATACTCTTATTTAAGGTTTTGCAATAAAACCTAGGGTAATTAGGAAAACCTTGTTCCATAAACCTCATCATCATACTAGTAAGCATTTCATGATCATTATTAATCTTTCATATTCATACTCAAGTTATTTTTATTATGCTTGAAAGAAATCATGCAAGTTATATGTGTATTTATACCACTTTTAATGTTTTTAGTACTTATAATTAGTATATACCATCCTATAATTAATCCTTTGAAACATATCATTTTTTATGATGTATAGGAACCCATGACACCCTAAGAAGGTGTATGGTAGGTTTAGAATAGATTTGGTGTTGATTTGAAGTGGTTAGAATAAGTATTACGCAAGAAAAATCACTTTCGACAACTATAAAATAGGGTCTCGATCATTTTGCAAAGTCTGAAATTTCGACAGTTTATTAATTATTTTGGGCTAGATATTCAGAATATATATTTTAAAACGAAACCGTGGTCGCTTGAACGGGTTAAACGGATTTATAACGAAGAAGTTATGCTATTTTCAAGTTTAACGACTAAAACTATATTTTCATAGCCCGTTGTACATGTTTATACTTATTTTCAAACCTACGGGGGAGAATACATTGCACATCATTTTTATTACGATACCAAGTATGTAAAACCTGAAAATCTAAAACATGAATAAAGACTAAAATACCCTTGAAATCGAAAATTATAAAATACGTAAAATACGTTTATAATCATTTAACGAAATTAAAAGTTAACTTATGAATAATTAAAACTTAACTAATATGTGTACGTGATCGACATGGTATGACGAAAGATTTAAACGTCTCGCTAAAGTGTTGGGCCGATTAGTTGGGCCTTGTCATTCGTTATTTGGTGAACCATGTTGGGCCGCGTTTGTTTTGTTCGTGTGGATCAAGAGTCAAGGCCACTTGGGCCGCTGGTTTGTTGTGTTCGGTTGGACCCAAAGAAGCCATACCCCTCAAAGCCCTAAACCAAAATGTTACCAACTATAAATACAATACATTTACACAAAATTGAAACCCTAGTTTTGTTTGCTCTCTCTTTTCTTTTTCTTTCATTCGCCGAGTAACAAACACCCTTGGTGTCGCGAGTTCTTGTTCAACGAGTTAAGGTATAACGTGTTTCCTCGCCTTATTTTGATAACACCTAACGATAATATGTTGTAACTTGTTTGTTTAGTCGAATTGTGTTTTTCCTTTGTGGCCGAACCGTATGAAACCAACAAGAACAAACCATAATGACTTGAACCTTATAATTATTAAAGAGCATGTTATTTGATACGTATTATTTGAATCGATCATAGTTAAGTCGAGCCATATAAACCGAACCACATATATGTATAACCGAACCATATAAGAGTTTTGAACGGTATTAAACGAGTAAGGGATCATGTAAACCTAAACCCTAGTTTGAAGTGTGAACCTAACCATGCATGCCGAACCCTAATTGGTTTGTGAACCGTATCATGCGTGTGTTTTATAAGTCAAGTTGAGCTTGTTGATATGTAAACGTAGTACGCGTGGTCATATCTAGTCGGGCTATTGTGCATGTGTGTGTCGATGTGTCTAATCCGATAATAAGTAACTTGTGTAGTCACAAGAAATCATAAACGCATGGGTATAAAAGTTGACGATAATATGTGTATAAGTAACGATGGTTAAGACATGAATGTGTTGAGTAAATAAACAAGAGTATCGAGTCATTAAATGACGAACATATAAAGTAAATGCACATTGATGTGATATTAAAAGAATGAGAAACCCTAGAACATAAATGAGAGTCGATTAGGGTTTGAAGCTAAGGGTATTAATTGCTATTTCATGTGTGAGTTATGACGTTAAACTATTTTTCACATTTAACCCTAAACTTTAATAAATGACATAATGAACCCTAATCTACGATATTGTTTATAAAACACTTAAGTCTCATTTAATTATAAAACTCTAAAGTATTAAGATCACCGAGTACACTAAGTATAAACACCGAATATCGAAAGATCATTTCGACAATTATGGAATCATAAATAACACGCACGATCGCTAATGTGTATAGGTTCGTGAAGAAGGAGTAATCCTTTGCTTTCCGTGATTGCTTTTTGGTCATTTGCTTTGGAATAAGGGCATGATATTCGACCTTTCAAGAAATGTTCCTTATAACGCTTTTCGTTAGCTTTTTATATTAGGGTTTCCTAAGCCTTTGCTATGAACCCCATTCTGCTTGTTTGAGTGCTGCTTATTTGAACTCGATTTCAATTATGAAACATCCGATTTTGAACTTTATGATATGAAAACTTTGATTTTGAAAATATGATTAATCTTCCGATAAAGTATGATCCGTGTCGGCTTTTGACATTCGATTTGACCTAAGATAGTTTGACACCCGAGCCAAATATTAACTAGTCATGGGGTTCCATGTCCGTGTCGTGATGCACTTCGACATGACTCTAGGGCGAGAGTGATGTTCTCGCCACGCCCCTTATCTCGTTATCTCGTTATGAGCTCAAGTTATATTATATGACCAATATCTCGTCGTGGGCGATGGATGCATCCTAGATCCGTTATCCGTTATTTGTTATATGTTATATGTTATATGATGATTGATGTGCGCGCATGCACGCCCTTCATAACTCCGCAGTCTCCCTACAAATGTTGCCTGTGTGAATATGAATATGAATATGAATATGAATATGAATATGAATATGAATATGAATATAAATATGATTATGATCCGATATTTGTTTCGGCTCGAGGTAGTTAACTATAAAACTTATTCGATAATTCGATTTATACTTTGAAAATGATTATGATTTTACTATCTTCGCTCACTATATTCCGTGATTTGATTTCGCTTCGTATTCCCTTTGCTTGTATATCTGCTCACTGGCTTTTGAAGCTCACCGCATTTCTTTTCTTCCGGCGGTATCTAAGCATCGAGCCGGGTTTTGCTTTGGGATGAGTCTTTGAGTGGACTTACCTTAGAGATATTTAGCTTTGATCTTATGATGCCATTTAAGACTTACTATTTTATATTTTATTGAGTTTATTTTTCTCATTGGACCTATGTATTGAAGTCATGTTGACTTGGATTATTTCAAGATTTATGCTAAGACTTCTTTTGGATATTTATGTTGCTTTGATATGACACCATTATTTGTGATTCCTTTACCCTTGCTTGCCGGGTCGGGCGCTACAATTTATGGTATCGAGCCTAGGTTTTGAGACCCTTAGAGCTTAGGCTATGACCGTGAGGATTGGGTAGACTTTAGGATTCCTTCTGCGCACTTCCATTTCGTATCTCACATTTGTTCATTTTGCTAATCGTTTGAATATCGCTCGATGGTTCGAACTCGTACTAACCAGTAGCGCGGATGGAGACGATGATGCTCCTAACATTGATGCCGCGATTGCTAATGCTCTCAACACTCTTTTCCTCGGTCTTACTACACCGAGATGATGGCATGTGTGATCAACAACATTCGTAATCGACCGGTGCTTGGGTAGTGGTGGAGGTAATCAACCCACCGGCATTCACACTTGGCTCGAGCGCTTTGGAAGCTCAAGCCTCTTTCTTTAGCACCGCCGCTACTCCCACCGAGGCCGAGGACCGGATCACCATATTGAGAAGTCGCTTAGCATGGGTTGTGGAGACGAGTTTAAGACTCGTTTGGTCGCATTTAAATTGGAAGGTGATGCTTTGAATTGGTGGAAGGCACTCAAACAAGCAAGATGAGGAGATGCTTTTGTCATTACTTGTACCGGACCGAGTTTCGACTATCTTCTATAACCGTTATTTCCCCGATGCCGAGCAAAGAAAGGTATGAGAGGATTATCGTGCAATCTACCGCTTGATCATGAGAACTCCAATGAGTACATGAGTAGGTTTATGAGGTCGGTAAGTTTTGTGGGAACGATTGTCGGAGATGGTAGGCGCCAAGCTAAGCACTTTAAGTGGGGATTGAAGAAGTGGGTGTTGGACCGATCGCTAATATTGAGTATGAGAATGTGTCGGCCGCAATGACGCAGACTCGTAACATTGAGATCTTTCATGAGGTTTCGGGTTCCAACAAGCGTAACCGCGATGGTGATCGGATTCAAGGTAGGACTCAAAGTAATGATTATAAGGAAATTCGCGGAGTTATGATTCGAGGGGTCAAGTGGATAGAGTTATGATCACGGGTCAATCGAAGGAATGTTGACTCTAGGCGCCCAAGCGAGGAGTCGTGATAGCGAGCCGGTAGGAATGGAAATGATCGTCGAATCAAGGTAACAATAACCGGCTACAACAAAGATCAATCGCTCGAGGATCATATCGTGGTCGTGCTTCGTGATCTTCCGTCACAAAGGACAATCAAGTTTTGCCTCCCCACCTATCTGTACTACTTGTGGAAAGGCTCATCCGGACCGTGTTTCAAGGCCACGGTGGATGTTTCTCTTGTGGTTCCACCGCCACAAGATCAAGGATTGCCCTAAGAAGAACCCGGTGATTCCCGGAAACTACATCAAGCCGCCACCTACCATCGGACGGTTTATGCTACTACTCGGAATCGCGAGCGCACTTCGTGTACCATTACGGCACTCTTTTCATTGATGATTATTATGTTTTCGCTTTATTTGATACCGTGCCACACACTCCATTATATCCATCACATTTGCTAAGAAACTTAATATGAAGCCCAAACCATTAACAAATCACTTATCGATTTCTACGCCTATGAAAACCACATGATCATTGATCATAAACACGTTATGCCATCTTCGCTTTGATGATCGTATTCGCCTCGCAAACTGTATCCTCTCGATATGGTCGACTTTGATATCATTCTAGGCATGGATTGGTTGGCTTATCATAGAGCTTCCATCGATCGCTATGCTAGAACCGTGATCTTGGAGACATAAAACATCCCGAATTTGTTTATTTTGGTTCTCAACCTCTCAACTCGTTAAGCTCATTTCGCTATGAAGGCACGGACCATGATTGCTCATGGGTGCCAAGGTTTTCGGCATTTGTTAAGGACACATCTTTGGAGAGTCCTAACATTGAAAATCTTTCGTTGTTTGTGAATTCACCGACGCTTTTTCCCGATGAAATCCCCGGTCTTCCCCGCCCAGAGAAGTTGAGTTTAGCATTGAGTTAATTCCTCGTGCCGAACCGATTTCAAGGCTCCGTGATCGTATGGCACCTATAGAATCAAGGAGTTGAAGGAGCAATGCAAGAGATGATAGAAAATGGATTTATTCGACCCAGTGTTTCTCCATGGGGTGCACTGTTTTGTTTGTGAAGAAGAAGGATGGAAGCATGCGTCTATGTATCGACTACCGTGAACTCAACCAGACATTATTCGTAATCGCTATCCTCTTCCGCCAGATAGATGATTTGTTTGATCAATCGCAAGGAGCTAAGTTCTTTTCTAAGATTGATCCGAGATCCGTTATCACCACCACGCGCGAGGAGCAAGATGTTCCTAAGACCGCGCTTGCACGGATATGGTCATTATGAATTCCTCGTTATGCCTTTTGGTTTGACAAATGCGCTGCGGTGTTTATGGACCTAATGAATCGTGTTTTCCATGAGTTCCTCGATAAGTTCGTTATAGTTTTCATCGACGACATTTTGGTTTACTCTAAGTCCGAAGAAGAGCATGAAGAACATCTCCTGATAGTTTTGGAGATTCGAGGAAGAAGAAGTTGTACGCCAAATTTTCAAGTGCGAGTTTTGTTAAGACAAGTCGCTTTCCTTGGTCATATTGTATCTGCCGATGGTATCACCATGGATCCGTCTAAAGTTGAGGCTATCACTAAATGGCCAAGACCTACGACGGTGATCGAGGTTAGAGTTTTCTAGGACTTGCCGGTTACTACCGACGTTTTGTTGAAGGTTTCTCTCGCTAGCTTTGCCCCTAACCCAATTGATGAGGAAAGGTGAAAAGTTTGTATGGACGGATGAACGAGAGAAGAGTTTGAAGAGTTGAAACGAGATTGGTGTCCGCTCCTATTTTGACTCTTCCATCCGGGTTCGAGGATTTCAAATTTACTGATGATGCATCTAAGAAAGGATTCAATGTGTTTGATGCAACATGGAAAGGTAATAGCTATGCTTCGAGGCGCCTAAAACCTTATGAAGAGAATTACCCAACTCATGACCTTGAGTTAGGCTGCAGTGGTGTTCGCGTTGAAGATATGGAGGCATTACTTGTATGGAGAGACGTGATATTTTCACCGATCATAAGAGTCTCAAGTATATCTTCACCGTAGGAACTTAACATAAGACAAAGAAGATGGTTAGAACTTAAGGATTATGACACCAACATTCAAGACCATCCGTAAGGCTAATGAAGTTGCCGACGCACTTAGCCTAAATCGTGCATTCTTGCAAGTATTGAGATTGAACCTAGGATTATTCGCGACTTAGAGTGTTTGGATGTTGAGCTATGCGCACTAGGTTTTGATGGATCTTGGGCTAGTATGAAGGTGGAGTCGAACCTTATACCGCAAATTAAAGAAGCTCGTAAAGATGATGGCGAGCCGTGGGCCGTGGCGCAGTAATGTTGAAGAAGGTAAGCACGGAGTTTAAGGTTGATGATGACGGAATTGTATGGTATGAAGATAGGCTTTGTGTTCCCAATGATTCGGTATTGCGAGAAAGTTATGATCAAGCTCATAGTTCTCCTTTCACTATCCATCCCGGTTCTACCAAGATGTATAGGGATTTGAAGCAAGATTTTGGTGGAATGGCATGAAGCAAGATGTGGCGACGCTTGTGTCGAAATGTATGATTTGTCGGTGAGTTAAAATTGAACATCAAAGGGCTAGTGGATCGTTACAACCATTGGATATTCCAACATGGAAGTGGGATAAGATATCTATGGATTTTGTGACTGGCTACCTCTTACTCGGAAGAAGCATGATGCGATTTGGGTAGTTGTTGATCGACTAACCAAATCGCTCATTTCTTACCAATCGAAAGGATTATGGTATTGGTAGATTGGCGGAAATTTTTCAAAGAAGAGATCGTTAGACTTCATGGTACTCCGGCATCTATTGTGTCGATAGGGATCCGTTTTACTTCTCAAGCTCGAAAGGTTTGCAAAAGCTTGGGGTACTCGACTTAATTTCAAGACGGCATTTCATCCTCAAACGGATGGTCACCGAGAGGACTATTCGGACCTTAGAGGACATGCTAAGGGCTTGTGCTTTAGAATGGACGGCGGTGGGATGAATATTTGTGTTTAGTAGAGTTTGCATACAACAACAGTTGGCATGCTAGCATTAAGGCAAGACCGTTTGAACTTCTTTATGGGAGGAATGTAGAGCACCTACTTGTTGGGATGAAGTAGGTGAACACTTAATTGAAGGTCCCGAAATGATTGAGATCACTAATGAGAAAGTAGTCGTTGCTAGAGAAAAGTTGAAGGAGGCTAGGTCTCGTCGAGAAAAGTTATGCCGACAAGCATCGCCGTGATTTAGAATTTCGGGTTCGAGATCGTGTATTTTGAAAGTTTCGACGCTTAGAGGTGTGAAACGTTTTGGAATCAAGGGCAAGCTCAGTCCTCGATTTATCGGTCCGCTTGAAATTCGAACGATAGGAGAAGTTTCAGACGATTAGCACTTCCGCCTCGCTTATCGCATGTTCATGATGTTTTCCATGTATCTCCTAAGGGATACAACTATCATCCGTTACACGTTGTTTCTTATCCGTTCGATCAAATTCATCCGATATGTCTTTATCTCAAGAACCGAAGCTATTTTAGAAAGACAAGATAGAGTCATGAGAAACAAAGTCATTCCGTTCGTTAAGATTCTTTGGAAAATCACCCGAGCGTGAGGCTACTTGGGAAACCGAGGAGTCGATGCGAGCTAGTTATCCTCATTTCTTTGAATAGTTTCGTATGTTCTCATTTCGTTTCGTTTGTTTCATTTCAATTTTCGAGGACGAAAAAATTCTTTTTGAGGGAAGAGTTGTAAAACCCGAAAATCTAAAACATGAATAAAGACTAAAATACCCTTGAAATCGAAAATTATAAAATACGTAAAATACGCTTATAATTATTTAACGAAATTAAAAGTTAACTTATGAATAATTAAAACTTAACTAATATGTATGCGTGATCGACATGGTACGACGAAAGATTTAAACGTCTCGCTAAAGTGTTGGGCCGATTAGTTGGGCCTTGTCATTCGTTATTTGGTGAACCATGTTGGGCGCGCTTGTTTTGTTCGTGTGGATCAAGAGTCAAGGCCACTTGGGCCGCTGGTTTGTTGTGTTCGGTTGGACCCAAGCCAAGCCATACCCCTCAAAGCCCTAAACCAAAAATGTTACCAACTATAAATACAATACATTTACACAAAATTGAAACCCTAGTTTTGTTTGCCTCTCTTTTCTTTTTCTTTCATTCGCCGAGTAACAAACACCCTTGGTGTCGCGAGTTCTTGTTCAACGAGCTAAGGTATAACGTGTTTCCTCGCCTTATTTTGATAACACCTAACGATAATATGTTGTAACTTGTTTGTTTAGTCGAATTGTGTTTTTCCTTTTGTGGCGAACCGTATGAAACCAACAAGAACAAACCATAATGACTTGAACCTTATAATTATTAAAGAGCATGTTATTTGATACGTATTATTTGAATCGGATCATAGTTAAGTCGAGCCATATAAACCGAACCACATATATGTATAACCGAACCATATAAGAGTTTTGAACGTGTATTAAATGAGTAAGGGATCATGTAAACCTAAACCCTAGTTTGAAGTGTGAACCTAACCATGCATGCCGAACCCTAATTGGTTTGTGAACCGTATCATGCGTGTGTTTTATAAGTCAAGTGAGCTTGTTGATATGTAAACGTAGTACGTGGTCATATCTAGTCGGCTATTGTGCATGTGTGTGTCGATGTGTCTAATCCGGATAATAAGTAACTTGTGTAGTCACAAGAAATCATAAACGTGCATGGGTATAAAAGTTGACGATAATATGTGTATAAGTAACGATGGTTAAGACATGAATGTGTTGAGTAAATAAACAAGAGTAACGAGTCATTAAATGACGAACATATAAAGTAAATGCACATTGATGTGATATTAAAAGAATGAGAAAACCCTAGAACATAAATGAGAGTCGATTAGGGTTTGAAGCTAAGGGTATTAATTCGTTATTTCATGTGTGAGTTATGACGTTTAAACTATTTTTCACATTTAACCCTAAACTTTAATAAATGACATAATGAACCCTAATCTACGATATTGTTTATAAAACACTTAAGTCTCATTTAATTATAAAACTCTAAAGTATTAAGATCACTGAGTACACTAAGTATAAACACTGAATATCGAAAGATCATTTCGACAATTATGGAATCATAAATAACACGCACGACCGTTAATGTGTATAGGTTACGTGAAGAAGGAGTAATCCTTTGCTTTCCGTGATTTACGCTTTTTGGTCATTTGCTTTGGAATAAGGCATGATATTCGACCTTTCAAGAAAGGTTCCTTATAACGCTTTTCGTTAGCTTTTATATTAGGGTTTCTAAGCCTTTGCTATGAACCCCATTCTGCTTTGTTTGAGCTGCTGCTTATTTGAACTCGATTTCGAATTATGAAACATCCGATTTTGAACTTTATGATATGAAAACTTTGATTTTGAAAATATGATTAATCTTCGATAAAGTATGATCCGTATCGGCTTTGACATTCGATTTGACCTAAGATAGTTTGACACCGAGCCAAATATTAACTAGTCATGGGGTTCCATGTCCGTGTCGTTGATGCACTTCTCGACATGACTCTAGGCGAGAGTGATGTTACGCCACGCCCCTTATCTCGTTATCTCGTTATGAGCTCAAGTTATATTATATGACCAATATCTCGCCTATGGGCGTATGGATGCATCCTAGATCCATTATCCGTTATTTGTTATATGTTATATGTTATATGATGATTGATGTTTGCATGCATGCCCTTCATAACTCCGTGCAGTCTCCCTACAAATGTTGCCTTGTGTGAATATGAATATGAATATGAATATGAATATGAATATGAATATAAATATGATTATGATCCGATATTTGTTTCGGCTCGAGGTAGTTAACTATAAAACTTATTCGATAATTCGATTTATACTTTGAAAATGATTATGATTTTACTATCTTTCGCTCACTATATTCCGTATTTGATTTCGCTTCGTATTCCCTTTGCTTGTATATCATGCTCACCTGGCTTTTGAAGCTCACCGCATTTCTTTTCTTCCGGCGGTATCTAAGCATTGAGCCGGGTTTTGCTTTGGGATGAGTCTTGAGTGGACTTACCTTAGAGATATTTAGCTTTGATCTTATGATGCCATTTAAGACTTACTATTTTATATTTTATTGGAGTTTATTTTTCTTTGGGACCTATGTATTGAAGTCATGTTGACTTGGATTATTTCAAGATTTATGCTAAGACTTCTTTTGGATATTTATGTTGCTTTGATATGACACCATTATTTGTGATTCCTTTACCCTTGCTCTGCCCGGGCGTTATAATTTATGGTATCGAGCCTAGGTTTTGAGACCCTTAGAGCTTAGGCTATGACCGTGAGGATTGGGTAGACTTTAGGATTCCTTCTGCGTATTTCCATTTCAGATCTCACATTTGTTCATTTTGCTAATCGCTTGAATATCGCTCGATGGTTCAACTCGTACTAACGGTAGCGGATGGAGACGATGATGCTCCTAACATTGATGTGCGATTGCTAATGCTCTCAACACTCTTTTCCTCGGTCTTACTACACCGAGATGATGGCACGGTGATCAACAACATTCGAATCGACCGGTGCTTCGGTAGTGGTGGAGGTAATCAACCCACCGGCATTCACACTTGGCTCGGCGTTTGGAAGCTCAAGCCTCTTTCTTTAGCTTCCGCTACTCCCTAATCGAGGCCGAGGACCTGATCACCATATTGAGAAGTCGTTTGAAGTCTTGGGTTGTGGAGACGAGTTTAAGACTCGTTTAATGCATTTAAATTGGAAGGTGGGACCTATGTATTGAAGTCATGTTGACTTGGATTATTTCAATATTTATGCTAAGACTTCTTTTGGATATTTATGTTGCTTTGATATGACACCATTATTTGTGATTCCTTTACCCTTGTCTGCCCAAGCTACAAAGTATGTCAAATTCATTACATTGCTTAAGTTACCTCATTGCCAATTGAATGTCCCCATTTCATAATCATGAACCGTTAATTCCGGAAGAAGCGAGGGTGAGTGAATAGATCTATTGAGGGTGACTCCTCCATCCGGGTTGGTGGTCCCAACTGGTCAAACGGATGCATTTCATTTAATATCATAATTTGAGTTGTTTGGCAAACACTCTGTTGGGGCGAACATCATGAACATTCTAGCTTCGGTGTCATGTGCTTATAGCAATTGTAACATTTTTATGTGGCATATACATGGCCTATACTTGTGTAGTCGTATAAAACATTTTTTCATAAACCTATGATTTCTCACCAACATTATTGTTGACCGTTTTAGCAATGTATTTTCAGGTAACTAAGGCATTTACATCATGGCACGCATAAGGACCCTTCATAGAGTCGCGGTGACGACGCATCTCACTTGTAAATTATGGCATTTTAAAACATCGCTTGGCTTGTAATAAACATATTTCGCAAACTTTATCTACTTTTGGGACCTATCTTTGTAACTCGAAAGCTTTACATAAATAACAAACGATGTGTTTTAAACGACACTTTTGGTCGCTCGATATAGTCAGAATCTTGTGATGCTATGATGACCAACCCCTGTGAATTCCATTACCGCAAAACATGTAATTTGGGGTGTGACAATGAGGTTGCGATTAGGGAGGCAAGAGCCAAGGAATGAGTGAGTCGGTCTTTGGATGAAGAATTTTGGGAAACCGAATGGATCCAAAACGCTAAGAATCGTCGTTGGAAAAATTGAAAGCCAAAGCGACGAATGTTCGGTTCATCAATATAATACAACACACACAATCCGAAAAATGCACATCCGTAAGATATTAACTTTTCACATACACATCAAACCATAACACAAAGTAGCATATAGATGGAATTCTAGAGAGAGAAAGTTAGAGGTTTAGGGAACTTAGTGAGAGAAAGTGAAAGATATTATTATGAGCTCCAACTCTACCTTGGGAGGTAGAGAGTATTTATAGTCTTACATAAAACGCCACACTTGGGCGTGGATCGTGCATACAGATGGGTAAAGACCCGTCCGTCCTCCACGGTGTTACTTAACTAAATTACTACTTAACTAAAAGAACTACGACTACGAGCTTTAACGATTACATATACTGAGGTGACCGACTCTTTAATACCGGAATTTCTAATTCTAACAATCTCCCTATGGAGGTCACCTCAATCACGTACCAAAATTACATAGAATACAAATAGATATTACATTAACACTTGATCTTGCATTCTTGATGTAGTTCTTTGCACTTAAACTCGTAGTCATTGATTCTTCACATTGCATGTTTGGTTGTTCCAAGTGGAGGTCTTTACCGATCCACGTGATGATAATTTTGAGCCATCATTTGAGATCATCACCTATCAACAATCTCGAGACATCCATTGTGGTGTTGTGACTTTGGGACCGACATGCTCACATTCATGAAATCTTCACATCGAGTAGCGGAAGCTTTTGTTGAATCATGATATTGGCGGCAGAAAGCGAAGCATGGAGTGAAAATATCGAGTCATTGATGCACTAATCATGATTTCTTTTGAGATGAATGTGTTAAGTGAGCATGCGGCTATGGATTGACCGCTTCATTCGATCACCGCAAACGCCGGGCGCACACGCATACAATGATTAGCAACAAATCGCACGAAAGTGTCTTTGATCACTTCGTTGAATCGAGGTACACGCCCACTGCCCCGCTGATCAAGACAAGCATCGCCTGTGATCGTAGGATTCCTAAGAATCTCCTTGATGTGGTTTCGCAATTTTCTAATGTTCTCAAACCGAACATCTCAAAGAAGACAACACGGAGTGAGTGAACCAAATAATTTTTAAGTCCACCGATTGATGAAAAGAGATTTAAAAAAAAAAAAAAAAAAAAAACAATCGTATTGCTCAATAGAAATTGTTTTGCAATACAACGAAGGTTTTCTTGAAAATCAATTATCAATCATAAAATACCTTTTGGTTTAAAAATGAGTACACATCAATGTGCTAAAGAAAAGAGTTTTAAGCACAAAGATGTGTTTTTCAAAGGTATCCGTCAATCCATAACCCAACCGTGATTGATTCAAGAGATTAAATCGCCCCATTGTTTACATTCGGTTGTCACATGGTTGATCTATATAATAGATCTCACATGCCACCTACCGGGAGCTTGTTTGATGTTGGCTCCGAAGGCTTTCCATCTTCATTGTGAATATGTAAACACATCACTCGGATGTTCCGCAATACCACAAGGATAATGCGAGGACTCAAGATATAATCTCTTCCACATTGTGTGAAACAGAGTTTTCATTGAACGTGTCCTAATGAGATTTATTGATGATCTCGTGGCTCTAGACTCAATTTGTGCATATTTGGATCCTATAACGGAGACTAGGAGAGGGTCTCCTTTTTTCAATATCAACCATCTCTAAGAGAAAGTCGATAGATAATGTTGGTTCCCGTGAGAATGAAACAAGCCCTTTAAGAGGAACTTGAGTGGTTTGGAAGGTTGAAGTGCGGGCGTCCACCGGGTCCATGACGCCTTGTCTTCAATACCGATGTTACCATCGTTAGCATATGAAGTGAACCGGTTTACGCCCTAAGGTTGAATAAATGGAGGCTATTTGTTTTCACCATTTTCTCATTCAATTCTTTTAATTCTTCAACCCTTTGGTGCTTACCGAGACTTCATAGCTAGAACCTTGTTGGGTTTATTCCAAGATTAGCTCGCCTTAGTCCGCACTCTTCCCTTATCTCATTTTCTCCTTTTATCATCATACCTAAGGACTTCTACACTAACTAGTGGATTGTCCTCGGTAGATCCTCCGATTTCGGCGGATCATGGGAACCAATACCTAACCTTATCATCCTTATATCACCGCATATAAAGTAAAGTTGGTCGGTCTATTTGGTATTGTTCATCCGCCATTGGATCCAATTGAAAACCATTTGAAAACAATTCGGATACTTGTGATATATTATCAAAGCATTTTGTACCGAATTGTTTTTGATATTTTAGAACGAGAACTCCCCTCAACATGTGCATCACGATTAGAAAATGTTTTGCACATGGAGGCAAGAGAAAGAATTAACTTTGATTACCATTTTCTAAAGATATCAACATCACTTCCTCAGCGGATCAAGTAGGTATAGCATTTCCTGGAAGGATGAGGTTTCCATGAATTTTGCTCCCCTCAATATGTGCCTTGAGGTTTGAAAAGAGTTTTGCACATACTAGAGGAACCCGCACATTAGGATGAATGATCACGCTTCAAATCAAAGGTTTAAAATAGATGCTCCCCTCAACATGTGCATTGAAAATTTGAAATCGTTTGTCACATGGCGTGATAGCATGTACATCCGCTTATAACCATTTACCAAATTATCGTTTAAATCTAATTTAAATCACACATTCTCCCCGATCACAATTATCAAATCATTTGAGATTTGTGATCTCGTATAGATTTAAATTGATTTTGAAAGCTTTTAAGGAGAATTGTGACTTGATTGTGAAAGTGTTTTAACCGTCACGGATCGGATTTTGAGACTTTAAACCCATTTATAAAACATGCATGTATATCTTTTGAAAACAATTTAATGCCAAATAACTTTTTAATTTAATTGAAATCATTCTCCCCTCAATCAATGACGAGGTTGTTGATTGAGAGATAGAGATTTTGACAAATAAGTCCGGATGATTATCAAAAATAGAGATTGAGTTATTTTCAAAGCATTTAGTTTTCAAAGCAGATAGGAGTTTATAGAATCGAGCATAGTATTTGAAAACATGGTAAAACATGGCTCGTTCTTTCTTTAAAACCGGTTATTGCTCGAAAATGACAATAAACCATTTCTTTCTCCCAAAAAAATATATATATATATATATATATTTTTTTTTTTTTTGAGAATTAGAACAACATCTAAAGTCCCGTGTCATTCTTTGAATGACAAGACAAAGACCGTAGATATTATCGAACCGTGAAAACATGACATAAATGACAATATTTTTGAAGATTTTGAATTTTTGATTTTTATGGATTTTGAAAGTTTTATAATTTTCTATTTTGTTTTTCAATAACTATTTACAAGAGATAGATGAAGAAAGACCTTTACTCCTCGTCTTCCTCCCGAAGACGTTTGAGAGTTTCGTTGAAGGCTTTTCAAACCAAGACGTGGAAGAATAAACTCAAAACGTTCTCTTGGAAGAGCTTTGGTGAAGATGTCCGCTAACCGATATTCGAGACCTCACAAAATATAGTTCCACCACACCTTTTCCACTTGTTCCCCGATGAAATGATGTCGAATGTCGATATGCTTTGCTCTTGAGTGTTGAACGTTGTTGCATGAGAGAGCAATAGCACTTTATTATCACAAGACAGAGGATTTTGTTGAATTCAAAGCCATAGTCGATAATTGAGATCTCATCCATAAGATTTGAGCACAACAAGATGACATGGCTATGTATTCACCCTCGTAGAGGAAATAGAAGTACTCATTTGCTTTTTGAAGACCACCACAAGCTTATCACCCAAAACCGAGCACCTCCGAGGCGTGCTCGACGTGTATCTTGACAACCCGCATGATCGGCATGCATAGGCCGTTAGTGACATACCGGTGTCCTTCGGTACCATAGTCCCATATTGATGGTTCCTTGGAGATACCGAAGACCCGCTTAATCGCTTCAAGGTGCTTTTAGTAGGCTTAGCACGGTATCTAGCACACATGCACACAGAGAACAAGATGTCGGTCTACTAGCGTTGAGATACATCGGGGATCCAATCATACTCCTATATTTCGCTTGGTCAATCATGATCCCCGAGAGGTCCTCATCTAGTTTGGTTCGGTCAATCATGGGGTGTCAACAGGTCACTTGAATCAAATCCAAATTTCTTTAAAATCTCTGCTGCATATTTAGATTGATTTATGAAAATGCCTCCGGACTTTGAGAAATTTGTAATCCCAAGAAAATGACATTTGTCCCATCATTGACATTTGAAACTTTGAACTCATTTCATTTGAAAACGATCACATTCCATTGGGTCGGTCGAGGCAAAATAATATCATCAACATAAATTTGAACATGAATCAAATGTTTGCTCGACTTCACGGTGAACAATGTAGGATCAATCGCTCCTATGATGAATCCGGTTGATAGAAGAAACTTTGATAGTGTATCATACCATGCCCTTGGAGCTTGCTTTAAACCGTAAAGAGCCTTCTTCAAACGATAAACGTGAGTAGGATGCTCTTGATTCACAAATCCTTCGGGTTGGTCGGACGAGCGACTTCTTTAAGATCTCCGCTTAGAAATGCCGCTTTACATCCATCCGATAAACTACCATGTTCTTACTAGCAAGATTAGCCGTAAAGATTACGATTGCCTCGATTCGAGCAACCGGAGCAAAAGATTCTTCAAAGTCTATACCTCCTCTTGACGATATCCTTTAGCAACTAATCGAGCCTTGTTCTTCAACACATCACCATGCTCATCAAGTTTTACTTTGAAGATCCATTTTAGAGCTATAATCATAGCACGCCTGGAGCAGGTACTAACTCCCATACATCAAGACGATCAAACTCATGAATTTCATCTTGCATAGCATTGAACCGCCTATCTTCATTCATAGCGCTTTTAACATCTTTTGGTTCGATCTTAGATAGTACGGAGTTGAAGAAGCACCATAAGGCATCGGTTGCGAGTTGCTTCCGGGTTGATCTGAGACGAGAGGGATTTCCAATGATGTTGTCTAATGGATGATCGTGAGTCCATTTTCCGAGGTGTTCATGTGGCATTTGTTGAGGAACCGAGGTAGCCGAGTCGATGTCTCCTCAAGAAGATGGTTCGATGATGATTCAGAGTAGCAAATATGTTTTCAAATGGAGCATCTTCGGGAGTAGCAAGGGATTAACTTCATCATTGATGCCGTAAACATTTCCATGATGTACATTTGAAGAATGATGATTTGTTGATGAGATCAAGGATCGCAGCAGTGCTTCTTGACTTCATCGATATTGAAACCGATGGATTGACTTCATTCATCGGAATATGAGCATCCTCTGTTGTAGGGATTAGCACCTCATTAGTAGTAGACTCATACAGTTCATCAAACATAGGATCGAACAATTTCTTTACATCATCTTCGATGGAGGTACATATGGCGTTTCTTGAGAGGAGTTTGGAACAAGGGATGAGCCAATAGGACTGCTTTTGAAGTGCGGGTCCCGAATGGAGTGTCCAGAGCCATTTGACCGGTCACTCATCAAACGTAACGTGAATTGTTTCCATGATATTTCGGGTTCTTTTGTTGTAGATTCGGTATCCCTTTTGTTTGGTGCATATCCTACAAATACTCCAATATCGCCTTTAGCTCTAAGTTTGCCCAAGTCTTGACCTCATTAGTTGGATAGCACAAGGCACCAAACACACGAAGGAAAGATAGATTAGGTTTCTGTTGTGGACAAGTTCATATGGAGTTTTTCCATGAATGGTGTGAATCGTGAACGATTTTGTGTGTAACATGCAAAGTGGCAATTGCTTCACCAGAGAAACATTGGAACCTTTGAGTAGATCAAGATTGTTCTAGCGGCTTCAACAAGAGTACGATTTGCCTTTCAACTACACCGCTCGCTGAGGGATTCGTGGAACACTTCTTTGATGGTCGATTCCAACGCTTTCATAGAATTCACTAAGTTGTTTGTTGACAAACCGGCCCATTGTCTGCTCGATAATTCGGCGCTTTGTTTAGTCTAACTCGTAGTTGTTTGATGAGTTTGATGATGATATCGGAGTTTCATCCTTTGTCCTTAAGAACTTGACCCTGTGAATCTAGAATAATCATCAACCACAACCAACACATATTTCTTCCCAAAGATATTCTCGCACCTCATTGGTCCACATAAATCCATATGAATCATATGAAGAACTTCGTGATGAGTTAGTAGGTTTGGGTTTATGGGCATACTTCTTGCTTTTTCCCAATTGACATGTCGAACAAAGATGATCCTTTTCATACTTTAGTCTAGGTAATCCTACAACTAAGTCCTTTACGAAAGATCGTTGATGGTGCCAAGTTCAAGTGATTGAGACGACGATGCCATAACCATGACTTTGTTTTGAAGCCTTTGATAACAAGCAGATTGGTGAGGCTCTCATCATGTCATCGATAGAGATGGTGTAAAGGTTTGAGCCACGAGTTCCTTTCAGCAGTTCCTTACCATTAAGATCTCTAACGAAGGTGTATGTTTTCTCAAGGCTACTTCTAGATCGTAATCACGTAATTGACCAACAGAGAGCAGATTATGACCTAAACCTTCCACATAATACACTCGGAGATGACACTATCACCAACAACATAATCTCCATAACCCATAATAGCACCGAAATGATCATTACCAAATCTAATAGCCCCGATGAATTTGCTCACGAAGTTCATGAGTCGTGACCGGTCTCCAAATATATGTTGGAACAACTGAGTCCGTGTACCACGTAACGATTTGAACGATCCGCAGCTGAACATGCATAAGAATGGATAATCGGATAATTGGGATCCCCATGCAAGAATGGGTTCCATTTGGTTAGTAGCAACAGTTGGAACACCCACATCGTAAATAGAAGCATTCATATCGTACGGTGAGGTAATGGAATCATTGTGAATAGATGCAATACTAGTGTCTCAGATAGCCCTATTTACAAGTGTGACCACTTATTAAGGGAATAGTTCTACCAAGAGGCATCCATTTTCTAGTGGGCATTATCCGATTGGTCTTATGACCAACGGTATCCAATAAAACCTATTCTCTGAATGTTCTTCCCTGGGTTTCCATTGTTTTCTAACTTTCTTCGCTTTTGCCTTTTAGCCTTTTAGCATGAATTTTAGCATTAACAATATTAACTCGGACAATTAACATCATTAGGCAAAACATTGACATCACAACCATGATTAGAAAGCAGAATTCAAGCACACATCAAGACAAGTTTTGCAAATAGTATCGAATTGAATTAATTCTGACGCTTATGGCTAATACTAGAATCAACACGATTCGTTTTATTCGATTCAAACTTAAGGTTCCTACATTGTTCTTCTACTTTCTTCCAGGCACATTCTTAGCTTGAGAGGTCCTATCATTCCTTGTATTGTCTTGAGACTTTGACCGCTCCCTTTAATGTCACCGATTACTCCCAGAGGAAATGGGAACATTAGTTTGTTTTACTACTCTTTGCATCACCGTTTAGATGTGTGGGATCTGAACTACATGCTTGATCACTACGGTTCACTTTCATAAAGCTAGATGTACTGAGATTAGTACTCCTAGAAGGCACATTTGAGTTCTCTTTCCTAGCATTGACAGATCTAGACTCTGAACTACTCAAGGGTACACTACGGCTCTCATTCAAAACATTGGGAATCGAGTACATATCATATTTGGCCTTAGGCATTGAGCATGGAATCAAAGGGTTAACTCTCTCACCTAATGTCTTTGGGCATATAGTGATCAAGCCTTCTAAGATTTCTTGAGATCGTTTGGCATATGAGCATGCATGTCCAATTGCATTATCATGAGGTTTCTAGCTTATCCTCTTCAACAATCTCACGCAGCATTCTAAGCAATCCTTAAGGGATGAGAAATATGTTTAAATGGCAAGTTTGTTGTTCCTTAGGTGAGGGGACATATGTCACGAGATAAAGCATATTTATTACCGAGTGAACCTTTGGTACAACATTTTCCTCATTGATCATTGGCATTTTCCCTTTTACCTGACTCTTCAGATTCTCAATTTCCTTTTGCAATGAAGTTATTTGTTCGTTGTTTTTGTTACGAGTGACTTTAATTGATTCAAACAACTCATTGAAATGACGTTTAACCTTTTCATTCTCTTCTTGAAAACTTTCGTTTTCCTTTTGTAAAGCATTTACTAGGTTTTGAAGATGAAACGTTTGAGAATTCTGAGAATCTAAAGAAGGAGGCATTTGGGAGCCTGTCACATTGTTCGTTTGACCCTTTAATTGAGAGATTTGGGCTTTCAACTTTCTGATCGTGTTACACTGAGCATGAATCTGTTCATCTCGTTTGTTGATTTGAAAAACTGCATCAAACTCGGAGCATCTAGTTTAGAAAATGTTTAACCAAATTGTCATGATCATCCGGTTCAATTTTCTCATTTAGTTTAGAATTAGTTTTTCAAGCTCAATGACACGATCATGGGAGACTTTCAGGCCACAGATAGTTCATGAAATTTGGAAGCGATAATAGAGCAATTTGAAGCGATGAAAAAGACATCTTGAGCAACACATTCAAGAATAAGATTCTCATTTAATGTATGCGAGTTCTTTCTCTCAATCTCATTATATTTTAGTGCACGCTCATAGTCATTAATTTCAACTATTATTGCATCAAATTCCTTTTCCATTCCCTTAATATCCGCTTCTATCCTCTTTTAAGACTCTCAAAGTGATCCTTTAGAAGTTTAAAGAAAGGCATGACCTCGTTAAATAGCATTCTTTCATTTGTTCAAAACCCTTTCTCCTTCGATTATACCAGCTGGGTGTGATCCTTTTCTTGCAAGTTTTCTCAAAATCAACAAATAGTTGAAATATAACGATTGGCTAATTAATGTCTTGCTTTTAGTGGCAATTGTTCTAGGTACAAGATGCATTGGTGTATTAGGAGGATACACACGATCGCTTCTAGGCATTTTCCGAAGGGGAGGGTTTGTTTCTACAATATTTTCAGCTTTCTGCTTATCTAAATCCATTTTCCAGAAGACTTGTTCGGGAGTCAACAATGTCTGAGTCTTAAACTTGTTCAAGGAAATCCAGTTTTCCTTCTTGTAGTCATGGGGAGTGATAATTACTTTCTTCTCTTTGCATTTAGGATCATTTAGTTTCTTATTCATCTTCTCCCTAGTGACTTCATCTAATTTCTTGTCATCCTCAGTGCACTCAACGCAACTAGGTTTTTGTCTAGGTTTAAGAATCTCATTTCCATCATAGATAACACTTTGAGCTGCTTTTGCTATCTTTCCATACTCGTGGTTGGGTTTATCTATAATGGGAACACTATGCTTATCGCTAGAACTCTATGCTTAGTGATCATGTGAGCAAATCAATGGTGTTTCCTTGCATGTACAACTTGTTTTCAAGTTTGTTTTTCAAAGTTTTCGATTAGAAAATCTCTCAAGAGCTTTGATTCTTTTGCATTAAATTCTTGCTTAAGCATTTTCACATTTTCTTGAAGTTCTTGTTTTTGCTTAATTTGTTTTAGAAAGTTTTTCTTGCAAAGAATTTAATTCTTGTTTCAATACTTCTTCTAAAATTACTTTTTCTAATTATCAGACGCACTTGGTCATCCATTTCCGCTCACGAGTGGTCAACTCAAATTTTGCACGTTGTTCATAAATGGCAACACGTTCCTTATAGGCATTTAGTTCGTAAATTATGGAATCATCAGAGCACATGTAGTGTATTCATCAAAGACATAGTCATTGTTGATCGCAGAAGATGCATCACTTGGTACAACTTCACTTTCACTTTGTTTCACGTATTGATCGTATGGGACAATATTGATATTACCCATATTTTCAATATTTGATTCAATAGTTTCAGTTGGTTGTACTTTGTCATACATCCGCTGCACATCAAGATCATCGTATAGCTTTAATACCTCCGAGATGAGTTTGTCCTTGGATGGGCCAACTTGTGGTGAAGAAGTGATCTTGGGAGAAACCATTGGAGAGATGTTAGCCATAAAGATTGTGTGTGCAGATGGGTCCATCATCTACATCGTAGTCGTATGCATCACGGTCGGCGACTTGAAAGGCGTTCGATGATTGTGACCTATCTCCGAATAGCCGCTCATCCACATCCGCATCATAGGTCTTGACATTACCCTCAAGAAGAAACAACAATTCCTCTTCATCCAACGCAGCACCATTGTCCCGAGCTTGTGCAAGAATATCTTATCTCTCAAGTAATCGGATTCTCGTGGACGCTTTGGAGATGTGCGTTCCTTGCAATGTGTCCCTCACCACCACAGTTAAAGCATTTGATCGGCTTAGCTTGACCTTGGTTACCATTCCTTCCACGATTCTCGATTGCCCACATATCCTCTACCAAAGACCACCCTTCCCCGATCATATCATCTTTCCGAATCGTTGCACCACAATCCTTCCATCTTTAACAGTGGCTTGATTATGTGGGTTAGATGCGCTCGAGGTTGTTGTTGGTTTGTGGGAGAGAATTCATGTTTTGACTAATGAGTAGAGCTAGTTGATCAATGATGTTACCCCACGTGCATCAAAGATCGCCTTGTTTGAACATAGGATCGGGAATGAGTTTGTGATTTCCATTACCCAAGGGTATGACTTGTGATGCTTTGGTTGTGATTCCAATGTTCGAGTAGAAGGTTGTTGAGTCATTAGACGAGCTTGTCTCTCCCTGGTTGGTTTTGAACCGATTGAGAATCAATTTTTCAAACATGGCATGTCTCTCATTTCAAGGAGGAAGGCATAGAGTTGCTCATAGTTTGTATTCTTCAATCCTTTAGTGAGCTTCACAACTGTGACAAACTTGTGCCATTCGGGATTCATGTTGTTCACAAACTTTGAGTTGAAATGAATGTTAGGCATAGTCATTCGATGTTCCTCATGTCATTCACTAACTTATGAAATCTCACATAGTACTCATAGACACTCTCATCCTGGTTTCATCTTGAATTGCTCGAATTAATTCATAGAGTTGGGATTCTCTGTCTTCAATAGTTAGTTCCAACCCGAGAGAAGCATTTTAACATTATCCCAAACCGCCTTTGCTTCAATGTTATGATTGATCGCCTTGTAGATGTCTTTAGGAAGACCTTGAAGAACAATGTTGAAGCCCCGATATCCGCATCAAATCTCTTTTCTCCTTATCATCAAGCTCATCATACATCTTAGGTCCGTCCATTCCGTAAATAGAGTACCATCTTCATTAGTATCAAGTATGTCTCTAGTCGTTTCAACTCGATATGGTCCTTCATCAATGGATTTAAGAATATTGACACCATTTTCCTTTCCAAGGCAATACAATCGATTCGTTGAGCCCAAGAATCGTAGTCGGCTCATCAAGCATGGGCGGACGAGTATCCGAACCACCGCTTGTACATCCTCGGCAATGTGGAGATGATGAGGGACGTTGGTAGACATGTTAACAGATTATACGGATTTTATAACTCAATGATTAAACCGAAATAGATTCTTTCACGGATTTTACTAAATCAAGAGAAACCGTAAACAATCCCTCAAGTCGCTAGATGATAAAGCTCTAAGTCGCTAGAAATAAATGCACTAAGTCGCTACCAATTAATTCGCTAGACATCCAAGTCGCTAGAATCCCAAGTCGCTAATGTAAAAGCAAGTCGCTAAGTAGTAACTCGCTAACACTCAAGTCGCTAGCAAAATTCAAGAAGAATTGCTACTCAAGTCGCCAACAATGCAAGTCGCTAAAGAGCAACTCACATGCACCAAATCGCTACCACAAGTCGCCACTGTAGTGGAGAGTCCACTACTTGTACTTTAAGTCGCTAGATCTAACTCGCTAGATTTAACACCGAACTCGCTACAATTTTGTGAAGCAAGTCGCAAGAAGAAAACTTATCCGTGAACTAACTCGCTACCATGAAAACCATATAAACATCACTTTACAATCCAAAACAACCCAACCAAGATGATTCAAGCTTACCAAATGAAAACCTAAACACTTTTGATGATTCTAAACATAAAAGTACCAACAAAATTCAAGCTTTAACACAAGAGATCAACCAAATGATGCAAAACCACTAAACTTTTTCAAACTCAAAACCACCTAAAACCACTATAAATCCAAAGATGTGCAAGATATGATCTAACCATGGCTCTTGATACCAATTGTAAGATATTAACTTTTCACATACACATCAAACCATAACACAAAGTAGCATATAGATGGAATTCTAGAGAGAGAAAGTTAGAGGTTTAGGAACTTAGTGAGAGAAAGTGAAAGATATTATTATGAGTTCCAACTCTACCTGGGAGGTAGAGAGTATTTATAGTCTTACATAAAACGCCACACTTGGGTCATGGATCGTGCATACAGATGGGTAAAGACCGTCCGTCCTCCACGGTGTTACTTAACTAAATTAATACTTAACTAAAAGAACTACGACTACGAGCTTTTAACGATTACATATACTTGAGGTGACCGACTCTTTAATACCGGAATTTCTAATTCCTAACAACATCCTACTATCCATCAAGACTATGGCGCCCTTAATCGACGAACAAATAAAGAACCCACATCGCTCTTCCAATATTACACATTGTTGCCATCCCGAGTTCCTAATATTTGACGAAACGTTTTTGACTTACATTGTTCGAGCAATGTAAACTACCGAGTAAACAATGGTCAAAAGACTTGAAAACAACACCTATAATATATGTTTGACATTGACAAACTCTATGCTCATCACTATCAAAGTCATGGGTTTATTGGGATGATAGGAAGCATCGATTGCACAGATTGGCCGTGAGAGAATTGCCACATGCTTTAAAAGCTCAATTTTGTAGGGTGATCACGGACAAAGTCCTTTCATTTTATTGGAAGCGATCGCGTCCCAAGATTTATGGATTTGCATGCGTTCTTTGGTGTCGCCGGATGAATAACAACGTAAATGTTTTACGCAGATCGCCTATTTTCAATGATCTCAAACGGGAGAAACCGGATGTGGAATTGTTGCTAACGGCGTGCCTTATAAACGCGGATATTATCTTGTCGATGTGATATATCCGGAATGGTCGATTATTATGAAGTCCATTAAAAATCAGGGACGAATGATCACAAACGAATATTGTATAAGACGATGACGAAGCAGCAAGAAAAGATGTGAAACGTGCTTTTGGTGTACTAAAGAAGAAGTTGCTAATGATTAAACATCCCCAGAGGGTTTGCAAAAGAGCGCCTATCGTGATATAATGTACACACGCATCATATTACATAATATGATAATTCATGACTTAAGAGCGGACGATATCTCCCAGATTCTTTCCAAAGAAGAAAGACCGTTCTTACGATCCAATAAGAGCTGGAGATATGCAATGTAACAACTCATCTTAGCCTCAAAGTTCGATTGGAAGACATTCTAAGATCGTCATAATCAAAACTAGTTTAGTCGTTGATTGTCGTGAATGTTTTAATTTTATTCGAATTATTACGTAACGCTTTAATTATTAATGAAATTTTATTTTGTGTTAAAAAAAAAAAAAAAAAACTCTGGCCGCCCTTATCGCAGACCTAATCGCCTCAAGATCGACGTGAAAGAGAAAGGTTTGACGCGACAAAGAAAAGATATACACATGAGGGCAGCCTTAGCCTTAGACTTACACATGAGGCCGGTTGGACCAAGCTAATTTGTTGAAACGAGGCTTGGACTTGAATAAAATGTATGTTAAAGTTGATGCAAGTTTGACTTGGTGAAGGCGTGTGGGAGATCAGAAAGTCAAAACAATGGGTCAAATGGCTTTTCAAACGTGCCTTAAAAGTTACATATATTATAAATAAATATATGAGTGCGCATGTAGTGACAACCGAATATCTAATGAGTTTCTACTACGTTGTCAACGAAATACAACTTGTATCGGTTCATTTTAAATGTAAATGAGTTAAATTCGTCAATTGTTAAGAATGATTTAAAAAGATTACATTACATCGTTGTTTTGAAGTATGAATAATTTTTTTTGTTTTGAAGATTTTCTTTAAATTTATCATTTTAGAGATTGCGCGACGTCATTTTAAAAAAAAAAAATTAACTTATAGCGAAGAGGCAAAACGTCCAAAAATTTCGTAAAATACCCTAAAAGGATGAATTGAAAATAAAATTACCCACAAAAGAAAACTTTGTGTCGCCACCCACAAAACAAATAACATGTGTGATACATTTTTAATCATTTACCCAATTGTTAACCATATGTAATTGGTTATAGCTTTGGTTGCTCGTATGCATGTTTCATTAATTTGTGTCTTGGTTCATGTCTCGCAAATGTTTTGCAAGCTGTCGTGTATTGTGTACTTGGAAGATTAATAGTTATTGACTTATTGTGCAGTTTGATTAGTTTTCGGAGGTATTACCATATTAGTATGTTTTAAAACTTAAAAGTTTTAATCACTAAATTTAAATAGTTAGATTTCTATAAGAACCAAATGTGAAGAAATAAATCAATTAAACTTCAATATATGATTTGTTATCGAACAATAAATATAATTGATATGTTTTTCTTCTCCGAACGAATTAACATCGGTTTGAACGGACTTAGATCTTCACGAGTTATGATGAACATGAACGTTTATACTTCTTCAGAAACAAAATTGTGAAACTTACTAAAAATTCGGTCAAAACAATATTTTATAACAAAAGAAGTAAAAATTCAAACGTAAGTCATAAAGTTTGTTGGGTCAGATTAAAAGGCAAAAGAACATAATGGACTTGAACATTTACAATTATTTAGTTTAAAAGTTTTCCATACAACATGAGATGTCATTGAGACACATGCCTTTGTGTGTCAAAAGAACATAAATAACAACGGGTTAAGTTTTAATTGAACGAAACCAAATCGAAACTAAAAGTTTATGGACCAAGAAGCTATCTTAACATATAGTGCATAGACTCAGTTCTATCATGTACGATCCTAGTCTACTTTTTGGCACCTCTGGCTCTATGTGACAAAACACCATAGACTACTCAAATTTATATGGCTCGGTGTGTTTACAAATCACTAAAATAAAATCCGCACAACAACAATTTTTTTTGTTTTTATTTTTATTTTTATAATTTTATTTATATTATAAAACTGAAAATAAAAAATAAAACAAAAATTATAAAGTTTGATAAGACAAAAGTGTTAAAATACAAAAATACGTAGTTGAATACCATAAAACGTCTTTGCTCGTTAATAAAACGAGAAACTCGCTAAAATGCGAACATAAATCATAAAGTTAAAATAGTTAAAGACAAAATATACGTAATCGAAAAATATTAAAATTGTTTTGTCTTTATCAATAAAGTGAATAATAGAAGGTGTGAGGGTAAGAGTGGTGTGTAAACCACATAACCAGAGATTGATTTCCTTATACCCCAAAAATATATCGATACCAGTATGTTTTATTGTATATTCTTTCTTTTTTTATAATTTTATTTTATTAAAATTTGACAAGTTAAAAATAATAAAACACAAATAACATTGAAAAAAACCCATAAAAAATGGTATTGTCATATTAAAAAGTGAGTAAAATGCTATAAAATACGAAAGATAAAATATAAAATTTGACAAATTAAAAGTAGTAAAAAACAAAAATACTAAACAAAAGCTATTAAAAACTATCTTATCAAGCTTAATAAAATAAGATAAAGGTGCGGAGGAGGGGTGTAAATGGGGTAAGAGGAGTTTTACTAGAGGTAAGATGAAGATGTGTCTCGCATTTTATTTTCCTAGTTTCTCGCTCTTAAGTTTTGGGTGTTGTTGTTTTGTTAGGGTGAGCATTGACGGTTTTGGCTAAAACCCTAAACCAAAATTCGTTTTAAGTTTTAAAACAAACCCGCTCCAAAAGTTCGATTTGATTTTTGTTGCGGTTCGGTTTCGGATATCCAAAATTTGAGTTGATGGTTTATGTTAGACCCATTATTTTAGCTAAGATTTTAAATTCGGATAATCCGAAATTTCGGATAACAGCTTTATATATCCGAAACGTAGTTTGCCAACTTGCCGAATAGTTAGTACCAATGATGACCAAGGTTCACGAAATTTTATTGGAAAAGTAAAGGGAATTCATAGTGCCAATGTCGAAAGCAACAAGTATTGTTTATCGGTACATTTTAGATGCGTTGAAGAAGAGGTATTGTCTAAGTAAACTATATTCATAGCTTAGTTATTGTAACACCCCAAAATGACTCAATGAAGCATACATGTATTTGGGTGCTACTAAATTGGTATCACAACATAAGCATAGAACAATTGGTTTTCATAAATAAACTTTTATTCATTTCTTAAAGACAATGTTTACATTATTGATTAGTGTGGAAAATGGCCCATTATAAAAAGTGGTCCCAATACATAAATCAGCTATCTACGACCACGCCACGCCTTTGCCTTGCGCCTCCAAAGATAAGCTATCACTTCAAAACCGAAGATACATGCTAAAGGGGTCACCACCACGGTGAGTTCATAGAGTTATTTAAAAGGGATTTCAAGACATCTGTTTCAAATTTGGTTGTTGATGATCATTATGTCTTGCATAATGTCATAGCGTTATAGTTTCAATTCATAAACGAGATTTCATAAAAGAAATTTCATTAGTGGACCATAAGTAGGGTATATGTACATTACAACGAATATAATGTCATATATTGAATCTATTACGCTAGCACTAAGTTCATGCAACCGGAAACTTACGGCAGTTCTCAGATGCACAAGAAAGTCATACATTTGTGGAGCCCATGGCAGTGTTTATCCCAATACACTCGGTCCCGACATGTTATATGTTTCGCCTTGACCCAAGCGGGTCAACCGAACAGAGGTGTCACCCTCAATAGATCTATTTATAACATTCGCGCTTCCAAACAGAATTGACTGGTTCATGAAGAGGCAATTAAGGACTTAGGCTAAGTCGCGTAATATTCTAGGTCAAAGGTTTTGGTGTGGTCCATAAGGCATCTATGTATGATGAAAACTTTAAACATGTAAAGCATAGTATGCATGGAAAAGTACCATTTAAATCATTTAAGTAAAATGAGCATGTATCTTCCCCAAAACAGCTTATAAAACAAGTAAAGTAGGGCTATGAAACTCACCTGGCAATGTGCAAAATGAAGTCTAAAGGGAAATAAATCAAGGAGTGACAGTGCACGGCTCCGACACGCAACCTAATTAATACGGCAGTTTAGTCTTTATGTTTAAGACTCGATAAAGTTTAACTAACTTTATAAATTTTTAAATGTTTTTGTTGTTGTTGTTGTTGCTTATGTGGCATTATGTATCTTAGAACAATTTACAAAGACTTGGTGGATTTTGGCTTAGGAAGGATGACATGGAAGGAATCTCAAGGAAAGAATTCCGACTTTGGTTCAATGATGACCAAACGATAATACACGAAAGAATATTAAAAGCGAACAAGACCTTGGCTTGATGATAACCGAATGGTGATGTACGAAGGGTATTACGTATTAATAAACGTCTAAGAATTGTGAAATCTCCAAAGGTTCATCTATATAACTAAATGTATATTACATTTATTAGATTAAATAAAAGTATTCAAAAGTCTAAGTGATAGCTTTGATCAATATCCCTTGTATATAACTAAATGTGTGTAAGTTATATCTTATGGTTATAAAATATAATAGTTAAGTACATTTTGGCAATTGTCGAACATGACCCGTGCATATGTTTTCTTTTTTGTTTGTTTGTCCGAGGTGACTAAATGTCAAAGTTTTATAAAAATATTTTTACTAAGTTAACCTCGTAATGAGAAATATGGGCTAATGATTTCAAAGTTAAGACAATAATTTATATTTCCATTGGTTTGGTTTAGTTGTTCAAAATATTAAGTTTTAGATAAAAGTCCAACTTTATCGGAAAACTCATATAACGTGATTTTAGTTTGCTTATCATTTGTGTCTTAATTAATTGGTTCATGCTTAGCTCTTATTTATATATATTTTTGTGTTAGGAAATTGGTGGAGGACAAGACACAAATGAACAAAAATGACTACTAACATATAGACTTCATTGTTAAGCTTTTTAAATAAGGAGTTCATGTTGGTCAAAATAACCAAACGCACCATGATTATTGTAGCGGGTTGTGGCCCAAGGGTGGGAGTATTAAAATAAATGACTTTTGGACGTATTTGGTAACTGAGTTTCAAAGTCGTCATTCTCGTAGCTTTGTGAGTAGTTTTGACATTAGGATTCTAATCAACAACTTTTCGAGCTGGTGACCATGACATTAACCGAGCGCATCCCTTATGTTTGGCTGCTTGAACTCGCGTACATAAATTTTTGTGTGACTTGAAGAGGACAATCGAAACATAGGCCTAAAGTGAAAACTGATCATGGAGTTGAGACGTAAGTGTAAGTTTAACAATCCTATAGGTAAGGGGCCAAGTTCTTGGGGTGGTCTTGCTAACAGTGAGTGAAAAAAAAAGACAAAGGGACCAATATTCATTCGACTCACACGAGTCTTTCTCGACCACTTCGTGGTCTTGGGATAGTCGTTACCCAACACCCTTAGAGGTGTTTTGTTGCGACTCGAAATAAATCCGTTCAAAATACTATGTGTATCTTCTGGATTTAACAACAAAGTTTAACATGGATGACCTCGACTGGTATACCACGCGAGGACACTATTATCCAATGGTACCGAAAACCGAGATTGAGTGTCGCCTCATGCCAACTGGGTACGACCCGGCTTGGGTAAAAAGAGACTTGACACTACCACTCCCTAATTGTTTCGTGATATTACCAAGTGACACGACGGGTAAACAAACCTTCCTCAAGTGTGATTTCTTATCACAAAAGGCAACACCTATGAGTAACTAGACACCCTTCGAGAGGGTTCTGTTTCTACCAGGACAATACCCAATAAGGTAAGTTGATACTACTGCTAATGAGAATGACAAATAAGTCGACAGTAAATGAGCACGGATTAAGCTTGAAAGCTGAAAAGGAGATTTATTGAGCCATACTACTTATGCTAATGTTTTAAGTTCCTTCCTGTTTTCTTTACCACATATCCGCAACAACAACAACCATTTGCCATTCATTTTAACTAAAATACATCATTATCAACTCCTTCATCAACTTAGATTTTTTTTTCACCAATATTCAACCATATGACTTCCAAACTATTACTAACATTCAAGAGAAAAGAAAATGTATTTATACTTGAATTTTACAATCGAGATTACAATTTTGACAAGATAAAAATTTGAATATTCTTACATTGGATTTTGTGGGTCGAATTAGGTGAACACCGAACCCTAAACGCTCGAATTGAGGAGACCGAAATCGAATTGGAGCAATTAACTCTTAAGATAGCTTCCCTACGCATCCGAGAACAAAACCCCTTTATCAATTTTCAAAAGCCCTTTGTTTTGAGAAACCCTAATTATTGAATGAACCCTAACTTCTGAATTTATTTTGAGGAATGGATGGAGTCTTCCACTGAAAAAAACAACCTTTTTATAGATGTACAAAGGGAAGGTCTTGAATCCACTTCCTCTTCTTGATTGAAACGTGGCACTTACTTGGATTCCATCTCCTTTCACAACCGAGCTAGTGTCCCTTAGGGTAGATTATGTGGTCGCAATATGTGGTGATGGATCATGGCGATCAAGAGGAAGGGAGCAACTTCATTTTTGGTTCTGGTTTTGGATGGAAGAGAAAAGGAAAGACAGAGAAGACAAAGAAGTGAAGTGGGCGCTAGGATAGATTTTGGGTAATATTTTGTATTTTTGTTTTATCATTAATATTGTATAAACTGTACTCGTGTTTTGTTGAATCCTCGAGTAAACGTACTTCCTGTACCGAAAGATATAGAAATTATATATTTGGAAACGATTTCTTAAATGTAATAATATGACTTTATTATTACGTTGAAATTTGATTATAATTGTTTGCCGTTATTAATTTGGTGTCAGATGCGTGCGGTGCCATGACTTTTGGAATTCACGAGATAACTCTCGCTTTCTTTCAGAATTATTAGTGATTGATAAAAGTGTATTTTCTCTTATCTTAGTATTTATTTTAGTTTTGTTTGCTATCATACAGAGTGTAAGAAATAATCGATGGATTAAGCTTATGTATGCTTAAATTTTAACTTGACAATAATAAATTTCACATATACTTTGTAGGCAAGTATTGTAAGTGCGGTGTCTTATTTCTAAAGGAACGAAATGACCTCTCGCTTTTAAATTTTAGATATTGGCATTTTGTCGGAAAATAATTGATTTGAATTTTCCGACGCGATAAATATTATTAAAATAATCCGAAATTTTACGGGTTGTTATAGTTCACCATTTACGTGAGATCCGTCCCGGATCTCATTCACGCTACCCGATAGGGTGTCGGAACGAGGTGATGGTGTTTGGAACAAGTTTTGAATTGTCCCTAGGTTGTTTCTAGGGTTTCTCTTCGGGTATGGTTACTTAGGTGTTGTGCCAGGAGCACATCCTCTATCCGAGGTGTCATGATTTTCTGGGATAGGTTCATTGGGTGAAGTTTCAAAGTTTTGATGTTACGAGGTTTCACTATGTTGTTAGTGTGAGTTCCTTTAACTTCTCATGGTTTTATCAAAACGTACCCATTTCTGGTGTTTAATGGTTTTAAAGTATAGTGGTTGATTCTTAAGGTTCGCTATGGGTTTGTGTGCTTTCCTCTTTAAAGGGGTGAAGAAACATTTGTTTTAAATTTTCTCTTTCGACTAAATGTTTATACAAGTTTGACTAAGACTAGATTTTAAAATCGCTAACGTGTAAAAATGACAGATTTTGTAAAACCGGTTATTAATTATGGGGTGTACAGGAAAATTTTGCGAAACTTTTAGTGTTTCAACATTTTGTCTCATTTTAACGAGGGATTTTTGGAAAGTATTATTATTGGATTCTAAAGGGGAATCCTCAGATTTGGAAAATATATTGTAGCAAGGATACGTAGCATGATATGATTTACCCATAGCCACGGGTAGGGTTTAGTTGTCTAAGTTGGTAAGGTTAGGGATTTAATAGTTGATGACCCTCATGGTTATCTATGTTTTTAGGCGGCGGTGTGGAATACGTCCCTAGGTTAGGCTTAGTTACCAAGGAAAACATTGGTCATTTCTGTTTATGAGGTATTAACTTTAAAACATTTTTCGAGAAAGTAAGTGATTAACAGAGTGATTCTTGAATATTTTTCAAGGTATTAAGGAAACACTTTATTTTGGTAAGGTAGTTTATATTATGGTGAAATGGTAAGGTGGTAACTTGGTTGGTAGATTGATTCATGAAGTGATTCATGAAGTATTTTGGTTATAATGGTTTGAGGGATAATCGGAAATAGTTTGTATGACAACTCTTTTGTTTGTAGGAGAGTGACAAGGTAGGCACGGTTATTCTTAAAAGGTATGTGGAGCTTCTAGGTTTTTAATTCTCAATGTAGGGCGTAAAGTTTTCAAGTTTCTGTAGGATGATAGGTCCTTTATCATGCCCTTCTAGATTTTGCCAAAGGTTTATTGTATTTTCTCATAGGTGTTATTGAAAGGTTGCTCCTAGAATGGTTTGATTGTCCACGGAGTGTAAGGTGTGTGGTAGGAGTGACTATAACATAACCCGATCGTGATATGGAATTATAAAGTTTATGATTAAAAAGTAGTATGACGCTAGTGAGTGGCTTATGATTAAGAAATATTGTGATGCCAGTGAGTGTTTTATGACTAAGGTATGCCGGTGAGTGGCTTGTGATTAGGGTATGCCGGTGAGTGGCTTGTGATTAAGGTATGCCGGTGAGTGGCTTGTGATTAAGGTATGCCGGTGAGTGGCTTGTGATTAAGGTATGCCGGTGAGTGGCTTGTGATTAAGGTATGCCGGTGAGTGGCTTGTGATTATGGTATAGTGTGACGCCAGTGTGTGGCTTTAGTGTAACCGTCAATGTGTGACTTATTGAAATGTTACATGTTTATCATTTTCTCACTTGACATAAAGCTATTATAACTATCCTAAGTACTGCAAAATTCACCTCTGAGTCGGACATAGGTGATCAGGCTATGTGTAACACCCCCAATTTTGGTTTAGCGGAAACATACGTGTTATTTGGGAGCGTTACGAAACTGGTAAATCATAACACAAGTCATACAGAACGGAATACATACTCCGTTTAATTTCATAAATATTTTGAAACAATATCTTACAACATTGTTTAGATGGATGGACATATCCCATAATTTTTGTGGTCCCAATATAAAAACATCATTTATTTGTAAAAGCTTTTCTTTAGAAATTTCTACGACCATTTATCCGCCTCTTGCCTTGCATCCATGTTCACAACCAAACACCTGAGAAAAATATGCTAAAAAGGTCAACTATAAGCTGGTGAGTTCATAGGTTTAGATTAAAATAGTAAGTTTGGACCATAAGCAAAGGCATATAATCATTATCAAGAGTATAATGATATATGGGTGAAAGTCTATTACGTTAGCTCTAAGTTCATGCAACCGATACTACGACGGTTTCAGATGCTAAAAGATGTCATACAATAAAGGGCCTGTAGCAAGTGTTTTGTCCTCAACACTTGGTTCCGACATGGTATACGTTTCGCTTTGGCCTAAGCATGGCCAACCGAACGGAGGAGTCACCCTCAATAGATCTATTTATAACATTCGCGTTTCCCAATGGGGAATTGACGGCTCATGAAAAAGGGCATTCTCTAGGGACATAAGGGCTTAGGCTAAACCACGTAATAGTAATCATGAAATAGTTTTGGTCCATGAAATGTTTTGCATATTTCTCACCCCAAAATGTATAAAACAATTTAACAAGTAAAAGTGGGGCTATGAAACTCACCTTAGCAAGTGTGCAAATCCGAGAGCGGGATTTAGTGATTGTTGTGAAGCGGCACCGACACGCGACCTAGATAAGGAGGGCAATGTTTTAGTTCATCATTTTTAAGTATTGCTTACTTAAAAATAGTTTAATTGTTTTTATAGTTGTATTGAAAACTATACTTTAGTTTGTAAAAATAATTGAAAAGTTTTTCTAGTAAGTATATGAAGGTTTATATATACTTTTCTTTGTTGACATTAATATGGTTTTATCTCCAAGTTTGATATTATATCATTCCGCTAGTAAGTATATAAATGAGTATATACTTAGTTAAGTTGACGCAAAATGGTTTTGTCAAAATTATATGTATATAATTGATTTCTTTTCTAATTGTATTAAGAAAATGTTTAAGTTAAGTTTTGAAGACTTTCAAATTTAATATATGCTAAAATGACATAGTGGTATTTAGTTATTTACCACAACTTGTTCTTAATATGTTTATAGTTCTAGATGAAAATTTTACTTGACATGCATTCGTTTACATATTGGCGTTAAACGTTGATGTAAGCAACCTTAAGAAAATCATGTTTTGAAGTAATTGTTGTCGCATAAAATAAACTTTGTACTTGTTTACTTGTTAAGCTCGTATGTGTATATTTTTAAGTAAGAGATTTCGGATACGTGGTAAATGAGTTTAGTTTTATAATTGACTATAAACCATACGCCTCGGGTTTTATTTGACGACCGACTAAAACATCGCCCAACATTTATGACACGGATGGCGTGGCCCGCGAAAAAGTTATACGTTGGGTTCGGGTCCAAAGTGGTATAAATGAGAAATGGGCTTCGCCCAAAGGTGAAATAGGAACTCCTCAGGAAGGTTATCCTTGTTTATGCCCAATGCCATACAAGAGCAGAGTTTGCACAATTTTTGATTTAACACTTTACACTTCATAATTTAAATATTAGTGTACCCATTTTGACGCTAAGGAAAAGTAGTGAATACTACAAGTATTATGCCGTTAATTCGGAGTCATGCTCGAACCAAGGGTGTTGTGGTGATGTGCTCGACACACAACTCGACCACCGCTTAGGCTATACCGATCCAAATGATTCTCGAGGTTAATAGGTTAATCTCAACACGTTAGAACAAGGAAAACGACACGACTATACCATAGTTGAGTACTACTCAACCCGGTTTCATCTCGACATCTACCGTATTCTAATGATTCATGACTCATTTTTATGTTAACTATATTTGCTCATATTCCATTTTCACTTATCTTTTGGTGTCGAAACAATAGCTAACAACAGACTTTAAGAAAGGAGTTCACTTAGACTTATAAATTTGTCGACGGACAAATTCATGTCATGAACGTCATTTAGTGTGAGCACCAGGGGGTTCACAGTCGAGTCCAATAATGACTCGATATCGACTAAGCTAATAATCCTTATAACCGAAAGTCATGAATTTAAATTGACCAAAGACATTAAGATAATCATTCCTACGCAAGTTTTGAGTACTTAAACAAGATGTCACCACTAACCATAGTTTTCCAGATTTAATACCAAATGTCCCTAGTGAGTTTTATAAAACTTGACTTTTCCAAATTCTTGGTTTTATATTCTCGGCAGAAAACGGTTGCAAACAAGAGAAACATATCCTCATATTAATATTCCAATTATCAAGACTTAGTTTAATATTTAAAGAAACTTCTTGATTAAGCAAGTTATGACTTTTTACAAAGTATAGAATTTAGTTCAACATGGACCAACAATATAAACACGGACTGATGGATGCCTCGAGTACCCGTGTGGGTTCTCATCGAAGCTATACTCGACAAAAATATATTTAAAGGAAGGTGATGATTTACATAACCGAATGTGTAACAATTTTTGATACAAGATACAAATTTAATATCCCTTTATTTATGTTCATAACACAACATTTACAACAAGGAAGATTAATAACCTTAACTCGAAGGTGAAGATGTAGAGGATGGAGGTTGCTTCGCGGGTTTCCAACCAAATGAGACTTGAATTAGCTTCTCCACACCTCAAATTCCAAAACCCCCAAATCAATTTTTTGAAAACCCTAACTTGTGTAAACCCTAGTTTTTGGTAAAACTTGAAGAAAATTGAGTTTGGGGTCTTTGAAATCCGACTAGAGATATAGGAGTGGATTGAGGATGTGTTTGGTTCATTCTCTTCTCTTGGGTCTTTGGATTGAAGCCATATTTAGTTAACTTCCAAATCCTAGCATATCTTGGATTTTCCCCAAGGTAGATTGAAGTGAAGATATGACTCCATTGGGTGATTTTATCTTGTTTCCTCTTGGCTTATTCGAATTACAGTTGGCGCATCAAGGAGGAGATTTAAAGGACAAAACTTACTTGGTTTTGGTAATAAGGAGGAAGATATGGTGGGATTATATGTTGGGTTTTCCCCTTTTGAGAAGATTCGATCTAGGTGATGCATAGGGGTAGAGGTAGAATGAGATTGAAGATGAAGATCTTGTAAATCTTATTTCTTCTGTTTTCTTCTTTCCTTTGTCGTGAGTGGGAAGACAAAAGACAAAAGGATTTCACCTCATTTCTATTTTATTACTTGCATTCATTTGTTTATTATGTAACAAAAGTTAGATGTATTTACTTATTGTGTAAAGTTGGGAAGGCAAGCATATACTTTTGTTCTTACATATAATAAGTTGTTTTTGAGTCTTATGAATGTTGTTGCTCAAGTGAAAGTGTGTTAAACTCTTTGTGTCCCGCGATATTGAATTGTGATTGAAGCCTCATCGTGTGATAACTTTTATAGCGTAGTATCTTATGGTTACGTATCGGAGATATTATTTCTGTAATATTTTTCATTACGGAAGTTTGTCACTTGTTTTATCCGATCCTTATCTTAGTGTCGGTACGCGTGCAGTGTCGGTCATTGGGGTAAATGAGATAACCTCTCGTCTTACCGTTTAAATCATAAGACAAAATGAAATATTCACAACATGATATGAAGGCAACAGTGATGCAATGGTCTACAGTATGCGAGTTAACTACTCAAATGGTCGGGTAAAGCTTATGCATGCTTAATGACTTATGCTTAGTAATAATAAATTACTAATTATCGCTAAATTTTGGTGAAAATTTACCGTGTCACATCCTCCCGCTTAGAAGAGAAAACCGTCCTCGGTTTTCGCTAGAATTATTTGATGAAGTGGAGAAAATGTGGGTATCTACGCTGAACCGGTCTTCGCTCACGTGTATTTTGGACTTCTTTGAGAATTCCAACAGATCTTAACGATAGTAGCGGCTTTGTATAAGCCGTTTGATTTCTCGACCCAATATTTCGATTGGGTTTCTTGACAAAATTTTAGATCTTTTGTCGGTTTGAATTCCTTTGTTGAAACAATGAGAGTTTCGTTGTAAGGCAATTCTTCGAGTTTCACATGTGGAACATGTTATGCAAAGAGTTGAGTTTTTGTGGACATTTCGGGTTGGTAGGTTACCGGTCCTATTTTGCGAAAATTCTGAAAGGTCCAATGTAACGAAGATTCTCTTTCCACCTTTTTCCAAAACGGACTTTGCCTTTCCGTGGCAAAAATCTTATCATGACTCTATCTCCCATTTGAAACTCAAGTGGCTTTAGTCTTGATCCGCGTGATCCCTTTTAACGACACGTGTTGTTTGTAGTCGGTTCGCTTAGCACAATTTTCTCGAGTTTCTTGAATTAGTCCCGGCCGGTGAGTTGGCTTTCTCAAGTTGAGCGCTCGAATGTGTGAGCACAACGATAGTCCTAATGGAAACCGAGTTGGTAACTACCAGCTTGGTCTTGGAGAGGATCCGATAAATCTTACGAAACAAGGTATAGCCTTTTGTGTTTGGTCAAAATGGTTTACGCTCTTCTGAGTCGACACCTCAATCCTTTTCGTCGACTCAAACCTTAAGTGTCTTTTAGTCCTATTTTTATTGACTTTGATTATCAGAGTCGCTTGTACTCAACCTCTGATGCGCATACTATTATCAATGATCCTTGATAGAAGCTTGGAGCCATTGGACTGGTTCCTTTCTAGTCTCAATCCTGAACACGATTGATTTGCGCTCTAGACCCTATGGTGTCTTAGGAGGTGGTCTTTCGTTGCAAAGGGATTTGGTGAAGGAAATTTTCCCTGCTCCATTCATTTCTCAAACAAGTCACTCATGTACGAAGTATAGTTTCTATAGATTGAATGGTACTTTCATTCAGCCTAACGGTCGAAAGACGATAGGTGGTACTTATTTTGAGATAACTTCTCAAGAACTTTTGGAGTGGTCTTCGAAAGTTTGAGGTGACTGGTTGTCGCTATTTGGGATGAAGAGAATTGAAATTCTATGAATTGTAGCGCTTTGCTTTGAGAAATCCTTGCAAGTTTGTTCATGTTGTTGTTCTATTTGTTTGGTAGGGATAGGTGAATTTGAGGGGATGATCAATTTGTACCCACATAGAGTCAAAATCGTTAAGCATTCTTGGTGTCTTGGGTCTAGAATTTACTGTTATGCATTCCCATTTCTATCTGAAATTTCCGGCTTGTACAGGTAGGTTTGATGATTCCTGATTGTTTTTGGATTCTCCCTCTCGAACATGCTAAGTATTGTTTGACTTAGGTCAATTACTAGCCTTCTTGTTCGATACTCATAATGGCTTTCTGGTTCAGGGTGCATCTTTTCCGGACACTAGATGGGTAAGACTCCTGGCTTTAATGAGGTTCCCACATGAGGAGATTACAATTCCTTCATGACGTGGGTCTCAACGTTGGCCCTTGGGGATAAGATTCCTTCGTCTTTTACAAGTTCCATTTCGTCTTCAGTTATGTCATAAGGGTTTTATTTTTTCGGTTCTTTCGTTGAGTGATACTACTTGAAGTGATCTGGCTTTAAAAGGTTTTGTCTTCTAGATGTTGCTTGAAGTATATGTGGTTACGATGGTCTTGCCTTGCGCGAGTACGAACGTTGTAATTGAACTCACGTTGCGACTACAATTGTTGGTGTCGTCACATGGTCAACTTCCCTTTTCGTTCCCGTACACTCCGTAAGACATCGTGGTCGGTGTACACTGTACTCCCTTGTGTAGTGGAGATAATATTTCTAGGTTTTCCTAGTGTGATCATGTTAGATTTCGATTCTAATTTGTACACTGCGTTGTGCTCCACATGGACCTTTGGGATGTCGAGTATTCTGTACCATTATTTTCCTCCTTGAATCAGGATAGCTTTCAGCTCTGGTGTAAAGTGTCCCCTATAAGTGGTAGAGTCTCTTTCATACTCAGGTATGTCTAAAACAGATACACCACACGATTTCCTTGCATGGTGTGAGTAGGTGCTTGTTGGGTTGATCTAGTGTGTATGATGATCTATTCCTTTCTTGGTTGGTGGCAAAACACTATGTATGAACCGGTATATCCGAGGCGTCAGTCTCTGCGTCCAGTGTTCTATAGGGTGCTAATTCATTGTCGAGGGTTCCGACGTTTCATATTTGTTTCCTTCATAGAAGATTTCTTCTCTCAGGTGGCACGGTTTATTCTATCCCCGTGTAGTGTGAAATGTATGGCATTTTAAGGTAGGATGTCGACGTGGGGTATAGGCACGAATCTTCCTATTTTGTGATAGAGAGTTAAACACTTCCTTTAACATGACCGGGTAAGAATTTTCAAGAATTTAGCCATGTCCTGTGCACGTTACCCCTCCCGAATTATACATAGGTGATCGCTATGTATAATTGGGGATCGATGACGTGTTGTTCGATAATCTAAATCTTGGTGTACTTATTCTTTGGTCACGGAAATGTTGTAAAAATTCATGCGAAGTTTCGGTAAGATAGTTTATAAGATTTGCTAGGCCGACCAATGTCGTCGATGCGGCCTATAGTTCGCTTGACCAAGATGTGTGAAATAATGACAATTTAGTTAGAAATGGAATGTTGGATTCGTGATTTTTGGCGAGGCAATATTTCGAGCTGGTATTGTCGGTATTGGAGATAATACCTTAGCAGTTTTTGGAATGTGGATTATTTTAAAACAACCCGTTGGGTGATACTAATTTGGCACAGAGATCCGTCGAACATCCAAGATGATGTTCTCTTGTCTGTGGAGGAACCCTTTTCATTAAGACAAGATAGTTGAAGTCCTAAATGATATGGTGGGAACGGTCATGGAGAGGACGTATACCAAGATAGCACAATAACAACAACAGATACATTACTAGGGGAAAGGTTTCAGTACATTAAGATTTCCTAGAGAAGTACTTTAAAGTAGATCAGTAACTTGGAAGTTAAACTAAGCTTTATTACATCCAAGATCTCTAGCTAAATTAGTTTCTTCCATGGTGTCCGTTGGGAGTCTCGAACCATTCTTCACACTTTCTTCGTGAAGGTGTTTTGCGCGATGTCGCTGCTTGCTGACCCTTCCTATCCGGGCACATGCTTTTGATGTGGTCTTTCCTTCCACATCCATGACATGTCATTGTTTCCCTATAGAGTTGCTTACAATCTTCTATCTCATGTCCAACTCTTTACAAATCCCACAAGGTATAGGGCATTTTCCATAGTGATAATATGGGCATATATTACACTGGGTTTTGTCCCGATACCTTACTTCCCGCTTGTTTTTAGTAGCCTTAACCTCACCGTCCCTTGACGCTTGCTTGATTGTTGCATTTGATTTTCCTCCCATCATAATTCCAGTTCCTCTTACTACCACAAGACCCATTGTCTTGTCTTGAGGCAAGAACCTTGTCAATCCAAGGGTCGCACCAAGAGCTTCTTGAGTGACGGTGGCGCGAATGCAACAACGTTCTTTCGAGTTTCAGGAGGACATCCCAAGAGTATGCCTCGAGTCTCTTTTCCTCGTGTCCTATCATGTTAGGACATACTTGAGCTAATTCGCGAAAGCGATTTGTGTACCCCCGAGGTCATTCCCTATCATGGTTAGCCCACGAGTTCTCTTTCCATCATCCGCAGCTCATTTCTAACAAGATTCTCGCAACCATCATTTTCTTGTGGTGTCCCAACGAAGTGAGTAAGCGTCTATTCCCACTAACCGGACATAAATGTCCCACCATGTGAGGGCTCGGTGTCGAAAGGTGCAAGTAGCATACTTGACCTTATAATTGTCCGCAACTCGTCATGGAAAATTGTCTCTACTCTTTCTAGCCATTTTGCCAAACTTCTAGCTCCTTGGTCCCTCAAATGTGGTGGGTTACGTTTCAATTCTTGGTAAGATAAATTTCGTGATGTGAGCGCCTTACCAACCTCTTCTTCCTATTTCCGGATAAGGTTGTTGATGTTGTGATTGATTTGACGATTAGCGATTCTTGCAAAGAACTCGCTCGCTAATGATTTCTCGATGGCGGTTATGCTCACGCTCGCTTTATTGGAAACATTTTCCTTCAACCATAAGAAATGACGATAGTGAGTTTTCTATGAGTGTGAGGGTCATGGTGGAGGTTCATAAGGTTACAACGTATACTATTTCTCAATCAAGTATTTTCAAGGTTGTATTGTCTGAATATAACGTAGTCTTAGTCTATCAAGATGTCATTAAGAAAGCGGAGACTGGTTGGAGCGAGTTTTAACAAAAGGTTATAACTCACAAGTCGTTGTTTATTACGCATAGTCGTTCGTCATAATAACTCGATTACATTCTAAGGAGATTCATGGCTCATAGGGCCGATACATAACATGCGTTCATTGACTTGCTCTAGTTTGTCATACAACAAAACTACTACAAGCGTTTTTATTAAAACCACTCATCACAACGTCTAACACAATTGCAAAGTGAAATTTAAGCATTTCGATCGGTGCTAAACAACAAGTCTAAAAGACTAAAAACCGCTCAAACACTAATGCAATTAAGATCGAGGAGTATAGGGTCTCCCGGTCGTTATGTCCCAAATGAGCTATGCAATGGATCAATCAACGCCTAGTGATCGAGAAATTTGAACGATAAAGGGAATTTGAGATTATTATGACTACGTAAATAGCAAACAAATACAAAGGCTAAAATGCAAATGAGAGGAAATTAAAAGATAAAACCTATTAAATAAACGCTATCACTATTTTTAAAGTGATGTTTTGTTTTTATGATTTTATAAACCGAAATAAAAATCTACGCGACGACAAATTAAAAAGTGAAACTAATTCAATATTAACCCTAAAAATATGAAAATGATGTTTTACAAACCTAATGATATAAGAAAATATTTAGAAAAGAAAATTATTTTTAAAACTAATTATCTAATTAAAAACTATTTTAACTAATAATTAATTACCTAAAATACAAGAAAATAGGAAATTAAGCTAGAAAATAAGATTAAGACTTGGAAAAGTCTAAAATATCAAAATAGACTTTTCAAAACTATTTTTGTATTTTTGTGACTATTTTTCTATTTTCTATGAATTTTAAACTATTAAAACTAATTAAATCACTAAAATTACCAAATGAACTATGAAAATATGGAAAATTACTTTTTCTACTTTTTATATTTATCTAAGACTAAGAAAATTGAAAAATTATTTTTTTGGACCTTTTCTGAATTTTTTGTATTAAATGCTATTTAAAAATGCCTAAAAACTAGATTAAATTAAGAAAAATAGTAAAACAGCTAGGAAAAATCTGAAAATTTCAGGAAAATTCTAAAATAATGTTAAGAAGCTAGGAAAAATGGAAAAACAGTATGTTGTTTGCAAGAAAATGAAACTGATCAATCAAGTGCTTATCAAAATAAGCACTTGATAAGCTATTGAGCAAATAAGCTACCACACCGATCACGTAAGCTATGGAATACTAGAAGTGACCAAATGAACCAGAAATCAACAAGCTATAACCACCGATTAGCACAATTTCACGCCTTTGATGTTTTGATATTAAGCTAAAATCGATTTAGGTGTCCCTTTGTCGATGCACAAGCTACAAATAAGCACTACATCGAAAACTACCAATTAGGACTTGAAAAGACCTGGTTGAGAGTACTTAAACCAAAAATGAGGCCATGGTGAGCTCTTATGAGCTCAGACACTTGTCGCAGAAATCGAGAAAATCTCACCGATGTCGAGACAGGGAGCAGGCAACCGCCCTTACTTTGGCTTGTACACAAGCTTATCCGTAAAGCTTAAAGAAAAACAGATACTAGATCTTAGAAACAACCTAGTAGACTACTTGTAGACCAAAATTCAGACCTTGAAAGCAAAATAAGATCATGCAGATGCCGCAATATCTCGCACAACCGATTTTCAACCATTTCGACTTTTGAAATAGAAGCACGCTTGACTTTTTGAGTTTTAAATCCAATTCAATGACTGATAATGAAGTTAAATGATGTTATAAAGCTATTACAATCTTTGTTTATGACTTTTAATCACAAAATGAGGTTTTGATAATCCAAAAATCCAACAGTTTGACAGTGAGACTGATTTGAGTTTAATTTTGACTTTTTGAGCTTAGCAGGCACAAAGTGAGACAGATTTGAGTATAAAATGACTAAACAAACTTGATCAAATAAAAGTTATGCATCGATCAAACCCTCGAACACCATTAAATCAAGAATTCCAAACACTACTTAATGCAACTGCTTAACAAGTAAACCGATCAAAACACTAATCCACTTGATATTAATGATCAAACCAAGTATAACTATCCTAAATACAGCTATTTGAACAAGATTTGCACTGGTTAAGACAGTAGAAATAGATTATGCTTATAAACCAAATAGACAACTTACAAGTTGTCCAATAGCCACAATGGCTTGAATCCAAGAACCATGAACCACTAACCTATCCAAAATCAAACCACTAGTCCTAAATCAACCCACATCCAGCACTGCATCATCCCTTTGACCATTTCCATTGCCGCTTGACCTGTTTGACTTTCTTTGACCAAAATCAACTATGCTTAAAACTCGAAACATAAGCTTATGTAAAGCTATTGTAAGCTTGTATAGGCTTATTAATACCGAGAAATGAGCTTTTGAAGCTTGTAAACAAGATTTATACTTGAAATTTGCAACAAGGGACATAAATGAGAAATGTAACAACAAACCGAAATTTGATACTTGAATTGATTTTCAATACACTTAAAACCTTAAGTTAACACAATTTAACACAAGTGGTACAAGTTTTACATCGAATTGAAAGGTTTTACATAAAACGACATAAGTACAAAAATAAAAACTAGTAGACTATATCACTTGCTTCCAAATGTCTTCTTTTATAACCCAATGACTTTATCTTCACCTCTCGAACATTTCCCAACAATTTCTAGCCATGGATGGCTTGAATCAATCTCAACCATTCAAACCGATTTTGGCGCCTTTTTCCTTTTGATGATGGGAGAGATTGAGTGAAATGGGGAGCATTAATTGTATTTGAGTTTGGTGGAGGTGGGGAGACAAAAAGGTGATAGGAGGTCGGTCATGGAATGGCGGTCGGGCATGGTGGGAGCAGCAAAGGAGAGGAAAACGGGAAGAGGGTGGTTTGATATGTTTGACTGGTCTTTTGACTAGTGGGGTTAATATCAAAAGGGGGGGGTCAATTTGTATTATGACAGGGGTCCAAAGGGGTGAAAGGGTCCAAAATGGGTTTAAAGAGTTTTAATAACCAAGGGACCTTTCATGTAATTTCTGAAAATAGAGGGACCATAGCTGCCAATTTAGAAAAGTTTATCCAAGGGCTGAAAATGACACTTTCAAAAAGTATAAGGACCAAATTTGCCAATTTGCCATTTTCCAGGGCCATTTTGCCAAAATTCAAACTCAAGGACTAAACTTGTAATTTCTCAAACTTTTGATATTTTTCACCAAAGGACTTATTTTGACAACTTTTGATTTTAAAAGGACCTTTGGTGACTTTTGCTTTTGAAATTATGGCTGTGGACTATTTTTGACAATTCATGAAACTTGGGGATTAAACCGCCAATTTTGCAAACTTGATACATTTTTCATCCGATTTTGATATTTTGCATTTGAAACACATAAAACACCGATTTGTGATATTTTGATCATTTAGATGTGTTTCGAGTATTTTCGATGATTTTGCGCTTTATTTTGTATAAAATGATGAGTATTTACACACTCATCAATCCCCACATCGAGATATTGCTAGTCCCTAGCAATGATTTGAGAAAACATAATGGATTTTAAACTCTTTACCAAAAGCCATTACTCGAGTAGCCAAATGTTTAGTTCAAGTAAGAACCATGGTACATCGATAACCATGTGATTTTGAGCAAACCACCACTTTCAACGGATTTGATTTTGTCTTTACCGTGCCGCATTCTTCCCGACTAGCCAACTCTTAGATAAATTATCAACATTATCTTTGGTGAGCCGAATACCAATTATGGTTTTTCCATCGCCTTTACCACAAGCCATAATCTCATGGGCTAGCCAACTCTTCACTTTTTAGGATATGGTGAGTTAATACCATACAATTTTGGGCAAATTGCAAGCCATATAAACGGATTTGATATATCTTTACCAAGAGCCGCTTGCTCTCGGATTAGCTAATCCTTTGTCTTACGCATAAGGCGGATCGATAACTCGATGAGAAAGTGTAGAACACTTACTCAAAAAATTTTTGGCCAAAACGGGGATTAAGCGGTATATTTACATGATAAAATTCGAGAATCCCCCACACTTAGAAATGAATATTGCCCTCAATATTCAAAGTACCGCGGTTATGCCGAAACAAAGAACGAAAAGGAAATATTACGGCCATTATTTAGAAAGAAGATTTTTTTTTTTTTTTTTTTTTTTTTTTTTTGAAACACGGGGCAACCCCCACACTAGGGTGGTAGAAAGAGGTAAGAAGACGTAAATACGGGTGAGAACCCATATGGCATGCTATTTTTGATTACCGAGTCGCTAGCTTGACTCGATCCCCGCATTCATTGGTTCATGGGGAAAGTTTGAAGATCCGGACAACCATGGATGGAATGTCCTCTCCAAAGTAATGCTTCACCGATGACCATTCACTTTGAAATTAGGACCATCGGGTTGAGATAACTCAATGGTGCCATAAGGATAAACCTTAGCGATAGTAATGGACCGCATCAACGGGACTTGAGCTTTCCCGAGAAAATCTTCAATCTTGAATTGAAAAGAAGGACTCGATCACCAACGTTGAAAACGCGGTTCTTGATTTTGAGTCATGAATCTTCTTTGTCTTTTGTTTATAGATCAAAGAGTTCTCGTAAGCTTGATCACGGAGTTCATTTAATTCATTCATTTGAACTTTCCGATGATCACCCGCAATCTCGAATATCAAAGTTAGCATGCTTCAAGGCCCAAGATGCCTTGTGCTCGAGCTCAACCGAAGATGACACGCCTTCCCGCACACCACCAGATGGAGTGCACCCGATGGGTGTTTTGTAAGTCGCACGGAAGGCCCAGTAGCGCCATCTAACCTATCCGACCAAGAGGCACGGTTTTCGCCAACCGCCTTTCCAAGATTCTTTAATCCCGGTTGGAAACTTCTACTTGCCCACTTGTTCGTGGGTGGTACGCAGAGAGGTACGTGAGTTACACCATACTTTTGCATGACTCTTGCAAATTGGTCATTGCAGAAATGCGCATCACGATCACTAATGATGGCCCGTGGAGTTCCAAACCTAGCAAATAGAGATTTCAAGAATTTCACAACAACTCGGGCATCGTTGGTGGGTAAAGCCTTAGCTTCAACCCATTTTGACAAGTAGTCAACGGCCACGAGTATGTACTTATTTCCGTGAGAAGAAGGAAACGGCCCATAAAGTCAATGCCCCGGATGTCAAAAATCTCACACACTTGAATGGCGCTTGCGGCATTTCATTCCTTTGTGAGATATTCCGTGACGCTGACAAGCGCCACTGTGTTTTGACGAATTCATGGGCATCCTTGTAGATTGTGGGCCAATAGAATCCCGAATCAAACACCTTCTTGGCGGTGTAGTTGGGCTATGATGTCCCCAAGAGGTCCGTAATGGCAAGCCTTGAGAATGTCAACGGCTTCCCGACCATGTACACATCGCCGGATGACTTGATCCGCACAAATCTTAAACAAGTAGGGTCGCCCCTAAATAATGTTTCACATCCTTGAAGAATTTATTTTTCCGCTGGGACGACATCCTTTCACCACAAAGTTACCCGCATGGTAATTTGCAAAGTCAAGAAACCATGGGGTAGAAGAATCTCCACTAAAAGAAACCATGTTGAGTGTTTCGAGAGGAAAAGTTTCATTAATTTCCTTTTTCTAACACATTTTGATGAGGGTTCTCTAATCGAGAGATGATCGCACGAGGTTCTCGGCTCCCTTTTATCACGAATAATGATATCAAATTCTTGTAGGAGGAGAACCCAACGGAGCAATCTCGGCTTTGCATCTTGTTTTGCAAAGAGATATTTGAGTGCCGAGTGATCCGTATACACCACGCATTTGGTCAAGATAAGATATGGTCGAAATTTCGAAACGCATACACCACCGCTAATAATTCTTTTTCCGTAGTGGTGTAATGAGTCCGAGCTTCACCATAGTTTTGCTCGCGAGTGGATTGGCCGGAATGCTTGGTTTTATGTTGCCCCAAGACCGCACCGATTGCAAAGTCACTTGCATCGCACATGAGCTCAAGGGTAAGTCCCAATGGGCAACTAGAATGGGTGCCCGTAAGCTTTTTCTTAAGTGTTTCAAAAGCTTCGATGCACTCAAGAGAAGATGAAAGGAGCATCTTTTCGAGAAGATGGGTCATAGGTCAAGCGATTTTAGAGAAATCTCGAATGAAACTACGATAAAACCCGCATGACCTAGAAAACTCCTAACACCTTTGACAGTAGTAGGATGAGGTAGTTTAGCAATGACATCAACTTTGCTCTATCAACCTCGATCCCATTCTTAGAAATCTTATGGCCGAGGACTATGCCTCTTTGACCATAAAGTGGCTCTTCTCCCGCTTTAGACATAGATTGGTGTCTTCACACCTTTAAGCATTTTGTCTAAGATGGGAGAGACATGTATGAAATGAGTCCCCAATGACCGAGAAGTCATCCATAAACACCTCCATAGTTTCCGATCATGTCGTGGAAAATCGCCATCATACATCTTTGGAACGTGCTGTGAGCATTACATAAGCCAAAAGGCATACGTCATAGGCAAACGTCCCGTATGGGCGTGTGAATGTGGTTTTTCTTGATCCAATGGATCAATGGGGATCTGAAGTAACCCGAGAAACCATCAAGGAAACAATAGTACTGCCTCGCTAATCTCTCAAGCATTTGGTCCATGAAGGGTAGAGGAAATGGTCTTACGGGTGGCTTCGCTTAACTTTCGATAGTCAATACACACACGCCATCCCGTAACCAATCGAGTTGGAATCAACTCATTTTCTTCATTCGTGACAACAAGAATGCCACCCTTTTTGGAACGCAATGAATGGGGCTAACCCAAGGACTATCGAGATCGGGTAAATCAAACCGCATCAAGAAGTTTGAGAACCTCTTGTTTGATAACCTCATGAATCTTAGGATTCACCCTTCTCCGACTTTTGATCGCCGGCTTGAAGTCATCCTCCATTAAGATTTTGTGAGTACAAAACTCGTGGTTGATACCCTTAATATCGGAGAGTTTCCAAGCAATTGCTTGCTTGTGTGACTTCAAGACCTTTATGAGAGCGCTTTCTCCTCGGTCAAGTCTTTAGCAATAATGACGGGTAATTTATCATCACCCTCCAAGAATGCATACTCAAGATGAGGAGGTAAGTCCTTAAGTTCAACCTCGAAATGCTTCAAAGGAAGATTGCACCGATTTGATTTCCTCACTGTGATTTCTTTCTGAGGGGTGAAGGTAATGGATCTTCATTAAGCAATTGTCAAGATAAAGAATATCCCCTCCGAATCATACACACCATCAATTCCAAAGGAATTGATTCATCAAGAGCCAAGAATTCATCGATCTCTTCCGTAGGAAGTCACCCCTCAAACGGAGTGAGAGGGGAAGAGTCGGCAATGATAGGTTGAGTAGATGTGGTGGAATCGAATCCCACTCACGTAATTATGAAGATAACCAAGAAACTCTTGAGAGTACTCCTCAAGCAATGTCAATTAAATCGACTGATTAATTGATTCAAGGTCACATTTGAGGAGTACCTCAAGTCCGATCGAGGTTAAAGGTAACGACTTCATTACCCACACGAGAGTGATCTCTTGCTCAAATACATCTATAAGAGCACGGCCCGTCCTCGTGAATCCTCGCCCAACAATGAGGGGAACTCGAGGATCAAGATCGAAATCAACCACCACAAAGTCACCGAAATGGAACTTTCCTACTTTCATTAATACATCCTCGGCGATGCCGAGAGGACTAGATATAGATCGATCGCAAGCTCAAGAGTCATGCAGTAGGAATAAGTTCCTAAGAGACAATTGTTTCCACATCGAATACGGCATCGATTGATGCTTGCACCAAGATCGGCAAGAGCAAAGCATTCAATCATCCCGTGAAAACACAAGGAAGAAGAAATTTTCCGGATCTCCTAGCTTCTGAAGCTTTAACAAGACAACCGAGCAATTCTCATTCAAAGGAGTCTTAGCCATTTCAAATAGCTTTTCTTTGTTGCTCAAAGATCCGTTTCGTAGTAGATGCAAACTTGGGCATTAACATGATGGCATCCGCGGCTTATGTCAAAGTGAAGTTCTTGGAAAATCAAAGAATTTTTCCATCCGATGACTAGCTTTCTCACGAGCTTTTGCTCATGTAACCGTGAGGGTAAGGAAGAGAAGTTTTGGATTTCGATTCTCAACAGAGCTGTGGAGGTTCAAAACAACTCCTTGATTTGACTTGGTTCTGCCGGACCACTGAGGTTGACTACAAGGTTGGACGTGCGGTACTTCATGGACTTGAATAATGCACCTTGTCCGTTGTTTCCTTGGTAACTTGACTCATTGCCAGGAGGAGGGGCATTGGAGTCGAGGTCCATTGTGTTTTGGAGGTTCACTTTCCACTACCTTGGGAGGAAGAAGAAGAAGAGGTAGTAGGAACAAACCGGTCCAAAGATATGAAGCACCACTGGTTGTGATCGCTTTGCATCGCCTCGGATTAGCGATCGTGTTGCTAGGTAGAGTACCGAGCCCGAGGGTCGATCATTTAAAGACTTTGATGTCGAAATTTGGCCGACCAACAACCGATTCATTTCTCTCTCGATTTCATGAATTGTTTCAACAACTCATCGATGATGGGCCAGTTGGAACAATGGCTTGAGTTTGCACAGAAAATTCGCCTCTATTGTTAGGATTAGGCCTTGATTCTCAAAATTCCCTTGATTGTTTCCATGAAAATACCCCGGGTTGAAATTTCCGACCGGGTTTCTATTGTACTTTCCTTGATGTTGGAAATTTTGATTCGATTTTGAAAACCGTTGTTTTGATTGAATTGACCTTGGTTTTGAAAACCTTGATTTGGTCTATTCCGATTCGATTACGGTTTTGGTTTTGATTGAAACCGGAGGTCCGAGTAGTGGTTAGACGGTGGTTCGGTCTGCTGTGAGCACGATATTGATTGCCTCCTTGATTAGACATCCCGCCCACAAAGATTAGCTTCAAAGGGTTACCATCAATGGCCATACGCTATAGTAAGCATGGGGCCACCACAGTAACACGATTTCCACTTTCTTAACTTCAACAGAGGTGAAGTTTGTGGAAAAGAGACTTTCTTCTCGTTGGAAAGAACCAAAGCTTGATAGCTTCCGTGAGTTTATCAATCTTAGCATCGGTGCTAGACCGACTCACAGGCGATGAAGAAGAAGAAGGACCAACACCGACTTGGGAAACAACCGCTTGCTTCGCAAAGGCGGACTTTAGACTTGTTTTCGATTATCGCTAAAGCTTTTTGACAGCTTTGTTTAGGAAATTTCCTCCCATGAGGAATTGAGAGAATCTTGATCGATTGACTCACTCCATTGTAGAAAGTATCGAGTTGCATTAACTCGAGAAACCGTGGTGAGGACATTTAAGCAATTCCTTGAAACGATCCCACGATTCATCAAGGATTCATCAAACTTCGAGTGAACTTGATGATTTCATTTTAAGACTCGTGGTCTTGGATGGTGGATAGAATTCATTCACAAATTTCTTCACCGATCTTCCCATGTTTCTATTGATTTAGGGGTTGTTTTTCAAGCCAAACCGGCTTGCCCTCAAGAGAAAACGGAATGTAAGAAGCTTAACAAAGATCGTAAGGACATTCTTATACTGATGGTAGATGCAATCTTGTTAAACCATCTTATATGAGCATGAGGATCATCCCGCCAAAACCGTAGAACCGATTTGAAGTTACAAGATTCAAGAACCCGGTCTTGAGTTCAAAGTTTTCACCACGATGGTCGGCATTAACGATAGCATCTCCATACCCGCCGATGGGTGCCCGGAGAAGCTCACACATAGGAATTTCATCCGCCATGATAATGGAAGTAGTGTGAACAGTCCGATCTCGATCCGATCGATGGAGCAGAAAGTTCACGAACACGCCTTCTGGAATCTTGACAAGCTCACGAAATGGGCTTACAGATCTAGAAGAGCGAAAAGATACACTAGAGTTAACTCTAAGGAATCTCGAGTTAAGGAGAGAAATGGAATTATGAAAATCTTTCGATGAGAATGAGAATTATGAAGACGGTTTTATAAAAATAGGGTGAGAAGAATCTTTATGGGTTTTCCGGTTCGAACGTCGATATCACAACAAAATCAATTAACACAAAATCGAGGCAAAACAACAAATGAACTTAACCAATAATCCAAGATGAATGGCTTTTTGAAAAAGGTACACCAATCACAATGGACACAAAGGCAAGTTTTATATCTTTAGTTCGAACTTATTATGGTCGCACCCCGCTAGGTAGTGCACCGCCTTGGTTTTCGTGGTAATCTTTTAAGTTGTTAATTATTAGAGAAAACGACGATTCTTTTTGTATTTTTATTTTGATACATATATAGAAACAAAAGAAAATATTTTTGTGTTTTATACGCTTTTGCTTGTTTTGGGTTTTGGATTTTTAGAAGAAAATATGGATATATATATATAGATATGGATGATATAAACAATGAGTGAGGATTCAAACAACTAATACGCTAAAACGGAGATAAATCAAGACAACCAAGAATGCGGCGGCGCCTAAAATTTGATCGGTGCTAAACAACAAGTCTAAAAGACTAAAACTGCTCAAACACTAATGCAATTAAGATCGAGGAGTATAGGGTCTCCCGGTCGTTATGTCCCAAATAGCTATGCAATGGATCAATCAACGTCTAGTGATCGAGAAATTTGAATGATAAAGGGAATTTGAGATTATTATGACTACAGAAATAGCAAACAAATACAAAGGCTAAAATGCAAATGAGAGGAAATTAAAAAGATAAAACCTATTAAATAAACGCTATCACTATTTTTAAAGTGATGTTTTTGTTTTTATGATTTTATAAAACTGAAATAAAAATCTACGCGACGTACAAATTAAAAAGTAAAACTAATTCAATATTAACCCTAAAAATATGAAAATGATGTTTTTACAAACCTAATGATATAAGAAAATATTTAGAAAAAGAAAATTATTTTTAAAACTAATTATCTAATTAAAAACTATTTTTAACTAATAATTAATTACCTAAAATACAAGAAAATAGGAAATTAAGCTAGAAAAATAAGATTAAGACTTGGAAAAGTCTAAAATATCAAAATAGACTTTTCAAAACTATTTTTGTATTTTTGTGACTATTTTTCTATTTTCTATGAATTTTAAACTATTAAAAACTAATTAAATCACTAAAAATTACCAAATGAACTATGAAAAATATGGAAAATTACTTTTTCTACTTTTTATATTTATCTAAGACTAAGAAAATTGAAAAATTATTTTTTTGGACCTTTTCTGAATTTTTTGTATTAAATGCTATTTAAAATGCCTAAAACTAGATTAAATTAAGAAAATAGTAAAACAAGCTAGGAAAAATCTGAAAATTTCAGGAAAATTCTAAAATAATGTTAAGAAGCTAGGAAAAATGGAAAAACAGTATGTTGTTTGCAAGAAAATGAAACTGATCAATCAAGTGCTTATCAAAATAAGCACTTGATAAGCTATTGAGCAAATAAGCTACCACACTGATCACAGAAGCTATGGAATACTAGAAGTGACCAAATGAACCAGAAATCAACAAGCTATAACCACTGATTAGCACAATTTCACAGCTTTGATGTTTTTGATATTAAGCTAAAATCGACGAAGTGTCCCCTTGTCGATGCACAAGCTACAAATAAGCACTACATCGAAAACTACCAATTAGGACTTGAAAAGACCTGGTTGAGAGTACTTAAACCAAAAATGAGGCCATGGTGAGCTCTTATGAGCTCAGACACTTGTCGCACAATCGAGAAAATCTCACCGATGTCGAGACAGGGAGCAGGCAACCGCCCTTACTTTGGGCTTGTACACAAGCTTATCCAGAAAGCTTAAAGAAAAAACAGATACTAGATCTTAGAAACAACCTAGTAGACTACTTGTAGACCAAAATTCAGACCTTGAAAAGCAAAAATAAGATCTGTTCAGATGCTGCAATATCTGCACAAATCTGATTTTTGACCATTTTGACTTTTTGAAATAGAAGCACAGTTTGACTTTTTTGAGTTTTAAATCCAATTCAATGACTGATAATGAAGTTAAATGATGTTATAAAGCTATTACAATCTTTGTTTATGACTTTTAATCACAAAATGAGGTTTTGATAATCCAAAAATCCAACAGTTTGACAGTGAGACAGATTTGAGTTTATTTTTGACTTTTTGAGCTTAGCAGGCACAAAGTGAGACAGATTTGAGTATAAAATGACTAAACAAACTTGATCAAATAAAAGTTATGCACTGATCAAACCCTGAACACCATTAAATCAGCAATTCCAAACACTACTTAATGCAACTGTTTAACAAGTAAAACTGATCAAAACACTAATCCACTTGATATTAATGATCAAACCAAGTATAACTATCCTAAATACAATTTATTTGAACAAGATTTGCAATCGGTTAAGACAAGAGAAATAGATTATGCTTATAAACCAAATAATCAACTTACAAGTTGTCCAATAGCCACAATGGCTTGAATCCAAGAACCATGAACCACTAACCTATCCAAAATCAAACCACTAGTCCTAAATCAACCCACATCCAGCACTGCATCATCCCTTTGACCATTTCCATTGCCAGTTTGACCCTGTTTGACTTTCTTTGACCAAAAATCAACTATGCTTAAAACTGAAACATAAGCTTATAGAAAGCTATTAGAAGCTTGTATAGGCTTATTAATACCGAGAAATGAGCTTTTGAAGCTTGTAAACAAGATTTATACTTGGAAATTTGCAACAAGGGACATAAATGAGAAATGTAACAACAAACCGAAATTTGATACTTGAATTGATTTTCAATACACTTAAAAACCTTAAGTTAACACAATTTAACACAAGGGTACAAGTTTTACACTGAATTGAAAGGTTTTACATAAAAACGACATAAGTACAAAAATAAAAAACTAGTAGACTATATCACTTGCTTCCAAATGCTGTCTTTTATAACCCAATGACTTTATCTCTCACCTCTGAACATTTCCCAACAATTTCCTAGCCATTGGATGGCTTGAATCAATCTCAACCATTCAAAACCGATTTTACGCCTTTTTTCCTTTTGATGATGGGAGAGATTGAGTGAAATGGGGAGCATTAATTGCCTTTGGAGTTTGGTGGAGGTGGGGAGACAAAAGAGGTGATAGTGAGGCTCGGGTGGTGGAATGGGCCGGGCATGGTGGGAGCAAGATAAGGGGAGGAAAACAGGGAAGAGGGTGGTTTGATATGTTTGACCTGGTCTTTTGACTAGTGGGTTATATCAAAAGGGGGTCAATTTGTATTATGACAGGGTCCAAAGTGTGAAAGGGTCCAAAATGGGTTTAAAGAGTTTTAATAACCAAGGACCTTTCATGTAATTTCCGAAAATGAGGGACCATAGTCGCCAATTCGTAAAAGTTTATCCAAGGGCTGAAAATGACACTTTCAAAAGTATAAGGACCAAATTTGCCAATTTGCCATTTTCCAGGGCCATTTTTGCCAAAATTCAAACTCAAGGACTAAACTTGTAATTTCTCAAACTTTTTGATATTTTTCACCAAAGGACTTATTTTGACAACTTTGATTTTAAAAGGACCTTTGGTGACTTTTGCTTTTGAAATTATGGCTCGTGGACTATTTTTGACAATTCATGAAACTTGGGGATTAAACGCCAATTTTGCAAACTTGATACATTTTTCATCCGATTTTGATAATTTTGCATTTGAAACACATAAAACACTGATTTGTGATATTTTGATCATTTAGATGTGTTTCAGTATTTTCGATGATTTTGCGCTTTATTTTGTATAAAATGATGAGTATTTACACACTCATCAATTTCCGATGTTGTCCCGAGTTGACTTTGTTGAGTTGCCTTCCATTCTTCTAACTCCCCGAGTTGGGTCTCCATTCCGCAAATTTGTTGTTGACCTCATTTGCCCTACTCTCCATAGTACGCCTTTGAAATTCTACCACCCTCCGTATCCCTGCCCCGCCACGTTATTGTAGTAACGGTCTCCAACCGTGTTAGCCTACTTTCAATCTCTCGTGAGACGCCCCGGTGTCTCTTGAGTTTGCGAGCACACCTTCAATGTGATCTTCGAGACGCAATCACTTCGCTTAATTTCGCGGTTCCTTCTATTGTCAGTCCCAACATCATTGTAGCATTCCTCGAGTGTTTCGCCAGTGCTTGTAGTTCTCCCACCACTTCTTCGATTCCTCCAATCCTTTCTTCCGTAGTATTCCCGATGATCCGACATTTCTTCTATTTGTTCTTCATGGCGTGTTAGCGCGCCATAACCGTGTCGAGGGTTGGTGGTCTAGTAGTGGTCGCTCTCGAAATTTCCCCAACTTCGAACGAATCCAGAGGTGATGCATTAGAAGATGATGGTGATGATGTAGAGACAGATTCTCTTGCTAGCACGTATCTCCCAACCGGAAGTGGATCTCTTTGGTGTCTTGGTGAGAGTGTAGGAGTAGTGAGTGGTAGGTATAGTATCGACGGTAGTGATGATTTGGAAGTGAGCAGTGGAGTGCTGGGTAGTACCCTCCGTGAACTTGATACACTACCCCGTATGGGTTTCAAAGTGTCGAGTGAGTTGAGAAGGGTCGATGCGCTCGCAGTGACAAACCTTCACAGCCATCGCATCCAGCTTCAGAGTGAGGGGAAGGCATGGTCTGTGACAAGACGGTGTATATGTGTAAGTATATGTAAAAATATACTTATGATAGATATGGAGTAGTGAATTTATAAATAGGCAATATGTCATGCAATCATGTGATAGGCATTATGTCATGCAGTCATGTCTAAATTGACTCTAAGTAATATGGCAAGTAAGGCAAGCGGTAACTGGCGGTCGTAGAGTGATGTTTTTGTAAAAAGTAGTTATAGTTTAGGGTTTATATGTACTAGTTCTCTATAACTTAGGCTCGATGCCAACTGTAACACCCCAATTTTGGTTTAGCGAAACATACGTGTTATTCGGGGAGCGTTCTTAAACCTGTAAATCATAACACAAGTCATACGTGAGCGGAATACATACTCCGCTTAATTTCATAAATATTTTGAAACAATATCTTACAACATTGTTTAGATGGATGGACATATCCCATAATTTTTGTGTCCCAATATAAAAACATCATTTATTTGTAAAAGCTTTTCTTTAGAAATTTCTACGACCATTTATCCGCCTCTTGCCTTGCATCCATGTTCACAACCAAACACCTGAGAAAAAATATGCTAAAAAGGTCAGCTATAAGCTGGTGAGTTCATAGGTTTAGGTTAAAATAGTAAGTTTGGACCATAAGTAAAGACATATAATCATTATCAAGAGTATAATGATATATGGGTGAAAGTCTATTACGTTAGCTCTAAGTTCATGCAACCGATACTACGACAGTTTCTGTATGCTAAAAGATGTCATACAATAAAGGGGCCCGTAGCAAGTGTTTTGTCCCTCAACACTTGGTTCCGACATGGTATACGCTTTCGCTTGGCCTAAGCATGGCCAACCGAACGAGAGGAGTCACCCTCAATAGATCTATTTATAACATTCGCTTCCCAATGGGGAATTGACGGCTCATGAAAAGGGCATTCTCTAGGGACATAAGGGCTTAGGCTAAACCACGTAATAGTAATCATGAAATAGTTTTGGTCCATGAAATGTTTTGCATATTTCTCACCCCAAAATGTATAAAACAATTTAACAAGTAAAAGTGGGGCTATGAAACTCACCTTAGCAAGTGTGCAAATCCGAGAGCGGGATTTAGTGATTGTTGTGAAGCATCACCGACACGCGACCTAGATAAGGAGGGCAATGTTTTAGTTCATCATTTTTAAGTATTGCTTACCTAAAAATAGTTTAATTGTTTTTATAGTTGTATTGAAAACTATACTTTAGTTTGTAAAAATAATTGAAAGGTTTTTCTAGTAAGTATATGAAGGTTTATATATACTTTTCTTTGTTGACATTAATATGGTTTTTATCTCCGAAGTTTGATATTATATCATTCCGCTAGTAAGTATATAAATGAGTATATACTTAGTTAAGTTGACGCAAAATGGTTTTGTCAAAATTATATGTATATAATTGATTTCTTTTCTAATTGTATTAAGAAAATGTTTAAGTTAAGTTTTGAAGACTTTCAAATTTAATATATGCTAAAATGACATAGTGGTATTTAGTTATTTACCACAACTTGTTCTTAATATGTTTATAGTTCTAGATGAAAATTTTACTTGACATGCATTCGTTTACATATTGGCGTTAAACGTTGATGTAAGCAACCTTAAGAAAATCATGTTTTGAAGTAATTGTTGTCGATAAAATAAACTTTGTACTTGTTTACTTGTTAAGCTCGTATGTGTATATTTTAAGTAAGAGATTTGGACACGTGGTAAATGAGTTTAGTTTTATAATTGACTATAAACCATACGCCTCGGGTTTTATTTGACGACCGACTAAACACCGCCTCAACATTTATGACACGGATGGGTGTGGCCCCGCGTAAAAGTTATACGTTGGGTTCGGGTCCAAAGTGGTATAAATGAGAAATGGGCTTCGCCCAAAGGTGAAATAGGAACTCCCCCGAAGGTTATCCTTGTTTCATGCCCAATGCCATACAAGAGTAGGTTTGCACAATTTTGATTTAACACTTTACACTTCATAATTTAAATATTAGTGTACCCATTTTGACGCTAAGGAAAAGTAGCTGAATACTACAAGTATTATGCCGTTAATCCGGAGTCATGCTCGAACCAAGGGTGTTGTGACTGATGTGCTCGACACACAACTCGACCACCTGCTTAGGCTATACCGATCCAAATGATTCTCGAGGTTAATAGGTTAATCTCAACACGTTAGAACAAGGAAAACGATACGACTATACCATAGTTGAGTACTACTCAACCCGGTTTCATCTCGACATCTACCTGTATTCTAATGATTCATGACTCATTTTTATGTTAACTATATTTGCTCATATTCCATTTTCACTTATCTTTTGGTGTCGAAACAATAGCTAACAACAGGACTTTAAGAAAGGAGTTCACTTAGACTTATAAATTTGTCGACGGACAAATTCATGTCATGAACGCCATTTAGTGTGAGCACCGGGGGTTCACAATGAGTCCAATAATGACTCGATATCGACTAAGCTAATAATCCTTATAACCGAAAGTCATGAATTTAAATTGACCAAAGACATTAAGATAATCATTCCACGCAAGTTTTGAGTACTTAAACAAGATGCACCACTAACCATAGTTTTCCGTATTTAATACCAAATGTCCCTAGTGAGTTTTATAAAACTTGACTTTTCCAAATTCTTGGTTTTATATTCTCGTAAAACGGTTGCAAACAAGAGAAACATATCCTCATATTAATATTCCAATTATCAAGACTTAGTTTAATATTTAAAGAAACTTCTTGATTAAGCAAGTTATGACTTTTACAAAGTATAGAATTTAGTTCAACATGGACCAACAATATAAACACGGATCGATGGATGCCTCGAGTAATTGCAAAGGGTTCTCATCAAGCTATACTCGACAAAAATATATTTAAAGGAAGGTGATGATTTACATAACCGAATGTGTAACAATTTTTGATACAAGATACAAATTTAATATCCCTTTATTTATGTTCATAACACAACATTTACAACAAGGAAGATTAATAACCTTAACTCGAAAGGTGAAGATGTAGAGGATGGAGGTTGCTTTGCGGGTTTCCAACCAAATGAGACTTGAATTAGCTTCTCCACACTCAATTCCAAAACCCCAAATCAATTTTTGAAAACCCTAACTTGTGTAAACCCTAGTTTTGGTAAAACTTGAAGAAAATTGAGTTTGGGGTCTTTGAAATCCGACTAGAGATATAGGAGTGGATTGAGGATGTGTTTGGTTCATTCTCTTCTCTTGGGTCTTTGGATTGAAGCTATATTTAGTTAACTTCCAAATCCTAGCATATCTTGGATTTTCCCCAAGGTAGATTGAAGTGAAGATATGACTCCATTGGGTGATTTTATCTTGTTTCCTCTTGGCTTATTCGAATTACAGTTGGCGCATCAAGGAGGAGATTTAAAGGACAAAACTTACTTGGTTTTGGTAATAAGGAGGAAGATATGGTGGGATTATATGTTGGGTTTTCCCCTTTTGGGATGATTCGATCTAGGTGATGCATAGGGGTAGAGGTAGAATGAGATTGAAGATGAAGATCTTGTAAATCTTATTTCTTACATTTTCTTCTTTCCTTTGTCGTGAGTGGGAAGACAAAAGACAAAAGGATTTCACCTCATTTCTATTTTATTACTTGCATTCATTTGTTTATTATGTAACAAAAGTTAGATGTATTTACTTATTGTGTAAAGTTGGGAAGGCAAGCATATACTTTTGTTCTTACATATAATAAGTTGTTTTGAGTCTTATGAATGTTGTTGCTCAAGTGAAAGTGTGTTAAACTCTTTGTGTCCCGCGATATTGAATTGTGATTGAAGCCTCATCGTGTGATAACTTTTATAGCGTAGTATCTTATGGTTACGATCGGAGATATTATTTCGTAATATTTTCATTACGGATGTTTGTTGTTGGGAATTTCGTGAAATGTTGATTCAATGAAGAAGAGTTTCTGTCAAGTACTATAAACATACAAAAGTAGGAACTATGTCAAGTTAATCTACCAAGTAGTGGAGATATAGGTTCATCAAGCATCAAGCCGTGGAATCTATCAAGTAGTGAAGCATTGAAGTACTAAAGCCATGGATTCTCTTGAAGTAGTGAAGCGGTGAAATCATCAAGCCATGGATTCATTGAAGTAGTGAAGCGGTGAAATCATGAAGCCGTGGATTCTCACTGGCATCTTGAAGCGTGGATTCTGTTGAAATCTTGGCCGTGGATTCTTGAAATCGGGCACCGCCGTGGAATCTTTGAAGTGGTGAAGCCTTGTTTCTTGAAGCCGCGCTGGTGTGTAGGGCGTGCATGAGGTTTATTATTTATATGTTAGCCCATCTTTATTATTGTAACGCCCGAGGTTAGCTTTTTAGTGGATCGCCCAAGGATAGCATGGGCATGTGTATGGGACAAAACAACTTTAGTTGCATGCTTGTACTTTAGTTGCATGCTTGTTCTTTCCCAAGAAGGGAATAGTGTTCCTTGTCTATAAAAGGAACTTAGGTCTTATGTATTAGAAAGATTTATCTTTTCAAGAAAAACATTTCAAGAAAAACCTCTTTAGAGAGGGTGTAAAGATCCATAGAGGATCATTGTTTTTATATGAAAAACCTTGTTGGTAACTTTGATTGTGTTCTTATTGTTCCGCTGTGCATGTTCAATCATTGTTACTATACACTCTAGTTGAGTCCGGATCTTAGGATTTATCAATTGGTATCAGAGCGGGTGGCTCTCGATCTTGAGTTTACAAGGTTTTTCGAAGACGATACAAAATTCGCAGTTCTTTAAAAATTTGTAATGTTTCTGCAGCTGAGTTTTCAAACGATCATAACTTTTTCGTGAACCGTTGGATCGGTGAAATTTTGGTTGGAGCTTCTCTATATACTCATCTAACTTTCCACCGAAGGGATTGTTGATTTGATGTCTCGGTCAAAAGATACACGTGCGTAAAACCGCCGCAGACACCATCATGTATGTTGCATTCTTGAGTTTTTAGTGACACCAAAAGTGTCACTAAAGAACAAAAAAAAAAAAAACAAAGAAGAAACATTTTCTACTAGTTGTTTTGGAGTTCCTACAGTTGATCAAAAGGATAATCGTTGATTGGTGAATATAATTTATTGTGGGGCTCGGGCATGATCCGAGTTTGTTTCGCATTCGCATTGTGTATTCTTGTCAAGCACATATTGATTCTTTGAAGGTTTACGCGAGAATGGCGATCTTGATAATGATAGGATTATATAGTTGTGCTTGACTATTGCATCAAATTTTTGCATTTGATCGTATCACACATTGGTTAACGGGATTCTATCACTTGTGATTGGTCATTAGAACCGTGTGATCACGTGGGAATATTTGCATGTGCAATTGGTAGTTGTTTTAAGGCGATTTCAAGATGATGAACAAAGAAGATTATTATAAAGGTTTTGTCAAGGATATGCCGGTCTTCCAATTGCTTTCATGGGCATCTCTCGGTACATACTTGTGATTATAGTTGTAAAGAGATATAATGAACTTAAGGAAGCCTATGATACTATGAAACCAAAGTACAATGAATGCTATGTTGATAATGAAGCTCATAAACTAGCATTAAAAACTCTAGAAAGACAAAAGGTATGGTTTCAAAAGAATCAAGTGGCTTATGAGGAAAAGATTAGGGTGCTAGAAAGTGATCTAGAATTTGCTAAAATAGATTTAAAACGTCTCGAGAAAGAAAAAGTCGATGTAGTTTCGAAAACCATGTGCTAAAAGTGAAACTAGATGAGGAAGTAGCTAGACATAAAGAATGGTTAATGTCAGTGATAATTTAGCCACTTCATCTATAGTGATCAATCTCCTAACTCACTGTCGCTTTAGGTTTTAAGAAGTATGTTGGCTTAGAAGCTAGGAATAATACTAAGTAAATCTACACCAAAGGTGTTTAGCAAATTTTGTAAAGAAGGTGATTTGCATGTTGTCCCCGGACCTATTAGAGGTGAATTCATGCCCATTGACCTTGTCCATTCGTTGATTGTGATGGATCACACCATTTATATGGCAAAAAGTCAAGTGACTTGCTAGACCTTAATAGCAAAACTAATGACTCTGTCTCTTGTTCTACAAGTGACAAGTCATCAGACCTAAAGTCCACTGACTATGCCTCATGTGATTCAAGTGTGAAGTCTGACTCACCTAAGCACACACCCATGACCACACCCAAGTCCATAGTAGCTGATGATGAGCTCAAAACCAAGCCAGTTGCTTATTCTGTTAAACACAATTTTGCTTCTAGATCTGTTTTTGATAAGTTTAAATGTAATAAACAAAGTTGTGTTAAGAATAAGTCATTTAAGAAGAAATCTTGTTTTGTGTGTGGTAGTAAACTCCATCTTATTAAAGACTGTGATTATCATGAGAAAAAGATGGGTGTTTCCTCTAGCCATAAGACCTCTAGACCCACATGGACTAATGTTGCTAGTATTCTCCATTTGTTCCCAAAGTCGCACATGTGAAAGCGTGTAAACCAGCTCCTACCGGTAAACCAAAGGTGTATGCATCATTTCACGACAAGGCTTAATAGGCCTTTTCTAGTTCCTCCGGTGGAGGATATTCTTCACCGATTACTCACCGGATGGTGGAACAAGAAGGCTAGGCTTATGCCCTATAGACCTAAAAGTTCTTATTTTCATCATATACACCTTATGTATCTCATATGAATAAGGCACATGGTGGAGTTAGTGTGGCAACTGTTGTTAAGCCCTCAACATGTTATTCTTGGAAAACTCAAAGGAAATGTTGGTCTGGGTACCCAAGAACAAGAGTCTTTGTCAGTGCATTGATTGAGGGAGGCATAAGCTCAAGGGGAGGCTTATAGTTGTATTGTTTTTGTATTCTAACCATTTTTGCGGATGTTGGATCCTCATACGCTGAGGGAGGCTTAGTGTTTCACGACACTACAATTGTCTTTGGTTTCGCTTCGCTGATGGTATCTTGTACATGTTTTGGTATTTTATTCTGCTTTTGGTAAAAAAAAAAAAAAAAAAAAAAAAAAAAAACTCTAACCGTCTCGGTTCGCTTTTCTTGATTTACGGTTTTGGTGTTGGTTAATTACCACACCTAATGGTTTTCATCTCACCATGTCTTTCGACACAAGAGTTGACTAGCCCACAAGATTATGGCTTGTGGTAAAGGTCATGAAATCCATAAATGGTAATGAACTCACCATGATGATGACGGCATTCCATCAAAGAGTTGGCTAGTCTTGAGCAAACGGCTACAGGTAAAGACATATCAAACCGTTTATATGGTTCGGTTTGCCAATAAATCGATGGTTATCGGTGTACCATAGTTTTCGAACTCAAACATATGGCTACTCCAAGAGTGATGGCTATTGGTAAAGAGATATCAAATCCATTATTTTCGATGATTCACCTCTCACGAGAGTTAACACACCGGATGTGATGAGAATAGTATGAAACTGATATGTATTGATGTATCTTATGTCTTTTGTTGCTGCAAAGATCAGGTGGTTCAAAGTGTTTTCATCATAGAGATGAAATTATTTTGTTTCTTTGCTGATGTTCGAGTACAATCCTCCGGGTTCTAAAGTGTTAAAGATTGTTGGGAAGGATTGTTGGGAAGCTTTGTTGGTAAAAGAAAGAAAAAAAAAAAAAATCCTCTAGTTCGGAAATTATTAAAGATCCGAACTGGAACTTAAATGATACAATCCTCTTGGCTTCTACAATCAAGATTATTTAAATTCCGGTTTAGGGGAGGATTGTTGGGAATTCGTGAAACAAATGATTCTCATAAGTACTATAAACATACAAAAGTAGGAACTATTTGAAGTTAATCTCATCAAGTAGTGGAGATATAGGTCTCTTGGCATCGCCGTGGAATCATCAAGTAGTGAAGCGGTGAGCATCAAGCCATGGATTCTCTTGAAGTAGTGAAGCGGTGAAAGCATCAAGCCATGGATTCTCATTGAAGTAGTGAAGCGTACCAACATCAAGCCGTGGATTCTTGAAAGCATCAAGCCGTGGATTCTGTCAAGCATCTTGGCCGTGGATTCTCGCCAAGCATCTTGAAGCCGTGGAATCTCTGAAGTGGTGAAGCCTTGTTTCACTGAAGCCGCAAATTGTGTAGGCGTGCATGAGGTTTATTATTTATATGTTAGCCCATCTTTATTCTTTGCATCGCCCGAGGTTAGCTTTAGTGGATCGCCAAGGATAGCATGGGCATGTGTATGGGACAAAACAACTTTAGTTGCATGCTTGTACTTTAGTTGCATGCTTGTTCTTTTCCCAAGAAAGGGAATAGTGTTCCTTGTCTATAAAAGGAACTTAGGTCTTATGTATTAGAAAGATTTATCTTTTCAAGAAAAACATTTCAAGAAAAACCTCTTTAGAGAGGTGTAAAGATCCATAGAGGATCATTGTTTTATATGAAAACCTTGTTGGTAACTTTGATTGTGTTCTTATTGTTCCATTGTGCATGTTCAATCATTGTTACTATACACCTAGTTGAGTCCGGATCTTAGGATTTATCATTTGTCACTTGTTTTATCCGATCCTTATCTTAGTGCGTTTGAGACGCGTGCAAAGGTCGGTCATTGGGGTAAATGAGATAACCTCTCGCCTTACCGCTTAAATCATAAGACAAAATGAAATATTCACAACATGATATGAAGGCAACAATTGATGCAATGGTCTACAGTATGCGAGTTAACTACTCAAATGGTCGGGTAAAGCTTATGCATGCTTAATGACTTATGCTTAGTAATAATAAATTACTAATTATCAGTTAAATTTTGGTGAAAATTTACCGTGTGTCACACTATGTCCCACTGTCCCTGGTTGAATATAGGTGATCAGTCTATATTCACCCGAGGTTCAATGAATTTTGAAATACTTAGCTTAGTTACGCTAGTAATATGTCACAATACTTTTAAAGGTTGTCTTGAAGGATTAGAACAATTATTCTCTTTATGTAAGGGAAAAGTGTAGTGCAGTGATACGTAATTATACGTATAGGGAAAATAATTATAACCTATGATGAAATTAGGTGAGCAGTGATAAAACATGTATCTTAACAAGTATGATCTCAACAGATCATAAGTGAGGCATCACCTTAGCGGCGTGCACGTGTCGGTCATAGGGATAAGTTTTGTAAAAGTGGTTATAGTCTAGGTTTTAAAATTACCCATTTCTATAACCTAGGCTCGATACCAATCAGAACACCCCAAAATGACTCGGTGAAGCATCTGTGTGTTGGGTGCTACTAAATTGGTATCACAACATAAGCATAGAACAATTGGTTTTCATAAATAAACTTTTATTCATTTCTTAAAGACAATGTTTACATTATTGATTAGTGTGGAAAATGGCCCATTATAAAAAAGTGGTCCCAATACATAAATCGAGTCATCTATGACCATGCTACGCCTTTGCCTTGCGCCTCAAAGATAAGCTATCACTTAAAACCAAGATACATGCTAAAGGGTCACTTCTGTTGGTGAGTTCATAGAGTTATTTAAAAGGGATTTCATTACCTTGTTTCAAATTTGGTTGTTGATGATCATTATGTCTTGCATAATGTCATAGCGTTATAGTTTCAATTCATAAAAGTGATTTCATAAAAGAAATTTCATTAGTGGACCATAAGTAGGGTATATGTACATTACTTGAATATAATGTCATATATTGAATCTATTACGCTAGCACTAAGTTCATGCAACGAAGTTACTGACAGTTCTGATGCACAAGAAAGTCATACATTTGTGGAGCCCATGGCGAGTGTTTATCCAACACACTCGGTCCCGACATGTTATATGTTTCGCCTTGACCCAAGCGGGTCAACCGAATGCAGGTGTCACCTCAATAGATCTATTTATAACATTCGCGCTTCCGTGAGAATCGTGGTTCATGAAGAGGGCAATTAAGGACTTAGGCTAAGTCTGCGTAATATTCTAGGTCAAAGGTTTTGGTGTGATCCATAAGGCATCTATGTATGATGAAAACTTTAAACATGTAAAAGCATAGTATGCATGGAAAAGTACCATTTAAATCATTTAAGTAAAATGAGCATGTATCTTCCCCAAAGCAGTTATAAAACAAGTAAAAGTAGGGCTATGAAACTCACCTTGGCAATGTGCAAAATGAAGTCTAAAGGAAATAAATCAAGGAGTGACGGTTGCAGCTTCGACACGCAACCCTAATTAATCTGCAGTTTAGTCTTTATGTTTAAGACTCGATAAAGTTTAACTAACTTTATAAATTTTTAAATGTTTTGTTGTTGTTGTTGTTGCTTATGTGGCATTATGTATCTTAGAACAATTTACAAAGACTTGGTGGATTTTGGCTTAGGAAGGATGACATGGAAGGAATCTCAGGAAAGAATTCGACTTTGGTTCAATGATGACCAAACGATAATACACGAAAGAATATTAAAAGCGAACAAGACCTTGGCTTGATGATAACCGAATGGTGATGTACGAAGGGTATTACGTGTTAATAAACGTCTAAGAATTGTGAAATCTCCAAAGGTTCATCTATATAACTAAATGTATATTACATTTATTAGATTAAATAAAAGTATTCAAAAGTCTAAGTGATAGCTTTGATCAATATCCTTGTATATAACTAAATGTGTGTAAGTTATATCTTATGGTTATAAAATATAATAGTTAAGTACATTTTGGCAATTGTCGAACATGACCCGTGCATATGTTTTCTTTTTTTGTTTGTTTGTCCGAGGTGACTAAATGTCAAAGTTTTATAAAAATATTTTTACTAAGTTAACCCTCGTAATGAGAAATATGGGCTAATGATTTCAAAGTTAAGACAATAATTTATATTTCCATTGGTTTGGTTTAGTTGTTCAAAATATTAAGTTTTAGATAAAAGTCCAACTTTATCAGGAAAACTCATATAACGTGATTTTAGTTTGCTTATCATTTGTGTCTTAATTAATTGGTTCGCGGCTTAGCTCTTATTTATATATATTTTTGTGTTAGGAAATTGGTGGAGGACAAGACACAAATGAACAAAAATGACTACTAACATATAGACTTCATTGTTAAGCGTTTTTAAATAAGGAGTTCATGTTGGTCAAAAATAACCAAACGCACCATGATTATTGTAGCGGGCTGTGGCCCAAGGGTGGGAGTATTAAAATAAATGACTTTTGGACGTATTTGGTAACTGAGTTTCAAAGTCGTCATTCTCGTAGCTTTGTGAGTAGTTTTGACATTAGGATTCTAATCAACAACTTTTCGAGCTGGTGACCATGACATTAACCGAGCGCATCCCTTATGTTTGGCTGCTTGAACTCGCGTACATAAATTTTTGTGTGACTTGAAGAGGACAATCGAAACGTAGGCCTAAAGTGGCCCGATCATGGAGTTGAGACGTAAGTGTAAGTTTAACAATCCTATAGGTAAGGGGCCAAGTTCTTGGGGTGGTCTTGCTAACAGTGAGTGAAAAAAAAAGACAAGGGACCAATATTCATTCGACTCACACGAAGTCTTTCTCGACCACTTCGTGGTCTTGGGATAATCGTTACCAACACCTTGAGGTGTTTTGTTGCGACTCGAAATAAATCCGCTCAAAATACCTTGTGTATCTTCCGGATTTAACAACAAAATTTAACATGGATGACCTCGATCGGTATACCACGCGAGGACACTATTATCCAATGGTACCAAAACCGAGATTGAGTGTCGCTCATGCCAACCTGGTGCGACCGGCTTGGGTAAAAGAGACTTGACACTACCACTCCCTAATTGTTTCGTGATATTACCAAGTGACACGACGGGTAAACAAACCTTCCTCAAGTGTGATTTCTTATCACAAAAGGCAACACCTATGAGTAACTAGACACCCTTCGAGAGGGTTCTGTTTCTACCAGGACAATACCCAATAAGGTAAGTTGATACTACTGCTAATGAGAATGACAAATAAGTCGACAGTAAATGAGCACGGATTAAGCTTGAAAGCTGAAAAGGAGATTTATTGAGCCATACTACTTATGCTAATGTTTTAAGTTCCTTCCTGTTTTCTTTTACCACATATCCGCAACAACAACAACCATTTGCCATTCATTTTAACTAAAATACATCATTATCAACTCCAGCAACTTAGATTTTTTTTCACCAATATTCAACCATATGACTTCCAAACTATTACTAACATTCAAGAGAAAAGAAAATGTATTGTATTATTTATGTAATATTTTATTATTAATGAAATTTAATTTGTTGTTAAAAATATTTGAATTAAAAATATAAAAATAAAATTAAAAATAAATAAAAATCAGAATCGATCAGAACAACTCGATCTGTCGATCATTTGGAAAAAAAAAGATGATGTGATGGCGGTGGCCAAGTCACGATCAGAATACCTGTAACTAGCCTAACGTATCCCATAAATCCGAGCAAAACAGTTTGAGGCAAACTGCTAAGCCGCCGGTTTTAATCTGTGCTAGCCGCTTCGTTGAATTTTATGATGATGCTAGGAATTGGATTGGATGTATATGTGACGGCTGTGTAGGACGACGCGTGGAAATACACGTGTAGGTTAGCTTCTGATATAACAAATCACAAAAGCAGCTTTTAATTGACGGTCAGACACGGCGGCTCTCTCTTACTTTTTTCGATTCCTAGCTGGACTCCTCTATATTCACAACCTCAATTTTCAGTTTTACCCTCACAAGTTACATTTTGTATTTTGTGAATGTTTACCGACTTATATAAATGCAATGCAACTAGGAAACTATTTTTATTTGATATATGTGCAACTTACAACCATACACCTATAAAACATATAAATGACATCAATAAGAAGCACAAGGAGAAATTGGCTTTGGATTCCCATAAACACCACATAAATGTTTCGCCTTTCTTATTGTACTCGTAATAATTTTTATTCATATATGATCGGTTGTTAAAGCTTTTTCTTTCCCGAAAATCTATTGCTTAATATATTTTACGTACAGAGAAAAAAATATATATGCTTAAAATTTATAATTTTAAAAATAAATAATATTATCAAACTAAAATACTTACTTATTAAAGTAATATAATTTTTAAATATTTAACTACAATTTAAAATTTTAACTTTCTTCACTTTCTCTTAATCGATATATAGTTAAAATAACATAATAAAGTTGCACATACATATTAACGATACTATATAACGTTACGCTATACACTAGTAATGATCTATTTATACTGTATCATATTTGTAATAAATCATGAAACGAACGTCTACTTATGAGTTAAGAGACTTTATCACATGCGGTTGTGGTTTAAATCTTATGTGAGAGAGCGCAAAAGCTAGTAAAAAGAAATAGGCCGATTGAATGAAAAATAACAAAATAAAGTTTAAGACTTGAAATAAAATTTAAAGCAACATAGTAGAATTTATAAGGTTAATATGCAACACTTTTGAGCAACGTGATATATATATCTAGGTACAAATATAGACCGCTTTGCCAAATTCAAATAGTCAATGATATATCATAAAATATGAACACAAAATAGTTGGGTTTTTTCTAACAAAATGCACGAAATACAAAACTATTTATATTTAAAGTTTTAACTATCTATACTATATAAAATGGAAAAATGGTGAAGTGGAAAAAGTGAAAAATGTTGAAAGTTGAATGTTGAAAACATGTTCGATGGAGAGAGAAATAAATAATCTGAATAATCTCGTATTAAAAAACCCCATTCTTAAAAGTCTGATAATTTATTCGCATCAGACACCCAATTAAAAGACATCTACCAAATTAAAACAACCAATTGAAACCGATACTGGGTTGACTGTTGAAACCGATCACGGTTGACCCGGACTCTTCAAACCCGTGGTGACCCGGTTTAATTTGACATTTTTTCGACCCAACCTATCGGTTTGACTCGGTTTAAATCGACTGTTTTTATTCGAACAGTTCAACCAATGAACCACCTGTGAAATCGGGTTTCAAATTTGACAAAATTATATGAAATGATGAAGTAGTTGTGAACCCGTGACAATTTTTTTGAAATGAGAGACCAAGTAATTGTAGTTTTGGTTTATTTTCTTTGACACATATAATTTGTCGTTCAGATAATGTTATTTTAAAAATGTTGCTCTTCTTGCACCATTTAAGGGACTAGATATATGAATAAATCGTTTAAAAGTTAATATATATTGTATACCATTTGTCAAGGTGTATCGATAATGTTATGTAAGTTTATTAAAATCACAAAAATAAATAGTATTGTTATCTTTAATGACAATTATTTGTCGCTCAAACAAATAAACTTTGAACAATGATAAATATCTATACAAATTGATAGACAAAATAATCTTATATGGTGATATCCAATTTAAGATTCTACAATTTTAAAAGCACACATTAAATGATAAACGTTACATATGTAAAAAAATAGTTATCATCGCCTAAATTATCGACAAAACAAGAAAAAGCGATCACGCGTGTTGGCTTATATCCTCTAGCTTCTGATATAATATCACAACTACATAATACCGTTCTTTTGTAATCTTGAATCTATTATTACAAAAATCTTAATAACTTAAAACAATCCTATTAGAAAATATCTTTCACACTTAGATCGATTCACATAATTTTTAAAAACTATATATTTATCTTTCTTTGCAACCACGCATCGAATGTAGTTATTCGAAACGATTCTCTAACGCTACAAATGGGTTTGTTGAAAAAACTTATGGGTCGTGAGACTTTCTTAAAACTAGGCATCGGCCATTGCCAGGCGCAGAATCTTCGTCTCAGCTTTTATAAACGGATTGACGAATCAAATCAGATTCTGAAGTTTAACACAAATCTAAACTGCTAATTCAATGAGTTAGTCATTTCAACCCGTTTACAGCCCGAAGCTTCAACCTTAACATTTTTATTTTCGTATATGTCTTTAGTCGTGTTTTGTGCGGGTAAAAACCCAAGCATTATTCGGGAGGTTAAACCAGTATTTCTCAGTTATGGTTTCATCTAGTTTCTAAACACTCTCTTTGACTAGAAAATGAGACTGCCCGGTGTATTAGACGGGTTTTGAATTACCACACAATAAAGATGGAACTTCACAATAAAAGCTCTAGCTACGTGTTTGGTTTGAAGTGAATTTGTTTAGCATTCGTATGCATATTTGGCAGTTTACGTTTAGTACACCCGCATCATAGATACTTTTTCAACCTTTTTAATGTTTCACCCTCGAAAGATATTTCAAGTACTAAATAATTTCACAAAAAATCTTTTTAAAAAAGCAATTTGTCACGGGCGATATGGACCATTATGACAAGTAACAAACACGTCAGACGTACTAATCCTCCCTCTTAACCCCACATTCCACGAATTTACCAAAAAAAATACAAAAACCCATATTCGTCATTTCAAATATTTAACAATTTGCATGATGATGATGATGATGATAGGTAGATAATTGATAACGCGTCCCTTGCGACAACCATTTAGCCTTTTCTCCCTTCCCTTAATAAACCTCCCCATTTCCCATCTTCCAACCCAAAAAAATTCATTTCATAATTCCTCACCAAATAAAAGTTTCGTTTCATTTCATTTCTCTAATACCCAAAAGAAAATTATTTACGAAGATTTTAGCTATGGCGCAAAGGACCGAGAAAGAAGAGACCGAATTCAAGGTCGTACCAGAAACATTAACTCTATGTATCAACAACTGCGGGGTCGTTGCGACCCCCACGACGAATAACATGTGTCAAAAATGTTTTAACGCGACCACAACTTCTACTTCGAATTCCACGCAACGAGCCCGTGTTAGATCTACTGGCTCGTTGCGGTCTCCAACAAGGTCAACACCAGACACGTCTGCGTCGGTTGACCTTGTTGCAGATCAAATGATTGAGAAGGTTGTTGACGAAGTTAAGGTGACAAAACCTTTGACAAAAGTTGTAAGCAGGTGTTCGGGGTGTCGAAAACGTGTCGGTTTGACCGGGTTTAGGTGTCGGTGTGGCGATTTGTTTTGTGCGGAACATAGGTACTCTGACCGACATGATTGTACTTATGATTATAAGACGGCTGGTCGTGAAATGATCGCTAGGGAGAATCCTGTTGTGAAAGCGGCTAAAATCGTTAGGATTTGAATAAGGTTTCGAGTCATCTACACGTGTTTCGCCATCTGGTCTTTTGGATCAACGCTATCGATCGATCTTGTTATGAATTGAATTATGTGGTTTCATTCGATCTAGCTAGTGTTGATTTGATGGACATCTGAATTGTTTTTCTTGTTTATTTGGTAGATGAGATTAAATTTGTTAGGTTTAGTGCTTGTTGTTGTATGCATGATTGATGTTTTATAAAATTAATTAGTGTAATATAAATTTAATGAAAAAAAGTATTTTCATAAAGATGGTTGATCAGCCTAGCACATGGAATGGACCATATCAAACAGGTTAGGCTCGTAAGTTAATAGGGCATGGTCAGCTGAGCCTACTCAGCACACCGGTTCGTAGGCTGTCTTTGTTTATGGTGGGGGCTACTAGTTTTTTATGGTGGGGACTAGTTGAACCGGTATATTTTAGCTTTTCTTTTGTCCTTTGTGAAAAATAATTGACGGATTAAAATGCAGGCAGTAGTTGATACGAATAGTTTTTTTTATAACAGAGAAACTCAAAGCTGAAAAAAGAAAAATTTTGAAAGTTAAAATTTGATAAATATATTTTGCCTCAAATATTAATAGGCAGTCTGCGTGTTTAGCGGCGGTGTTTAGTTTAAATAAAATTATTGTAGCTAATTATTTCTTTACTATCAACAAAAATATGTACATACCCACTTGAAGAAACTGTATAGATTAAGATTGCTTTAAACTTAAAAAGTACATATAAAATCATACGCATGTATTGTAAGTTCATAATCTGTCTCATTTGTTTCTTAATTATCTTAATCATTTGTCGAAGATAAGTTTTCAAAGTTCTTTAATTTCTGCGTAAACATTTACAATTCTTATATTTCATATTAATTGCTCGACTTTTTAAACATTAAACATTCAACAATTTATTTTAACATTTAGGGTGTGTTTGGTATCTCATTTATAGGAATGACAGTATGGTATGAAAGTGATTAAAGATGTTTGTTTAAGATGAGATGGTAACATTTATGGTAATGAATGATAGATATAATTCATATTACATATCATCTAAAGAGGTAGGAAGGATTTTTCGTTGGTAAAGGACTCACCACTACTATCAAATACATACCCATTGTCATTCATACAAAATCTAAACGCACCCTTAACTTTGATTTTCAATTTTAACTTTCAATTTTCACATTTAATTTTGACTATTTTTTTATTTTATATAATTAAGATAAAAAATTAAATTCAAAGACGAGAAATTCGCACAAGTTGTTTAAATTTATGGTTTCTGAAAAATACGCTACAAGTCTACAAGTCTTTAACCCTCCAAGGTAGTAGTATTACAAAAGAAATTGTGTGCGCCTAGATACTTTCATTTTGAACAATTTTCTTTGATTTGGTAGACGGGTGGTGTTGTAAGTATTTTTTATACATTTGCATTTTATTTTGCATCTCAGTGCGTATTAATGGATAAATCTTTCTTTTCATGAGTTTGATTTAATAGTTGTAATTAACTAAAATTTAATATGTCCAAACCTAAATTCATATTTTTTCTTGTCTTTTCTTTTCTTTTTATCTTTCTTATTTTAGTTTCTCATGTTTTGTCTTTTTAATCCCTTTTTCAATTTCACGTTTATTTTTTTTTTTTTTTTTTTGTTTAACGTTTCGTCGGCCACACGCGTTTTTAAGTTTTGTCCCGTTTTTCGCTTTTTATACATTTAAATACATTTCGTATGTTTACGTCCGTTTTTGTCCATTTACTTAAGTTTTCGTCTGTTTTCTTACGTTTTCGTCCCTTTTGCTTACGTTTTCGTCCGTTTTCATCCGTTTTGTCTGTTTTCTTACGTTTTCGTCATTTTTATAGGGTTTCGTCTGTTTTGTTACGTTTTCATCCATTTTCATATGTTTTCGTCAGTCTTGTTACGTTTTTGTCTGTTTTCGTCTGTTTTCTTACGTTTTCGTCCGTTTCATACGTTTTCGTCCATTTACATACGTTTTTGTCCGTTTACATACGTTTTTGTCTGTTTTCATACGTTTTCGTCTGTTTTCTTTTTTTTTTTGTCTGTTTTCTAACGTTTTTCGTTCATTTTCTTACGTTTAAATCTGCATTTTCTTACGTTTTCTTCTCTTTTCTTCGTTTTTTTACGCTTTCTTACGTTTTTCGCGTTTCTTATGTTTGCTTACATTTTAAATCTGTTTCATACGTTTTCGTGCATTTTCTTATATTTTCATCGTTTCGACTATCACAGTGATTTCGTGATATTCGAATATCACTTATGATATCGAATATCGCTTGTGATTTCTGAATATCACTTTGTGATATTATTAATATCACTTGTGATTTTGTGGATATCACTTTGTGGTATTCGAATATCACTTGTGATTTTCATTTTACAAAACATTAGTTGAAAATCACTTGTAATATTCATAAAAATCTTGTGATACTCGAGAATATCACATGATATTTTGAATATCACATAATATCACTGTGATATTGTAAACATACGAAAGCGATTGAAAAACATTTAAAAGCAGACGAATATGTATGAACTTTAAATCAAAATTTGACCATTTTCTCTTTATCGTGGTAAATATAAACTTACCTATTTTTATAAGTTCTAAATAAGCAAATTAAACTTGAAACATAAACCAAAATCACATAAGCTTATTAGCGGATAAAATAAGGTTAAACAAATACCCCAAACTATGTATTTGTTATTCAAATTATATATTTGTGATATTACGAATATCACTTGTGATTTTGAATCTCACTTTGTGATATTCGAATATTACTTTGTGATATTATGAATATCACTTGATTTTCTTTATACACTTTGTGGTATTACGAATTTCACTTGTGATTTTCATTTTACAAAATATTAGTTGAAAATTACTTGTAATATTCAGAAAATCACTTGTGATATTCTGAATAAAATATCACAAGTGATTTTTTGAATATCACAGAATATCACTTGTGATCATTTGAATATCACAGAATATCATTTGTGATATTCAGAAATATATGAAAACGGCCGAAAACATTTAAAAACGGACGAAAACGTATGAAAAGGGACAAAAACGGACGAATATGTATGAACATTAAACCAAAATTTGACCATTTTCTCTTTATAGGTGGCAAATATAAACTTACATATTTTTATAAGTTTCAAAATAAGCAAATTAAACTTGTGAAACATAAAACCGAAATCACATAAGCTTATAAACAAATAAAATAAGGTTAAACAAATACCCCAAACTATGTAGGCTGCTTATTGAATTATATATTTGTGATATTACGAATATCACTTTGTGATTTTCATGTTACAAAACATTAGTTGAAAATAACTGTGATATTTAGAATATCACAAGTTATATCTGAATATCACGAATATCACTTGTGATCATTTGAATATCACGAATATCACTTGTGATATTCGAGAACGATGAAACGCGCGTAAACGGCGAAACATTTAAAAGCGGACGAAACGTATGAAAACGTAAGAAAATGGATGAATATGTACGAAAACGGACGAAAAATTATGAAAGCGTAAAAACAAGTATGAAAACGGACGAGAACGAATGAAAACGGACGAAAACGTATGAATAATGAACGAAAACGTAAGAAAAACGGGTGAAAGCGTATGAAAATGGATGAAAATGTAAGAAAATGGGCGAATATGTATGAAAGCGGACGGCGTATGAAAGTGTAAAACAAGTATGAAAGCGGACGACAACGTATGAATAATGAGCGAAAATATAAGAAAGCGGTAAAGCGTATGAAAGCGAAGAAAAAAGCGTGAATTAAAAAAAAAAAAGTAAAAAAGAAAAAAAAAGAAAAAACGTGAATTAAAAGAAAAAGACAAAAAAATTATGAATAAAAAAGAAAACGAAAAAGACTAGAAAAAAACATGGCAAATGAAAATTCCTCTACATTATATAACTACTATTTTTTAATACCCACTTTATTTACATAAAAGATAGTTTGTTATTTTATCTTTTATTTTAATACCATATCCATTCCATTACATCGTTGATTACATTCATTCCTTTACTCATTACGTTTAACCAAACAAACCCTAGGTATGCTATAAATTTGGTTGGTAACGGTATTGTTCATGCAATTTCTCTACAAAATCCTTTCCAACATGTTTTGATGAAACATCTGGTCATAGTTGACGAATCAAAATATATCACTCAGAACCCGGGGCGTATGTAGCTTGAAGACAAATATGCGCGCATACTGTGTAAATTTAGTAAAGTAAAGAAAAATTAGTTTTTGAAAGGTGGTAACAATCCGATAAAAATTGTGAGTGTTGAATTACTCGAAATTATTATTGCATACCCAAGGATCTCAAAGAAAGAAAAATGAGAAGTAAGAAAATGAGAAACACGATCGGTAATCCGAGCAGGTGAACGGTATGTTGAAGAAGATAAAGAAGAGGAATGATCGACTGATACTCTGAGCAGGTGGGCGGTATGTTATAAAAGATAAGGAGGTCAATGGTCAATTGATTATATATTTTTTAACTAGCTTATAAGACCCGTTGACACCGGGTTATTTTTTTAAAAAATAGATAAATGAGATGATAATAAAAGTAATAAGATGAAAAAGATGTTGCAAAAAGATGAAAAATTAGTATGTAAACAAAATAAGAAAAATAATGAAAGAAAACAAATAGTGAATATGTTATTTATAAATATGAAGTCATAAGTCAAGTACAATATAAAGTACAATTATTGTAAGTAATAATGTAATAAACAGCCATTTACGTGGTCTTCAATTTTGACAGCCATAAAAAAGAAAGCGTATGTAGTGGGAATTAGATGAATTGGTAAGGCAATAAAAATTAAGTCGAGAACCTAACAAACATGAAAAGAATGTGTAAGTAAAACATTTGTGTGAATTACAATAAACATGTAAAAACAAATTAAGTATCACATTAAGTGAATATCCGAACATACCTATTGATAAGCGATCAAAGACCGTGAAGAACCTCTTTATAGACTACATTTGTAGTAGTCTTTAATAAATTACTATCGGCATCGAAATAACAACCTTGAACCTTTTTGCTTTTTACGCGTGAAAGAGCGACATATAATTGTTCGTGTGAAAGCAGGGACGTGGTAGGTATAAACCAACTTTCGAAAGTGATTGTCCTGGCTCTTGTTTATCGTCATGGCAAAAGAAACCCGACATGAAATTTTTGCGCGCGATCTTGAGTGGTAAATGTTTATCCGATGGAGTAATTTTCAACCTTGGAAGTATAACCGTATTCCCAAAATGTGTTCAGTTAATTATTTTGGCTTGAATAGACGCACGCGTTAATTTAGTCACTTGAAGCCTTGTACCATTACATAAACCTTGTGATTGATTAATGTTTCTCAACAACATTATTGGGATACCGACCTTCAATGCGAGCCTATGGTTTGGGACACCAAAATTTTAAACCGTTGATAAATTCCGGTGAAAAGACGGCTTGGTCTATAGCACCACCACGGTCATTTTATCTATGTTGTCACAACTAAGATAAACCATTTCTTCACGGGAAAGGTTTGAAGCAAATGATCGTTAATACTATCAACCACTTCATTGGTTGGAGCAAGAATGGCCTTTTCCTGTAAGTAAGACGGATCGGCTATGTTAACCAAAATGTTTGGGTAAGTGAAATCTATAATAGATTGTACGGATCATTAGTTTCATGTATTAGAATATCTTCATGTATATCTATCAAACCCTCCGTCGTGTTGTCCTCCAATATCTCCATCTCCTACTTTCAATATTTATTCGGCATTTTTTTAGATGAATTGTTATTTTTAGATGATGGTTTTGATTAGAAGAGCTGGATCTACTTCCTATATAGTCCATATTAAACTATTTATATGGCATTTTTAGATGAATTGTTATTTTTAGATAATTATTTTTGGAGGAGCGAGCTGGATCTACTTACTATATGGTAATCATTTTTAGATGATTTTTGATTAAGAACCTGATCTATTTCCTATATATCCATATTAAACTATTTATATGGCATTTTTAGATGAATTGTTATTTTTAGATAATTATTTTTGGATGAGCGTAACCTGATCTACTTCCTATATCATCCATATTAAACTTTTATTTGGCATTTTTAGATGAATTGTTATTTTTAGATAATTATTTTTGATTAGCAGAACCTGATCTACTTCCTACGGTCCATATTAAACTTTTATTTGGCATTTTAAGATGAATTATTATTTTTAAATGATTGTTTTGATGGGCGGACCTGGATATACTTCCTATATATCCATATTAAACTTTTATTTGGCATTTTTAGATGAATTGTTATTTTTAGATGATTATTTTGATGATAACCTGATTTATTCCTATACTATGGTCATATTAAACTTTTATTTGGCATTTTTAGATGAATTGTGATGATTGTTTTTATAAAGAATCTTGGATCTACTTCCTATATAGTCAATATTAAACTTTTTATTTGGCATTTTTTAAATGAATTTTTATTTTTTAGATGATTGTTTTTGATGAGCAGAACCGGATATACTTCCTATATGGTCCATATTAAACTATCTATTTGGCATTTTTTAGATGAATTGTTATATTTGAGATGATTGTTTTTTGATGAGCAGAACTGGATCTACTTCCTATATAGTCCATATTAAACTTTTTATTTGACATTTTTTAGATGAATTGTTATATTTGAGATGATTGTTTTTTGATAAGCAGAACTGGATCTACTTCCTATATAGTCCATATTAAACTTTTTATTTGACATTTTTTAGATGAATTGTTATTTTTAAGATAATTATTTTTTTATGAGCAGAACTGGATCTACTTCCTACGGTCCATATTAAACTTTTTATTTGGCATTTTTTAAATGAATTGTTATTTTTTAGATAATTATTTTTTTATGAGCAGAACTGGATCTACTTCCTACGGTCCATATTAAACTTTCTATTTGACATTTTTTAGATAAATTGTTATTTTTTAGATGATTGTTTTTTGATAAGCAGAACTTGATCTACTTGCTATATGATCCATATTAAACTTTTTATTTGACATTTTTTAGATGAATCGTTATTTTTAATGATTGATTTTTGATAAAGATAACCTGATCTACTTCATATATATCCATATTAAACTTTTATTTGGCATTTTTAGATGAATTGTTATTTTTAAATGATTGTTTTTGATTATGAGTGGATATAGCCCTATATATCCATATTAAACTTTTATTTGGCATTTTTTGGATGAATTGTTATTTTTAGATGAATATTTATCACGACTTAAGCTGGATCTACTTCCTATATGGTTCATATTAAAATATTTATTTGACATTTTAGATGAATTGTTATTTTTAGATGATCGTTTTTATGAAGTTATGACCTGATCTACTTCCTATATGGTTAATATTAAACTTTTTATTTGGAATTTTTTAGAAAAATTGTTATTTTTTAAATGATTATTTTTTATGAGCAGGACACGATATACTTCCTAAATGTTCCATATTAAACTATTTATTTGGCATTTTTTAGATGAATTGTTATTTTTGAGATGATTGTTTTTTGATTAGTAGAACTGGATCTACTTTATATGATCTATATTAAACTTTTATTTGGCATTTTTAGATGAATTGTTATTTTTAGATAATTGTTTTGATGAAGCGTAAGCTAGATCCGCTTCCTATATGGTTCATATTAAACTTTTATTTTACATTTTTAGATGAATTGTTATTTTTAAGATGATTATTTTTATGAGCGAACCTGGATTCTTCCTACGATCCATATTAAACTTTTATTTGGCATTTTTAGATGAATTGTTATTTTTTTTTTATTATTTTTGATAAGTTAAATGGATCTACTTCCCTACGATCGATATTAAACTTTTATTTGGCATTTTTAGATGAATTGTTATTTTTAGATGATTGTTTTGATTAGCGAACTTGATCTACTTCCTATATGGTCCATATTAAACTTTTATTTGGCATTTTTAGAAGAATTGTTATTTTTAGATACTTTTTGATAAGTTATGACTGATCTACTCTATATAATAATATTAAACTTTTATTTGACATATTTTAGATAAATTGTTATTTTTAGTTGATGGTTTTGATTAGCGAGCGGATCTACTTCCTATATAGTCCATATTAAACTATTTATTTGGCATTTTTTAGATGAATTGTTATTTTTTAGATAATTATTTTTTGATTAGCAGAACTGGATCTACTTCCTATATGGTCCATATTAAATTTTTTATTTGTCATTTTTTAGACGAATTGTTATTATTTAAATGAATGTTTTTTGATGAGTATAACTGGATCTACTTCTTATATGGTCCATATTAAACTTTTCATTTGTCATTTTTTAGATGAATAGTTATTTTTTATATGATTGTTTTTGATGGTTAGAACCTGATCTACTTCCTATATGGTTCATATTAAACTTTTATTTGACATTTTTAGATGAATTGTTATTTTCAAATGATTATTTTTATGGAGAGAATGGATCTACTTCCTATATGATCCATATTAAACTTTTATTTGTCATTTTTAGATGAATTGTTATTTTTAGATGATTGTTTTTGATAATAACCTGATCTACTTCCTATATATCCATATTAAATTTTTATCTGCATTTTTAGAAGAATTGTTATTTTTAGATGATTATTTTTTGATGAGCGAACCTGATCTACTTCCTATATGGTCTATATTAAACTTTTTATTTGGCATTTTTAGATAAATTGTTATTTTTAGATGATTGTTTTTGATAAGCGAACTGGATCTACTTCCTATACTATCCATATTAAACTTTTATTTTGCATTTTTGGATGAATTGTTATTTTTAGATGATTGTTTTGATGTTATGACCTGGATATACTTCCTATATCTCCATATTAAACTATTTATTTGGCATTTTTTAGATGAATTGTTATTTTGAGAAGATTATTTTTTGATGGCGGGACCTGATTTCTTCCTATATAGTCCATATTAAGCTTTTTAATTGACATTTTTTTGATGAATTGTTAATTTTTATATGATTGTTTTTGATAAGCGAACCTGATCTACTTCCTATAGTGCTATATTAAACTTTTTATTTTGCATTTTTGGATGAATTGTTATTTTAAGATGATTATTTTTATGAGCATAACCTGATTTACTTTCTACGGTCCATATTAAACTTTTATTTGGCATTTTTAGATAAATTGTTATTTTTAAATAATTGTTTTTTGATTAAATGTAACTGGATATACTTTCTACGGTCATATTAAACTTTTTATTTGGCATTTTTAATTGAATTGTTATTTTTAGATGATTGTTTTTGATAAGCGTAACTTGATCTACTTCCTATACTATCTATATTAAACTTTTTATTTGGCATTTTTAAATGAATTGTTATTTTTAATGATTGTTTTTGATAAAGCGAACTGGATCTACTTATTATATGGTATATATTAAACTTTTATTTGGCATTTTTAGATGAATTGTTATTTTTAAATGATTGTTTTTGATAAGCGAGATGGCTTATACTCCTATATGGTGCGATATTAAACTTTTTATTTGGCATTTTTATATAAATTGTTATTTTTAAATGATTATTTTTTATGAAGCGAAATGGATCTACTTCCTATACTATCCATATTAAACTTTTATTTGGCATTTTTGGATGAATTGTTATTTTTAGATGATTGTTTTCTATAAGCGGGATAGATCTACTTCATATATAGTAACTATTAAACTTTTATTTGGCATTTTTAGATGAATTGTTATTTTTAGATGATTGTTTTTTATACATGAGTTGGATATACTTCCTATATGGTCAATATTAAACTATTTATTTTGCATTTTTAGATGATTTGTTATTTTGAGATGATTGTTTTTGATGATAGAACCTGATCTACTTAATATACGGTCGATATTATACTTTTATTTGGCATTTTTAGATGAATTGTTATTTTTAGGTGATTGTTTTTGATGGCGAACCTGATCTACTTCCTATATGGTTTATGTTAAACTTTTATTTGGCATTTTTAGATGAATGTTATTTTTAAGATGATTATTTTTTATGCGAACCTGATCTACTTTATACGGTCCATATCAAACTTTTATTTGACATTTTTGATGAATTGTTATTTTTGATAATTATTTTTGATGAGCGAGCTGGATCTACTTCCTACGGTTCATATTAAACTTTTATTTGACATTTTTAGATGAATAGTTATTTTTAGATGATTGTTTTATGATAAGTTAACTTGATCTACTCCTATATGGTCCATATTAAACTTTTTATTTGGCATTTTCTAGATGAATTGTTATTTTTAGATGATTGTTTTGATGGCGGGACCTGATCTACTTTCTATCTGGTTAATATTAAACTTTTATTTGGCATTTTTAGACTAATTATTATTTTTAGATGATGGTTTTTTATGTTAGAACCTGATTTCTTCTATATGGTCCATATTAAACTATTTATTTGGCATTTTAGATGAATTGTTATTTTGAGATGATTGTTTTTGATGGCAGAACCTGATCTACTTTATATATCCAAATTAAACTTTTATTTTCATTTTTAGATGATTGTTTTTATAAGCGAACCGGATCTACCCTATATGGTCCATATAAAACAAAAATATGGCATTTTAGATGAATCATATTTTTAAACGATTGTTTTTATGAAGTAGAACTGGATCTACATCTTATATGGTCATATTAAATTTTTATTTGGCATTTTTAGATGATATGTTATTTTTAGATGATTGTTTTTATGAGTTAACCTGATCTACTTCCTATATGATTGTTTTCGATGGCGGGATGGATCTACTTTCTATATGGTTCATATAAACTTTTATGCTGCATTTTTAGATGATTTTTTTTATGAAGCGTGACTTGATTTTTCTTATATGGTCCATATTAATCTTTTATTTGACATTTTTAGATAAATTCTTATTTTTAAATGATTATTTTTATAAGCATAACCTGATCTACTTTATATGGTCCATATTAAATTTTTATTTGGCATTTTTAGATAATTGTTTTTATGAGCGAACCTGATCTACTTCCTATATGATTGTTTTCGATGAGCGGACCTGGATCTACTTTCTATATGATCCATATAAACTTTTATCGGCATTTTTAGATGAAATGTTATTTTTAGATGATTTTTTTATCCCTATTAAACTTTTTATTTGGCATATTTTAGATGAATTGTTATTTTTAGATGATTGTTTTTTATGAGTAGAACTGTATGTACTTCCTATATGATTGTTTTAGATGATTGTTTCGATGAGCATGATTGGATCTACTTCCTATTTGGTTTTTATAAACTTTTTATGCGGCATTTTTTAGATGAATTGTTATTTTATAGATGATTTTTTATGAGCGGACCTGATCTACTTCTATATGGTCCATATTAAACTTTTATTTGGCATTTTTAGATGAATTCTTATTTTATAGGTGATTGTTTTTAAGCGTAACTAGATCTACTTCCTATATGATTGTTTTAGATGATTGTTTTCGATGAAGCATGGTGGATCGACTTCATCTTTGCATAAAGAAGACGACTTACCTTTACATTAGTAGCACCTTCCTATATGATTGTTTTAGTTGATTGTTTTCGATGACTATGACGTTGTTCATTCATACCTTTTCACTTCATCTTGTAATCACTTTCATATAAAATTCTGTTTAGCTTTGCGTAAATAAGACGACTTACCTTTGCATTAGTAGCACCTTTATAGCACATTTCAATAAACGTACCATGCATGTTAATTAGTTTATTTGCATACACCACAGTGCCATGTATATCCACTTGGGTTAAAAGTAATCATGTTCAAATAATTAATTAACTTAAACATGTTAGATATTACAACATCGTATTTATATGTGACACTAAGGTTATGCGTGTTTACAATGGCGACTCCAAAACCATTTTTATAAGCTAATGTGACACAATAAAGTTAACTCAAATGTAAAAAGGACTTGCACATCAGAATGTATACATTGGAACCTGGTTTATGGAACTTGGTTTATGGGTCTATTAGCAAGTCCAAAAGTTGCAGAAAAGGTCCAACAGGTCAATGAGAAATTCCAGCAGCTTTTGAAGAGCCAAGTTGCCGTACCCATGTGATAAGATCATAATAGACTTATAATCATACATGAGTTTAACCAAACCGAATCAAGAAGCTCACACGATACAAAAAGTGCCTATATAAATGTTTATTACTTATTAAGACAGTAAAGTGTTTAAGAAATGTCTTGAAAGTGTTGAAGCCATAGCTTTGTATATATTCGACTCCATTCTATCTAATATTACTGCATTTATAAAACAAAATATTGATAAGTACTTGCACATAACACTTTAGATATTGAGTTACATATTATCAACACATTTGCGATGAGCGCATGTCCTAAATTATCGTTAAATAAAATAAGATTTTAGTCTACTCGCATCAAGGGAAAATTAAATAACATACAAATCAAGTTACTTGAAATAATAACTTACCAATCCATTAATTCGGGAGCGAGAAAAAGCATTGCAATGCCAAACAACCAAAATCGAATATTTAACGCCTATATGATCCAATAAATATATAATCAAAATAATTTTCACAATACCAAAACTTCACGATGAAACAAATTATGTTGTCTATATATTGTTAAAAAGAATACTCGCAAAGCCATTTTCTTGCGCTTGTTCATTGCAAAGAACCACTTCAAACGTGATAATCGCACGAGTCAAGAGGTTTCTCGGTGCCAATTTGTCGTCAAGAATCCATGGTTGGCTGTCAACATTAAAGATCCAAATTAGTATTTAAAAATCATTAGCTATTAGGCGATACGTAACATCAAAACACTACTAAACTTAACATTTAGGCGATACATAACATCTACTAATCACAACTAACAAACTACTAACATAATGAAAATGAATTCACACGTAAATAGCAAAATCATCACATCATATTTTCGCTTAGAAGTAAAAGTTTATGGAAAGACCATAGTTCATCGATCCATTGATATGTGCTAACATGCAACCGTAGGTCTTCCTGCATGGTTTTAAATAGTTCGTGGTCAAGTAATGCAATTTTATGTGGGCATTATTTGGACGGGTGGATTGAGAAATTTATATGAGTTTGATATGCATTTTTATTCGATGGTTGAAGGTAGTAAAGAAGCTAAAATCAGCCATTTAATTAGTTAACTTTAGATGTTCAAGTACTACATGAGCGATTTTCACTTGGGTTTGAGGCTTTTTGATGACAATAGTCTGCGGTGAACTTGGGGTGGAAACAACATCATCCGTCTCATCATATCCTCGAATGACAGTTGATGAGGTGCCTGCCCAAATTTCCTTCAGCGACAAAAGGAAACATAAACGTGTAGGTTAAGAGTTGCCACATAGGGAAAAAATCGACTCAATGACAGTTGGCTAATATTTCATTTCATAAAACAGATCATTGAATGCAATCTTTATTGTCAATTCAAGCTCATCGCCCTCTCGAGTTATTATCCCAAAAAATATTTATACAATTTTATGATCTAAATAGCGGATGAAGTACTGTGGTCGTGGTTGTAGATATTAATTAGCTTTGTCCCAGAATTTACATATGTGGTTCTTGCCATCGGATGTTGTCTCAAAGAATCTAAGGTAAGCGAAGTCACGGTCTTCTTTCTTTGTTTTCTTTTGTCTGAAGAAGAACCTGGTTCAACACTATTTGTTGGTTAGATGTTTGGAATGAGGGCAACATCCATCACATAATCGGGGTTCGATATCTGTTCAAGAAACCCAAATAAAAAGAAACATATAAATATCATTGTAATCCTAAAATAGTGAAATTTATGTAGCACCTAATAAAAGTGTACATGTTCACCTTAGCCATCAAATGGAAACCTGATCGTTCACGTTAGCCATTGTATTCTTCCACCTTTATAGATGGTTTTAGAAGTAAATAAAATTACACCTCATTATGTTAAGCGCTTTTATCTTACATAAACATGGAACACGCATAAATAAACTTACACCTCATTATGTTCACAAAATACTCTAAATATCATCTTTTTCGTCTAAAAATGAGTCTTTAAAAACAAAATCATCATAAAGAACTTGTATAACCGACGAAAATCCACAATATCAGACACACTATAAAACAATATCAGATCATGAAGAAGACCTGATTCAGTTAGGTACATTTTTACTTTAATGTTGTGCACCTTTATAGCTAATCACAAAAGAATCATCACGTTTTAACACATATTATCAGCGTGACAAAAAAATAAGAACGCTACGTAATATACTGGACATGACATGGATTATAAGGGCGTAAGCAAAATTACCTTATGAACCTCTTGGATTACTTGTTTTGCTCGCTTATGAAGCGGTTCTCCTTCCCGAACCAATTAGTAAGCTCATCAACTACTATATCCTCAATAAGAAATCTCAAACAACCCCTAAAAGTAATTATGCAAATAAGTAAACAACATCTAAAATATTGCAATAAAAAATATGAGATGTAACAACACCTTGCATTCAGTCACCAAAATCCCTTAGGCGACTATTTGTTTTACATTTGACGTACCCCAATTTGACCAACGTAGCAAAAACCTTTTTCAGTAGGAATCTGTTACAATAGTCTGTCAAACTACGAAAAACAACAAAAATGAATGTACATCAAAAATGGCATATCATATCTCGAGCTAATTGAATAGCGATCTTAAAGGATTCTTTATTAAAACATCTTCCTCTAATAAAACTATTTCAAACAATACATATGCTTTGTCTGCGGTGAATTTTGAGACTTGAGACACCAAAGAGCCGTGACACCGTTGTAAGGACAACATAATAATGTGTGAAAGCTGTTAATGGACGGTGCGACATTTTAATAAGCTCAATTATAAATTGAAAGTTAATTAAGGCTTAGCATTATACCAAAATTTATAGAAAGCTTTACTATTCGAACAAACATTAGTCTTTATTCATTAAGAGAAAGGAGAGAAAGCTTCAGTTAATATGTGAAACTTCAAAACAAAAGTTATATGTTTAATAATGAGAATAAACCGACTAATGCACGTGGGCAAACCCTTGGGTCCAAGCAAAGATTAAGGCTATGATGTTTGTGCTAGTCTCACCATCCTTTTGGTGCACCGTAAGGAGGTCAATGGTCAATTGATTATATATTTTTAATTATCATGTTTAACAATTTACATAGCATTCACGCGAAAAATAGATTTTATTAAATGTAAAATAACAAATTTATAATATATTTAATTATATTAAAAACAAAACATTCAAGCTTATGTTTATTTGACAACGATATACGTGTCTGAGTTTAGATTAAACTTTTAAAAACAACTAATTAAATAAGTCGTGTTATGGTTGAGATATAGAATCCGCTAACCGAACCCTTCAATATGAACAAAGCGCGAATTGCCACATAATTATTAGAGTAAAATAGACCGTTAGTCACGAGTTGTACCCAATATACACGTTTGGTCCTAATTTCAAAATAAGTCTACCATCCTCCTCACATCTCCATTTTGCATCCCCGTTAGTCCGTTGACCAAGAATCGTTAGTGGCTCTCGCTAGTCCCGTTAGTATCTAAAGGGCAATTTAGTCATTTCACAACCCTCAAAGTAGGCGTTGCGATGCTGCTAGTACTACTTGTCACATCCCATTTTCGGCCCATTGTTATAAGCTACTCACTACACCCCCATTCTCTTTCCACCCCCAAACTTCTCCTCCTATAATTTACTCTAAAAAACCTTAATTGCATGTTACAGTTAAAAAATAATTTCTTCTAGAATAAACTTCGCAACATGGATTTTACTTTATGGCAAGTAAGAGAAAACTATTATGTTACCAATGAGTCTGATCTGTAAAACTTTGTAAAGAGAAAATATGGTAAGTTTATGTTGTAATCTCTAGACGATATATGTTTGTATGATTTTTTTATACAGTTATCGGTTATGTTGCATTATGTTAATATTATTGTCGTTGAATCTTTATTAGCTAGAAGACCCAATATGTTAACCATGAGGGTTCATCACAATGAGGTCTTCAGGAAGTCTCCTGGTAGAATCTATAATGGAAGTAAGGTTAATATAGTGGAATATGTCAATTTTGATTAGGTGTCAGGTGAAGAGATGGACTTTCTTATGGTGCAATTTGGTTATGATAAAAAAGCCACTAATTTGTACTATTATCTTAAGCATGGTTTTAACTTAGATGATTGTTTGTACAATTTAAAGGAGTATATGAATCTTCAATTCTTGAAAGAACTTGTTATTAAGCATAAAGTATTAGAATTATATGTTGAAACTTCTAGACTAGATTGGAGGTTGTTGAAATGACTCTAAACACAATTAGGACAGCTTTTTAATGAGATGGATGAAGATCTTAAGAAGGTCGCTATTTCTAGTATTCCATTAAGCTTTCGACGGTTGGTGTTTGATGGCGATGTTAATGAGCCTTTGATAGAGCCTTATAGTCAGTGACACAAACATATTTGGAAGGCAATAATGTTGTTCGGTCTAGCCAATTGCCTGATTTTGATCCTATTTTTTCAACTCTTGAATTGTCATTTACTAGCCAACTTATTGACCAATTGCAAAAAGGAAAACAAATGTACTAGTAGAAGGTCAAAATGAACTAGAGTTTGATGATGGCAATGAGAGTGAAAGTGAGGGATATGATAATAAAGTAGAAGTTAATGAGAACATTGAAGATTGTAATTTATTGGTTGATGAAGAGAATATATTTGAGGAACATGATGTTGAGGTGAGTTTGTTCCAAGTGAAATCTCTATAAGGTGGACGCCTTGCAAAAAAGGTCAATCCAACCCTATTTTCACTTTCAACCCAACAATCAAGGCATACCATTTGACAACCATTTTCTGCATCCATGGTGAAAATATGTTGGTATGATAAAGAATTGATGACTTAATATGTATTATATAATGCGGAAAAAAAGGCTATAATAGAGTACAATGTGGTTGTTGAACAAGTAGACGAGAGTAAAGACAACATAAATGCTTAAAATTGAGTCAACATTTGCGGTTTAGGGGTGTTGAATAACCAATTCGACTTATAAAGTCAACAAAACAAATTTATTTAAAACATGATGGTGTCCAAATTACGGATGGCTACAACCTACTAACTCCATGATAAGTCGCCTCAAACTCGCTACTTTTAGCCATTTTTTCCTCTTCCATTCCCTTCAATTCTTTTGTACATTCTCTCTCTTCCAAAATTGTTGGAATGCTTCTTCATCCATCCTTGTCGGTCTTCATCTTCCTCCAACATTGTGTGTTCTTCTTGCTCATAAAGAGCTTCAAGAAACTCTTGTTCCATAGTCCGCCTTATCCGCCTTCATCCATCTAATGCAAAAGTAATATATTTGAACATCAACTACAATGTAAACACACAAGCACAATCGTTATGAAAATGATAATTAAATGAATACATGTTGCCTTCTGCCATCAGAATGCCTTTTTGTACCTCGCACCTTTGTTTCCTTTGATAGTTCTGGTACTTGTTCCTTGTGACACCTAGACTTATTATGTCCAACAGTTTGACAATTGGAGCATTTAATTTGTCTACGAGCTTTAGATTTACCCATTTTGATGCAATTTCACTTAATTAAGTATTTAGGGTTATGAATTCAAACTTGGGGTAAAATGTTGTCAAACAACACTAGTAAGAATAAATGCATTTCCTACACCTTTCATTGAGACCAAATGATAAGGGACGAAAACCTTAATCAGATATGTATACACTGTTTATGCAAGGACCATACTCGTAACAACAAAGAATACAATCAAAACACATATCAAAATAATCAAAGACGAAAAATTAAAAAAAAAAAATGATAACACAAGAATTTAAAAGATATATTCATTCATTTCATAGATAAAGTTAACTTCAGTACATATTGTTCCCAAAAGAAAGCATCAAAAGCATAAAATACAAGAAAATCACTTAGCTCTCCTAAGATCATCAAGGAATTTGTTCCTGTCAAACGCCTAACTATGTGTTTGACAGATCGTCTTCCTTAGCTCCAACGCCTTCAGCACATTTTCCTTTTGATTCTTTCGAAGATCCATAAGAAGCTTGTATGTCATGGCCGAAGGACCTTCGAACTCGAAAATATACTCTTGAGTTTCATTTATAGCATGAACCAAATCAGTGAAAGTCTTTTGGAGACCGTTTGCAATCTCAATGTCTTTGTCGTTTCCTCTTTGATAATAAAGAGAAATCGAATCGAACATAGAGTGAGACTTGGCAGCTCTTGCGAGTTCCTATAGACGTGTGAAGTTAGCCATTAGGTTGTTGTGATTTCGTGATAATCTGTGTTTGTGATTGTTGGTATGCAAATGGTATAGGGTATGATACCTTAAATACCAAAAACAACAGGACCTTCCAAATTCAGGGACTAGTTGTGACGTTACTAAATAGCTAAATAGTCAAGTTCTGTAAAAAAAATACGCGGGAATTTTAAGTGCAAAAATGGCTAACTGACCAAATTCAGGGACCAAGTTTGACATATGAAAATTATTACCCTGCAACTTGACCGTTGCCTTCCTTGATACGCTTATACACAACTAATGTATTGCCAAACACCAAACAAACCCAACTAATAAGATCCGAAAACATAAAAACTCTCATAATAACCCGACCCAATTAAGAAAACCGAATCCAAACCAAACCTAAAATACATCCACACTCCTAAACACACGTACTGAATCACACATCAAGTCAAACACATTCGTAAAAACACCGAGTAAAACCATGAAAGACAGGAGCATATTCGTGTCAACTTTTAAGGATGTTCAGGAAGAAGAAGAAGGTGATGCCTTGTTCAGAATCCACTGTAATGGATTTTTTTTATTTTATTATAGCCCACTCAGGTATGAAGGAGGTTCATTAATTAATCTGTGTGCCTTTACCAGTGATAGGGATATATTTAGTTCAAGCCTTGATAATGTATTATCAGAGATTAATGAACAAAATGGGCGTTGTTTTACGTGATCCCGAGGAATCCAGAAAATGGTTTGCATTTGATTCATATTGATGATGATGCTCATATTTTGTTTGCACTGGCTGAAACACATGAGTCAGTTGATATCTTTGTTGCACACAAGCCCTAAAAGTTAGCACAATTTTACTTAAAAAACATAAGTTTTGAAGTTGTAGGTTGGGTAGAGCAAGATGCTAACTTTCGAATGGTTAGTCCAACACCTTTTAGGACTAGACATAAATGGCAGGGGATTGATAGGAAAAAAATGCAGTGGAGTGGAACCAAGATACCAACAGTGAAAGGTGGTGTTGTAATCAAATAGAAAGAAGGGGTTGTAGATAAAAAAAAAAGGAGAAAAATAAAGGAAAAGGAAAGTTGCTTGAGGAAGAGGATGTTTTGCACAAAAGGGGGAAAGAAGTTGTTCAACATTTTAAGCGAGGTTTCGATGGGAAGGGAAGGCTAAATGGTTGAGTTTGCGTGGTTTGATGTTGAAAACTTAGTGGTTTTGATGGAAAGGGAAGGCTAAAAGGGTTGGTGGTGGTCTTCTTGATGTGTCTAGCGGTGTTAAGACACCATTTAGAAGCATAGAAAGGATTACAAACTGCGTCCTTGCACTTTTCGCCCAAAGGCCATCATAGGTGATGTTTCAATGATGAATACCATGTCATGTGTTTAATTCTTTTAAGCTGTAATAGTACAGTATCTAACTTATATGTTTTTTGTTTGCATACTTGTTTTTGTAGACAAGGTAGCTGATAACGCTACACGCGTCATTCGGGGTCAAGGAAACTTCCTTTTCTTCGAGCAAGTTTTATAACACCCTAGGCAGTGAACCTAATCGTTGTAGTGTAGTAATTAGGGTAAGCCATGGGTATTGATATCGTTCTCTAGGGGAATAGGAATGCTAGTAAGGAGTTACTACGCTAAGGTTAAGGTTGAGGAAGATTATTTTTGTATTTTTTATATTTTATGAAATGGAAAGGTACGAATCTCGGGTATTGGATTTGGGGGTTGGTATTTCACCGATTACTCTACTATTATCTAATTATCTAAACTAAGGTTGTGGGAGTCTATGTCTAATTAATGTGTGCTCGTATGATAGTTTAAAGATGTGTTTACTTAGGTTGTACTACTCTTAATTATCTCCTATTGATGGTTGAGTTGTCACGTCCTTGTTCTTAGTTGCGTTGTGTGTCTAAAGTTGTAGGGTATGCGTTTCTCCCTAACTCTTTGAACTTACCAAAGGGTCTCGCCTACAAAACCCACTGGGGATAATAAACTCTTACTCTAAGGCACTCTTTGGATGGTTTAGCTTACAACTACTCGTGTAATTATATTCTAAGGTTCACAAAGATGAATCAAGCATTAAATACACAACGAATGACCTATCGCATTACTAGATCATTAATCAACTAAGATAAGAAACAACCAATCAATATTCAATAATTAAGTTTCATACTTCCTAAGCAAACACACAAATAAATTAGTGGGACATGGAGAACATGCAAGCATACACAAATAATCAAAGACATAATTGAATTAATGAAGTAAATACTTATCTTGATGTAAGATAGGGTTTAAAACCCTAAAATCTTGTACAAGACACCTTAGGTTCGGTTTTAGGTTTTCACTCAAAAGACTCTCTTTAAAACCGAAAATTCGGATTCTATATATAAGATTACATATGCGACGGCGCCACCTTATGTTTCGTGACGCCGCCGTGTCGCCGTCATTAGGGTTTCGTCTTGGCCGCGTTAACCTGGCGACGGCGTCACCTTATGTCCGTGACGCCGTCCTCTTGACTTCCGACGTCGTTCGATTGCATCTAAGCCGTCCCGAGTAGCGACGGCCTACTCTTTTACAACCGGACGCCGTCACTTGAAAATAAGAGTTTTGGGTTCAACCGTCACAAAAATCCTCGGACGGCGCCGCATTAGCACCGACGCCGCCGCCTTCTAATTTCAAAGCGTTTGTGAGTGTCTCGATTTTGACTTTGGCCATTTCTTCATATATTCGCGCCTTTTCGTCCAAATAAGTGCCATTCCGAGATTTTGCCTTCAAGTGACCTAAAAAGTGAAAAGGAACGATATTAAGCAATAACGGATACAAAGTGATCAAATAAGGACTAAACGACCCTCAAAATGGTACCTTTTAAAACCTTATCAAATATCTCTACACTTGTTATTTGCTTGTCCTCAAGCAAATGTGCTTTAACCAATTAATTTATAAGTTAGGGGTCATGAAGCATTAATTCAAAACGGTCCACAACACATATAAGCCCATGAAAGTCATAACAAGCACGGAATTACATACTAGCACCTCACATGGGGTGTTTGGATACTCACATCTCTCTCGGTGTATATATGAAATATAACAAATAGGAAATGGAAGATAAACACTCATTAACCGGTCCTAGTACATAGATTACCATAGGCTTGAGAATAGATCAAACCTCCATCGCTTTGGCGAAGCACCTAGGAAAGACTATCAAAGAGGTCTTTAAAGGGTTGTAATGTTAGCTTACGGTAGGAAACAAAGGGTTTGGTGGGATAGGCTATTTAGTGGTGGTAAGTCAAAATCTCTATGTTAAATGCATAAGAAGAATGGCGTTGCTAAGCCAAGACTCGACACTCTAAACTCTAGATAAGCGAAATAAATAAACATAAATTCAAAGATAGATGTAGGATGGTAGCTCAGTATGTTTTTTTTTTTTTTTTTTTTTTTTTACACTCTATATTTTTTTCTCTTTTCTATATTTTTTTTTTTTCGATTTTTTTTTTTTTTTTATACACTTTTACTCTACCATCCTCTACGATAACATCAAAATACTAGGGATTTATAGGCATATCCTACACTTGAGTTTTTATTACTCTAACACTAATTTGACCCGATTTGAAAAGATCAAAACACTTGGGGTACATTATTATGCAAACAAAGGGAATTTGAATTTAACGCCCTTCCCGTCATTTCATAAACTTTAACTTTTCCCATGAATCCCAATCGTCCCAAAGCGTATACAAAGGATATGACTCGACTTAGCAACTTATGCAAACAACTAGATAATTGAACTAAGGGTTTAGGGTGATAACAAACATTTGCACTAAAAGTGAGTGCATAAGGGGTAGGCTAAGGCGATTTGGGTGTATATTTGGGGTGGGGTGTAAACAATGTTTTCATTGATATTCCGAAAACCGAAACATCACGAGAACCGCGAAAAGGATAGGCTCAGGGGTTAACTAGGGTATCGTGTACTAAAGATGAGTACAACGCAAAGGGTGTGGGGAATTACTCAACCGATATGGAAGAAGTAATTATATTACGTGTATCAAACAAGGGTTATCCTAATGCCTCTTATCATTTAGTTATTCCTAACTACACAAGTGTAGCCTCACTTGCGATCTCGAATGCATCACAAAACAAGTTCTAGAATCTAATATACTACCGGTTCACACTCTAAGCATTGAAGATGAATGCTTTTAATTCCTACTAATCTAAGGGCGATCCTCACATTTTGGTGGAATTTGGGTGGTAAAGGGTTTTTTTGCTAGTCATGCAACTTCCTATTCATGAGACGCTTTTGTTAAGACTAATGGCCCACTCCTATATGTCATAAAAAAAATTAAATTTGGTGCCAGAATTACCCTAACCGACATTTTCTCATAATTTATTACACAATCACAATTGGACAAAGCAAATAGTCAAGGATAAGCATAGTTTCAAAGTTCCGCTTTATTTTCCCTCCCTACACTTAAACCGAACATTGTCCCCAATGTTCCCCGAAAGTATCAAAGTTATGATAATGGAAGGTAATTAAAACGAAGAAACTAATACTCCCCGATTAGCTTGGTAGGATCCGTGTAAAGTGGTGGTTAAATCCTTTTCAAGAAGAATTATTGCGTGAGCGACTCCTTCCAATCTTATGTAACTTCTTCTTGACAAACTAAACCCGCACACTTGAAGAAAACAAACGAAACCTTGGCGTAAAATCGGCGGTAATAGTATATATAAGACTCGATTTAAACTAGGATATAATGCTTGTGGAATGGATGTTTACGTAATTTCTAAGAAAATTAAGACACGGAAAATTCCAAAATTCATAAGTAGCTCGTAAAACGAGAAAAAGTAATCGATGTTTCACTCCTTCCCGCCGTCAAGTTGCAATCTCGACGCCGTCGGTTATCCCGACAAAAAGCGGTCTGCGATTTTCTAGAAAAATTCGGAAAATTTACATCTTTAGAATCGGAAAAATTTACGCAAAACATCCATTATGACTCGATACAAGCATTTGACTCGAACAAACAAACATAAATACCTTTTAGTTAATTGTTATTCTCATGTTTACGTTTCTTTTGAAACGTGTGTAATCCTCCCTACACTTATCCTTTATGTAAAATACCTTTATATGCAATTAAGACGAGGTTAAAAACAAAATAAAGCATTTTACAAATTTAAACATGAGGATAAACAATTAATAAAAGATATATGACACTAACAAGCAAACAATTAAGCATGGGTTGCCTCCCACGAAGCGCTTTTCTTTATTTAAGAGTCTTGTAGTTAGACTCGTAGTCGTGCTTCTACGTTTTCTCATTACCGCCTCTTCACCCTTTGTTTTCCTTCATCGAAAGTGGTGTAGACGCTGTATGCTCACCGTGGATTCCTTGCCAACGCCGCCAATTATGGCGACGGTTTTATCTTTTAAATTGGTCTCCTTAATCGAAAGGCCCAAACCATCTTGGTTTGTTTCTTCCTCGTAATGCCCTTATCCGAGATCTATACAAGAGCACTTTTCTCCCTTTAGAAATTCCTTAGGTCCTTTTGTACCTTAGGTATTGAGGTGGGATTGCTTCCTAACTTTTATCGGGTTTCCACAATGTCGCATACAATCCTTGAACCATAAAGTCTCTAAGCCCTTTTCCCACCATTCATTCTTCTTCTTAACATTGTTGCCGGGGCTTTTCGATTTCCACCGTAATCATTTCCATGATCTTAAGAGGTTATCTTGGGATGATGGGTATCCTAGCGCACTCCTTCCATTTTTTGAGTATCATGATGCCTTCTCCGCATTTGATGGTTGCCTTGGCGGTGGCGTGAACGGTGTCCCAAGAATGAGGGGTGCGTTTTATCTTCCTCAACATCAATGATCACGAAATCCACCGGATAAACGATGTTAGCCACCCAATTAGAACATCAAAACGATTCCTACGGGTGGACATAAGTATGATTAGCTAAGGAAAGTCTAAGGTCGGTCTTGGTGGTTTTCTTTAGTTAACTTATTATAGATTGACAATGGCATTATGTTCACATCGGTCCTTGATCGCCAAGGCATTTATATTGTCCATGTCACCGACACTAATCGGTATCACGAAATTCCTTGTGGTGTCTCGTTTTCTTGTTAATGGTTTTTATAACCAACTCATACGAGAGGTTCCATAGGTAAGGCGTCGTATTCTTCTTCCGTCATTTTTCCTTCAAGAGCTTCCCTAAGAACTTCATTGTACCTAAAGTTGTTTACTTGGTTTGCAATAGTTTTCTTGTTAATTTCGTGCTTAAGGTAGTACTCAATGGTCTCGGGTTCATCATTAGGCATGACTCATCCTTCGTGCTTTCCTCGCTTTCCACATCTCACTTTGCATTCTCGTGCATAATGGAAACGCGTTTACAAATGAAGTGGGAGGCAATCGTTGTTTCACGAGCACTTTTTCGAACCTTTGTTTTGGTAAATTCAATTACCAAATTCATCATTTCTTTCATTTTGCTTGCATTTCCTCTCTCGCCTATAAACCTCCTCTTCAATCGGTTAATCTCTCGTATGAGCCGCCATGTACTCCTCATTTGATCCTTGAAGCTTGGTGAAAGTGGTATTGGGGAAGTAGAACAAGCGCCTTCGAACTGGGTTTTGCTCGCGACTTGGGATTCCGAAAGAGGTGTGGAGCGGTTGGTGGAGTGGGCGGATTTGATGACCTCTCGAGGAATTTGTACGGGTGCTCTTTTCTCGCCTTTCCATAAGATAATCAATTCCTCTCGATGGCACTCAATTGCTCTTCGAGTGTATCGGAGGATTCGTATGAGTGGATATGGCATTAACCACGTTAATCGGAGTTCCGGAGATTCACCCAATCTTCGTAGCTTTGATCGGCAAGCTCCTCTATAATATCCCATGATTTCTCTTCATTAAAGTCGCCGAGTCTTCCACCGTGGCTCGATCAATGGATCGTCGAGTGATGAAATCGGTATGATCATAGAAGATTTGGATTTGAAGCCAAAGATCAATGCCATGGTGTGGAAGTTCACGGAGTAGTTCCGAATCGAGTCCATGCTTTGTAAAGAGACTCACCTTGGAGTCAGCTTGGAATGTCAAGATGTCTCGCCTAAGCTTAGTGGTTCTCCCGGTGGGAAAAATTGAGCAAGGAAGTGAGAGGTAAGATCATCCCAACTTGAGATGGAGCCGGCGGGAAGTCGCTCAAGCCGATTACTAGCTTGGTCCCGTAGAAAATTGGAAGAGACGCAGCGCGTGGTCTCCCGAGTAGTAGCATCAAGGTCGATGGAATCGACGATTTTGAGGAAATCCTCGGATGTCGATTTGGATCTTCTGAACGAAGTCCATGGAATGCACATCCGCTTTGCACCAACCGGATGGTGTCGGATCGCAGGTCGTAGTTTGGGCTTGGTCGGAAGCTCAATGGTGTTCCTATAGCCTAGGTGGCTTGGTCTCGAGTATTCACCAAGAGTACGGGCTCTTGGCTGGTCATTTGGCGGTAGGTTGATGAATGGTAGTGGGTTATCACCTTCCATGATGAAAAGTGATAAGATTACGAACAAAGGGTCACGAAGAATGGGGATAGACTAAGAGAAAGCTAAAAAATGAGAAAATTTTACTTGATAGGAATCAAGCAAAGAACCTAAACGAGGTGGACTACTAACTAGCTATTCTATTCCCCGGCATCGGCGCCAAAAACTTAATAACGCTACACGCGTCATTCGGGGTCAAGGAAACTTCCTTTTCTTCGAGCAAGTTTTATAACACCCTAAGCAGTGAACCTAATCGTTGTAGTGTAGTAATTAGGGTAAGCCACGGGTATTGATATCGTTCTCTGGGAATAGGAATGCTAGTAAGGAGTTACTACGCTAAGGTTAAGGTTGAGGAAGATTATTTTTGTATTTTTATATTTTATGAAATGGAAAGGTACGAATCTCGGGTATTGGATTTGGGTGGTTGGTATTTCTACCGATTACTCTACTATTATCTAATTATCTAAACTAAGGTTGTGGGAGTCTATGTCTAATTAATGTGTGCTCGTATGATAGTTTAAAGATGTGTTTACTTAGGTTGTACTACTCCTTAATTATCTCCTATTGATGGTTGATTTGTCACGTCCTTATTCTTAGTTGCGTTGTGTGTCTAAAGTTGTAGGGTATGCGTTTCTCCCTAACTCTTTGAACTTACCAAAGGGTCTCGTCTACAAAACCCACTAGGGATAATAAACTCTTACTCTAAGGCACTCTTTGGATGGTTTAGCTTACAACTACTCGGTAATTATATTCTAAGGTTCACAAAGATGAATCAAGCATTAAGTACACAACGAATGACCTATCGCATTACTAGATCATTAATCAACTAAGATAAGAAACAACCAATCAATATTCAATAATTAAGTTTCATACTTCCTAAGCAAACACACAAATAAATTAGCGGACATGGAGAACATGCAAGCATACATACAAATAATCAAAGACATAATTGAATTAATGAAGTAAATACTTATCTTGATGTAAGATAGGGTTTAAAACCCTAAAATCTCGTACAAGACACCTTAGGTTCGGTTTAGGTTTTCACCCAAAAGACTCTCTTTAAAACCGAAAAATTCGGATTCTATATATAAGATTACATATGCGACGGCGCCACCTTATGTTTCGTGACGCCGTCGTGTCGCCGCTATTGGGGTTTCGTCTTGGCCACGTTAACCTTGCGACGGCGCCACCTTATGTCCGTGACGCCGTCCTCTTCGCCTTCGACGTCGTTCTGATTGCATCTAGGCCGTCCCGAGTAGCGACGACCTACTCTTTACAACCGGGCGTCGTCACTTGAAAATAAGAGTTTTGGGTTACGAACCGTCACAAAATCCTCGGACGGCCGCACTAGCACCGACGCCGCCTTCTAATTTCAAGCATTGTGAGTGTCTCGATTTTGACTTTGGCCATTTTCTTCATATATTCGCGCCTTTTCGTCCAAATAAGTGCCATTCCAAGATTTTGCCTTCAAGTGACCTAAAAGTGAAAAGGAACGATATTAAGCAATAACGGATACAAAAGTGATCAAATAAGGACTAAAACGACCCCTCAAAATGGTACCTTTTAAAACCTTATCAGTAGCAGTATTATCATCACTTTTAAGGTTCATGTTTTGTGTCTTCATCAGTTTATGGATATTTTTAACTAGTGTGTAGATCATTTGAAGGTTCAGCAGTTGAACGTTTTGCACTGGAAACTGCATCATCTTTTATATTTTATGAAATGTCAGTAGAACCATGTATCATACAATGACTCACTAGTTTCAGTTATTTTCCAGTTGTATCAAACATTGAACATATAGTTGACTGTTATATGTCAACTTGCTAAATAGTTAGTTATGTATAATATTTGTATGTTTGTCTTATGGGTTAAATTTTGTGAGATCATACATTGTTTATCAGTTGACCTTTATAAAGTCATACTTAACATGTCAGGTGTAATGGTATCATTAGCTCAAACAATCACCCATTTCTGTGTTGGTGGAATTGTTTTGGGTTAGAATTAACTAAGGTGTGGTATAAATGGGTATGAACTATAATACCCTCAACTAACTAACAGAAATCAGATGTTGACCTGGGCGTTAACGGTCAAGGGACGAGTTAAGCCTAGAGAAAGCTTGTTTTGGACTCCCGACGATGAAAAAGGCAAGTTTTGTCCCAGCGTGATGTTTCGGGACAAGTTTAGGGACCAACAATGTATTTTAGTCTTAGTTTAATTTAGTTTAATTATTAGTTAAAAAAACTAAATATCTCAAACCCCGAAATTTTACTTGCTTTTTAAAAAATATAAAAACCAAAAATAATCTTCCTATAACCTCTAGACTTAAGGTATGTTTGGCGCAAGGGGCTGAGGCTGGGGCTAGGGCTTATATTATAATCCGAAACTAGAATTTTGATTTTCATAAACTTGTTTGGCAAATTAGTTTAAGTTGAGGCTTATTATTGTAAAATTACTAAAAAAGGACATATAATTAAATTAACATATGTATATATTAGATATTTTTGTAGGTAATTAAGTAATTGATACCAACGAAGCTTATATTTGACGCTTATTAAAATTTTAGCCTCATTTTTGGGGTTGGGGCTTGGGCTTATAATTTCAAAAACCCCTCTATAAGCCTCTACGCCAAACGAGGCTTATAGGGGCTTTTGAAATTTAAGCCCCTTAGCCATCTGTGACTCTTTAATCGACATACACTTCGGCCTTCACAACATTATTTCCCTAGAGAACGATCAATCCCCCGTGTCTTACCTATAATACACTACAACGGTTGTTACACTGCCTAGGAGGATTGTAAAACTTAGTGTGTTTATAATATCCGCATCAGTGGTTATAAGAAATAAGGCGAGACTGGCGGCTCAGGGGTATATGCAAGAAAAAGGATTGACTATGATAAAACATTTGCTCCTGTTGTAAGACTTGAAGCAATTAGAATCTTCCTTGCTTATGTTGCATACAGAGACTTCAATGTTTTTCAGATGGATGTCAAGAGTGTTTTCTTGAATGAAATGATCTATGAAGAATTCTATGTGCAACAGGTTTGATATTCTTTAACATGAGTTTGATGAGGATGAGTCATATGAGTTGTTGATGGTGGTGGTGGATCACGAGCGGCTTCTATTGTCAGTATCTGTCACAAAAAGGTAGAAAGAAGTATTTTTCAGTTCAAGGTATTTAATTTACCTTACTCGTTTTACTCACAAGGGATAAAACATAATATCAATTTTCAGTATAAAAGAAAGAGATCATCATTTCTAGGATTCTTGCTTGGAATCGATTATTTGATTAGATAAGCATCCTCATCTAATATGTAAATTGATATAGCATATGCTCACAAATTATACATGTTATTTATGGGTAAAGTTAAAAAAAAAAAGACAAATATCTGTAAAAAGAATATATATATATATATATTTTAAAAAATTCTCCAAAAATTCTAAAAAAAATCCACAAGATCGGGTATGTTGGTGCATAAAAGTTTTATAAAAACAGTTTTCATAATTTTGAGTTTGGTACGTTTTTTTAATGCATAAAAAATGAATTTTGATGCGCAAAAAAATTTTGATGCACAAAATCAACTTGTTTTAGTTATACGCGAATCTTATTTTGATGAAAAAAGTCGAAAAGAAGTTTGGTTCAAAACCAATTTTGATCGTAAAAACGATTTAATGCACAAATGTATTTTTTCATTTTTTTCGAAAATGTATCCACTTTTAAAAAAAATTACTTCACAACTTTTTCATGCACTATGATACCCGATCTTGTAGAATTTTTTTGAAATTTTTCAAAAACATTTTTGAAAAACAAATATTTTTATCGTTTTACGAATTTGTTTTTTATTTATCTTGTTATTCATAATCATGTGGTTATTTTTTACATAACTTTGGTGCACTGTGGTTTAGTTTTAAATCGATTGTCTTCGTTTAAGATTGTTTTAGTAAATGGTAGGTTGTCGTTCAGTTTTTATTGATTCACATCGGTTAGTTTCTCCAGTTTGCTCTAGCATCTAATATATTTTTCTTGTTTTCTCATTGATTAACTAAATTTTTAATTTTCTGATAACGAAATTTGATGCAATTACATTATAAACAAAAAAAGTCAACCATTTCTTTTAGTCTTATAGAAACATTTCTCATGCTTCCTCGAAGTTTCAATATGCAACAGTTGTTGCTTGCCACTTACATATAAGCCTTGGAATATTTTTGTCTTTCACAGCGACTTGTACATTTATTTATATGGTGTGTACTCGTATTAGAGTATTCATTTCTCTAACTTCACATATCTCTCGTGACCATCATGGCTTCAAACAAGAAGTTGGTCTATGAGATCCCCAATGTTATTCGTGTCTACGATGCGGAAGTGTAGAGCGACTCGCAGTGGCACCTTATGTTGCACCAACATTAAATGACCCTATCACCGGTATTTCCACCAAAGACATAATCATATCTCCTGAAGTGTCTGCTCGTCTCTACCTCCCTAAACTCGAACCAACAACATCACTAAAAAAACTTCCCATCTTAGTGTATTTTCATGGAGGCGGATTCATCATTGGATCAGCATTCACTGCCTGGGAACACAACTATCTCAACGCAATGGTCCCTTATGTCAATGCTCTGATAATCTCATTCGAATACAGATTAGCCCCAGAACATATCATCTTATACCAGCGGCTTATGAAGATTGTTGGGCTGCACTTCAATGGGTTGCTTCACACTCGAAAACCACGGGAGAAAATCAAGAGCCTTGGTTGGTTGAACATGGTGACTTTGATAGGCTTTACATGGGTGGAGATAGTGCAGGTGCTAACATTGTGCACAACTTGGCTTTGAAAGCAGGGACCGAAAAATTGGCTAATGATGTGAAAATCTTAGGTGGGGTTTTCTGTTGTCCTTATTTTTGGCGCTCACAGCCGACTCCTGATGAGAGCTATGCGTATAAGTGTTGGATGCTTGCATGTCCACATGCAGAGGGCGGGATCGATAATCACATGATCAATCCATTCGCGAGTGGGAAATTTGATGCGGGATTTTGTTATAAGAAGCTGCTAGTTGTGGTTACGGAGAAGGATGAGTTGAGGGACATTGGTATCAAATACTATGATGCTGTTAAAGATAGTGAGTGGGATGGTGAAGTAGAGTTTCTCCAAATAGACGGAGAAGATCATTGCTTTTTCCTTCTCGATTGTACTACGGAAAATGCTAAGATTCTGATGAAACGGGTGGCTTGTTTCATTGATTAAGATTGTTGTTGATTTTTTGTTTGTAAAATTATGTTAACTTCTTGGTGCAAGTCCATGAATGAATTGTTAAATAAATTCCATCTAAGGATTGCTCTATAAAGTAAGGCGACCTTAGTTTGTGAGACTCCGGTGTTTTATAATTGACCATATATCATTTACACTAGGGAAATTGAGGTTGTTCATACGCACAACCCATGCTAATTTGAACGACGACACTGCAGTATTCATATTAGTTAGTTCATTGTTTTAAGGGTTTGAACATTTCGCTAATGCTACATAATCTTCTATACAATTAGGGGTGTTCATGGTTTTGTTATTTGATTGTTCGGTTTACTCGGTTCGGTTTTCGTTAATGTTTCATAAAATTCGCGAGAATCTCGACAGTTCAAATAATATTGTTGCATTTCATATTTAGATAGTGTAATGCGTGTAAATTATTATCTAATACATTAGCTACAATTTTTCAGTAACTAACTTTTACAATTCTTTGCTATAATTTATAGGTCTTTGAGTCTTTTTGTGAGTTTTTGATTCATTTTTGTGAATGTGTAACTTTGATGGAGAATTGTAGCCACCAATCGGCTACAAAAATTGTAGCAAAGTTACCCCCAATTATTATATATAATTAGAGGAGGTCTTTGGTCAATAAACAACCTACATGTTATAGGTTCATGCTTCAAATGCTTCACCACCGCTTACTCGTAGTGATATTGATTATCTTGGTGGCAGAATGGATCAATTTGGAGAATTGAAGTACTTTATTCATAATGCTCGTTTTGCTTCCGCGTTTGAAATATTGTCAAAGAGTGTATCTGAACTTCAAAATACTTTTCGACCTCAATCACTCCTACTATAACATTTTAACATCAAAATGTTGACGATATATGAAATTTTGTTCTAAATATTTGTTAAACTTCCTTCAAATGGGCAAAAGTGTTGAAAAATTCATAAAAGTTAAAGCTAGATCGTTACAATATATCTTTAATAGACATGTTTAGTTATCCTATAAGCGGTTTTGCATAGGGCCTCCACTAGCCCAGCTACGGCACTGCTTCTCTATCTACCTGCGTTATGTGTAATAATCCTTTTTTGATATCCCAACTGTGATTAACTATAAAGAAGTTACTAGAAGAGTGGCGCGGCTATAACATCCCATAAATACTAAAGGGTTGCTTGTTAATCGGGTATAGAGTGAAAGAATATAATCATTGCTAAAAGTATTCGTTTGGTTAGTAAAATATTCTGACAATGGAAACAAAATGGCGTCCTAAAGACCATAGACCCATTCCAAGATGGGTGGATGGGTTTATGAGGTTTATTCATCTCTCTCCTTTTTATAACTTTTTTTTATGAATATTTTACTTTAACCTCTTCAATTTTTGTTTGTCTTTTACAAGACTATTTTTATTTTGTTTTTTGCAAGATTCTATAATAATAATTAGTTTCAAATTTATATATAATAATAACATATTATAATATATTTCATTTCTCTTACATTAAATTCAAATCCAAATCTTAAACCAAATCCAAAAATACAAATTCAAAACCCATCTACAGACCAAACAGACCCTCAATTAAACGACGGAAAAACAAATGATTGAAACATAGTAATTTTGCAATCACGCGTATAGAAGTACACGGTACCTAAGAGAATTATCTTTATTGCATAGGTATGTTGAATATTAAGTATTTTATTGTTAGTAGACTCGTATTGTATGTATATCATAATTTGTATTGGAACAAGCCCGTATATTAGTTTAGTATGTCATATTTTTATTTATATTGTAAACCATATCATTATTGATTCATGAATAAACCCTTCTTACCGTATATAGCTTCATTCTCCTTACATTCGGCTACTATTGTTTACAGTGATAATGACAGTGTGGTGTATTTGTCTCTAATCCCGTGCAACATCAACACATGAAACACATCGAGATTGACATCCATTTTGTTCGGGATTAGGTTGCTATTGGACAGGTTCGTGTTATGCATGTTCTCTCACGTTATCAGTATGCCAATAATTTCACTAAGTGACTTTCCATTGCATTATTTGATGAGTTTTGGACCGTTTGGCGCTGCTCTCTCCGCCCAACTAGCGGGAGAGGGGGGCTGTTAGTAGACTCGAATTGTATATATATCATAGTTTATATCGGGCCAAGCCTATATAGTAGTTTACATGTCGTATAATATTGTAAACCATCATTATTATTTATTCAATGAAATAAACCCGTTACATTTACTAGCAATGCACTTTATAAGACATTCAGAAAACTAAGACCACAAGTTTTAGAAGTGGACAACAAACATATAAACTTCATATACTAGACAACGTTTGGAATAGGTTTGCGATCAATCAACGGGCAGTAAGTTAGAGTCCAGTTTGTTAGATAATGATAAAATCCGTAGGTATAATTTTATTATTCACCATTATTTATAATGGCAAAACCTTAGATGCCCTAAACCCACAAAGGGCCGCTTATTTATTCTTTATCATCTCATGATTCGGCGAAATCGAAAGTTCGAACCTGGAGTAGGAAAAAAAAAAAAAAGACAAAATAAAACAATAACCAAAATAAAGCGGATAACTTAAAGTATCCCAAACAATCGTCTCGGGAATAAGAACCTAGATTCGACACCAACAAAAGTCGTCTCGGAATTGATACTCTGGATTTGACACCAACAAAAGTCGTGCCGATAATTGATACACTTGATTCGACAAAAAAAAAAAAAAAAAAATTAAATAATTTTTTTTTTCTTATAACGATAAATCATATGTAGACAAATCTTCAAATCTTGAAGTCTTCAAAGCCAAGGTTGAGATCTATAGTCAACAATGATGGTGGTTTTTTTTTTTTTTTTTTTGAGCGAAGAGTAGGAAAAAAAAGAATATGGTTGGAGATGATTGAGAGGGTTGAAGAGTGTTGGAGATGATTGAGAGGGTGGGAAGAGAAGTAGTAGACGAAGAAGGAGAGGCGGAGAAATAGGAGATGGGAGGTTTGGCGGGTGGGCTTAGGTAGAGGCTACCAACATGCCACATGGGTCTGGGATCGGGCCGCCTCAAACCATGTTAGATAATGATAAACCCGTAGGTATAACTTTATTATTCACTATTATTTATAACCAAGAAACCTTAAACGCCCTAAACTCACAAAACCTGGTACATTTATTCTCTAATACAGTTCACGCTCACCGTTTGGTATTACTTGGAACGTGTCTAAAAGATGCCTGGGTGGAATAAAAATGAGACCTTACATCTTATTCCAGGTTTATCATATAAACTAGACCGAACCAATATTATATGGTCCAGATCGGACACCCCTAGTTTTCGCTAACATAACATTTTACATAGCCTAGAATGATTTATGAAACATGGCCATGGTACATGAATACTGTAGAATTATATCATTCCAAGTAAATTATAATGGGTACAATGTAATGAGTTAATGACAAGAGATTAATGGGCTAGCACTGACATCGAGTAAATATTTAGGCCCAATAATAATCACGTACTGCTAACAAATACAATATACATGCTAGACTTAGGGGTGTTCATGGGTTGGGTAATATCCGAATAAACCGAAAATCAAACCGAACCGAACCGAAAATAACCGAACCGAACTCAGAATCGAACCGAAATTGCAAAACCGAATCGAACCAAATAAAAGTTCGGTTTACGGTTCGATTATGGTTTTATCCATCCGGCCAAAACCAACCGAAAACCAAATTAAATAAATATATATATTTTATATATTTATATTAAAACTCTTTTATAATATATATATAATATTTTTAAGCTTGAAAATTATTTTTTTCAAAAATACATATAAATAAATGAAAAATTATTAAAAAATAAAAATAAAAAAATAAAAATTCGGTTATTTGGTTCGGTTTTCGGTTATTGGGGTTCGGTTTTGATTCGGTTGGAGTGTTGGTTTTCGGTTTTGCCTTGGTTTTCGGTTATACCCAAAAAAATTAACCGAACAAACCGAACCGAACAAACCGATAACCGAACCGATGAACACCCCTATCTAGACTTATAAGTGTGTCTAGAATATGTTTAATAATAATAATAATAATAATAATAATAATAATCATAAAAAAAAAAAAATCACTAACGAATTAGTTATAGACTCGGATAGAATCTTTTAATATACGAGACAAGTTGAGTAATAGATAAGGTTTTATAAATGTGATCTTTCTTACACTTCCATGAATACATGCTATGAAAATATAAGGAAGGTTATTTTATATATCAACTTTTTTTAGTGACTAATCTTTGAGATTAAAAGATTTTATATTTCACTTATTTTTATAATTTAAATATCTTTAAACCATTAATCGTTAGCAAAAATAATTACATCATCGCGACGAAGATTTAATTATCTTTCATGAGGCAAGACTTTGATATCTTTCGAAAAAAAAAAAAAATCATTTTTTTCACGGTTTTCCGTTTTTTTTCGCTTTTCTTCAAACCTGAATTTCGTGAAATATCATATACGATTTAACACTAATTGAAGATCACACGTGATATTAATTTTAAATCACATATGATATGTAATATCATATATGATACTAGTGTTAAATCATATATGATAAATCAAATATGATATACATATCATATATGATTTCACACTAATATCACATGTGGTATTCAAATTAGTATTAAATCATATATGATATTAAAAACAAAAAAAACTTAAAAAAAAGGTGAAAAACACGATTTGTTTTTTTTCAAAAGTATATTAAAGTGCCTATCTATAAAAAGATAATTAAATGCTCGTCGTAAAGATATATATTTTTTCGCTTGACGATTAACGGTTTAAAAGATATTTATATTTGAAAAAAAAGAAGATGAAAGTGGGTTTTTTAATCCATTAGATCTAATAAAAACGGAGGGTGAAGATTGATCCCTTAGTATGTAAAGAAGTTTTTGTCCTCAAATGATCTTAAATCTAATAACATACACACATTTTATATCACAAGCATGGTACCCCGCGAAGCACAGACGATATGAAATATGCAGTTTTCGTCATACTTTGATTTTTAAGCGGTATAAAACGATAGTCAATATTTGATGATTTACCGATTTGACAGTTTTAAAAAAGTAAATGTGAGTTTAAATTTCCGTAAAATATTTTAATAAAAGTATAAATATTTTTAATTATATTCATTTGAACTTAGTAAGAATCGAATGTTTTGTATTATTGTAAGTTTGTGACACTATTTTATTACTAAGTTTTAATGTGTTATTATTGTACATTATAATGTAATTAGTGTAGTGTAGAATTTAATTATATGAATTACTAAATATAATAATATGTGTAAGATTAAAAAAATTAAGTTTTCTATTTATAAAGATCCTAAATGCATTACAGATAAACTACCAGGGTATCATGACGTTACGACGGCGGGTACATGTGATTAAGGTTACACCAACAAAACAAGCGAGCTTATTAACCTGAGAAAAACAAGGCGAAAATGATCTCACCGGCTCGGTTCACCCGTATTTACCGGTTCTGACAATCCTCTCAGGTTCGTTTTCAGACTGTTTTTATTAATTAGCCGAGCAGTAGCGTTACACTGCTTCCAGTTGAAGTCAGTTGGTTCGGTCCAGTTTTTAAAACCATATGTCACATCAACTTGTTTGCATATATATTGTATGAAGTTTTGTGTGTTTCATTATTTTGTATAATATGTAAAATTACATCTATTTTTCATTTTAGGAGTGCTTTAAAAGTAACATTTATTAGAAGAGTTGAAAAGTTAATATGTAGTTATGGTTACAAAGTTTATTTTATTTTATTTTAATTTTTAATATTAAATTACATTGCATTTTTTTAATTATTATTTTTAAATGTCTACAAAAAAGTGATTTAAAGTGTTGTATATAATGATATTATAGCTATACTTATTAAAATTCACATTTATCTATGTGAGTATGTTGCAAGCTATTGATTTTATAGCAAAATCAACATAATTTCATAGCAAAATTTGCATACTATAGCCTTAATATTGTACGGCTTACTTTATAAAATGTCTCAAATGCTTTATAATGTAGTATAGATTAAAATACAATGTTAAGAAGACGGACCTGCTCAAAATACTTGTTTGTCCTAAGTCTCGTGTTGTCTACAGACTTGTAAAAAATACGACTATTAAGAAGACGGATAATAGGCTGGCCAAATTGAAAGACGCGAATTCTAATAAGGTTAGTGCTAATAAGTTCAAAATCTAAGTTGATGCGACTAGTTCAAGTGGTACAAAAATTGTGACTTCAAATTTGTTTGATGTTTCTTAATATGGTTGGAAAATGACATTGGTTACTCACAGTGATTCAGTTAAGTCGAAAGGTGATGATGTGAACTTATATAATATTAAAGATGTTAACTTTGGATTATGAGGATAATGATAGCGAGAATGACGTTGAAAAGGATGATAACGAAACAACGAGTTTTATGGCATCGAAAAGTTTTAATGGTACAAGCTCTTCAAAAGCGGAGGTCGAACGGGAGGAAGAGTTATATGAGCATTGGAAAGATTATTATGATGATAATTCATATGACGATGATGAGGAACACGATTATTTAACGGAATAACAACTATCATTTTGGGACGCTTTCATATTAGTCTTCATGGTCAAATTAGATATTAGTTATATTTAGATCAATTTTAGGTCAAATGTATTCTAGTGGTTAGTTGTGTTTTACTTGTTAACGAAGGTAGTGGTGTCTTTGTTATGTAGTGTGTGTTTGTCAAAAGTAGTAGTAGCAATGAACATTAGTTGTAAGTAAAAGTTGTGAGAAGAATGCCTTTAAAAAAAAAAAAAAAAAAAAACGTTGATAACGTGGCTCTAGGGTTAATCATAGTGTGTAAAACAACTAATCAAATACTCAACGCTCCTAAATGCTACTTCATGGAGTGTTGCAACGTAAGCATTCTGAAAAAATAGATAAAACTATTTGTTGTTTACCAAACGTGCATTAAAAATCACAATGGTCAACACTCACCCCCAGTGCTCTTAAATGCTCAGTGTTAAACACACCCATAAGCTATACCGCCTATATAACAGGCTAAGAGTTGAATTTTACGTACATCCTATGTATTTAAGCATTTTTAAAATAATATATTCAAATCAGGTGTAACCGTGTAGGTATAATCATAATGTGTAAAACAACTTCTTAAATACTCAACGCTCCTAAATACTACTTCATGAAGTGTTGCAAAATGAGCATTCGAAAAAATAAATAAAACTATTTGTTGTTTGCCCAACGTGCGTTAAAAATAACAACGGTCAACACTCACCCTCAAGACTTTTAAATGTGTAGAAAACTAGAAGGGGTTGAATAGTTTACCACTTAAAAACTTTGTTTTGAAACTTATTGAAAGATCAATTGAGATTGATCTTAGATATGTTAATGAAATATGTAATCAATATGTAAAGAGTAAATAAGGAAAGAAATGATCAAACAACAAAAAATTGTTTATAGTGGTTCGGTCTACAAGGACTCTTTCTCCTTGCCCTACTCCACTCCCCGAGTCTCACACTCGAGAGTTGAACTTCACTAGTCCACAAGCTCCTTTCACCAGTGGAGAAACCTTTACACTTCGCTTACACTATTTTCGACACTAAGCTAAATGTCGAGTTCTTTCCAAGGGTACAACCACTCCCACACACAATGTATTTTGAGGAGTAAAATACTAACCACTCACACTCACAAGATTATGATAGTTTAGTACAACAATAAAGTATGAATCAACACAAGATCATACAACACTTAAACAAAAAGACTTCCAACTTCTCGTTTAAGCTTGAATGTGACTTGATCTTCTTTGCTACAAAAGAGATCACTAATATGATATGAAACTGAGTTAGAAAGGTTAGAGAGAAGATATGTATGAGAGTATGATAGAAAGGGATGAAAAACTACTTGGTTTGGCTTTGCTATTTATAGCCAAAACCATCAGCAGGCATCACGGACGGCGGACCCCTTGAAAGGGTTCCATCCGTTATACATTTTGGTCTTGTAGGTCCGACAAAGAAGATATCAAGATCTTGCCAAAGTCAACCATATCTATGCAAGATTGTGTAAGATATGAAGAGTACAAATTTACACAAAATATCTAATGAAATCTTCCAATGATTTCCATGATGCATCACATGATGTCATGTGTTGTTTTTCTATTTTTAGAAATATGCAAATACATAAGTAATGTTTAGTCTTTAAGAAACTAAAGCATTCTAAAAGCTACTATCATACATTATGGTTAGAATCATATTAAGATATGATTAGTCACAATGTAAATGCTTAAATGATGAAGATATTGTTTGAAAAAGCTTGTTTTAATATCTATTAAGCTTGACAAGCTTTAAGCTTTATAAAAATTAAATTTACTTTTGTCGTTAACAAAACTTAGGTATAGATCAAAAATATAAATAACGTTTAATGACGATATTTGTATTAACAATCTCCCTTTGTTGAGGACAAAATATAAATTTTATTTTATAAAAGATACAAAGATTGTGCAAGGGTTATAAAAATATTAGTTTTAGAACTTGAAAAGGAAATGATAATGCAATCAGATAATGTTTGACTTTTTCAGAAAGTCAAAGTCTTCACTAGTTGAGGCATGATGTTGACTTTTTCAGAAAGTCAAAGTATACCGTTGACTTTTTCAGAAAGTCAAGTATTACCAATGAAGTATCATGTTGACTTTTTCAGAAAGTCAATGTATGCAGTTTAACTTTTTCAGAAAAGTCAAATATAACCAAGTTCTATATATTTCTCCCTTTTTTGTCTCAACAAAAAGAAGATGCGATGCGGAATATATAATGAGCCCGAGCCATTATCTCCCCCTTGATCAAAGCTCCCCTTAAATTGGGTGCCAATGGGAAGATACATGGATTGTGAAAAAGCTACAAAAAAGATTTGTTAGTAATAATCATCATTCACAAGCATTTCCAAATACTATGTAATAAGCACCAACAATATAAAAAACACCATTCATTAGTTAAAATTTTTCATGATTTAAAAACCATGAAAAGAGAACATAATGAAGTGTTTTAGTATAATAAAAAAATCCTAGAAAAATAGAAAATAAAATAAAAATAAAAAATGCTTAGAAAAGCTAATCTAGGACCATTCTTATGAGATGGTGGATGAGAAAGAAATGAGTCGCTCAAGGATGTGATTGAGGATGAACCTCATTTCTTCTTGAATTCATGGACCATTACCCGTCCGATCAATGGTTTGGGCGGTTTGCTCACAAGTTGAGCAACCATGCCTAGGGGGTAGTATGGTTGATGAGGTTGTGGTGGTGGAATGGTAGATGTGTTGATGTTGGTGGTGGTGTTTGGGTTGGTGATTATGGAGGCTAGCAAAGCATTTTGCATTTGCATAGTCTCACTTAGTTGAGAATCCACCATATTTTTGAATTGGTGGAGATGTTGGAGTTCCGCTTGAATCTCCTCTCTTGTGGGATTATCATCCCACATGGATTCCTCAATGTCCTCTATATGATGGGACATTGATGTAGGGAGTGGTTGATCCCCATACAAAGGACCATGGATGTCTTTGTGAATGGGGTGGAAGAGAAGAGGTCTTGGCCCTAACGAGGCGTTTGGATCAAACGAGGGTCTAGGAGACTCATGAGCGATCCGCTCAATGGTGCCAAATGATGGCAATGGTGGTGGATGATTGGACCTAGGAGGCAAATCTTCCAAGTCCTCCAAGAAAGGATTTGGAGAAGTAGGAGGTGTGGAGAATAACTCCAAAGGAATAAGGGTTGGAGACTTTGTTGGTGATGGTGTTTTTGATGTTTGGAGAGGTGCCGGTGGTGGTGAGGTTGGTGTTTTTGTAGGTGGTGGAGTGGTGATGACCATGGGTGATTGAGTAGGAGTAGCCAAGGTTAGGCTTGTGTCATCCCTTATGGGAGATGAGATGGTGAGTGGAGAGGATTCGGATGAAGAGCTCAAGTTGACGAAACAACAAGGCCTTACGCTAATCCTAGCGGTTTTCTTGCAAGGCTTGGTGGAAGGTGAAGATTTTGTCATTTTGACTTGTGTTTTTGCTAGTTAATGGTAAGAATGAAGAATGTGCGAAGATGATCATGGTAAAACCTCTTAATTTATAGAAGTGAAAAATTATGGAGAAATGTGTTTGATTTGATGTTAAACCATAGAAGGGATGAGGTTCCTAATGATTTGGAAGTGGGTTAAATGCTAGCCATATCACCCAAGTCAAGCCATACAAGAGGGATGAAGTGAAGAAGCAAAGATATGCAATAAATGTGTTCTAATGATTATAAGATCCTAACAATCGACAGTTCTACGGATTGCAAGGTACCAAAATTTTGGTTCCTTACTTTATGCAAAAGGGCTCCTTGGGTGAATTTTCAAATTTTTGAATTTTGGTGGAAATGAATTTCCTATATGCCTAAGTGTGTTATACTAGTTCTAATAAGGGTACAAACTAGTTAAGATTGACTCACAAGCAATATATGGTAATTTGAATATCGAAGAACCGAAATTCGAAAGTTACTGGAGGATCCACGACACCAAAATTTTACACGGACGGAACCCTTAAAAGGTGTGCATTCGTCCGCTTGCATGAGTACGGCGGTACCATTTCTTATAATGAGGCGGAACCAAACGTTGGTGCCGTCTCGATCCGTCTGCACCGAAAAGTTCACAGAGTGCATTTTCAAGTGTCGGGACATTTCCGAAACCTGAAATTTTGCTCAAAACATGTGACATTAATCATTTCTAGTTAGGAAAAGTAAATAACACATGCACAAACATAATGACGCATAGATTTTGAGCAAGGCCAAGTGATTTTCACATTATAGTGAAACTGGGTAAAATTTGATAGCATACTTGTGTTATCCCCCTGCATAAGATTGTTAGCATACATCATTGTTTCGAGTTATATTATCATCCTACAAAATAAAAACAACCAAATTGTATCAAACATTAAAGATAATGTATTGTTCCAAACATTCCTTAAAACGATTCTCACTTATCCAACTTCTTGTAGATCTTGGTCATCATTCTACCAAGGCACTTGAACATCCCTTTGGTTTGCTTGAACTCCTCTGATTGATTCTCAATCTCGGGAAGAGATTCATAATACTCATGAGGTGGAAGGCGAGAGTTTGAAAGACCATCATCGGAGCTATATGATGATGATGATGATGGAGTTGGAGGTTTTTCTCTCTTGCCTTTTGTCTTAGCAACTCGTTCATCACTCAAAGGTATAAAGATGTGAGGGATGAGCTCATAGTGAAGGTGCATCCCTTTTGGGCTTGGTGGAATTGGTGCAAAGGCTTTATAGAGACGGGTGAGAAGCATCCCGTATGGAAGAGCAACCGATCCTTGTGTTGGAATATCAATCATTCTCCTAGCGATGTAGTAGGCTAAATTGAATGGTTGACGTGTGGACAAGTTGTAGAGCATATGGCAAAGACAAGCATTGATGTGATCCCTATTTCCTATGGTGTTAATGACGTTGCTCTAAGTAGTTCTTCCCATTTCATAAATTTGGGCTTAAGTTTATTTAGCTCCATTCCATATGGATATCGGTTAACTTCTTTTCCTTTTTGGGTGACTCGAGTTGTTTCTCCCCTTGGGATAAATAGGTGCTCACGGATGACATCCTTATTTGCTAGAGGTGTTCAGTAGGGAAGAGAGCGGTCATTGATTGCATCAAGGATGGTGAGTGACCACTTATCCGAGTAGACACATGTCCCTCGGTTGGGAATTCCTAGTACTTGAGCAAAGTTGGTTAAGGAGATGGTGTGGTCATTTTGATTGATCTTAAATCTAAGACTAAACTCATCATCATCATCAATGAAGCCGGTCACACTAGCATAGAACTCTAACACAAACCTAGGACAAATCGGTTCATCGATGTCAAGAAGACAATCGAATTGAATGGCGGCTAGTTCTTGACGGAGATTGGTATTTTCAATGAAAGATGAGTGAATGGTTCTACCCTCATGGAAATACCTTGATTCTAGACTCTTAAAGATTTCTACTTGTTCCTTGGAAAGTCCTTTGGTTTTGTGATGTTTGGGAATGTAGCCAAGGGTGTCCTTGTGATCATAGAATCTTGCGGCTACCATGGTTATTCCTAGGAGCAAGAATTAACATGTTAAAAATGAGAATAAACTTAACGTTTTGGTTCTAGTGTGTGCCTATATGAAAATGATTTGGAGTTGCGGTTATCTCGACTCATTTTATGCACAAAAATGGTTTTAGTGGGTGTTTGACAAATACCATGAGATAACCCAAATGCTCCTAATTCAATGTGGCTTCATTTGAATATACTCGGGAATGCTTATTAGTTATGCAATACCTTTAGTATTCAAGAGCATGCAAGTGATGAAAATCTAACGTTTCTATTTGTATTAACAATGAAAATTGTTTTCCTACAAGTGAGAAGATTTTCAAAATTTTTGACATGGAGTGTTTGGTTATTTGAATAAGGCCTTATAGTCATTATCTATTGATTAGTGGGAAGCATGATTTTTTTATGCAATATGATAATGTAGTACCTAATTTCAATGACTAGTTATGCAATTTGCCAATTGAATTCATATTTAGTACAAAAGTATACATAAACCCGATGTAATGATTTGTAATGATTTTGTGCACAAATAAGAATCCTAGACTCAGAATTAAGAGATGAAATGTCGTTAGGATACTTACAATGATGTTATCTCCAGTGATTAGAGGGTGAGAAGGTGTCAATAATGAACTTGGTTTAATGTTTACACGTTTTGGTAAAGTGGGTTTTGAGGAAGAAGATGTTTTATAGGTAGCAGTTTTGCTTCTGTAGTCACCACGGACCAGACGGTACCAAATTTTTGGTTTCGTCCGTGTTGTCGTTTGGTGCCGTGGCTACAATAGCAGATACAAAACAAAATTGTTTTGTTTTGACTATTCTAATGTTTTAGGCTATGTTTATCCTACATGTTTGGTTCCATTAACCCCAAACGAAGTCTAAGAAGATTAAAAGGTTCTCGTTTAAGAGGCTTAGTTAAGATGTCGACAATGTTGTCTTCGGAGGATACTTTCTCGATTGAGATGTTTCCTTTTTGAACATTGTCGCGAAGGAAGTGATGACGGATTTCAATATGCTTCGTACGAGCATGTTGAACGGGATTTTCTTTGAGATCGATGGCTCTTTATTGTCGCAGTATAACAATATCGTTGAGATGAATTTCGTAATCTAGAGCTTGCTTCATCCAAAGAGCTTGTTGACATGCTTTTCCGGCCGAGACGAATCGGCTTCGATGAGTTGAGATGGCTAAAGCCGCTTGCTTCTTTTGCAAACCATGAGGTGTGACAATGTCCAACAAAAGTGCAAATACCACTTGTACTTTTTCTATTGACATAGTCACCGGCTTGATCCAGTCGGCATACACTATGCTTTCTACACCCGTTCCTTTGGGATACCATAATCCTAAACACGTTGTTTCCTTAATGTATCTAAAATCCTTTTAAGGCTTCTAAGTGTGATGCCTTTGGGTTTTCTTGAAAGCGAGACATAGACAAACACTAAACATAATGTCGGGTCTACTAGCCGTAAGATAGAGTAGCTACCAATCATTCCTCTATATTTAGTGTTATCTACGGATTCACCTTCCTCATCCTTGGTGAGTTTAGTGTCCGAGGACATGGGTGTCTTAGTTGGTTTGGAATCTTCAAGACCAAATTTCTTAAGCATGTATTTTATATATTTAGATTGGTTAAAGAATATGCCATCTTCTAGTTGTTTAATTTGAAGTCCTAGAAAAAAATTTAATTCACCCATCATACTCATTTCAAACTCGTCGTGCATGATTTTAAAGAAATCATCGCATAGCTCTTGACAAGTTGATCCGAATATGATGTCATCAACGATATTTGAATAATGATAATATGTGACTCCTTTTCTTGGTAAAAGAGTATTATCTACTAATCCCATAGTGTATTTGTTATCAATAAAAAAGTCTTAAGTCGGTCGTACCAAGCTTTTGGTGCTTGCTTAAGACCAGTATAATGCTTTCTTGAGTTTGAAGACATGATGTGGTTTCTCAAAGTCGGTAAAACAGGAGGTTGAGTGTCACAACCCCAAATTACATTTTGCGCGGAATTGAATTCACGGGGATGAATGTCATAGCATCAAAGTTACAGTTATATCGAACGACCTAAAGTGTCGCTTTTGAAAATATCGTTTGATTAAGTAAAATAATCGAGTTTACAAAACATAGGTCCCAATATATTTCAATATACCAAAATAAGTTTGTTACAATCAAACGATAATTAAGTGCATAAAATATATGTGAGACGCCGTCATCGCGACTCTATGATAATTCCACATGCATGCCATGAAGTGAATGCCTTAGATACCGAGATAAAACATGCTAAAAGTGTCAACACAATGGTTGAGTGAGTTCATAGAGTTTGGTTGAATTGTAAAGCCTTTAAAGAATGTTCATGCAAAGAAAGGAAAAGTTTTGGTCATTTAGAATAATCCACAAAGTAAAGGCATTGTAAATCCACTCGGCCCAAGTTCGCCCATACAAAACTTGCAACTGTGTGTTCACAACCCACCGCAAAAGTAGTATGTCTAGAAGTCAATTACACGTTATCATAATAGTTCACAAAGCAAAGGCATTGTAAATCCACTCGGTTCAAGTTCGCCCATACAAAACTTGCAACCTGTGTGTTCACAACCCATTCCACAAAATATAGTGTGTCTAGTGGTCAAGTGTACGCTGTCCTAATAGTTTGCACCACGTATATAATAATGTATGCCAGGCAAAGCCCCTAGAATAAATAATATGCTTTCCGTAACATAGTGAACAAGAGGTTGGCCGACCTCTAATAGCGCTATCCATACTACCTACTAATAGGAGACTAACAATGCGAATGTACGAACGGTACATCATACAACTATTAATATACAATTAATAACACTCCGAACATGGGAGAATTTGCACTGCTCCGTACCAGGGAGACTTTATAGTGATGCTCCGAACATGGGAGACTATAAAGTGATGCTCCAATTATGGGAGACTTTAGGTCAAGGTCATAGCACGAACGGTTCAATAAGTTCAAACAAGTCATAGGTTAGTATTTAAGTTCAAGGGTTCCATTCAAAAGTTTGTAATTAAGTTCAAGAGTTTAAGTTGAGTTCAAAAGTTCAAAACAGTCAAAGAGTTCAAAACATATCAAAAGGTTCAAAATAGTCAAGGGTTCAATATTATGTCAAACCAGTTCAAAATAGTCAAAGGTTCAATATAAAGTCAAACAAGTTTAAAATAGTCAAAAGGTTCAATATAAAGTCAAACAAGTTCAAAATAGTCAAAGGGTTCAATATAAAGTCAAACAAGTTCAAAATAGTCAAAAGGTTCAATACTAAATTAAAAGAGATTAATTATATGTCAAAATGTTTTAAATCAAGTTAAAATAGATTAATTATATATCAAAAGAATTAAATCATGTTAAAAGAGATTAATTACATGTCAAAAGAATTAAATCAAGTTAAAAGAGATTAACTACATGTCAAAAGAATTAAATCAAGTTAAAAGAGATTTATTGTATGTCAAAGGAATTAAATCAAATTAAAAGAGATTAATTGTATGTTAAAAGAATTAAATCAAGTTAAAAGAGATTAATTATATGTCAAAAGAATTAAATCAAGTTAAAGTGTTCAAATCTATGCCAAAAGGTTCCTATCAAGTTAAAAGAGTTCAAATATATATATGTCGAAGGGCTCAAAATCAAGGAAAGTGGTTCAAATAATGGTGTTCATAACATAGAGATCAATTTAGTTCGGGCATAATCTACTTACGCACACATAGAGTGAAACAAAGGATATTTACGTTCATATAAGTGTAAAGTAAAAGCAAGTAGTTGAGCATGTATCTCCCAAGTGTTTATAAAACAATTAAACGAGTAAAAGTGGGCTACGAACTCACCATTGCAATAGTTATGATGACAAAGTGGATGCACAGAAATGAGACGCAACTCTCTAACCGCGACCTATTATGAATGATATGATATAATATAAGTCATGAAACAATGTCGTGCATGCAAACTCATATGATATCCATACCACTTGTATATTTGAAAATAATGTTTGTCGTCGAAATATATGTTTATGACATCTCGTCATGTTGTAAAATACTTTACAAGTACTTACGTCGAAATGATATCCTACGATAATCATTTAGTGATTTATTAAGAAATTATAGTTTTTCGTCGCAAAATAGTATAATTTGACAATTCATGAAAGTGACTAAATGGTCTCGAAAAGTTAGTCGTAAAATAGTGAATATCGAGTGTTAGAAAACAAACTCAATGGTTTTGGAAAGCTTGTAGCATCATCTAAAAGTCTTAGCTTTTAAATTTTCTTCATAGAGGTCTCGATCAAGGAGAAAATCTTAGGTAAAGTACGGTACTCGTACTAAAAATATTGTTTAAGGGTAACTTTCGGCAAAGTTTGAGTGACCGTATTTTACTCGTTACAACTCTGTTTGATGAACGGTTGGACGTTTTGGAAAATAGGCTAGACAAACTTACTTTTACTAGAAGACATCATTTTATAAAAGTACTCCACCAATGTTTAAAACGACCCTCAACATGGTCATTCATGCCGATATCTTTGGCTATTAGAAAATATATTAATTATGCTTATATGAAATAGTTACGATAACCTTGTTTAAACGCTGTAATTTAATCGTTACAAGTCCGTTTTCACGTTTTATATGTCCTTAGCTTCAGATTAAAGTATACTAATATTTTTTTTATAACTCGACTCATTTAATAACGCTTAAGACTCATTTTTGACTCGTAAAAGTTTGGGACAACATGCTGAATTTTCTGAAAATATAGTTTTCGTCGTTAAACTTGAAAATAGCATAACTTCTTCGTTATAACTCCGCTTTAACCCGTTCAAGCTGCCACGTTTTCGCTTTTAAAGTATATTTTTCGAATATCTAGCCCAAAATATTTTACAAACTGTCGAAATTTCCAGATTTCACAAATAAGATCAGACCACTATTTATTGTTGTCGAAATGGATTTTTCTCGCGTAAAACTTATTCTAACCACTTCAAACCAACGCCAAAGCTATTCTAAACCTACCATACACCTTCTTAGGGTGTCATGGGTTCCTAAACATCATCAAAAATGATATGTTTCAAGGGATAATTATAGGATGATATATATTCATTTATAGTACTTAAAAACAAATAAAGTGGTATAGATAATCATATAACTTGCATCTTTTTCCTCAAGCATGATAAAGTGACCAAAGTATGAATATGAAAGATGAAAATGATCATGAAATGCTTACTAGTTAATTGATGAGGTTTAAAGAACAAGGGTTTATCCTAATTACCCTAGGTTTTTATTTCAAAACCTTGATTAAGAGTATGCTAGTGTTGTGAAATTAACTTGTCTTGAAAAAAATATGATCTCCTTGCTTGGTCTCTTCTATGGTCGGTTGATGATGAAGGAAATGAGAGAGTATTTTGTTATTTTCACCTTAGGATAGTGTTAAGTATGTGTAGTTTTGTAGAATAATATTAAAAAAAAAACATATAAGTATAATTGTAGTCTTAGATATTTGTACTCAAATGTTGAGTCATGACTTGTGTGTGTCGACATACATGAAAAAAAAGACTTGATGTACTTTTGTATCATTTAATGTATAAGTATATTAGTAATGTGTAGTTATTTAAGGATAGTTGGTAACTTGTGTACATATTTAAGCATTTAGGGTAGCGTTAGCTAAAAATAAATTTTAACGGAACAAAATAAAATATATTGAAGTCATAAAAATTATAAAAGTACATTTCTTACAAAAATTGAGTGAAATAATAATTATTGTGTAGTATTTACGAAAACCGTCGTACTTATATAAATATAACAATTTATATACCAAATAAATTTTAAACACCGGGTAAACTAATAATATTATTTTTATAATCTTAATATGAGTATAAAAATATATCGGAATAATTATTGGAAGTGTCGGATCAAATGTTCAAAATAAATAATTACGCGATAGCATTTATTTAATAGGAAAATGTACATTAACGAACTATGGAAACTCATGCATGAACTAATATGCAGATAATGGTCGTAAGTATAAATTTTTCTCCGAGGATGAATAGTGTTTTGTGAATAGTAAAATTTTGAAATAACTTCTCAAAATATCAACTCGACTTAAAAAACGATGAATAGTAAAATGGTGAATAGTAACCAATGAATAGTAAATTCCCGAGATGAATAGTAAATTCCCGAGATGAATAGTAAATTTGAAAAATGACCGGAAATTGAGAATTGTGACATTCTTCCCCGGTTAGAGGAATCACGTCCTCGTGATTCAATTAATGATAACTATAGTCCGAACCTCGACAAGGGTTCTAAAAGTTTATGCTCGTATATGGTCTAAATGATTATGTCAATGCTCATGCATATGCGTTCCTCATCCAACTAGGTACGTTCCCGTGCTATCGAGACCATTTCCTATCCTAAAGACATGCTCTTTTATGATTAGGTTTGATGAGGCAAGCTTTCCCATTCTCGAGCAAAACCCTCAAAAGATTTTTAGGTAACCGATTTTTACTTAATCCCACAACTCATCTGTAAAACCTGAAAAATCAAAAACATGATTAAAGACTAAATACCCTTGGAATCGAAAATTATAAAATACGAAATACGTTTATAATAGTTTAACGAAATTTAAAACTTAACTTACGAATAATTAAAACCTAACTAAAATGCGACGTGATCGATTTTGCACGACGAAGATTTAACGTCTCGCGTAAACAACTTGGGCCGTGTTTGTTTTGTGTCGTGTGGACTCAAGGGTCAAGACCATTGGTAGTGGGTTTTGTTGTGTTCGGTTGGACTAGGCCGAGACCCAACCCCTCCTCAAGCCCTAAACTAAAATGATACCACTATAAATATAATGCATTTACAAGAAATTGAAACCCTAGTTTTGTTGCCTCTTCTTTCTTTTTCTCCTATTCGGCCGAACCTTACACATTTGTGTCGAGAGCTTTGTTTTCAAGCAAGCTAAGGTATAACATGTTTATTAGTCTTCGTTCGTTACACCTTATGTATATATATTGTAACTTGTTTCGTTTAATGAGTCTTGTGTTTTCTTTTTGTGACCGAGCTGCGTGAACCAAACAAAGACAAACCATAATAATTTAAACCTTATAATTAGTAAAGAGCTTGTTACGTAATAAGTATTATTGAATCGGATCATGTTTAAGTCACGCTATATAGAACCGAACCATGTATATAATTCGGCTAAGGTATAAAAACATGATAACTTGAATATGTAAAGTACTTAGATGAGCTAGGACTTGCGTAAAGTGTTGTGGTTGAAACCCTAGGTTTGAACCGAACCATATAAGAGTTTTGAAAGTGTGTTTAGTAAGTAAGATCATGTGAAACCTAAACCCTAGTTTAATGTGTAAACGTGCATGGGTATAAAAGTTGAAGTATAACATATATATGAGTAAAATATGATTAAGACATGAACGTGTTGAGTAAATAACAAGAGTAATGAGTCATTTATTGACGTAACATATAAAGTAAATGCACATTAATATGATATTAAAAGAATGAGAAAACCCTAGAACATAAATGAGAGTCGATTAGGGTTTGAAACTAAGTGTGTGTTAATTCGTTATTTCGTGTGTGAGTTATGACGTTTAAACTATTTTCACATTTAACCCTAAACTTTAATAAATGACATAATGAACCTTAATCTACGATATTGTTTATAAAACACTTAAGTCTCATTTAATTATAAACCCTAAAGTATTATGATCATTAAATACATTAAGTATGAACACCAAATATTAAAAGATCATTTCGACGATTATGGAATCATAAATAACATGTACGACCGTTATGTGTATAGGTTCGTGAAGAAGGAGTAATCCTTTGTTTTCCGTGATTGCCGATCATTTGCTTTGGAATAAGTGCATGATATTCGACCTTTTCAATGAAGGTTCCTTATAACGTTTTCTTTTCGTTAGCTTTTATATTAGGATTTCCTAAGCCTTTGCTATGAACCCTATTTTGTTTATTTGAGCTGTTGCTTATCTGAACTTTGATTTTTGAATCATAAAACATTTGATTTTGAACTATATGATATGAAAACTTTGACTTTGAAAACATGATTTAATCTTTGATAAAGTATGATCTATGTCAGTTTTGACATTCTAATTTGACCTAAGATAGTTTGACACCCGAGCCAAATAATAACTAGTCATGGGGGTTCCATGCCCGTGTCAATGATGCACTTCGACATGACTCTAGGCGAGAGAGAAGTTCGCCACGTCCCTTATCATTATCCGTTATGAGCTCAAGTTATATTATATTATCAATATATGTTTGTGGGGCGATGGGTGCATCCTAGATCCGTTATATGTTATATATTATATGTTATATGTCAGTATGTTATCGATGATTGATGTTGCGTGCATGCACATCCTTCATAACTCGTAGGTCTCCCTACAAATGTTGCCTTGTGTGATTATGAATATGAATATGAATATGATTATGATATGGCATATGTGTGCGGGCTCGGTAGTTAGCTATAAACTTATTCTATTATTCGATTTATAATTTGAAATGATTATGATTTTGCTATCTTTCTTTCACTTTATTTCGTAATCGCTTTCGTTTCGTATTGCTTTGCTTGTATATATGTTCACGGGCTTTCAAGCTCACCAGCATTTCTTTTCTTCCGGCGGTATCTAAGCATTGGAGCTGGTTTTGCTTTGGGATGAGTCTTGAGTGGACTTACCTTAGAGATATTTAGCTTTGATCTTATGATGCCATTTAAGACTTTATATTTCGGATATTTCATTTGAGTTTATTTTCCGCTGGGACCTATGTATTGAAGTCATTTTGACTTGAATTATTTCAGTATTTATGTTAAGACTTCTTTGGATATTTATGTTTGCTTTAATATGACACCATTACTTGTGATTCCTTTACCCTTGTCGGTTCGGGGCATTACAACTCATCAAACAAGAACTGTCATACGATTAGGCTAAATCGGTTTAGGTAACAACTTGTTTCAAGCTTGATCTGTGCAACTCATCAAATAAGAACTGTCACTCGGATCAAACTGGAAACAAGTGGTTTAAAGAAAATCTTTTGAAAATTTGGCTCGATTATGGAATTGCTTACACATATGAGACTACTACTCCCTTCATTGCATGATTCTTCCTGAATTAGACATAGGTGATCAGGCTATGTATAATTTAGGAATAACTATGCAATGCTTGGACTAATCGACTCATATGATGTTTGGTGTTAAGTCATGAATCCGCATGTATAATGAGTATGCACTTATAATGATATGATGAGATGCTATGATGATGTAGTTATAGTCTAGGGTCAATGATGCAACCTAGTTCTTTATAACCGATGCTCTGATACCAATCTGTCACAACCCCCAAATTACCTGTTTTGCGTGGAATGGAATTCTGAGGATGACCGTCATAGCATCAAAGTTACTGATTATATCGAACGACCTAAAGTGTCGTTTGAAAATATCGTTTGATTAAGTAAAATAATCAGAGTTTACAAAACATAGGTCCTATTATATTTCCAATATACCAAAATGAGTTTGTTACAATCAAACGATAGTTAAGTGCATAAAATATATGTGAGACGCGTCGTCATCGCGACTCTATGATAAGTCCACATGCATGCCATGAAGTAAATACCTTAGATACCTGAGATAAAACATGCTAAAAGTGTCAATACAATGGTTGAGTGAGTTCATAGAGTTTGGTTGAATTGTAAAGCCTTTAAAGAATGTTCATGCAGCAAAGAAAAAGTTTTTGGTCATTTAGAATAATCCACAGAGCAAAGGCATTGTAAATCCACTCAGTTCCAAGTTCCGCCCATACAAAACTTGCAACCTGTGTGTTCACAACCCACTGCCAAAAGTAGTATGTCTAGAAGTCAAGTACACGTTATCATAATAGTTCACAAAGCAAAGGCATTGTAAATCCACTCAGTTCCAAGTTCCGCCCATACAAAACTCGTTCACAACCCATTGCACAAAATATAGTGTGTCTAGTGGTCAAGTGTCTGTTGTCATAATAGTTCACAATATTGCACCACGTATATAATAATGTATGCCGTGCAAAGCCCTAGAATAAATAATATGCCCGTAACATAGTGAGCGAGAGGTTGGCGACCTCTAATAGCGCTATCCATACTACCTACTAATAGGAGACTAACAATGCGAATGTACGAACGTTACATCATACAACTATTAATATACAATTAATAACACTCCGAACATAGGAGAATTTGCACTGCTCCGTACCAGGGAGACTTTATAGTGATGCTCCGAACATGGGAGACTATATAGTGATGCTCCGATCATTGGAGACTTTAGGTCAAGGTCATAGCACGTACGGTTCAATAAGTTCAAACAAGTCATAGGTTAGTATTTAAGTTCAATGGTTCCATTCAAAAGTTTGTAATTAAGTTCAAGAGTTTAAGTTGAGTTCAAAAGTTCAAAACAGTCAAAGAGTTCAAAACATATCAAAAGGTTCAAAATAGTCAAGGGTTCAATATTATGTCAAACCAGTTCAAAATAGTCAAAGGGTTCAATATAAAGTCAAACAAGTTTAAAATAGTCAAAAGGTTCAATATAAAGTCAAACAAGTTCAAAATAGTCAAAAGGTTCAATATAAAGTCAAACAAGTTCAAAATAGTCAAAAGGTTCAATACTAAATTAAAAGAGATTAATTATATGTCAAAATGTTTTAAATCAAGTTAAAATAGATTAATTATATATCAAAAGAATTAAATCAAGTTAAAAGAGATTAATTACATGTCAAAAGAATTAAATCAAGTTAAAAGAGATTAACTACATGTCAAAAGAATTAAATCAAGTTAAAGAGATTTATTGTATGTCAAAGGAATTAAATCAAGTTAAAAGAGATTAATTGTATGTTAAAAGAATTAAATCAAGTTAAAGAGATTAATTATATGTCAAAAGAATTAAATCAAGTTAAAGTGTTCAAATCTATGCCAAAAGGTTCCTATCAAGTTAAAAGAGTTCAAATATATATATGTCGAAGGGCTCAAAATCAAGGAAAGTGGTTCAAATAATGGTGTTCATAACATAGAGATCAATTTAGTTCGGGCATAATCTACTTACGCACACATAGAGTGAAACAAAGGATATTTACGTTCATATAAGTGTAAAGTAAAAGCAAGTAGTTGAGCATGTATCTCCCCCGAAGAGTTTATAAAACAATTAAACGAGTAAAAGTGGGGCTACGAACTCACCTGTTGCAATAGTTATGATGACAAAGTGGATGCACAGAAATGAGACGCAACTCTCTAACCGCGACCTATTATGAATGATATGATATAATATAAGTCATGAAACAATGTCGTGCATGCAAACTCATATGATATCCATACCACTTGTATATTTGAAAATAATGTTTGTCGTCGAAATATATGTTTATGACATCTCGTCATGTTGTAAAATACTTTACAAGTATTTTACGTCGAAATGATATCCTCGATAATCATTTAGTGATTTATTAAGAAATTATAGTTTTTAAATGCAAAATAGTAAAATTTGACAATTCATGAAAGTGACTAAATGGTCTCAAAAGCTAGTCGTAAAATAGTGAATATCGAGTGTTAGGAAACAAACTCAATGGTTTTGGAAAGCTTGTAGCATCATCTAAAAGTCTTAGCTTTTAAATTTTCTTCATAGAAGTCTCGATCAAGGAGAAAAACTTAGGTAAAGTACGGTACTCGTACTAAAAATATTGTTTAAGGGTAACTTTCGGCAAAGTTTGAGTGACCGTATTTTACTCATTACAACTCCGTTTGACGAACGGTTGGACGTTTTGGAAAATAGGCTAGACAAACTTACTTTTACTAGAAGACATCATTTTATAAAAAGTACTCCACCAATGTTTAAAACGACCCTCAACATGGTCATTCGCGGCCGATATCTTTGGCTATTAGAAAATATATTAATTATGCTTATATGAAATAGTTACGATAACTTTGTTTAAACGCGTGTAATTTAATCGTTACAAGTCCGTTTTCTACGTTTTATATGTCCTTAGCTTCGTATTAAAGTATACTAATATTTTTTTGATAAATCGACTCATTTAATAACGCTTAAGACTCATTTTTGACTCGTAAAAGTTTGGGACAACATGCTGAATTTTCTGAAAATATAGTTTTCGTCGTTAAACTTGAAAATAGCATAACTTCTTCGTTATAACTCCGTTTTAACCCGTTCAAGCGGCCACGTTTTCGTTTTAAAGTATATTTTCTGAATATCTAGCCCAAATTATTTTACAAACTGTCGAAATTTCCAGATTTCACAAATAAGATCAGACCACTATTTATTGTTGTCGAAATGGATTTTCTCGCAGAAACTTATTCTAACCACTTCAAACCAACGCCAAAGCTATTCTAAACCTACCATACACCTTCTTAGGGTGTCATGGGTTCCTAAACATCATCAAAAATGATATGTTTTAAGGGATAATTATAGGATGATATATATTCATTTATAGTACTTAAAAACAAATAAAGTGGTATAGATAATCATATAACTTGCATCTTTTTCCTCAAGCATGATAAAGTGACCAAAGTATGAATATGAAAGATGAAAATGATCATGAAATACTTACTAGTTAATTGATGAGTTTTAAAGAACAAGGGTTTATCCTAATTATCCTAGTATTGTGAAATTAACTTGTCTTGAAAAAAATATGATCTCCTTGCTTGGTCTCTTCTATGGCCGGTTGATGATGAAGGAAATGAGAGAGTATTTTGTTATTTTCACCTTAGGATAGTGTTAAGTATGTGTAGTTTTGTAGAATAATATTAAAAAAAAAAACATATAAGTATAATTGTAGTCTTAGATATTTGTACTCAAATGTTGAGTCATGACTTGTGTGTCGACATACATGAAAAAAAAAGACTTGATGTACTTTTGTATCATTTAATGTATAAGTATATTAGTAATGTGTAGTTATTTAAGGATAGTTGGTAACTTGTGTACATATTTAAGCATTTAGGGTAGCGTTAGCTAAAAATAAATTTTAACGGATCAAAATAAAATATATTTAAGTCATAAAAATTATAAAAATACATTTCTTACAAAAATTGAGTGAAATAATAATTATTGTGTAGTATTTACGAAAACCTTCGTAATTATATAAATATAACAATTTATATACCAAATAAATTTAAAACACCAGGTAAACTAATAGTATTATTTTTATAATCTTAATATGAGTATAAAAATATATCGGAATAATTTTTGGAAGTGTCGGATCAAATGTTCAAAATAAATAATTACGCGATAGCGTTTATTTAATAGGAAAATGTACATTAATGAACTATGCAAACCCATGCATGAACTAATATGCAGATAATGGTCGTAAATATAATTTTTTCTCCGGGGATGAATAGTTTTTTGTGAATAGTAAAATTTTGAAATAACTTCTCAAAATATCAACTCGACTTAAAAAACGATGAATAGTAAATGGTGAATAGTAACCGATGAATAGTAAATTCCCGAGATGAATAGTAAATTTGAAAAATGACCGGAAATTGAGAAATGTGACATTGAGCAACATATACTTCTTCGTTAATAAACCCATTAAGAAATGCACTTTTAACATCTATTTGAAATAATTTAAAGTCATAAGCACATGCATAAGCAAGTAATATTCTAATAGATTCGAGTCTAGCTACCGGTGCATAAGTTTCATCATAATCAATCCCTTCTTGTTGATTATAACCTTGTGCAACAAGTCTAGCTTTGTTTCTAGATACTACACCATTTCATCCATTTTATTTGAAAAACCCATTTCGCTCCAATTATAGTTTGATCTTTAGGTTTTGGAACTAATTTCCAAACATCATTTCTAACGAATTGGTTTAACTCTTCTTGCATGGCAATTACCTATGATTCATCTTTTATTGCTTCATTTATGTTTTTCGGTTCAATGGTGGATACAAAACAAAAATAATTACTTTGATTTTGGGCTTGTGACCTTAAGGTTCTTTGATTAAGTTGTCCTATGACCTTTTCTAAAGGATGACTTTTAGATTCTTTGATGTTTAAAATCTCTTTATTTAATGGTTCATCTTCCTTGTTATTTTTAATTATTTCTCGACTTTCTATCATTTGACTTTCAACTAAGTCATCATCTACCAAAGGTGATGTCTTAGAGGAGGTGGACTTTAAATCGAATGTTATGTTCAATGATTCCTCGACTATCATTGTTTCTTTGTTTAAGACAATGTAAGCTTTACTAGTTTGAGAATAACCAAGAAATACACCTTCATAAGACTTTGGGTCAAACTTGGTGAGATAATCTTTAGTATTAAGAATGAAGCATTTACATCCAAAGACTCTAAAATATCCTAAAGTTGGCTTTTTACCTTTATAAAGCTCATATGGTGTTTTGTTTAGGAAAGGACGTATTAAGACTCTATTCAAAATATATGTAGAAGTGTCAACCGCGTTACACCAAAACTTTTGAGGAATGTTTTGTTCATTAAGCATTATTCTACTCATTTCTTGAATTGTTCTATTTTTACGTTCTACTACTCCATTTGATTGAGGTGTTCGTGGAGCCGAAAAGTTATGTGTTATACCATTTGTATCACAAAAGTGTCTAAATTGAGTTTCGTTGTCAAATTCACGACCATGATCCGTTCGGATCGACACAATTTTAACACCTAGTTGATTTTGAATTTTCTTGCTAAGAATTTCAAATTTATCAAAAGCTTCATTTTTAGTTTTCAAAAACAACGTCCAAGTAAACCTTGAGTAATCATCTACTATGACCAAAGTGTATAGGTTGCCTCCGTAGCTTCTTATAGCGGATGGACCAAACAAGTCCATATGTAATAATTCTAGACATTTAGATGTGGACACCATATTTTTAGATTTATGACTACTATGGGTTTGTTTACCAATTTTGCAAGCGTCGCAAAAGTGTTGGTCATATTTTAGTTTTGATAAATTCCTAACTAGCTCTTTTGAAGATAGGTTTTGTATAAGTCTCATATTAGCGTGACCTAAGCGTCTATGCCAAAGAGATGATGAGCTATCATCTAACGTTGTTAGACAAAGTTTGTCATTAGATGTTTTATCTATTTTCATGACGTATATGTTATTTTTCCTAACTCCTTTAGCTACGATGATACCATCTTTTAGTATTTTACTACCATTTTCATCAAATAGTACTTTATACTTTTTATCACATAATTGGCTAATACTAAGTAGATTAAATCCTAACCTATCTACATGAGCAACATTTTCAATAGTTAGGGAGTTATGAGCGATCGTACCTTTGCCAATGATTTTGCTTTTGAGACTGCTATCAAAAGTGACATTACCTCTGTCATACTCTTGGTATGATGAGAAGAGACTTTTGTTGCTCGTCATGTGCCGTGAGCATCCACGATCTTTTATCCACTCATCAGGTTCCAATCCAACTTTCAAGCATACCTAAGAAGCAAATAACTCAAGCATTTGGTCCTCAATATCTCATGGGTCCGTTTGGGTTAAACATACCATTTATTTGATTCATGTATGGAAATGATGGGTAAGAGTTCCATGACATGTAATCTGGAGTTTGATATGGTCTAGGAAAGTTTTGATTCCAACCGTTGTGTTGGTAGTTGGGTTGTATGTTGTGGTTGCTCTTAGGAAAGGGGCGTTTGGCAAAAGGTGTTTTATGTCATTGTTGAGTAGCTTTTGATCTAAATTCATTTTAGCAAGTCCTACTCTCGATGTAACAAATGGTTTTAGTTTAACACTATCATTGGTTTTCTTTGTTACTTTGACAAATTCATTACGGTCCAGTATCACAAACATTCGTCTCATTGAAGTACCCACGGCACCATTTTGTTTAACGGACGGAACCCTTATTTTGGGTCCGTCTGGTCCGTGCTGTACTGTAGCAGTTTTGACAAATTGTTCGTCTTTTTTGGCCATTTTGTTTGACTCTTTGGAATTAATACCTCATTAAATCCTATCCCATTCATGTCCTGGTGTTTTATGGATTTTAAGTATTTCATCGGCAAGAGCGATGTTTTTGTTAAACATTTTAAGTTTAGAATTATGTTCGATTAGAACATCTTGTGTGAGCTTTAGTTTATCTATTTCAAGATTAAGCTCTTGACATGATTTACAACCATCGTCATTTGCTTTTCCCTTTTCTAGTCGTTTTGCTTTTTCTTTTAACTCATAGACTTCATTTTCCAAAAATTCCTTTTTGGTTTTTAAAAATTTATTTTTCGTTATGATTTTTAGACTTAGCTCACACAATTGATTGTATTGTTTTTGCAAAGTGTCATCATCAATAGAAGAATAAGAAGAGTCGGAATGTACCTCGTTTGACTCATGTGCCATTAGAGCGATCTCTTCCTTGCTTGACTCTTCATCATCTTCACTATCACTCCAAGCACCACTTACAAAAGCTCGTTGAGTTTTGCTTTTAGGTGGCTTGGGACATTCTCTATGAGATGACTTGCATCACCACATCTAAAACACTTTCTTTCACTTTTACCCTTTTTGTCATCCCGATCTTTTCGGAATAGCTTCTTTTCTTCTCGAGGTTGTCTTACAAACTTTCCTCTTCTTCTAAAGAACTTTTTAAAGTCTCTAACGGCCATGGCATACTCCTCATCTTCACTACCGGAGCAAGATTCGTCATCATCACTTGATTCCGCCTTTGATTTTAGAGCAACGGATTTGATCTTCTCCCTTCTTCCTTTGATGATCTCCGAATCTTTCTCCATCACCATTTCATGTACTTTGAGGTTACCAATTAGCTCGTCTAGTGACATTTTTGAGAGATCTTTTGATTCTTCAATAGCGGTCACTTTAGCTCTCCATTTCGGATGGAGTGCTCTAAGAAATTTTCTGACAAAGTTTTTACTACGAAAAGATTCATCAAGTGCTTTAAGTGATGTAATAATAGTAGTAAAGCGAGCAAAGCCACAATCAATGGTTTCATCTTCAAGGATAACAAATTGTTCATATTGTTGAACAAGAAGATCAATTTTGTTATCCTTGACTTGTGAATTACCTTGATATGTAACAATCAAAGATTCCCAAATATCTTTGGCGGTTTCACACATAAAATTCTTTCATATTCTTTTCTAGGCAAAGCATTATAAAGCATCATTTAACTTCATTATTTTTAGCAATTAATTTCTTTTGTTCATCAACGAAATATCCTTTGTTGTAGAACTGAAATCCCTTTAACAATAACAAACCAAAGATCTATATCTTTTGATTTTACATATGTTTCAAAGCGGTTTTCAATAGATAAATCCATTGGTTTCAAAGAGTGGTGGTCTTTGCATAGATTGCCCTTCTTTAAAGTTTTCAGAATCCATGGATCATTTCAAGTTTTATAAAATACAAATTATTTTAGAAATTCTTGAGCAACGAGCCTCTGGTACCAATTGTAGAAAACTAGAAGGGGGTTGAATAGTTTACCACTTAAAAACTTTGTTTTGAAACTTATTGAAAGATCAATTGAGATTGATCTTAGATATGTCAATGAAATATGTAATTAATATATACGAGTAAATAAGGAAAGAAATGATCAAACCACAACAAGTTGTTTATAGTGGTTGGTCTACAAGGACTCTTTCTCCTCGCCTACTCCACTCCCGAGTCTCACACTCGAGTTTAACTTCACTAGTCAACAAGCTCCTTTCACGGTGGAGAAACCTTTACACTCCGTTTACACTATTTCCGACACTAAGCTAAATGTCGAGTTCTTTCCAAAGGTACAACCACTCCCACACACAATGTATTTTGAGGACTAAAATACTAACCACTCACACTCACAAGATTATGATAGTTTAGTACAACAATGAATTATGAATCAACACAAGATCATACAACACCTAAACAAACAAGACTTCCAACTTCTCGTTGAAGCTTGAATGTGACTTGATCTTCTTTGCTACAAAAGAGATCACTAATATGATATGAAACTGAGTTAGAAAAGTTAGAGAAGATATGTATGAGAGTATGATAGAAATGGATGAAAAACTACTTGGTTTGGCTTTGCTATTTATAGCCAAAACCATCATGAGCACCACGGACGGCGGACCCTTGAAAGGGTTCCGTCATATACATTTGGTGCCACGGGTCCGACAAACAAGATATCAAGATCTTTCCAAAGTCAACTATATCTATGCAAGATTGTGTAAGATATGAAGAGTACAAATCTACACAAAATATCTAATGAAATCTTCCAATGATTTCCATGATGCATCACATGATGTCATGTGTTGTTTTTCTATTTTTAGAAATATGCAAATACATAAGTAATGTTTAGTCTTTAAGAAACTAAAGCATTCTAAAAACTACTATCATACATTATGGTTAGAATCATATTAAGATATGATTAGTCACAATGTAAATGCTTATATGATGAAGATATTGTTTGAAAAAGCTTGTTTTAATATCTATTAAACTTGACAAGCTTTAAGCTTTATAAAAATTAAATTTACTTTTGTCGTTAACAAAACTTAGGTATAGATCAAAAATATAAATAACGTTTAATGACGATATTTGTATTAACAAAATGCTCCGTTTCAAACACACTCATAAGCTATATCACCTATATAACAAGCTAAGATGTTGAATTTTTTACTTACATCCTATATATTTAAGCGTTTTTAAAATAATATATTCAAATCAAGTGTAAAAAGCTTTAAAAAAATTGTAGTATTCAGTGTGGATATAAGAGCATCCGCAATGGATCAAGTGGTTAAAAGCTTTTTACTATTCTAAAAAAGTCTTTTGAAAGGGTTTTTTGCATTGCAATAAAAGCTTTTTGAAAAGCTTTTGTTGAAAGACTTGGTATGCATCAAGTCTTTCATCCAAACTTTGGCTATTAAATGTCATATGTATTAAATCGTTAAATCGTAGTCTTAAAAACGATCATGTAGACTTTCTAAAGGGTGTTTGATAGCCTCTTATTGAGCTTTATCATGAATCGGTCAGTGGTGTTCATTGTTTGATAAATTTTCTTCTTCTCTTAACTGCTCCACTAAGGGTTGAATGGGCCCGTGTTGAAGACATGCAAAATGGTTAAGCAGTACCAAAGTTACATAAATGACTTCTTCGAGAGTGTCCTCTACCTCATTTTTTTTCATTTTTTCATTTTTTATTTATTTATTTTTTGTTACATAGCCTATTTTTTTCACAACTAATAGTCAACTTTTATATATCTATTTTATCATTTATTTAAAAGGAAACGAGTTATTTCCTAAACGATGAAGTTTTTTTATATTATATTTCTATTCAAGTTAATAATTTTTTTTTTATGATTTCATAGTCAAATTAATAATGAGTTATTTCCTAAACGATGAAGTTTTTTTTTTTTTTTTTTTTTTTTTTTTTTTTTTAATGCCTCAATCTTATATTAGTTTGTAATGTTTTATGATCTTTTGATAAGAGTATTTACATTTCATTGTTTACTCAAACATTGCTTTTTTTATATTATATTTCTATTCAAGTTAATAATTTTTTTTAATCAAACTATATATTCTTTTAAGCAAATTACCAAAAAGGACTTTTCTCATATCCTATTTTCGAAAATGAACTTTTTTTCATTAGTTTACCAAAATGGATCTATCCATTAAGCGCAAGACTCCAATTTTCACAAAGAATAGTTGACTTCAACTTCTTTTGCAGTAAGTAGTACTAGCCTAGTAGGACTAAAGTATAATATAAATGGTTTTATTAGGATAATAAATTAAGAACATGAAAGTGACACAAAGAAAAAAAAAATGATATAAAGGTTTTTACCCGCCCATCCTTTCGCCCAGAAGTAACTCCCTCGCCTAGCCATCTAATTTTTCAAGTTTTATCGCCCGGATCCTCGCCTAGACCTCGCCCCAATCTAACGCCTCTCGCCCAAACTGGAAAACTCAAATTAACCCCTCTCGCCCATGTACTCGCCCAGATCCTCGCCCATCCACTCGCACAGATCCTCGCCCATGATAATTTTCACTCGCCCAAGACAATTTTCCACACCCCATTCCTTGTTTTCTCGCCCACGAAATCATGTGATACACGTGTATGGTTGAAATTTTGTGTTTGAATTAACCTAACGGTATGAGATCTAAAAGTTCATTTTCGTAAAAAGGTTGTGCGAGGGCTTGTTTCATAAACGACTACTAGTTATAGTCCGTTTAAGAAATTCTCTCTATTTTTTTTCTTTGAGCATCATCAAACTATATATTTTGCTCAGACAAAACTAGACAAAGGTTAAATTGGTAATTTAAAGCAACTCAAATTGTTCATTCGAATAATTATCAAACAATCGTTTCACACAAAATCGTTTACTCGGCGTTTGAAATCATTCAATGAGTTTGATTCGTTCGGTATTAAATCATATTTTTTTTATCAAACAACCCCTAAGTTTAGAGTAGCAAATAACGTTGTTAATGAGTGAGTAAAATGTAGTGTCGGCCATGTCTTACGCAAGCACTTTTAAAGTTTAAAATTGCCACATTCAATGAACCGTCAAACCTAAGTTCAAAAAAAAGAAAAATGAACCGTCATAACACCTGTATATGAGTATTATCAACATTCGTAAGTTCTTTGAGAGAATGAAGTTTTGTAAATCAGCTTTTTACACTTTTTTTTATGCTTATTATTGTAAGCCGATGCAACTTATTTGTTACTACGTAGAATCAATGTATTTGAGCAACAGATGAATGCAGTACTCTGTTATGCATATTAACAACGTTATTGCTAGAATCAATGTATTTGAGCAACATATTAATAAAGTCCAATAAGTTCAAAAAATTTAAAATTAGTAGAGTACAAATAATCAGAAATTAAGAAGTATACTCAATTATTTTGTTTGTACCAACTTTGACATTAAAATAGTGAAGACAAGTTCACATGGCAACATGCATGGCCTGGCTTCCAACTTCCCCCACCGCGACATTCATATGCTTTACCTGTTTGCATATTTTATTAACTGAACTTTATAACACTCGTTAACTAATTATTAATCCTAATGACCCCAAAGACATAGGTCAAAGTCATGGCTCGGTTAGCGTTAATTACCATAAGGATTTCATTTGTGATGGTGTCACCTAACATGCTGTATTTATTAGTTTTCTACTTTGAAATCTTGAGTGTAGTGTTTGTTAATGTTTTCTAGACCCTTTTCTGAAGCGGGTAATGGGTTAATTTTAGGAGATAACTAACACAGTTAACAAATAGCATGACTATAAAAAAGAGTTTAAATCGTTAGAAAAATGATGTTGAAAATGTGATATTAATTTTGTATCGGGTACCATTATAGAAAGTGATGGATCAGAAGAGACCAACAAACTGCTAGAGCAGTTGATTTTGAACGTGAGTTGCCCTACCTCATATAGTAGTAATTCATTATTGATATGACTTTGCGATCCACTTTATAGATCTTGGATTTTTGAAAAAGGAAAAAAGAAGATTTGCTAAACACAAGTTTGATTCCAAAGTTAAATAAACTCGTAATAATTACGGAGTATATACTTTCAATCATTTTAAAAATGATAAGTGATAATCATGAAATATTTGATGTTCACTAAATGTTAATTATGTAATAGTAGAATGCTTAAACAAAATAAGGCTGTGTTTATCATATATCTATATACTTTATGCTTTCATAAAGTGAGTAGGCAAATGATACGCATTGTTGTATTTACCTGCAGTGGTGAAATGTATTGCAGTTTAAATTTCAGTTTCAAGATGTTAATTTATCCATGCATTAGGCTAATCATAATGGTTTGGTTAGTTGACCCTCAACTACCGAATTGGTGATCACAATATCCTCACTAGCTCAACTGGATTGGTGACCGATCCCTTACAACTTTTTAATTGTTTTGGTTTGTCAGTCAACCGCAACTTTCATTCTCTTTTGCGTGTGTGAGTGTTTTTGGTTGTGATTGCGGTCACTTTATTAAAAAATTGCGGTTAAATGTAGTTTTGAAGAAAGAAAGTTGTTATGACGCTTATGTGGCAGGAGGTGGCCACAATATTTATTGTTGTCATTAGTAGTGTGACGTTAACACCGAATCGACCATATATGTATTACAACATTTATGTTAAAGATTTTCATGAAACTTTTTAAGTTTTATAAGTACCTTAGGTTTGAAATAGACCACAAGTCTTGTCGTCTCTGTGTCAAAAATATGATTTTCAATACATTTAGCAAAAACAACAAGTTAAAAAAAAGCTAAAAACAGTATAATACAGAAATTAGCAATGAACACATCTAAGACCAATCACAAACTTACTAAATCATGTCTTGATTCAAGTTTATTTAAACATAATACACAATCAATCTGACATAAAGCTACATTGAGAATTTGAGATACATCATATATATTCATGAATCAAGAGATGTTCATTAACAATAATCCACCAACAAAAATATAACAACACTTTCCACTTAAAAGTAACTCAACAAAGAGAAAATTTACCAAGATAGGCACATCTTGACGTGCAATATTAACATTCCTTAAGATTCAAATAAAATTATATTTAAACAAAAGCTAGAAAATAATAAATCGCACACAACATAGTGCACCATTAACCCAACGGTAACAAATCATAAACCGATACGACACCGTATTTTCAATTCGCCGCGACTAGCAAACCCTCATTAGCGGAGAGCCACAAAGACAATCATTATTATCAAACGACGACGCTTCAAGATGATCAAACGGAAACCCTAGAGGAATATTCCCACACAAATGATTATTACTCAAATCCAAATGCCCGATATACCTAGCCGCAGTTAAACTTTTCGGTATCGCACCTTTTAACTTATTAAAACTCAAATCCAACACCGAAAAATAACTGCCCGCGGTAAAAACATCGGGTAAATAACCATCAAGTCCATTCCTACTCAAGTTCACTATATTTAACCCACCGTTACTTAAAATACTTACGGGTATCTCCCCACTTAATTTATTACTATCCAAATTTAAAGTAGATAAAACCGACATTGAGCCGAGTTTATTTGGTATCGAACCAGTCAGCTGGTTCGATGACAAATCTAAATCCGCTAGCCGGTATATTCCAGAGATAGACTCTGGAATAGTACCGGTTAGCTCATTACGGTTAACTAAAGCTCTACTCATCATTTTTAGTTTTCCTATATCTTTAGGAAGCTCACCACTTAGCTTATTATTGCTTAAATCTAAATGCATTAAGCTCGATAAGTCGACGATAGAAGACGGAACTGGACCGGTTAGTCTGTTATCTGCCACGTTTAAAACCGTTAATTTAGTTAACTTTCCGATATCGGAAGGTAAACTTCCGGTGAGCTGGTTACCAATGAGGTCAAGGATACGGAGATGAGGTAAGGTGGTGATACACGCCGGAATCTCGCCGGAGATTGTTTTCCAGTCGGCGACGATGAGTGTGGTGAGCCGGTCTAGTTTACATAACGAAGGTGAGAGTGAACCGGTCATGTACCCAGACCGGCCGGTTTTCTCTAAAGCTTCTGATTCGCCACGTAGGATAATGTCATTGACCCGACCATCAGTCGGGTCACACGTGACACCGGCCCAATTACTGCAGCAATTGTCGCCGGTCCATGTGTTGAATATGCCTATGTACGGTTCGGTTAGACCCGATTTAAATGAGAGTAATGCTTCGCGGTCTGATGGTGTGCATGAGTTCACGGCATTTGCAGTAGCTGTTAGCAGTAGCAGAATATAAACCGTGTTAAGTTTCATTTTTTGGTTTTGTTTGTTAAGGATGTGTGTGCTTGGTTTTTAAGTATGTGGGATATATACAATGGAGTTTTAAAAAATGACACTAGAAATAAAGGTTAATTACGAAAAAGGGACTAAGGGACAGTTGATTTGTCATTTATGTCGTGGGGTGACTTAAGCACGTGATAACTGAACATTTATGTTCTTATTTAACAAACGTCCTTGTGTTCTTAGCTGGAATGGTACCGAATTATACATGGAAATATTGATTGTATCGGCTCTGCATAATACTCATATGAGTAAATTACACCGTTCGTTCTTGTGGTTTGTGTTGATCGCAGGAGTTCGTCGCTTTGACCAAAAAAGTTCTTGTCGTCCATCGCTTAAGTAAGCGAACGTTATCGCGCCATTAGTCCCTTTCTCAACGGGCCTCTTACTGATCGTTAAGTCTTGTTTGCACGGTATAATCTTCGTTTCAACACCATGGGACGAGCAGTGCGAGACGAGCGGTGTTGTTTACATTTTTGTCACTTTTACGTTTTGTCTGCTTCTTACGTTTATTCTGTTTCGTCCGTTTCTTACGTTTCGTCCATTTTAATGTTTTCATCCGTTTTTTACGCTTTCTCGTTTTGTCCAGTTTCTTACGTTTCATCCGTTTTATCCTTTTTCATCCGTTTTGTCCATTTTAATCGTTTCTTCCGTTTTCTTCGCTTTACTATGTTTTTTACATTTACGTCTTTTACGTTTCATCCATTTCTTACGTTTTGTTCATTTCTTACGTTTTTCATTTTCTTACGATTTACTATGTTTTTTACGTTTCGTCGGTTTTTACATTTCGTTCATTTTCGGCGTTTTCGTCTATTTTACGTTTTCGTCGGTTTCTTACGTTTTCGTCCGTTTTCTTCGTTTTCCTCTTTTTACGCTTTCATCGATTTTTACGTTTTCGTCCGTCTTTTTATGTTTCTTACGTTTTTTCACGTTTTTACAGCTGTTTTTCGAAAGCCGTCCGTTTTATTACGTTTTCGTTTTTTACGTTTTAAAGCGTTTGTTTTACGTAATAAAGCGTGAAAGAAAACGACGAAAACGTAAAAACCGATGAAAACGTAAAAACAGTAAAACGTAAGAAAACAGACGAAAACATAAAAAAGGAAGCGTAAGAAAACGGACGAAACGTAAAAACAGACGAAGACGTAAGAAACGGGCAAAACGTAAAAAAAGCGGCGGCGTAATCGCGCAGATAAAAGCGGATGAAAAGGTAAGAAAGCGGACAAAACGTAAAAGCGGAGTAAAGCGTAAAAAGCGGATGAAATATAATAAAATGGACGGACGTAAAAAGACAAACGTGAAAGCGGACGAAACGAAAAGCGAAGTTAAAAAAGAAAGCGTAAGAAAGCATTTAAAACGTGAAAGCGGACGGCGTAAAACCGAGGAAAACATAAAAAGCGGTAAAGCGTCGGCGTAAGAAAGCGAGCGGCGTGAAAATGGACGAAAGTGTAAAAAAAGCGAAAACGTAAGAAAGCGGACGAAACGTAAAAAATGAGCGCGGCGTAAGAAAATAAATGAAAATGTAAAAAAAGCGTGGCGTAAAAAAGAGTAAATCGTAAGAAAAGCAGACAAAACGTAAGAAAATGAGCGGCGTAAGAAAATGGATGAAAAAGCAAAAAAGGCGAAAATATAAAAAAAACATAGTAAAGCGTAAGAAAAGCGGAAGAAAGCGGACAAAACGGATGAAAAGCGGATGAAAGCGTAAGAAAGCGGACGAATACGTAAAAAGCGAGTAAAGCGTAAAAAGCGGATGAAAACATTAAAAATGGACGAAACATAAGAAAGCGAGGCGAAAGCGTAAATAAGCGTAAGAAAGCGGACGGAAGCGTAAAAAGCGGAGTTAAAAGTAAGAAAGCGGACAAAAGCGGAAAAAAGCGGACAAAAAGTGTAAACTACACCGTTCGTCCTTGCAGATTCGTCATTCTATGGTGTTGAAATGACGATTATACCTCGGGTTAACAAGACTTAACGGCGTTAGTGGACTCCGTTAAAGGGAGGGACTAATGGCGCATAACGTTTGCCACTTAAAGATGGGCGGTCAACTTTTTTGGTGAAGGATGACTCCTGCGGTCAGCGCAAACCACAAGGACGAACGGTGTAATTTACTCTACTCATATGGTTAAAATGTGTTTAATTATCAAGTTGTATAATGTAGAAGTTAATGAACATTTAGGTATTTTAGGAAGTAGATTGCGACTATGTACTGTATGAGATTGAGGTGGCAAAACGGGCAGACTCAGGGCACGGGCTTAAACTTTCACGAGTCAAACAGACTCATGTTATATCAATTGTTTAGAAAATACCTAAAACAAAGAAAAGAGATTACCGAACCAATAACACCGTTTATATTTAAATAACTACATATGTTATATTTATAAAACATAATAAATGAGCTTAGGCCATAGCTAATACTAACAATGGGCCTAATCACAAAATAATCTGCTCACACTATGTTTAAAGATTGTATGGACATGAATCAAATTTCTAGTGAATTTGTAAGGAGTGAAGGTAGTGTCACATGGATGGTCCTGTACATGACAACAAGGCTTTTAGGGTGGTTGCTCAAAAGCAAGATAACACAAAGAATAGAAATGGGGGACCTGTGCATACTTAATGTATGTACGAGAGTTTAGATATATTTGAGTAAGACCGATTTGCAAACGTATTGAAAAAGTATATGCATTGTATGTAAAGCAGTAAAGGGAGAACTATTTCCCATACCAAGGCATTTAAAGAAATATGATGTACAACCATCTTTAAATGATCAATGTAATATTAATTGACACTGGTACCTTTCGATGTGTTTGATCATCAACAACAATAATACTCAATCTACTTATAAGAGATAAGATGCATGCTAGTTTTTTTATCTCATAGTTCGAATATATATATCAACTCTTATCTTGCGTACCTTTTTTTAATTCAAAATAATGATGTAATTGTGGGTAGAATCATATAAGTGAAAAGTAAGGGTGAGAGGATTAGGTTGGGAAGAACGTGAAATGGTATTTCTTATCTCAATTTAATCAAAAGGGGTTTATGGGCAAAGCGAAAGTTACTTGATTCGGTCAAAAGTAAAACTTGCAATCCTGCATGTTAAGTTGATGTACATATATTCCATTTGAGTGTTAGATCTGAAATGTTGTTTTTATTTTGGTAAGGTATTAAATAATCAAAATTTATCAAGTACCAGAACACTGGTTAGTGTATATTGCTTATTGAAAGCAAATTTGATCATGTAATGGTTTTGTTCATGTACGTACATGTCAAGTATCGTCTACTTTATGTAGTGGTCGTATGCATATTGAATGGTAGATCGACCAACTAAAAGACCCTCACAATAGCATGTCTTACAACCAACATTGGAAAAGCAAGATCGTTACATATCTTAGTTGGATCTTTCGCATGCGGCGATAAATATAGTTATATAATAAATATAGTAAATGAATTCTTAACCCAATTTCTTACCATGATTCCCTACCTTGTAGTGAATTCATTTCACATCACTCCAAATGATATATCATTAGTTGTATGTGTTTGTTTGGGTTTTAGTATCTTTCCGTGACATAATTATTCCCGTATAAAAAGGCGTTCACAATCTCTTTCCGTCAAACACTTTCCCAAAGTAGATAATTTAATAAATAAAGTTTGTATTGATTGAAATAAAGGTTAAAGTTACAAAATTTGAATCAAAATAAAATAGGCCTCTTAAAAATGTAAAACTAAAAACTCATAAAAATATATCAAAATGGATGTTGAATTAAAAAGAAAGACAAAATTTTAAAAAATATGGTGAAATTAGATCGTAAAAAATAAACAATTAAAAGATATTTAAATTTAAAAATAAAAGTGATTAATTAGTTAAGAAGTGGCGTATGTCATTTTATTATGGAGATCTTTATTTTAGTTTGTTAGAGCTCATCCTTTTGTTATTTTTAGTTAGAGAAGTGGCGTGTCATTCGATGATTGGACTCTTATCTTAATTTTTGTGGGCACAAATTAAATCATTATATAGTCTCCGTAGTATAGAAGTATAGATATAGATATACTTATTTTTTTCAACCAGTAACTTAATGTCCTATAACTTTTGAACAACAAAAGGAGTAATGACGCTCCTATAGGTAATTGCAAACGTATGGACTTATGGGGTGTAAACGAGTCGAGGTTTTCTCGACTAACTCGAGCTCGATCATGTTCAAGCTTAGTTTTACAAGCATCCAGTCAAGAAAATGAGCTCGAAATATTTAACGAGCGGAGCTCGAGATTTTAAGTGATATATATGTTTTCTATATATATTATGTGTAATTTAGGGTTTATATGTAAGTACACTTACTTATTTATAAATGTATTGAACTTTTCGAGTTCGAGCTAAATCTAAATCTTATCTTATACTTTAATTTTAGTTGGTTTAAAAAATAAATCATTACGTAGTATTATCAAGTAAAGTTGAGCTCCACCAAAATTTAAGTCTTTTACTCTTTTACACCTCTATGATAAAGACTCGTTGAAATTTATCGGTAGAAATTCAATGCCCAAACATATTATATCGAGTAAAGTTGAGCTCTGCCAAATTTGAAGTCTTTTACACCTCTATGCAGTCATGCACGAGACAATTTAATTCGAGTCAATTTTTTCAATGAACAATTTAGCTTCACCTTTATCAAAATGAACCCTCGAAAGGAGAGTTACAAAAATCGACACGGCGACAATTGGGAGGGCGAGCTAGTATTTTGCTCGCTGTGTATTATGTCTTTTAGCGAGCCGGCGAGCAATTGGAGAAGGAGAGCTCTCCGTGTATTTTGTCTTTTAGGGAGCCTGAGAGCAATTGGGATGGAGAACAAAGCATTTGCTCTCCGTGTATTTTGTTTTTAGCGAGCCGAAGAGCAATTGGAAAGGAGAGTAAAATATTTGCTCTCCGTGTATTTTGTCTTTTAGCAATGATATCATTTCAATTTCATCATACACCGCATTTGGACCACAAATTGGCGAGCAAATCTCAATGCTCGAAGTGTCGATTTTGATTAACCATTTTAAAAGTGTTTATTTTTTTAACTGAGTGTGAGAAGTGTTTTTTTTTTTTTAATAATTTGTTTATTCAATTCAAACATGTTTTGACAACACTCAACGTTAATCGAGAATTAAGTATATGTTGCTAAAATATCAATAGTTTAGTTGATGCTTGTTCTTATTACGACTGCTTTGTAGTTTTTTTTCATACAATCTAGCCATCTAGGCAACAAAATGCCTGACAGTTAGATAAGATATACTCGTATAGAACCAAACTCTTTATGGGTTTAATTAGAAAGAAAAAGTGAAAAATCTCATGAAATATGAATCTATATGCTAAAAGAGTACACTAATATTTAAAAGTAACGTGGTTATTGTCGCATTTTATCTTTTTAAAAGAAATGTGTTATTGAAAGATAAGGTTAAAGAGTGAAAATGTGAAGGACAAACAAGAAACAACACAGTTTACACATGGGCACGCATTGAAGTTGTAGGACAAACACCTTGAACGAACCAAACCAAGACACGTTGCCCGTCATCGACAAAGTAAATTAAGACCGACATAAGTTCAAGTAAAAACGAAATTTCGCCCATTTAATTGGAATCTTGTTTCTTTTTTAACTATAAAAATTTGGCTCCACATATTTTATATTTTGTTCATTTGATTCATGGCTAGAAGTCTAGAACATCTAGCATAGATTTGATAAAACCCTAGTTTAAATTAGAGTAAATTACACCGTTCGTCCTTGTGGTTTTGCGTTGTGCATGAGGTTTAGTCCTTTGTTAAAAAGTTCTGACCGTCACGTCGTAAGTGTGAATCGTTGTCTGTAGTTCGTCCTTTGACCAAACGACGTTAAGTTTGGCCAGTTAAAAGCAAAATCGTGTGAGCTTGCGTGAGAGTAAGTCGTCGTTCAACACCATATGGACGACGGTGTAATTTATGTAGATAAGACCATGTGGTATATCACCCACATCACCACACACAAACACATATCATCACCTCCATTTTCATCTTTCTCTCTCCTTTCAACCCTAGCGCCGGCCAACCTTCACGCCACCACCACCGCCACACGCCGCTCCCCAACTACACCACCCACCTCAAAACACTCCACTCACTTCCTCTACCACGATCCCCAGGCCCACTCTCAACCCTCCCCTCCCCTCGACGTCACTCATGTGCCACCTAACACCACCACAATGCCACCACCGGTCATTTTATTGTGTCAAAGCGAAGGTAGGTTCGAAAACTCATGACTTTGACTCGTTTTGTTGGTAACTCGTGGTGAGTCACGAGTTGACTCACTATCTTGTTGGGTTTGATGTATAAAACATGGAAATGGATTCTTGTTAAATAAAAGCGTGTTAAATCTTGTTGGTATCCGTGTTTGATTAGCGTGTCGTGTCGTATGTGTCATGGCAGCCAAGCCGAGAGCCATGGCTCGTTGTCTGAGTCGAAATAAGATAATGTGGCGTCGGGTAGCTTGTCACCCATGGCTCGTTGAAGGGTGGTGTTGGAAGAGTATATGGAGGTGGCATGGAGGCGGTTCGTGGTGGTCGAGAGACGGGTGCTGGTGAATGAAGTAGTTATGGTTGCCATATTTTTTTTGGTGAAAAGTGTGATAAGTGTTTTTTTTAAGGAGTGTGTGAAATTTGTGATGATAAAATATATGGATGTGAATTTGGAGTGTCTGCTGCAAATATGTCCTCTGTTATATGCTGGGATTGAGTCTCAGTGTGTCTACTGCATAATTACTGGAGGCTGCTTTTCTTTTATCTGGTCCCCTCGAATATTGTTAGTGAGAGTTGTTATTTGGATATGCAAGTGGGAAGCTACAAAAGTCAAGATTTATAGTTGGTTGTGCAAGTGTCATTTTGTGTTGTCTAGTGACTGCAGTACTATTTTTGTTTTTAGTCTCTTCCAATGTTTAGTTTTAAGTCAGGTTATAGATTTGGTTGAGGCCACTGGGTAGTTTGTGTCAATTTTACAAAGAAGAGGGGCGCGGTGTAACTTAACCTGGGGTATTTCGTCATTTTACCTCGTATGCAAGTCGCATGAGGAGTTTAATGATCAGCTGCGGTTTTGGTCAAAGGGTAGTGGCGCATAACGTTTCACATTTAAGAGCGACGGTCTGATTTTTGGTCGAATAAATTAGCTAAACCTTGCGGTCAACATAAACCACAAAGACGAGCGGTGTAATTTACTCTTTAAATTAAAAGATATATATGTATATCAGGGTATTGTTAGATATTGATTTATAAATTTTATGATTTTTCTAGCCACCTAAATCCCTCACAATATGTTTAAGACGAGAATTGAATGCACAACTTTTAAACCTTCTACACACCCGTCGAACAAAGACTTATATGGTTTACAAGCGAGGCATTACTCGTTAGTATGCTCTTTGACTAAACATTATTGAGATGCACATCGGATGATCTTTAAGTGATTTAGGTAGTGTTTGATAACAACTTAATGTGTTTTAATTGAAAAATAGATAAGTTAATTAAGTCATCAAATGAATGTTTGTTTAGTGCTTATAACTAACTTGTGACATTTTAGAAAAAGTTATGGAGATGAGGGTCTACAAATTAAGTCAGATTCGCTTTTATCCAAATTTTACATATTTAACCCCCCCCCCCATTTCTTAAGGAGGTGATCTTCATATATTTTTGATTAATGCACGATAATTGTGCATTCAAGATTGTCTGGTACAAACTGTAATGCATGATTATAGTGCATTAATCAAAAAAAATAATGATATCAATCCATTCTTAATTTTATTTCAAATAAAAGGTATATGATAATTTTTAATTAAGAAATTTTATTCAAGACACAAAACAAACAACCATTTATTAATTTAAAAGCAGATAACATATATTTAGACAAACACTTTAATTTAACATGACTTAATAAAAAAACTAAACAAACAAGGCCTTAGGAGGGAGGGAGTGGAACCCAAACCCAACACTACCCAAATTGCCACATCACCTCTATCCAATAAAAACCCTTCAACTCAAAACTATCCAATTCTACCCAAAAACTAGGGGTGTGCATGGTTCGGTTTGGGTCGGTTTTTTGCTAAAACTGAAACCGAACCACAATGTTCGGTTTTTGTAGAACCCAAAACCGAAACCATTCGGTTTTTGTCGGTTTGTTATCGATTTCGGTTCGGTTTTTCGGTTTCTAACCGTTAATATTTTGGTACGGCCAAATTATACTAACAAATTTGTTTTACGTACAAAATTAGTTATTCTTCTTTACTTTTTTTTTTTCAATTTAAGCATAATAATATTTATTGCATAATTCTACAATTACAAACATATAAATGAGACATACACATACAAGTGAACATACACGTAGTATAATCATTATCGAATACTTATTGATATATTCACACAAAACATGCGACACGACAAACACACATATAAAGATAAACGTTAAGATAACTATATTATAAATCCACTCACAAAAATGAATATGAATTTATAAATTTGATTCATTTAGTTATTTAATCATATTATATTAATTAAATATTATTATATAATAAAATTGGTTCGGTTCGGTTCGGTTTTTGCGGTTTGGTTTTGGATGAAAACAAAACCGAACCACATTTTCGGTTTCGAAAAGGTAAAACCGAACCATCGGTTTTAGTTTGATCGGTTTTCGGTTCGGTTTTCGGTTTTCGGTTCGGTTCGGTATTTTCGGTTTGTTTGCTCACCCCTACCAAAAACTACCCAAATTTGAGGGAGTGGTACCCAAACTACCCAATTTCTTTTATTTTAGCTCCAACTAGCCGTTGGAATCACTTTTGACCTTGCACACACATTCGGTTTCACAAGTGGCTAACCGAATTCTCCTACCCGATTCAGACGGGGCGGTGTTGCCGAAGAACCTGATCGGCACCGACCCCAATACCGAACCCACTCCCTCCTCTCTTAGTTCCTTCAATACATACCGCGAGTGGTAATGTAATGACTAGTTGAAGTACATACCTTTTGCACTTACGTTTTAATGTAACTCATATATTTAAATGTAAGCTCATCAGTTATATGTAGTGTTTGAAGGTTATATATTTCAACTACAATTTTATTAAAAGATATTTATCAGGTTTTAGAGCCTTAACAGCGATACTTATCGGGTTTGGGGCGGGGAGCCCTCCCCGCTCAAAACATATATATAGAAATACATATATCTATATGCAGAAAATATTGTGTTAGTATTTACGTACTAAAATAAATTCTCTAATTTTCGCTAGCTTTTATCTTAGTGATATTGAAAATTTTGATCATAAAAGCTTGTTTTGTGTTATAATATTCCAAAAAAGTTGTGTTTTATGACATGAGTCGTTATTTATGTTAATACCAATATGAAGACTTGATAAGGCCAACACCTAATTATTATTAACTAGCTAAAAGACCCGTGAAATTCACGGGTATTTTAAAGTAACATAAAAAAGAGTAGTTAATGGCATTGTGTATTATGAAGTTAGAGGTTAGAAAGAAACACATTTGAATAAGCAAACATAAAATATAAAGTTGGTAACAATGAAAAATACATTATATGAAACACAATAGTTAAATAACAGATAAAGAACATAAACACATTCAATCCCTTTTTCTACTAACCCGAGATACGATGACATGTAGATGTGATCACAAAATGTGTAGCACTTCTTTATAAATCACGTTCGTTGTGCTATTCATGAGTTTTCCATCCTCATCACAAATAACCATGTCCAATCCTTTTTTGCTCCTAACGCTGGAGACGGCTATATAATTTGCTCATATGCAAAAACAGGCTATTGCAAATACAAACCTACTTGTCCAAGAGATTGTCTATCACTTTTTTTTATCATGATCACGAAAAAGACGGGCACTTGGAAGTGTTTTCTTACAATCTTTAACGGAAATCGTTTATCGTAAGTTGAAATTTTCATCTTTGCGATAAGCGCTCATTTACCAAAATGGCTTCTGATGATTATAGTGGTTGGATGCAAGTTTTCATCAACCGGGGTACACGAAGTCTTGTTCCCTTTCACAAACCATTAGATTGATCGATATTTCATAACACTCACTTTCATTGTAAGTCTATGGGTCGACACCCTGAATAATTTTAGACAATTAATAAATTTTGTAGATAATACGTCTTCGTTTACTTGTTCTGTTTTTCAATTTTCAAACACTGATGCAGTCACAAGTACGCGACTTATTCACCCAGAATAACAGAAAACATATGATCATTCTCAACGTCTACAACCTCATTTATAGGAGCAATTATGGCTTTTTATGTGAAATATTTGTGTTCATTAGTTATCCAACATATTTAGATAAGTAAAGTTCATAATTAAGGCTTTTGGATTAGTTGAAACCTTAATGATCATTTAATCATGTATGTCGATCCTAACTGCGCCATCATTTGCATCTCCGAGCTTACCAACTATTGGCTTTAGAATCCATTCAGTGGAGTCTCTAACTTTCGCTGGCATCTTCAGAAGAATCCACAATCATCCAAATAATTGCGCTTAACCGCAACACTTTACAATGGTCCCACAAGTAAGAATGTTTAGAAGTGGTTCTAACAATATCTCGCCGGGGTTCTTTTGGAACAACGGGTATGAACTGCCGACAATGCCACTAAAAACAACATTCATGTTGCTGAACAAAGCATCTAGGTTGTAATGTTTTTACTTACACAAAATGTCCTTTAATAATTTTTCTAATGCCTCGAAGCAATGCATGTTAGTCATTGACCCTTCATCTCAGATAATTAGTTTGAATTTTGCGCAGCTATGCAGCAAGATCATTTTTTAGGATTGTGGAACATGTAGAGTCCTTAATCCTCATTAATGTTGATGGGAATTTTAAGTCGTGAATGTGCGGTTCTCCCACCAATCATTAACAAAGATTAAATGCCGCTAGAGGCTACGTGTAAAACTATATCACATTTATGTCTTATCGCGACCGCGAGTGTCTTTGATAAGAAAGTATATCCAGTTCCACGTCCGTATAGAAAAAGCACCTCCGTTATATGTCTATACGGAGTCCATGATGGTGTCAAGAAAACCCTTATGTTCTAATGTTAAACATCTATGTAGTTGCGAATACACCCTTTGCAACTCGACTGGATCAGATATCGATATCTGGTTACCAAAATCTGGTATGAACCTATCATTTGGATATGGCATGTCCTCAAATTTACACAAAGAGCACCTTATTTTTCTTTTCTTTTTTTTAATATGTCGAAGATAAAAGTTTTTTTTGGAAGATTAACGTTATTGTATTATAGAGTAATCTACTTATTATAAAAGGTTGTATGCAATTAAAATATGATGATATTTATCAAAATTAACCAACTTTTAATATATATTTTTTTTATTAAAGTCATTCAAACTTTGTTTTAGTTACATATTCCACTCAAGTTATTTTTTTTAAATCATTCAAACTTTATTTTCATCACATAAATCATTAAGGTTAAATAATGATCCAACATTGTAAATATTTGGAATACTTATTTAACAAAGGGACAAAATCTATTAAATTTGGTTATTATTTTGTGATATATAAAGTTTGTTAGGAGATGTAAAATCTCATGGTAGTTATTATTCAAGGTACAACTAATTTTATACATGTCTAAATATTTTAAAGAAGGCTCTAAAATATCATTTTTTTTAAAATCAATTTTCTTATAAATTTACTAAAGTTGAACGATATTAAAACTTTATATATTTTTGTAGTTAAAAAAAACCTTTGATTGACTTAGTAAAATGGTTTTGTAACGTAAGTAGTTTTTATAGTTGAAATAAAGTATTACTAAAGTGGAACAATGATGGACATTTTAACATCAAAATATCCACATAGATCAGTTGGTTTTGGGTGAAAATCATGAAATAGTGATAAGTTTGAAATTTAACATCTAATTTCAATGATGACAATACCTGTAATAAAGAAGGAAGAGTTGAATAAGAATAGAAAAAATGTTCACTTAGTTCAATAGGAGCAACATATTTACAACATACATTGCTAAAAATCAATTTATACATGGTTATAATATGATCTTCTTACTCATGGTTGACCATCTTGAGAGCCTTTTTCCCGGTTCACCTCTTGTGCCGTATTTTGTCGTCTCGATTACTTGCCCGATCACGTTTAGAAAAACAATTAGTGTTACATATATATAACAAAAGACAATATAACATACATATCAACTATCAAGTAGCCGATTCAAATTTTCCGAATTGGCCCAATGTTTCGATTTCACATTACAAAATCTCTTTGAGCGGATTAAAGTCAAGCCGTGAGCGGATCTTGGAATTCATAACACTTTTGACACTGGTCTTGCTATTAAAGTTTAGTCTCATCGGGTTCGCCACTATTCGATATCAAGGTTGGATTTGACACAAATTTTCCATGCGTAACACAACAACATCACCTTCATTCAATTGGTGCTTGAATCCTCGGACCCATCCTAACCGTAGCTTGCATTTTTTCGACCTAAAAAAAATCAAAAAAACACGTAATCAGAAAAACATGAAACTTAAATTTACAAATAGCCTCTAGGTGTTGTTAAAGTAATGAGCAATCTCAAAAATCCTTTATAAGCAAACCCAAATATCCCATACGCTTTAGGATTTATCATTCATCTTATGTCATTCCGTTGGAATTTAATCCACCATTTGCAAGTCCTACCGAAACAAAATCAGATACATGAAATGCTAAAATCAAAATTACCTAAAGAAGAAGAATATTGATGATAGAAATAATAGAAGAAACCAAGAAAGAAAATTTCATACACATAATTAATAATCAGTCACTGTTCATGGGATGACAAAATTTATCAATTACATCCTGTTAAGTTAGTGCCACTAAAAATGCAAAGAAAAGGATACACAATCTATTACATATGTATATCTAACACCTAATTATACCTTGAAAATAAAAGGAAGCCATTTGCATAGCCAATCATCTCATTAAAATCAAATAACTTTCAACATGATGCATACGTAATCTGCCAAAAACAAATTGTGGTGTTAAATGAACTATTAAGGATCACATCAATCAACAATATTTATTTAAGAAATATGAACTATAATAACCAACTCCATTCAAACTTTTTTTTTTTTTTCTTTTTGGTCAAACTTGAATTGACCAAAAAGATTAAAATCAATTAGATGAGAAAAGTTAAACGATTAGCCTTGTGTAAAAAAGTTAATTGCAAAATCATGAAAAATGCGACACAAATGGAATAGCATAATAAAAAAATAATAATAAAAAAAAAATCATGATTCGTCATAGAAGAACATGTTGCTTCAATAAATAGCTTTTGGGTCTTGTGATTTGTAGCGGCTATCGAAGTCCCTTGTTATTTGTAACTGATTAAATTTTGAAATTGGAATAAAATGCAAATTACGAAAACATTAAAATTAAAACAAAAAGCTTTTGTGAAACCTTGGTAGAGTATAATTGGCATTTCAATATTCTCATTAATTGTTGTTAATGTGAAACAATAGGAAACTATCAGTGAGAATGACAATGTTTAAACTTTAAATAGTTACTTTCTTACAGAAAAAGGGCCAGCATTAAAATGCTTCCATTTTTTTTATTCCACGTGTCAAAAGGAGCTTCATAGTTATTTTTGTAAAAAAGTAATTACAGGAGGGCTAAAAAACTCTATTTTATTAGTATAGATAGATAGGTTTTCGATTTTCAAGTTATTGTATAATTTACTGTGTAAAAATAAAAACATACGGAAAACAACACAAGTTTGATGAAACATTGCGAGGAAAAAAAACCCCGATAAGATTCTCAATGGAAAATGAAGCGGGTTGGGATGAGATGACTTCCATCCACTTCCTGCCCCATTGGCATTCATGTTATAGGAGTTAAGTCGTACTGTATCATTTATTTGGGAATTGCGAAAGCTATATAACGATATCAACGAATTATCAAACATGTTTGTTTGTGACAACATGATCATAAAACGGAGAACCGCACATAATGGGTTAATTATATGCACAATTGTGAGTTGCATCCCATTATTGCTTGCATAATCGAAATGGATTAAAAATTTGTTCATAAACTGTTTACATAAAAAATAATTTGGTAGGGACCCGAATGAGACCATATTATTTCTTAAAATATAAGGTGATTTAATTTTCGAAATTTGGAGTTAATGAGAATTTCAAAATTTTCAGTTAACAATATATTCGTTTTTAGTTCTTATGATCCACTGCACTGCTATAACAAAAAGTAAAACAAACAATTTGGGTTTTAAAGTTGGGCTTAAGTACTGTACATATAACCTGCGCAGCACAGGCCCAAATCCGGCCCTCTAACATTTGCAATAACACATCCTTAAAATTACTACTTGTAGATCTCAGACATGTTCATGTTACATTAAAAGTAATATCTTGCTATAATAACTTACATGCAACATGTAGATTAATGATCTACATATGAAACTCAGGTGCCCACAAATATGTTAATTACGAAAATTTGGTATTCATAACTAATGATATACTTCAACCGTAAGTTATAGAGACGCGACTTGGTCTTTAAACGTGGACTTATATCAAACATGTATTAAACCAATCATACAAAATTCGTATATCTTAGTAAGTACAACTATTAAAAGATCCTACAAAAACTTTATGAGTACACACATATTGAAAGGCATAACTTATTACATATTCCTAGAACATGTAAGGCTGGGTGCAGAAGGAGTAGTCGGCCAATTGGATTGTCGATCGTCTTACTGTGGCTTTCGATCGTCAATCGTTGTTCGTGGGTTTTCTTTGTTAGTCGTCTGATTGACCGATTGAAACAAATGAATAAATCAAAAGAGCCCCTTAAAATTTATTACCGCTCGATGCATTTAAAAAAAAATAAATTTAAACACTTTTATTTTACATTATAAATACTTTACTCAAACCACAATTCAAACCTCATTTATCTTATCATTTTATACATAATTTATATACATATTCATCAACGTTTTAAATGGCTTGTTCGCTTCCACACACCGTTGATGAAATCAAAGCTTTGGTTGAAACAAATCAGCGAGGATAAAGCTCGTCGGCTAGTCATATGAACTTAGTAGAATTTGAAAATGCATCTGTAGCTAAAGATGATTTGAGGAAAGCGTACGAGGAATGCAGTGACATTCCACAATAGAAACGTGCTTTGATCGACGATTATTTGAATCAACCATCTGATTTCGATTACGAGATGCATAATTCTTTGTTCGAAAGGCGGGAAAATTAGAACAACAACTGAATTCTAAATTTGTTTGGATGCATCTAAAAAATAAATAAGAGTATTGTGTGTTTGTATTGTTTTTTAAACTTCATATTGTAATGTTTATTTTTATTTAAATGAATAAATAGGAGTACGAAGAACCGAGTAGAATCTGAACTTTTATTCATTACACGAGTAAAGCAGAATACGACATTGAAATGAAAATAAAAACTACGATACATATTATAAAACACATAAGTTCTTCAGCATATTTATCACTTATCTCATGTTCACCAACTGGTTCCACAACCGTTGGAAATGAAGAATCAGTTGGACATGGATTGGTGCGTATGTTGTTGTGATAATGAACCGTAGTCGGGGTTTGAGGGGGAAGTATTTCCAAGAATAAACGTTTCTTCGGGTATTAGAGAATTGTTTTCGAAAGTGTTTTCTTGAGACATTTTTGTATAAAATAGTGAAGTTGAGAGAAGTTGTGTGTGTGAGATGTGTTTTTTTGTTGAAAATGTAGTGGATATATATATGAAAAAAATATAGGGTTTGTTTTGAAAAAATAAATAGATTTTTTTAATTTTTATTTATTTTTTATTTTTTTTAAAAAGAATGTCTCCATTACTGTTTTTTTTTGAAAAAGCAACGATATTATAAAAATGGCAAACGCCAAAGCAACAAACAAAATATAGCTCTAAGCAAGAGCTAAAGGAAAGAAAAAAATACAACCAAGCACTACACTAAGATGAAACACCCAAACACTAACCCCAAGCCAAACCGAAACTACAACTTATGAATTATCCACTTCTCCAGGAGCTCTAATCCAATGACACCAATTAAAGCGACATTTAGAGGCACGGATTGAAGTCAGCGAGATAATCTTTGAATCGGCGGGAATATGTCCTCGTTTTGGTAAACGAAACCTCTTCATCGACAAGGCATGTAGAATTTTATTCCTCCATTTCCACACATACCAAATAAGAGACAAGCACACAGCGTGAAATAGCTTAATTTTCCACTTATCTTTGGTGAAATTAAAGTTTCCTTTAAGGATGTCACTCAAAGAGGCGAGAAGGACATTCCACCAACTCAAAATTTCATCCGGACTACTTTTACTTTAGGACATAAGAAGAAACAATGATCCGTGATTCATCGACAACCCACAAAATAAACATACCGGTAGGAAGATTAATACCACGTTGGCATAAGTTCAACTCGGTTGGGAGTCGATCCAGGCGACACGCCAAGCACCTGCGCTTACCTTACGAGGCACCCATGAGTTCCAAGTGAAAGGCGGGCGAAACATCATTAAGGTTCATTTTAGTCGGATATCATGGCACAAAGAGGCGATCGTAAACTTGCGAGAAGAGGTCAAGGTCCACTCCCATCTATCATCTTGAGCTTCATCAAGAGTAAGCCCATTTAAGTCGATCGCTAGCTTTGTAAGATCTCCATCACTTTCGCCCGCTAGGATGCTGTTCCAATCCCACTTACCTTGCGGACACCTTCTTCTAAAACCCATCTATCTGCCACAAGACAATCCTTATATCTTTCCAAAGCAAAAAGACGAGGAAAACAGTCTTTTAACGGCCCCAAATTATTTAACCAATTATCCTTCCAAAACAAAGTTTGATTACCACCATATATTTTCCTAACCATAAGATTATTAAGAGGAACACCTAGTTGTTCAATCCTTTTACACGTACCCACAATATAAGACCATGTGCTATTATATCTAGATCCGACCATCATGTCAAAACCACCACTTGAACCATGAATTTCAGCAATTACTTTTCTCCATAACGCCCCTTGTTCATTAATAAAACGCCATTTCCATTTTCCGAGGAGCCCCATATTTTTTGTTTTAATACTACCAACCCCGAGACCGCCATCAATCTTGGATACTAAGACTTTATTCCAACTTACCCAATTAATCTTTTAACACCTTCCTTCATTCCCCAAAAAATTGTCTTCTCAAAGATTCAAGTTTAGTAATAATTGCCTCGGGAGCCTTAAATAAAGACAAAAGTATAACGGAAGACTTCCAAGCACCGACTTCACAAGAGTAAGTCTACCTCCTATAGAAAGCAAGTTTGCTTTCCAAGAAGCAAGCCTTTTAGAAAATCTGTTAATCACCTCGGTCCAGTCCACAATCTTCCTCATACTTTTTCCCACAGGCAGACCTAAGTAAGAGAATGGTAGGGACCCATGCGAACAATTGAAGGCCCGTGCTACACTCTCGACATCTCTCAGGGGAACCCCGATACCAAAAAGCCTACACTTTGAAATATTTATTTTGAGCCCTGAAACATCATGAAAGCAATCAAGAATACGAATTAAATGCTTAACATTTATTTTTGACCATTCACCAAAAAATAAAGCATCGTCCGCGTACTGAAGGAGGGATATGTTGGCCCCGTCGTTGAAAAGAGAAAGCCCCTTATAAATGCCTTTATTACATGAATCAGTAACCATAACTTGCAGAGCTTCTGCAACAATAAGAAAAAGGAAAGGCGAAGTGGGTCCCTCGCCTTAGACCGCGCTTCATTGGAAACTCTTCGATGGAGAACCATTTATAAGAATAGAGACCGAAGGATTTAAAGGCATGCATATATCCATTTACACCATTTTAATCAAAACCCATTTGAGCCATAGTGTCTATAAGGAAGTTCCAATTCACATCGTTAAACGCCTTTTCAAAGTCAACTTTGAAAGGAGAATCTAAGTTTTTCTTTACTAGCAACATTGATTATTTCGTTTGCAATTAAACTTCCATCCAAAATTTGTGCACTTGACCAAAAAGCGGATGATTTGGGCTAATCGACTTGTGGATAATCTTGCTTAAACGACATGCGAGGAGTTTCGATAAGACTTTGTACATGCATCCAATGAGGGCGATGGGTCGGTAGTCTCCCAAATCCAACGGGTCCAAGATCTTTGGGATGAGAACGATGAATGAAGCGTTGCAGCCTTTTGCTAAACATCCATACTTCTCAAAGTATTTTATGAAATTGAAGAATTCAATTTTAACAATATCCCAATATCTTTTAATAAATTTGAAATTCAAACCATCAGGGCCGGGTGACTTTGAGCCACAACAATTCCAAACAGCCTCTTTAACCTCGTCTAAAGTGAAAGGAGATTCGAGAAAGCATTTGTCATGATGATCCAACTGTCGAAAAAGTGCACATTTAAATTTCGGGCGATTGGGTTCAGGATCATGAAAACGATTAGAAAAGTAGGTAATCGCCTCTGAATAAATGGCGGTTGGGTTCTCAACCCAGTTCCCATTTAAAATCAGACCGTTAATTTGTTTTCTTCTACCTTTCTTGTTCACGATTGAGTGGAAATATTTGGTGTTCTCGTCTCCCTCTATGGCCCATTTGACTCTACTTTTTTGCTTAAGCGAGTCCCTCTCATTTTGTTCTAAACGGTTAAGTTGCATCAGGTCCTCCTCACGTTTCAAACAATCTGAAGAAGTGAGAATCCCCGCTTCGGCTTTAGCATCCCATTCATCCAGACGAGATTGAATGTCCTTCTTTTTGCATCTGTTTTTCTCGGAAAGATCACGCCACCAGCTTTTTATATCCATCTTTAACTGCTTAAGTTTGTTTTTTAAAACAATATCCGTTGAACCCCTATAATCACCACTAGCCCACGAGGCTTCTATCACCTTGCTAAAACCGTCCTCCTCCATCCAGTGATTAAATAGTTTGAAGCATTTTGGTCCAAAGTCTTTCGGGTCTTCTAATAGCATTAAAGGGCAATGGTCAGAGACTTGTCGACAAAGGGTCTTGACTTTAGCATTCTTCCAAAAACTGAAAAAATTACTAGAGACTAGGAACCTGTCAAGTTTGCTTAATTTAGATCCTTCTCTATTATATCGAGTGAATCTCCTACCTCCTAATGCAAAGTCATGAAGCCTTCCTGTATGAATAAAATCGTTAAAAGCATTGGCATCCCTCTCTACAAATGTAGTGCCTAACCTTTCTTCTCGGCACCTGACTGAATTGAAATCACCGAACAAAACCCAAATTGCCTGTTTAGAATTCATCAGGTTAATGAGTTCGACCCATAAATCCTTTTTTTGCCTAATATAACAGAATCCTGTAGGTCATCAGAAAAAGAAAACTAATATAACAGGTAAAATAATAATCGTTGCTGATCGGTACTATGCCAACCTTACAAACAACTAAACATCTGCTTTTTGTAGAAGACAGTATCACACATGATCCCTTAATTTACCATATTATAAGTAACCAAACTAACATCAGTAATATGAGATAGGCAACAAAAGTGTACAAACGAAAATCGAATGCATTGTCATAAACATAATCATATACCTTCATGTAGTACATTACAAATGTTGACAAACTTCTTTCTTAACTACATCAATCTTTGTAGGGCTCATAATTTTTATTATTAAAAACGATTAATACCTTTACTCTTTGCAATTTACTCTAGAAATTATAAATTTGAACTTTCTTCAAGTACACATGATTGTCCATTGGTGAAAACTGAATGAGGCAAAAATCAAACCAAGACGTCGAGAGTTAGACATTGACTCTTGTTCTTTGTTTTCAAAGAAAAAGGCGACATGAGGGTTGCGTTTAGTTGGAGAAAAAATTCTTTTGTTTTCTATCTCTAGTTTTCTAAAAATTTAGAAGGGAAATTTATCTCTACAAAACACATTTTTTTTATTTTTTTATTTGAACTTATCTCTACAAAACACTTGAAAATATAGAAAACGTGTTTAGTTGATATTGTATTTTCTATTTTGAAGAAGTGGAAGGAGGGTTGTAGTTTTCCTTGTTAAGTTAAGAAATAGGGGATTTTGTGTTTTGCAAAATATTTTGTCGAAAAATGTTAATTTGAACGTGATATCTGTTTTCCTTGTTTTCCACAAAACATTTTGTAGAAAACAAGGGTGTTTTCCCTCATCTAAACGCACCCGAGGTGTTTTGCTAACTTTGAATGGTTTTCACATATCTGAAGGGTTCAACAGTGGCGGAGCTAGAAAAAAATTTGTGGGAGGGCCGAAATAAAAATTTTTCCAGAAAAACATTAGATGGGAGGGCCGAGATGAAACAAATCTTTTTTTAACACATAAAATCGCGAAAAAAATAAACTAACGGATTTAGGCCTAGGGAGGCCGGGACCCTTCCCGGTCCTCACTAAGCTCCGCCCTTGGGTTCAACCTCATTTTTGGAATCTAAGTTGTATCCAAAGCTCCCTAAAACTACGTATTTAAGTTTTCATTATACAAATAGATCGTATCCCAGGCCCCATATATAACTTGTAAGACCATAGGGTATCATCACATCCACCCACGCTAAATTCAACGTGGCTATCAAAATGGCGCCGCCACCATGGTGCCATCATACCCCAACCATCTCTCGCCACTTCCCAAGCCATTTAAGTGGCGTGTGCGACTTTCAGAAAAGGACAAAAAGAAACTACCGTTGCAATACCCGATAGAATATGAAGCAAATAAATTAAAAAAAAATAAAGAATGTGCTTAGTTCTTGAGTCAAGAGAATTTAAAGTTGGTTTTCTTATCTTAAATAAGGAGTAGGTGAGATTTAGAAGAGTTTTATTAGAAAAAAAGAAAAAATCAAAATTTTTGGAAGTCTTTTTGTGGTGAGTTTTAACCCGATGTCCAAATGGTCATGTGATGACCATTCATTTCATGAACATTTAAAATTCGCCACGTGTCCAAATGAAAGTATACTTTTGTACTTTTTTTCTTATTATTTATACTTTTGTACTTTCATTTGGACACGTGGCGAATTTTGGGTGGATGCTGGTCAGTGGTTATGCGATGGCGAATTTTGGTGTGGTGCATGAGTCGAGTGGTTGCGTGGCCATTTTGGACGTTGAGTTAAAGTCGATATGAGTTATGACTTCAAAAGATTTTCTTTATTTTCAGTCTTTTCTTTTATTATGAGATATTTTATTATCTCTTATATTTTAATAAGAAGGGCCCCACTTATTTGTAGGTGTTTTAGTTTTGTCCACATAACCAGTGATCATTTGTTCTTAGGGGTGAGCACGGACCGGACCGGACGGTCAACCAAGGACCGAATTAGTTAAAAGCTTAGGCAGGGAGGACCCGACCGATGTGGTTGGTCCGGTGCCATTCGTCCGGTCCAACAAAGCCAAAATAGTCTGTTGGTGGGGATAGGACCGGAGGACCAATTAGCTTAAAAGCCTAGGCGAGGGCCGGACCGAATGTGGTTGGTCGGGTCGGTCCGATCCGATCCGGTCTCGGTCGATCCGGTCCGTTCGGGTCGTTTGCTCACCCCTATTTATTCATAAAGTTGTTCTTATTTAAGACTTTTCAGTGAAGTTATTTGCTATTTTACTACCTCAGTATTTTTAATTGAGTTATATAAACTTGATTTAATATCTTCGAAAATTAGTTATTGTATTTTTTTTAAGTTTCGTATTGTTTTTAAATTTTTTTCTTGTATATATATATTTTTTTAATTTTGTATTTTATTTTATTTGAATTAGTGAAAATTTAGTTTGTTTGAAAAATCGAAAAGAAAATAAAATTTAGGGTGAGTGGCCCAAATGGCATGTTATGACCGGAAGGGGTGTTTTGGAGTGTAAGTTTTAAAAGTGATGATCTTGATGTGATTGATCTGTGTGAAAAAGAAAAATTCCAGCGTCTATGATCACCTCACGCCCAAGATTAGCACAATATAGGTCGCGAGTTTAAAATTATTTACCTTGCCTTACCTCATCTTTTCTAGTTAAGACAGGTTATACATAGTTTCCATAGTTCGTTCAAATAAACATGTCTACTAAGTGTCCATTTTGAGTTATACGATATCGAGAGAAAATAATATCTGCACTTGTTTTAAAATATCTACAACTCCATCAGTTCACTTATGAATTGGTAGGTACCAACTTTTTTTGCAAGTGACTAATAAGTGCACAAAATGTATAAAACATTTCTACCCAAATAAACCTCATATTATCTATCCACTATCAGCCTGCAACACAATGGACACCAAAATGGCATTCTCTTTCATTGTTTCCTTTGTTATCCTCTTTCTTTACTTTGTGTTTCACTGGAGAACCAAAGGTCCAAAACCTCTAAACTTGCCACCAGGGCCGCCAGAGTTACCTATAATAGGAAACTTACATCAATTGGTCGGATTACTCCCACATCGTGCATTTCGAGATTTGGCTAAAATATATGGCCCCATCATGCATGTCCAACTGGGAAAGGTTTCAGCAATTATTGTTTCATCGCCTCGACTTGCAAAAGAGATACTTAAAACACATGATATTGCCTTTGCAGACCGTCCCAAAACTTTTGGCAGCGAGCTTGTGTTGTATAACAACACTGACATGGCTCTAGCTCCCTATGGAGACTACTGGAGACAAATGAAAAAAGTTTTCTCCTTAGAACTCCTTAGTGCCAAAAAAGTACGATCATTTGGTCCGATTAGAGAGCAAGTGCTTGACGGTTTCGTGGAGTTTCTTCGGTTATCTTCTGGGAAACCAATAAATATACACAAAACCGTCACAGAGCTAATAAATAATATTGTTTGCATAGCTTCATTTGGGAAAAATAGTAAACACCAACAAGCCCTTTTAGAGTTCCTGAAAGAATTTGCAAAAGTAAACAGTGGGTTTTATGTGGCGGATCTATTTCCTGATTTTAAGTTTCTTTACATGGTATCTGGACTGAGATCAAAGTTAATGAAGCTACACAAGACTCTTGATAAGATATTTGATGACATATTGGAGGAGCATGAGTGTAGAAGAAATGACAGTGAGGTACATGAGGAGGATCTTCTTCAAGTTCTTCTAAAAATCAAAGAGGAAGGTACTCTTGAGTTTCCCATCACGAACGACAACATCAAAGCCATTTTTGTTGTGAGTTGGATTTCTATAGCTCTGAATTTTACCATCATCTTTAAACTTTACGATGTTATGTGCTACATTTTGGGATTAAACAATTCGTTAATGGTAATTATAATCTTGGACATTCATTTATATGGCAACAATCTTAGATTTTAATGTCATAGGTTAAACCAGTAAGTACAAGAGTTGGTATAAATGTGAGAATAGTTTTGGTGTTCCCTGAAGATCAGGATTGAACGTATTTCTGTGAGCAGAAATATTTAATGTAAGTGTACTACACAGATAAATGTTTGACACATCTCTATTACCCCAACGGTATGTAAACATATAATCTCGCCATTGCTTCTAACTCAAAGGACCATACTTGCTCGTTTTAAAGATACCAACCGAATAGCGGTTAGTGGCAGTTATGTAACCGCCAAGTAGTTATAGAAAAGCAGTTAAGGAAAAATGGTTGTAACCGCCAAACGGTTACTTCCTGGAACCATTGCAACGTTTGGGAAATGCCCTTTCGTTTAGTATAAATACAATGTAAATGTTTCATTTATAAGTTAGATGATTTAGTTATTCAAAGATCCATATTGTTATTGTTTGCACATTTCATATCGACTCACAAATCACAGCGTAGGGACCAACATTTGGCATCAAGAGCCTGTTTTACATCTCGTTACAATCACATACTCATCACCAGATTCTTGTTTCAACGAGGCAACAATTCAAAACCTTGTTTTTAACGAGACAGAACCAAACCCGTAAATTGTTGAGACATACCAAAACTAGAAAACCTTAACGTTGGAAGAAAAGAACCAAAACCGTAAAACAAACTTTGGTCTTTTCGGTTCAGAAGAAAGCGAAACTTTGTTTCGAAAGAAGAATACTCGCTGAAAACCTTGTTTCAGGAGAAGGAGAAGAGAACGTTTGTTTTGTTCAGAAGAAACGTTGTTACTTGGATAACTAGGAAATAAGATAAGTCATATACAACTTGTCTTTGTGTCGAAATTGCAAACGGAAAGGACACCGTTCCATTGTGGTGTCGGGGTTTTGTTGTGAAGCGTTATACGCAGCAGCAAAAGAAGGAGTTACGTAACCAAAGAAAGGAAAGACGTGTTAGAAGATACCTTGTATAGTAGACGGCATATACAAGAAGAAAAAAAGGCGTTGCTTGAAGAGAAGAATAGACCGGTTAAGAAGAAAACAATCAAAGATTGTTTTTTGGAATATAGACGTTAGTGTTGGAATCACTCCTAAACCATAATCAAGTGTTAGTAATTAATATGTAATAGTTAGCTTTATTATGGCCTTTATGTTTGTTATTAGCCTTAAGCTTATGTAGAAGGCCCATGAGCTTAGGCCCAAGCCCATTTAAGAAAGGATGGAAACTAGGAGTGTTGCCCTAGCTTTCCTCCTATAAATACTTTATGTAAACCTTCATTTGAAGGTTGGTTGTACAAGTTTTCCTCTTTCACTCACTCTACGCACAACCGTATTATTATTGTTTGTGTGTGTTAGATCTTGTTCAATCGCCTCTATCTTTCTTATAAGCTTGTGTTTGTAAAACTAGTGACCTAACAAATGGTATCAATCGCCTACTAGTTGGGTGAATCGTTTTGTTTTGAAGTGGGTTTTGGTCCCACGCGTAAAACTAACGAGTGATACTTTGGTTCGCTTAAAACTTGTTTTTACACTTTTAATCCAAGATTCTTGTACTTTCAACGTTTTAAGGTGTTAAAATACTTGTTTTGGCAAAAGTTTCAACCTTTACGCGTGGATATCTTGCTTTTAAGCTTGGTTTTTAACGAGGGTTTCATTCTACGCTAATCTGTTTTAGAGGCTTTGGTTCATCAAGTTTCACACTTTTGTGTATTTTGGTGTTATTGAAGCTATTTTATCACACAAAAACGGGTTTAGAAACACTTTTGGACATAATCAAAATTTTGAGCATTTCTACGCGTAGTAAAACCCTAAAACTACGCGTAAGTGCCTCCTTGGTTTGATCTTCATTTTCGTGGTTTATTCCATGTTTTCTTACTTGGATAAGTCTGAAAATACGTCGACTTTGGATATCTCTTGCTCTGTGATAGTGTAAAAGATCATTTGGGAAAAAAACCCTAAAATTACGCATAAGCATAAGCTTACGCGTAGAAATCCTACGCCTAAGATTTTTCCTACGCCTAAGCCTAGTCTTACGCATAAGAAAATCCTACGCCTAACTTTCTACGCCTAACTTTTGTCTACGCCTAACTTTAGTGCTTTTCCTACTTACGCGTAAGCTAAATACTACGCGTAACTCCTTATTGTTACGCGTAACTTTGGTGTTTTTACGCATAAGTGCTATTTGGTTCTTGTCTTTCTACGCTTAAGGACACTTCATCAACAAAGGTTCATTCGACTACAAAGATCCATTTTACCAACACAAGTTTTCAACATGTCTCAACCACCATACTCAACTATTTCCTTACACTTATCCTCAACGACAACAACAACTAAGTCCACAACATCAACAATGGAATCAACAACAAGCTATTTATCAACAACAATTTAATCAACAACATACTCCACAACTTGGTGCAATTCCCCACCACAAATGGTTCAACCACCGCCAAGTCTTCAAGTTCAACCCTACACAAATGATTTCAATCAACATCCATCAAGGAAAACTATGAAGGAACCCACTTGGTTTGCAAAGATGTGTGATGCTTTAAAGCGACCAACAATCAATTCATGAAGTCGGATCACTTGATAGACCTCCAATGCTCACTCCAGAAACTACGATCAATGGGTGATAAGGTTCTTTAGGTTTTGTGATCCGAAGAAGCCACATGGAAAGTTCTTAAAGAAGGTTATCTTGGAAGGTCCATTTGAGATGCCTCTCGTCATTGTGCCGGAGATCCCACCGCTATTCCACCAAGAGATGAACAAACCAACATTGCATCATTACGGACTTTATTCCTCAAGAACTTCTACACTATAGGCGGATGAACTTGCAATGGAATATATCCTCTTAGGATTACCAAACCCAATTCTTCGTAGTGTTGATGCTCAAAAGACCGCATGTAAAATGTGGGATCATATTCGTCTTCTTATGGAAGGATCGGTACTCAATCGGAGGATTTGGAATCCAAAATTTACTTGGCTTATGAACACTTCATGATTGAACACGGAGAGACACTAGAGTCCTATCATCATCGTTTTCGAGACATCATCAATGATTTGGATAAACACAACATCATCATGCCAAGAATTGCGGTGAATACTAAGTTCTGAGTAGTCTTGGTCCCGAATGGGAGAAGTATGTTATTTTCTCCATCGCGAAGAATATGCATCATTCTACCTATGGATTGTTGTACGATTACTTGAAGCCTCATGAAAAGGAAGTTGATCGGAAAGGATTCTCCGTGCTCAAATTGCTCCACCCACACATCCCGGACAATCAACAACTTGCCTTATATGCTCAACAACGTTATCCTCCTCAACAAGCAACTCAACCCATCGCCTCACCACACCAGACGATCAATCACAACAACCTCAACAAAATCAATTGGTTCCTTACAACAACAACAATGATCAAGCACTTCATAGTCAAACTAATGAGGAATCCGATCCGTTCAAGCATTGCAACAAGGGTTTGTTATGATTGCTAATGCTTTATCCCGTATACAAACAAATCCAACAATCGTATTCGTTCCTCATCCAATACACGAAATCAGTTGTTGTGAACAATGGACGCGTTGAAGTTCGAATCGTGGTTATGGTCGTCAAATGGGAGGTGGTCAAGGGTTTAATGCTATGGGTAGGAATAACAATGAGCTCAGTGGTAGAATAGGAAATGCTCGAATGGGTTGAATGGTCTTGATGCTACAACCGCAATGAGAAGGGACACGGCTAATGCATGCCCAAAGCCAAGGACTAGGGGCGGTGCTTACTTCAAAGAGGCTCTCTTGGCTCTTAAGGATGAAGTGGTGGATCTCTCACAAACAAAAACGAGCTTTATGGCGATGCGAGACTCGGATGATGATATGGAGGACTTGCGAGCTAATCATTTGTTATGTTGATGGCTAATATGCAAGAGTTACACATGAGTGAAACAGGCCAGTGTATGACATCGATGGCTTGTCTCGTGTACCGAACAAACCATCATCATATCTCGAACTAATATCTCCGCCAATATCCGAATCCGACACGGATCGATCGCTCAAAATGAGTCATCTACATCTCGATCGACGATTTTCAAGTTAACCTCAGTAGTTACATTTGACGATCAAGATGACCTTATGGTTTCCTTTGATAATCAAATTGACTCCGTGGTTGTACTGAGGATCTAAAGAATGATCATCTTTGTGACTCACGTTGAACAAGATGATCTGTTGCCTCATCCAGATTTTGCTCGGTTAATTCAAGATCATCAAATCAAAATGGAGGAATGTTATGCATTAAATAAGGACTTAAAAGCAAAATGCTTTGTTAACCAAGGATTTTGAATGCTTACAAATGCAACTCAACTTTTCAAAACTCAAGAAAACCGTGAAAAAGGTTTTGAAGCCGCTTTGCTAAATCTCATCAAACGAAAAATATTTAGAGAAGCAGATCGTGATCTAGCCGCTCGAAGAATGCTTTGTTGTCTTAAATAGAACAACTGAAACATGAACATAAAAAGCAAATTAACGCCTCACCTTGGAAAATCAAAAACTAAGGTGAGTTGTTAAATTGTCAAAAACATTCTCAAGATACAAAAGCATTCAACCAATCGGGTAGATGACCTTCTTGCGTAAATTATTGGCTTGCAAAACAAAATTAAAGAGTTTAAAGCATTGTTTACAAACATGGTGAATCGATGTGACTATTGAAAATTTTACTTTAAAACCCAATCCGAAAGGATATGGACCAAATTGGCGATTACAAACCAAAGCTTTCACTAAAAACATTCAAACCAAATCTCAAGTTTCAAAGCGAGAATATAAAATTAATGATATGTTATGAGTGTTGTTGAATATCATCGTCAAGAGGAATTAGATGCAAAAGACGAGAGTCGATCAAAATTAAAAAGCATTGTTTACAACAAACCTTTAATTATTCAAACCGGTCACTTTCGTCACACCAACGGATTCTACTAACACACCAAGGGTTATCATAAAACACCGAGTCTTCTAATGTTAATCCCCAACCGATTATGCACAAATTTATGGTCCTTTACCTTCAATCACTAAAGTAAACTCAAAACACGAAAATCGCAAAATTCTTAGATATTTTGATATTTTCATGGTCGACCTCAAAACTTTAGAACATGAGATAGAACATCATTCGAAATCAAAGTTAAACACTTTCAATCGCCTTTAGCGAGAACAAAGAGACATTTTTCGTAAAAATCTTTTACCAAATGTTAAAATTTGAAAAGTTGTGCATTAGCTTGGGAAAAGGATTTTCATAAGGAACTTGGAGTGATGAAGGTCGTTTCGAGAAAAGCGAAACATCTATTTCTAATACTAAACGCAAAAGAAACTGTTGAGAAAATATGTTGATCGACTCTTGGAAGATGTTATCCGTGATGATATCCATAATGTTGTGTTACTCATTCTTTGCCACATGCATCCGATTATATCTCTACCGATAATGTTGACTCGTGGTAGCTGCTGAGAATATCGATAATGTGCTTGGATCGAATCTTTAAAAGTCGAAAATAAACAATTACTTAACGAACTTTACAATGCAAAACGTCGTCTTCTTTGGTGTGAAAAGATATTCACAATCATCAACTTAGTTTTCAAAAGAAAATCGCTCAATTGAGTGCAAAATCTTCCGATCCTAAAGTTGAGCAACTGGATGATCAAAACGTGTCTTTGAAAAGTCAAATCTCAAAATATGAACAAGAACTTGTAAAAGTTAAACAGAATATGGTGTCATATTTGATTTACTCAATAAGACTCGACATGAAGAATCAAATGAACTTGATCAATATCTTGCTCACACTAGAGATGTCATGAATTTTCTTTGGTAATATTCGATTCGAAAATCAAGATTTGATTCACACTATCTCTAAACTAAGAGAAATGTTAGGAAAGTATGAACAACTTCCGCCAACCATCATTAAGAGATTAGCACCGGTCACACTTAGTAATCGTGCACCTAGAATCCCTCACCGCCAAATCACAAGTTGCTAACGTGCTTCCTTCTCTTGAAGCAGAATAGTTGCGTCTTTTCCAAACGTCCGCACTTCACGCCTAGGAGCACTCAATCGAAGAATAGGAAGTTGCGACCTAAGAAAAGATCAATAAGGAATGCTAAAGTAGAAGAACACCCTAGGACTATGAATAAGACTCACGTTGCTTCCACTATAGATGTTGCGTCGGCAAATGTAATAGCAATAGTGATGTAACGAATGCTAAACCTTAAGCACTTTTGATATTGGTCGATGCACCTTGTGTTATTTGTCGTAAAAGTATGAATTCGATTGTCATGACAAATGTGTTGCTAAAGCTATAATCTCTCGGTTTCGGAATCCTAAGAATCGGAATACCTCTAGGCCCACTAATCATTCTAAGTCCGTGCTTGGTAGACCGCCTTCTTTGATTCTAAGGCAACCATTCACACCTGTAGCTCGGTTTCACCTCCAAAGAATGTAGTACCACCTAGTGCATTCACTAAGACTAAAGCAAAGAGTAGTTATAGATGGCGAAATGGATACATAACACACTAGGATTTACATGGATGCCTAAAGTCACTAATGTGTGCATGTCTCATATATCGCTTGAACCCTCTAACATTTCGGGTCCACATCTACTTCTATTCCATCCGTGTCATCGTGTGTAATGCTGGTGATCTGAGATCATTCTATGGATTGTTGATAGCGGATGTTCCCGACACATGACAGCAACCTTAAGCTGTTATCAAATTTTATTGCAAAGTTCATTGGCATCGTCGGGTTCGGGAACGATCACTCGCAGCCTATCATGGGCTACGGAGATTATGTCAATGGGAACATCGAAATCGTGAGGTTTACTATGTGGAAGGCCTCGGTCATAACTGCTTTCGATGGGTCGCTTTGTTATGGAGATTTGGAGGTTGCTTTAGGAGAAAACTTGTTTCATTCGTGATCTACAAGGAAATGACCTTATGTCCGCTCTCGTAATTCTAGTCTCTACACTATCTCTATGCAAGACATGGTTGCTTCATCTCCCATCCGCTTACTTTCAAAGGCAACATCAACAAAATCCACGGCTATGGCACGTCGTCTCTCACATCTAAACTTTCAAACCATCACCAACCTTGCTCGACACAAACTAGTTGAAGGTCTCCCACGATTCCGGTATTCAAAAGATCACCTTTGCTCACTGTGAACAAGGGAAAAGTACTCGTGCTCATTTTCCTTCAAAGGTGGAACACTGACTCAAGATGTGCTACATCTTCTTCACATGGATTTGTGTGGCCCAATGCGCGTGCAAACGATCAATGGCAACGCTACATCTTAGTAATTGTTGATGACTACTCACGATGGACTTGGGTCTACTTTCTTCGTAGCAAAGACCAAGCTCCACAAATGATCATCACCTTACTCACAAAAATCTGAGTTCGGCTCCGCAACACCGTCGAGCTAATTCGAGCAGACAAAGGAACCGAATTTGTTAACCAAACCCTTCGTGAATTTTATGAGAAAGTGGGAATTGACATCAAACATCTATTGCACGTACACACGAACAAAATGGAGTTGTTGAAAGACGAAACCGAACGTTAGTGGAAGCCGCAAGAACAATGTTAATCAATGCTAAACTTCAGACACTTGTGGGCGTGTCGTATCATCGCATGCTACACTCAAAACCGGTCTATGATCACAAACGCCACAACAAAACACCTTCGAGCTTGTCCACAACCATAAACCGAATCTCAAACACTTTCATGTATTTGGATCCCTTTGCTATCCGAATAATGATCGTGATGATTTTGAAAGCTCAAAGCCAAAGCGCGACATTGGAGTCTTTATTGGATATTGTGAGAATTCTAAAGGTTACCGGATCGGAATCGTCGTACAAAACAGTGATGGAAACGATTCATGCTCATTTTGATGAACTCACCGAAATGGCTTACGAGTACAACGACTTAGAACCCGGTCACAACCGTTTAAACTTCTCCCAACCCCATCATCGGTGAACAAAGCCCCGCCTAACTCGTCAACAAATGGAAAGGTTATTTGCTCCTGCGTTCGGTGCGATATTGATGAACGTGCTCTGTGTGTATCCACGCTTCACCGCACAACCCGATAATATTCCTATACCGATACACTGCTACAACAACCATTGTTGAAGATGCACCTACACGATTGACTCTAACACAACAGATTGAACACACCGCTTCCAACAATGATAAACCGGTGATGATATTCGAATGAAGTACCCCATGCGATTTTGATCCAAATCGTTCTCAACCCGTTTGCTAATGAGGCTGCGCACGGATGTCGCGGAATCTTCAACAAACCATTTGAATCCTCGTAATATGCACAATGTATACCAACATCAACCTCTACACATCGATGGACAAAGACCATCCTCTCGCTAACATTATTGGCAACCCGAATCAACCGGTCGTTACGAGACAATGTCTTCACACGGATGGTGAACATTGCATTTATGCACTCACCTGTCGCTAATCGAGCCTAAAAAATTAAAGACGCAATGACAAAAGACAAGCTGGATTGAATCCATGCAGAAGAACTCAACCAATTCAAACGTCTTGAAGTATGGGAAGTGGTTGAAAGACCAACAGGGTCTACGTCATTGGTCTAAAATGGATTTGGAAAACAAATTGGATCTTTGAAGGGAACGCCATCGAAACAAGTCCCATCTAGTTGCTAAGGGTTATCGTCGGGAAGAGAATAGACTTTGAAGAATCTTTTGCTCCGGTTGCTCGTCTTGAGGTCGTTCGGATATTTCTCGCGTTCATGCTCATATGAACATGACGGTCTTTCAAATGGATGTCAAAGCTGCGTTTCTCAACGGACAACCGAAGAAGCGGTTTATGTCACCAACTCGAAGGTTTCGTTGATCGAGTGCCCGAACCATGTCTACAAACCGAACAAAGCTCTTTATGGTCTCAAACAAGCCCTCGGGCATGGTACGATAAGCTATCATCTTTCCTCATTGCTAATAATTTCACCAAAGGTTCGGTTGACCCAACTCTTTTATACAATATCATGGGGCACATATCTTAATTGTTCAAATTTACGTGGATGACATCATTTTGGGTCTACACACATAAAAGTTTTCAATCGCTTTTGCAAAACTAATGAAGAAAAATTTTGAAATGTCCATGATGGGTGAACTCACGTTCTTTCTAGGACCGCAAGTTCATCAATCACCCCGTGGTATTTTCTTGAGTCACCCAAATATGCCCTTGAATCGTTAAACAAATTTGGAATGACAACTGTGACACTTATGCCACACCAATGGCTCATACCAAGAAGCTAGATCTTTGATTTACATGGAAAATTAGTTGACCCTACCAAATACCAAGTATTATTGGGTCTCATGTATCTAACGACTACCAGAGACTGATATTGTCTTTGCCGTTTATCTATGCTCCCGTTATCGATCGCGACCAACTGAAACCCACATCTCTCGAGGCTAAAAGAATCCTCCGATACATCAAGGGAACCATTAACTTGGGGATCCGTATCCGAAGGATTCGGTTTTGAACTAATCGCCAGACGCCGATCACGCAGGATGCTTAGACTCAAGGAAAAGTACTTGAGAGCTCTACAATTTCTCGGTGATAAAGCGGTGTCTTGGCAATCAAAGAAGCAGGATTGTACATCGTCATCAACCAAAGCAGAATATGTATCCATGTCCGCGTGTTGTGCTCAAGTCATCTGGATGAGAACACAACTCAAAGACTATGGTTAATTTATTTGATGAGAATCCTTAATGTATTGCGACAATCGGTGCCATTGCTATCTCGCAACTCGATTCAAGACTCGAAATCAAAGCACATCGATCTTCGCTATCATTTCATCAAGGACCACGTGGAGCAGTGCACCGTTGAATTATACTTTGTGGGTACCGAATACCAATTGGCGAGATCTTCTCACCAAAGCCTTGCCTCCCGCTAGGTTTAATGAGTTGGTCCACAGATTGGTATGAGGTGTTTGACTCAAGAGGAATTGGATGACCTCTTAAAGCAGATCTTAAAACACCGTCAAACACCAAAACTATCTTTTGTAAATAAATTTTTCAAAACAAAATACAAAAATATAAAACCCGATAAAATCAAAATATTCTTCTAATCTATTTTCTTTCAACATGGCAAGTACATTTCTTCGTCAACACCTTAATCTTTCTAAATTCGGTATTTTTCCGATCAAGTGTTGAGGGAGAAAACAAAATTTAACTGTTTCAAAACATCGTGTACTTGCATGTTATCATATCTCGGTTGTTTCTTTTAACAAATGGTGGTAAATTTTCTGCTACATTGACACTCCTCGGACTAAAATTAATAACCTTTCATTATTTTCTAGAGTCGAGGGGGAGTGTCGTCAAAGTTTCTTTCCTAAAACGTTGTTTGGTAACCAAAATGGAAGTTAAATGGCTTTGTTTGAAAAAGGACAAGGTGGAGGGACCAAAACTGTCATAATCTTAAAGTTATTTTATACAAAACACCCCACCTAACTCATTTACTTCACATTTATTTCTCTAACCAACTTAAATCCTACGCCTAAAATCCTTCTACAAATCGTGTTTTGGATCATCAATTTGTAAGTGGTTTTATGATCTTAACGTGTTTACAAACATAGGTTCGATTCTTATACAAAACCAACGGTCAAATCTTGATCTATGTTTGATTTAGTGTTTTACGCATAAGCGTATGAACACTCAATCAAGAATGGGTGTTTGTGGTTATAAATATTGTGTCAAAATGTTTCTTTTACATCAATAAACACATTTTCATCACCTAAACATCCCAGAAACACGAATTAATGATTTTTGAATATTAGGGTTTATGAGTCGATTTGGGTATTTTCGAATGTGAAGTGTTTTGGTCAAAAAGATTGTTGTGTTATGTTCTTGTGATGTTGAATTGATGATATCCCTGCTCAATAACCACCCAGAAACTCTTAATTATTAACAATTTGGAATTAGGGTTTAAAGTTCTATAGTTTGGGTACTTTTGATTCATCATGAACTAGATGTTAATACTTGGTCTAAAGACTCTAACAACACTCTTGAACTACCAAAAAAAAGTTTTGTGCAAATCCTATGGCTAGAAATGATACGCGTAAATCTTAACCCTTAGGGTTTTGACCTACGCGTATGACTTTCTACGCTTAACTGTTTAACAAGTGTTCTTGCCATGTTTTGTTGATATAATAAATGTTTGTGTTAATATTGATGATTTGATGAATTTATTTCAGGCTTTGCTACGCTTAAAATATTCAGAATCAAGGTCATTTGCAACTCTACGCATAAGGATTACCCTACGGCAGAAGTTACGTTATCGTAAGAATAATCCCACGCATAACTACTACGCGTAAGGTTCTACAATGGGACTACGGCGTATCCTGTGAAGGATATGCGTGAAGCGATGATCGATTAGCAAAAGCAGTCAAGTCAAAAGACTTAAAGCGCTCGAACACAAATGCAATGAAGATCGAGAGAATATGAGGATTCCGGGTCGTTATGTCCTAAGGAGACTCAATGGTGTGTTAAACAAACTCAGAAGATAGAATGATCACTAAGGATAGTGATCTGTAAAGGTTATGATTAGAAATTACACTACTGATTGATTTGGAATAGAATTGAGCACAGGATTTGAAAGCACAACAACCAGATCAAAGAAACGTAAACGTAAGTTTTAAAAACTACGCAGACGCACAAAATAAAAAGTGAACACTAACTAATAAAAAACCTAAAAATATAAAAATGACATTTTTGGAATCCTAAAAATAAAAGAAAATTATTAGAAAAAGAAAATTATTTTTAAAACTATTTAATTAATTATTATTAATTAAAAAAACTATTTTAACTATTTAATAAATACTCTAAAATGAAAGAAAATACAAAATAAGGCTAGAAAAATAAACTTATGATTCTGGAAAATCTAAAATACTATAAAACTAATTTTAAAACTAAAAATATATTTTTCACACTTTTTATCTAATTATTATTAATTAATTATTATTTAAAATACACTTAAATACTAGAAAATAGAAAATAAACTTGGAAAAATAAAATTTTAACTTTGAAAATCTAAAATACTATAAAACTAATTTTAAAACAGAAAATATATTTTTAGACTTTTAATTATTTATTACTAATTATTTATTATTTATTAACTATTTATAATTATAATAAATACTAAAAGAAAAGGAAAAATATGAAACTTTTCTAAAAATCCTATATGATAACAGAAACCTAAAAAAAAGAAAAACAAGATTTGCTTATTAAAAATTTGAAAAGAAAAATCAAAAAGCTAAAAATCTTAAATAAACGCTATCACTATTTTTATATTGATGTTTTTGTGATTTTTATTTTGAAAACTACTTATATACTAATATTATGAAACTTTAATAAAGACAAAAAATTTACAAAAGTCAAATAAGCAGTTTTGAAGATTAAAAAGCCCAACAGTGGCCTTAACTAGCTTATTAGGTGAAATAAGCTCAAACAAGCTTGTTACTTGAAACAGAAGCTAGATTAAGGTGACAATAAGCTAGAACAACTAACTTGAAACTAAAAGATACAAACAATCCAACTGAAAAGCTCCAATAAGCCAATAAGCAATTTGGCTATTGTGATGAAAAACAGAAAATGGGACAAGTTTCAAGCCCTTAGCAGCCCTAGCTAATAAGCTCAAATATGAAAAACAAAACTAGACAACTCAAGAAGACCAGGTTGGCTTTCCAAAGAACCAGAGAACAAGAGATTTGAACAAGTAATAAGCTTGATGCAAGCTTATCAATTGAGGCTTATTTTCTGTGCACAGGACACTTATACAGAACAGGCACTCTCAATAAGCAAAGAAATAAGCACTTTAACAACTGAAAAATCAAAAGCTAGTATTTTTATATTTTTCTACACCAACTAGACTATAATTCCCCAAGAGCTTATAAACTGAAACCTACTAATGAACCCACGGTGAAATTCCCAAGTTTATTCAACGACCCATTGAAAGTTTTGACTTTTTATTTACTACTACTTAGTTGACCAAAATGGATTTTGAGTTGATCTAGATCATGAATATGTTGTTATAAAGTGTAATGAGACTAACTTAAGCAAGATTAACTACTTTTAAGCTTGTAAATGATTTTGACAATTCAAAATCCCCACAGATTATAATGTTAAAGGAGGAAATTGGAATTTTGACTTTTTGCAAACAAGACTTGGTTTTATTACTTAAATGAGTTAATATAAGCTATCTTGACACGAACAACAACCAAGAACAACTACAATACCTTCTAACACAGTTAGCATACTAATCCAAACACCCTTCAATGAAAGCTGCTTTTGAAGTTTTTATACTAAAACAAGGTTTTAGATCAAGAAATCTATTTAATATCTTATATTAACTAAAATAAAACAGATTAAACCGAGATTGACAATATATAAACACTTAATCTAATAAATGCAAAAGTTAAGAAGTTGCCTTACAAATGAGTCCAAGCTCAAATCATAGATTCAAGAATCGATAACCACACCCTATTGCTTCCCAAGAAGCTCAACCAAAAGCAATCCAAATGATCACCATGCTTGACTTCCATCATCATTCTCATTGCCTTTTTATTTTCAAGCTAATTTTGAGAATTTGTGTGTTTTTTTTTTATTTTGAATATAAACTGAGTTTTTAAGGATTCTAAGCTTAGATAAGCTTTGTAAAGAGCTTATAAGAGCTTTGTAATTCTTCAAAACAACTAATATCAACAATTAAATATTTTGAAGATTTTCACAGTGAAACATCCAAAAACTAAATTCTTATACAAGACTTGAAATTGAAACTGAAAATGTTTACTTGATACACTGAAACAAGATTATAAAGTATTTCAAAGTTTAAACATAAACTAGAGAGTTTGAGAAAATTAAAAACGACATAAGTAAAAGTAATTTACACTAGATAGTCAAATACATTGCATTCCTCTCTCATATAATGACTTTTCAAACATCCTTGATATCTTACGAATGTTTCCCACCAAACTTGAGCCATTGGATGGCTAGAATCATCTATCCGTCCACCTAGCTATTTGGCGCCAAAAATTCTTCAAGCGGGTTTAGACAATTAATGGATTTGGTTGTGTTAATTAAAGCTTTTGTTGTTTAGATGATGTGGAGGGACAAGGTATGGGAGTGGTAAGAAAAAGGAGTGAAAACCGGTCATGGTTTTGGAGATTGATTGGGAAGAGAGAAGCTCGATTACTGAATCTGGCGGTTTTGGGTGGATTTGACTTTCTTTGACCGTGGTGTATTAATAGCAAAGGGTTCAAAAGGATTGTGGTGGGGTCAAAGTGAGATGTGACACTGGGGTCAAGGCTCAAGGTCAAAGCAGTTGGGTTGGGCTTGTAGTTGGATTGGATTTTGGGCCTAGTATTAAAATAGGATCAGGTTTGGTTTATTTAAGAATAAGGACCAAAAGTGTAATTTGACCAAACTCAAGGACTGAAAGTGCCATGTTTCCAAACTTCTCACAAGGACTAAATTTGCCAACTTTGATAATACAAGAACCCTTTTGCATAAAATCCATTTTTAAGGTCGAGGATTAATTTTGTAATTTTCCAAAGTTTGAGGACCTTTCTTGCCAATTGACCAAAGAATCATTCAAGGATCATTTTAAACAACTTAGAATACTTGAGGACCTTGAATGATGAATTTCCACATTTTGAATTTCGAGGACTAGATTTGACAACTTTTAAAACTCGGGGACTAAAGCGCCAATTTTGCAAACTTTATACATTTTCATCGATTTTGATATTTTGCATTTAAAACACATAAAACACTGATTTGTGATAATTTGATCATTTTGATGTGTTTTGAGCGTTTCGAGATGATTTTGCGGTTTAGATTATGTAAAATGATGAGTATTTGACACTCATCAATCCCCCATCGAGATATTGCTAGTCCCTAGCAATGATTTGAGAAAACTTTGATGGATTTGAAAACTCTTTACCAAAAGCCATCACTACGGAGTAGCCAATTGTTTTGATTCAAGTAAGAATCTTGGTACAACGATAACCGGATGATTTATTGGCAAATCATAAACCATATAATGGTTTGATGTGTCTTTACGAGCCGTACCCTTACGGACTAGCCAACTCTTAGATAAATTATCGAATTATCTTTGGTGGTGAATACCAATTATGGATTTTCCATCGCCTTTACCACAAGCCATAACCTTGCGGGCTAGCCAACTCATTATCTTTTGAGGATGATGGGAGTCGAGGAACCATACAATTTTGGGCAAATTGCAAGCCATATAAGCGGTTTGAGAAATCTTTACCAAGAGCCGTTTGCTCTGGATTAGCCAATCCTTTTGTCTTCTGAGACATGGCGGATGATAACCAAATGAGAAAGTGTAGAACACTTACTCCAAAAAAATTTTGGCCAAAACCGGGAATTGGGTAGATAATATATGACAAAATTCGTGAGAATTCCCCCACACTTAGAAATGAATATTGCCCTCAATATTCAATGTCTGCAGTTATGCGAAACAAAAAACGTAAAAGGAAATATGGCCATTTTTTTTTTTTTTTTTTTTTTTTTTTTTGAAAGAATGAGAATATACAACGAGTGTGGGAAAACTCCCCACACTAGGGTGGTAGAAAGGGGTTAAGAAGGCGAATTATGGGTGAAAACCCATATGATGCGTGCTAATGTTTTGATTACCGAGTCACTAGCTTGACTCGATCCCGCATTCATTGGTTCATGGGAATGTTTGTAAATCCGGGACAACCACGGGGAATGTCCTCTCCAAAGTAGTGCTTAACTCGATGACCATTCACTTTAAAATTAGGACCATCGGGTTGAGATAACTCAACGGTACCATAAGGATAAACCTTAGCAATAGTGAATGGACCGGACCGGCGGGACTTAAGCTTTCAGAAAATCTTCAATCTAGAGTTGAAAAGAAGGACTCGATCACCAGCGTTGAAACGCGGTTCTTGATCTTGGAGTCATGAATCTTCTTTGTCTTTGCTTGTAGATCAAAGAGTTCTCATAAGCTTGATCACGAAGTTCATTAAGTTCATTCATTTGAACTTTTCTATGATCACCGGGTATCGTATATCGAAGTTTGCATGCTTTAAGGCCCGGTATGCCTTGTGCTCTAACTCAATCGGAAGATGACATGCCTTTCCGTACACTAGCTTGTATGGAGTACACCCGATAGGTGTTTTGTAAGGTGTCACGGAAGGCCCAGTCGTCATCCAGTTTATCCGACCGGGATGCACGATTTTCGCCTCTTGTCCTTTCAAGAATCCTTTTAAGACCACGGTTTGAAACTTCCACCGCCCACTTGTTTAGGGGTGGTATGCGATGGAGAGGCGGTGGGTAACACCATATTTTGCATGACTCTTTCAAATTGGTCATTACAAAATGTGTACCACGATCGCGATTATCGCTCTCGGAGTTCCAAACACAGCAAGCAGAGATTTCAAAACTTCACAACTACTCGGGCATCATTGGTGGGTAAAGCTTTTGCTTCAACCCATTTTTGAGATAATCAACGACCACAGTATGTACTTGTTACCACGAGAAGATGGAAACGGCCCATAAAATCAATACCCATATGTCAAATATCTCACAAACTTGAATGGCATTTTGTGGCATTTCATTCCTTTGAGATATATTACCATGATGTTGACAAGCGTCACATGTTTTGACATAATCGTGGGCATCCTTATAGATTGTGGGCCAATAGAACCGGAATCAAACACCTTTTTGGCGGTGTAGTTTGGACTATGATGGCCCCGGTGGGTCGGCATGGCAAGGCGTGAGAATATCAATAGCTTCACGTCCATAAACACACCGTCGGATGACTTGATCATACAGATTTTGAACAAGAAAGGGTCGTCCGAAATAATGTTTAACATCTTTGAAGAATTTGTTCTTCTTTGGGTCGACATCCCTTTCACAATGAAGTTACCGCATGGTAATTTGCAAAGTCGACAAACCATGGGGTGGTAGAATTTCCACGAAAAGAAACCGCATTGAGTGTCTCGAGAGAAATGTTTCATTTATATCCTTTTCTCGAAAACATCTTGGTGAGGGTTTTCTAATGCAGACAGATGATCGTGACTAGATTCTCGGCTCCTTTTTATCACGTATAATGATATCAAATTCTTGGAGGAGGAGAATCCAACGAAGCAATCTCGACTTTGCATCTTGTTTTGCAAAGAGATATTTAAGAGCGAGTGATCCGTATACACCACGCATTTGGTCAAGATAAGATCGGCGAAACTTCTCAAAAGCATACACCACGGCTAATAGCTCTTTTACGTGGTGGTGTAATGAGTTGAGCCTCGGTCATAGTTTTGCTTGCGTAGTGAATAAATTTGAAAATGCTTGTTTCTTCGTTGCCCTAGGATTGCACCGATAGCAAAATCACTTGCATCGCACATGAGCTCAAAAGGCAAGTCGGTCGGGAGCAACGAGAATGGGTGCTTGAAGCTTTTTCTTCAATGTTTCAAAAGCTATGATGCACTCGGGTGAGAAGATAAAAGGAGCATCCTTTTCAAGAAGATGGGTCATGGGTAGGCGATTTTGGAAAAATCTTGAATGAATCTCGATAGAAACCGGCATGACCCAAAAACTCCTAATACCCTTGGCGGTGGTAGGATGAGGTAATTTAGCAATAACATCGACTTTTGCTCTATCTACCTCAATCCCGTTCTTAGAAATCTTATGGCCAAGGACAATGCCTTCTTTGACCATAAAGTGGCTCTTCTCCCAATTTAGACAAAGATTGGTGTCTTCACACCTTTGAAGCATTTTATCTAAATGGGAGAGACATGATTGAAAAGAATCCCCAATGACCGAGAAGTCATCCATAAACACTTCCATTGTTTCCCCGATCATGTCGTGGAATATGGCCATCATACATCGTTGGAGCGTGCGGGAGCATTACATAAGCCAAAAGGCATCGTTTGTAGGCAAAAGTTCCGTATGGGCAAGTGAATGTGGTCTTCTCTTGATCCGTGGATCAATAGGGATCGAAAGTAACCGAGAAACCATCGAGGAAGCAATAGTACTCATTCCTGCTAATCTCTCAAGCATCGGTCCATGAAGGGTGAGGAAAATGGTCTTTCTGGTGGCGTCATTCAACTTACGATAGTCGATGCAAACACGCCATCCGTTACCAATCGAGTTGGAATTAACTCGTTATCTTCATTGTGATATGATAATGCCACCCTTTTGGGACACAATGAATTGGGGTGACCCAAGGGATGCTCGAGATCGGGTAAATTAATCACGCATCAAGAAGTTTGATAACCTCTTGTTTGATAACATCATGGATTTTGGATTCACTCGTCTCGATGTTGAGCTGCTGGTTTGAAGTCATCCTCCATCAAGATTTTATGAGTACAGAACTCGGGGTTTATACCTTTGATGTCGGAGAGTTTCCAAGCAATTGCTTGCTTGTGTGACTTCAAGATTTTAATGAGGCGACTTTTTCATCTTTACTCAAATCTCGAGCAATAATGACGGGTAATTTATCATCACCTTCAAGGAATGCATACTCGAGATGAGGAGGTAAGTCCTAAGCTCAACCTCAGAAATTCTTGATTTTCTCAACCGACTTGACTTCCTTATTATGAAGCTTGATGGGAGGAGAGGAAGAGAAGTGTCAGTTGACAATTTCTCAAGAAGAATATCTCCTCAGTTAATCTCATCTTGATTAATCTCAATGGGATTGAATCACTAGGATGAGGGGTTGATGATGGATCATCATTGAGCAACTTCTCAATAAAAGTATGTCCCCTCAATATCAATTGGGCGTGATCAATTTCCCAAGGAGCAGAATCACTAGCCAAATATGCTTCAATCTCATCTAAGATGAAGTCGCTTCCCTCAAGCGGAGTGAGAGAAGGAGTAGAATTGGCTATGATAGGTGAGAAGATGTGGTGGAATCCCACTCACGAATTATGAGAATAACCAAGAACTTCTTGAGTACTCGTCGGAAGCAACATCAATGATATCTATTCGGTTAACCGATTCGAATCATAATTTGCGGAGTACCTCGAAGTTTGGTCAAGGTTGAAGGTGACGACTTCGTTACCAACACGCAATGTGATTTCTTGCTCAAATACATCTATGAGAGCACGGCCCGTTCTCGGGAATCCTCGACCAACAATGAGAGGAACCCGATGATCGGCATCAAAATCAACAACCACGAAGTCGGTGGAAAATGGAACTTTCCTACTTTCACAAATCGTCCTCGGCAATGCCAAGAGGACGGGATATGAATCGATCGACAAGCTCGAGAGTCATGCATGTAGGAGTGAGTTAGGAAGAAAGTTTCTTCCACATTGAATATGGCATAAGGTTTATGCTTGCTCCAAGATCTGCTAGGGCAAAGCATTCAACCATCCACAGGAATACACAAGGTAAGAGAAATTTCCGGGATCTCCAAGCTTTTCGGGAAGCTTTTGAATAATCATGGCGGTTCTCGTTAAGAGGAGTCTTAGCCATTTCAAACGACTTTTCCTTATTGCTTAACATGTGTTTGAGAGTTGATGCAAACTTGGGCATCGGCATGATAGCATCCATAAAGCTTATGTCAAAATGTAACTCTTGGAAAATTTGGAAAAATTTGTCCATTTGATGACTAGCTTTTTCACAGAGCTTTGCTCATTCAAGCGTGATGGATATGGAATAGAAGATTTGGATTTGATATTTTCAATGGGAGCTACAGGAGGTTCAAAACAACTCCTTGATTTGACTTGGGTTTCGGACCACTTGAGGATGGACTACAGAAGGTAGGACGTGTCTTGATACCGTGGGCTTGAATTATGCACTTTGTCCGTTGTTTCCTTGGTAACTTGACTCATTGGCACGGTGGAGGTGGCATTGGAGTCGTGGGTCCATTGTGTTTTGGAGGTTCACTTGTCCCCTACCTTAGGAAGAGAAGAAGAAGAAGAGGTAGTAGGGCAGCGGGTCCGATGTATGAAACACCACTTGGGTTGTGATCGCCTTGGCATCGCCCCTCGGGTTAGCGATCGTGTTGCTCGGTAAAGTACCGAGGCAGGGTCGATCATTTAAAGACTTCTTGGATCGACAATCGGTGACCAACAACCTGTTCATTTCATCTTGGGATTTCATAAGCGCATTGATAACTCATCGGATGATGGTCTGGAGGAGTAATGACGGGAGGAGGCTGGAGGGACAATTTGAGGTCGTATGTTTTGATTATGACCAAAATTCCCTTGATTAGGATTCATATTCCCATGAAATTGATTCCTCGATTGAAATTGTTTTGATGAGGGTTTCCTTGATGTTGGAAACCTTGATTGGGTCGAGGATAGAAATTACCTTGGTTTTGATAACCTTGGTTCATTCTTGGTTGGTTACGATTCGGTTTGCATGTTATGATTTGGATTGAAACCGGGTGGTGCACGATTAGTGTTAGCACGGTAGTGTGGTTCATTTTGAGGACGGTATTGATTACCTCCTTGTTGTGAACTACCGGCTAAAGCATTGGCCTCAAAAGGACTACCATCGGTGGCGGTACAATTGTAGTAAGCATGAGGACCACCACAAGTGACACAAACTTCAACCTTCTTCACTTGGCATGTGTTGGTGGTGAGTGAAGGAAACTTTCTTCTGGTTAGCAAGAACCAAAGCACGAACAATGTCGTGAGTTTATCAATCTTAGCATCGGTGCTAGATGTACTCACGGGGATGAAGAAGAAGAAGGTCCGACATTAGGCGATATGTCTTAGCTACGAAAGGACGGACACGAGCTTTGTTCTCAATGATCGCAAGGCCTCTTTGGTGGTCTTGCTCAGGAAATACCTCCGGAGGCATTCAAAGAATCTTGATTAGCTGATTGAGACCATTGTAGAAAGTATCCATTTGCATTAACTCGGTAAAACCGTGATGCGGACACTTGAAGCAACTCTTTATAACGATCCCATGCCTCCCGAATGATTCATCAAATCTACGAGAAAATTTCATTATCTCATTCTTAAGACTTGTGGTTCGGGATGGAGGATAGAACTAGATTAACGAATTTGGTGACAAGATCTTCCCATGTCTCTATAGAGCGAGGGGTTGTTTCTCAAGCCAATTCCGGGCTTGTCCTACAGAAAATGGGAAGAAGAAGCTTGATAGCCGGATGGGACATTCTTGTACTTGATGGTAGATGCTATCTTGTTAAACCATCGAATGTGTGCATGAGGATCATCCGCTCAAAACCATAGAATTGGCTTTGGGTTACTAGATTGAGCAACCCGGTTTGAGCTCGAAAGTGTCGACCACGATGGTTTGGAACAACAATGGCATCTCCGTAACCCTCGATGGGTGCTTGGAGAAGCTCATTCATGGGTTTGTCTTACGCCATTTCGGCGGAGGTGGTGGTGGTAGGCGTTCCTCGATCACGGTGAAGGAGGTGAGCGTCCTCTACGTCTGCGAGGAATGTTTCCAAGTTCGGAAAGTGGACTTGTAGAAGCGGAAGAGCAGTCGCATGCACTATGTATAAAACCAATTTTCAAAACAAATGAGGCAAAACACAAGTGAACTTAACCAATAATCACAAATGAAATGGCTTCTTTGAAAAAGGTACACCAAATCACAAGTGACACAAAGGCAAGTTTTAAATCGATGTTGGGAACTTATTAATGGTCGCACCCCAGTTAGGTAGTGCATTGCCTTGATTTGCGGTGGTTGATTTTATGTATATTTTAAGTACCCTTTGAAAAGGCGTAGGTTAGATTTGTGCGAGATGGGTTCAAAACTTTTGGACAATATTTTTGTTATCGTCCGTTTAACCAAATCGTATCTCTTCAAGAATCACCTTAAAGAGAATACAAAATAGAAAACGTTCGATTGTTTTGTTGTTTTATATTTTTTGGTGTTTTAACACTTTAGGAAAAGTGTTAATGAACTTTTGATTTTCTTATAACTTTACAAAACTTTTACAAATGATGGGTATGTGCAACAATGGATGCGAAAATGGCTGACACACGCTAAAGCCTCCCGGCGTGGCGCTAAAATTTGATTCTGCAAAGCAGTCAAGTCAAAAGACTTAAAAGCGCTCGGACACAAATGCAATGAAGATCGGAGAATAGAGGGATTCGGGTCGTTTAGTCCCGAGGAGACTCGATGGTGTGTTAAACAAACTCGGAAGATAGAATGATCACTAAGGATAGTGATGCGTAAAGGTTATGATTAGAAATTACACTCTTGATTGATTTGGAATAGAATTGAGCACGAATTGGAAAGCACAACAACCGGATCAAAGAAAGCGTAAGCGTAAGTTTTAAAACTACGCAGACGCACAAAATAAAAAGTGAACACTAACTAATAAAAACCTAAAAATATAAAATGACATTTTGGAATCCTAAAAATAAAAGAAAATTATTAGAAAAAGAAAATTATTTTAACACTATTTAATTAATTATTATTAATTAAAAAACTATTTTAACTATTTAATAAATACTCTAAAATGAAAGAAAATACAAAATAAGGCTAGAAAAAAAACTTATGATTCTGGAAAATCTAAAATACTATAAAACTAATTTTAAAACTAAAATATATTTTTCACACTTTTTATCTAATTATTATTAATTAATTATTATTTAAAATACACTTAAATACTAGAAAATAGAAAATAAACTTGGAAAAATAAAATTTTAACTTTGAAAATCTAAAATACTATAAAACTAATTTTAAAACAGAAAATATATTTTTAGACTTTTAATTATTTATTACTAATTATTTATTATTTATTAACTATTTATAATTATAATAAATACTAAAGAGAAAAGAAAAATATGAAACTTTTCTAAAAATCCTATATGATAATGAAACCTAAGAAAAAGAAAAACAAGATTTGCTTATTAAAATTTGAAAAGAAAAATCAAAAAGCTAAAAATCTTAAATAAACGCTATCACTATTTTTATATTGATGTTTTTGTGATTTTATTTTGAAAACTACTTATATACTAATATTATGAAACTTTAATAAAGACAAAAATTTACAAAAGTCAAATAAGCGGTTTGAAGATTATTGCTCCAACGATTGGCCTTAACTAGCTTATTAGGTGGAAATAAGCTCAAACAAGCTTGTTACTTGAAAGCAAAAGCTAGATTAAGGTGACAATAAGCTAGAACAACTAACTTGAAACTAAAAGATACAAACAATCCAAATGAAAAGCTCCAATAAGCCAATAAGCAATTTGGCTATTGTGATGAAAAAGCAGAAAATGGGACAAGTTTCAAGCCCTTAGCGACCCTAGCTAATAAGCTCAAATATGAAAAACAAAACTAGACAACTCAAGAAGACCAGGTTGGCTTTCCAAAGAACAGAGAACAAGAGATTTGAACAAGTAATAAGCTTGATGCAAGCTTATCAATTGAGGCTTATTTTACGTACACGAGGACACTTATCTGAGCAGGAACTCTCAATAAGCAAAGAAATAAGCACTTTAACAATTTGAAAAATCAAAAGCTAGTATTTTATATTTTCTACACCAACTAGACTATAATTCCCCAAAAGCTTATAAGCTGAAACCTACTAATGAACCCACGGTGAAATTCCCAAGTTTATTCAAAACGACCCATTGAAAGTTTTGACTTTTTATTTACTACTACTCAGTTGACCAAAATGGATTTTGAGTTGATCTAGATCATTGAATATGTTGTTATAAAGTGTAATGAGACTAACTTAAGCAAGATTAACTACTTTTAAGCTTGTAAAATGATTTTGACAATTCAAATACCCCAGATTAAGCTAATTAAAGGAGGAAATTGGAATTTTGACTTTTTGCAAACAAGACTTGGTTTTATTACTTAAATGAGTTAATATAAGCTATCTTGACACGGATGAACAACCAAGAACAACTACAATACCTTCTAACACAGTTAGCATACTAATCCAAACACCCTTCAATGAAGCTATTTTGAAGTTTTTATACTAAAACAAGTTTTAGATCAAAAATCTATTTAATATCTTATATTAACTAAAATAAAGCAGTTAAAAGCGAGATTGACAATATATAAACACTTAATCTAATAAATGCAAAAGTTAAGAAGTTGCCTTACAAAATGAGTCCAAGCTCAAATCATAGATTCAAGAGAGCGATAACCACACCCTATTGCTTCCCAAGAAGCTCTAAACCAAAAGCAATCAAATGATCACCATGCTTGACTTTCATCATCATTCTCATTGCCTTTTTATTTTCAAGCTAATTTTGAGAATTTGTGTGATTTTTTTATTTTGAATATAAAGCGAGTTTTAAGGATTCTAAGCTTAGATAAGCTTTGTAAAGAGCTTATAAGAGCTTTGTAATTCTTAAAACAACTAATATCAACAATTAAATATTTTGAAGATTTTCACGTTGAAACATCCAAAACTAAATTCTTATACAAGACTTGAAATTGAAGCGAAAATGTTTACTTGATACTTTGAAACAAGATTATAAAGTATTTCAAAGTTTAAACATAAACTAGAGTTTGAGAAAATTAAAAGCGACATAAGTAAAAGTAATTTACACTAGATAGTCAAATACATTGCATTCCTCTCTATATAATGACTTTTCGACATCCTTGATATCTTACGAATGTTTCCCACCAAACTTGAGCCATTGGATTGGCTAGAATCATCTATCCGTCCACTAGCTATTTGGCGCCAAAAATTCTTCAAGGGTTTAGACAATTAATGGATTTGGTTGTGTTAATTAAAGCTTTTGTTGTTTAGATGATGTGGAGGGACAAGGTATGGGAGTGGTAAGAAAAGGAGTGAAAACCGGTCATGGTTTTGAGATTGATTGGGGAAGAGAGGTTTCTGATGTGGCGGTTTTCTGGGTTTGACTTTCTTTGACCGTGGTGTATTAATAGCAAAGGGTTCAAAAAGGATTGTGGCTGGGGTCAAAGTGAGATGTGACACAGGGGTCAAGGCTCAAGGGTCAAGCAGTTGGGTTGGGCTTGTAGTTGGATTGGATTTTGGGCTATGATTAAAATAGGATCCGTTTGGTTTATTTAAGAATAAGGACCAAAAGTGTAATTTGACCAAACTCAAGGACTGAAAGTGCCATGTTTCAAACTTCTCACAAGGACTAAATTTGCCAACTTTGATAATACAAGAACCCTTTTGCATAAAATCCATTTTTAAGGTCCAGGATTAATTTTGTAATTTTCCAAAGTTTGAGGACCTTTCTTGCCAATTGACCAAAGAATCATTCAAGGATCATTTTAAACAACTTAGAATACTTCAGGGACCTTGAATGATGAATTTCCACATTTTGAATTCGAGGACTAGATTTGACAACTTTTAAAACTCGGGGACTAAAGCGCCAATTTTGCAAACTTTATACATTTTCATCGATTTTGATATTTTGCATTTAAAACACATAAAACACGATTTGTGATAATTTGATCATTTTGATGTGTTTTTGAGCGTTTCGAGATGATTTTGCGGTTTAGATTATGTAAAAATGATGAGTATTTGGACACTCATCGGTGACCTCTCGCATAAGGTCTACTCTTACGACTAAACCTTACGCGTAAGGTTCTTATACGCCACGCGTAAGCTCCACGCGTAAGGTGCCCTTTTCCCACGCGTAACATTTCTTACGCGTAAGTTAGATCTGCGTAAGCTTTCGCTCACGCATATGTCATTACCGATTTACGCTAACTTTGCCAAAACTACGCAACCCCGGATTGACCTTCATGATGAATTGTTACGTGTACAAACTTGTAAATAAACTAATCATAACGTCACGAATCCAATAATGTCACTAATAAACTTAATCGTTTGATATGTTGTGAACAATAAGTGATAACATAAACTTTAAAACTTAAAGTTAACTAACTCATAAAACATTTCACGGCGTCATTAGACTATTGGACAAACAAGTGACTTAGGACTCGTAACAATCATTATCCTTTGTACATTCAATAACTAGACAATAAAACCCTCATTGACTAAAATTATGTCTTTCGATCGTTGGTTCTTTTGGCTAATGTTATTTGAGATCACGACATGGTGAACAAATGAATGTGGATGCATCGAATTTCTTACAATTGTCGATATCTTTCCAAATGGCTATCCAAGAAAGCTTGGAAAGAACAACCTTAGGGTTGATTTTGACACCTCACATGCTCGAGAATCTTCTTGTCTCATTGCTATGGATATTCTCGGGAATCATCCCTACCGAACATGCTCTCACACTCGCCCGCGGTTCACAGGTCTACATTCAACAATTACGGGATTCTATGCGGAGGATCCTTTGGTCAAAATCTTGTGAATGTGACTCTTAATCACAAACAAGTCACTATCACTCCGATGACTTACGAGTTGTTCTCATCATTCGGACATCGCTCAACCGACTTCTTTGCTACCCTCTTGAAGAGCTCGCTCTCGCAATTCTTGATAGATATTGGTTATGATGAAGCTAAAGGAATCATTTCTAAGCACTCTCACGTGAGTCAAGAATATTCCTCAACCATGGAGGACGCTCTATATGATCATCACCAAATCAATCTACGGTCGTGACGGTGGCTATGAGCATCCCAAGCTCATGGAACTACAAATTTTCAGTGGTTGATCAACAAGAAGGACATTATAATTGAAGCTCGCTATGGGAAGATATGATGTTTGTCTCAAGAAGCTTGGCTCAAAATTCCCTATATCGATACACCAAGCTGCTGATCCGAGAGCTCTTGGACTTCATCACGATATCCCATGAGACTCGATGACCGAGATAATCATGACATCTTGGTGAGCCCATACTATCATCGAATCAAAGAATCGTCTACTGAAAAGCGGTCTTTGAGTTACCCGATCACCTTCTTACAAAGGAAATCAAAAAGCGGAAGCGTACAAAAGGTATCGGGTGGCCGTAAAGAAGGAAAAGTTGGCCATCTTGATGAAAAGGCTTCGGGACACCTACTCGGAGAACGAGAAGAGGCGATCTTGGAAGTGCATTAAGCATAGAGTCAAAGGAAGTTCCCAAGAGGAACCCTCCTTCAAAGAGGACTGTTCCATCTAAGGAAGCTACCCCATCCAGTCCCAAGCTCGAACCAAGAAAGCTTTTGACGAAAGCTCTTAAGTCTTGAATCGGATGAAGAGGTTACTTACTGCGAAGCGCAAAGGATGACACTCCACTCGTGCAAAACCTCCAAGTCCTCAGTCGATAAAGGGAAGACTCACGCATTGGTGCCCTATGATGAAAGCTCTGAAGAAGAAGAAGAGCTACTGGATCAATCATACAAGAATAAGTTTAAATTAGTGAGACACCTTCAAAAGGCTAAGGAATTTGAACAAGAACAAATAGGTGGCCGGAGGATCAAGTGGTCTTGCCACTCTTCACGAGTCTGATCACGGTTAATCGACCGATAAGGGATGCGGTGCCACCACTCTTGCGCAAAAACAAACGCTGTGAAGGATTCTCACGATCTTAACATTGAGGTACCGTAAAAGGATAAAAGCGAGAAAGTGATAAGCGATGAAGAAGCTAAGGATCGACGGAGGCAAAGGTTAAATCTGGACAAGATGGCGAAGAGGATTATGATGACTTTTTCTCAGCGATCCAACTCGTTCCAAGGAGGATATACGCACCTCCAAAGGACCCCGAATCTCCTCATGTCTCCTCCTCATCGACTCATCATCTCACTCCTCACCACCACCATCAAAGAAATCAACAAAATCAACATCAACCACCTCGATCTTGGTTTCTCGGACACATGAAAGAATTGTGAAAATTTGTCAAACAATTTAGAAAGAAAGACATGCTATACAGAAGTGGACTTTCTCAATGACAAATACAATATCTACATGGCGAGAATGAAAAGATGCAAGAGGAAAGGAAGTTTGTTCAGAATTCATGAAACAACACCGTCGGGAGGAGGCTGAGCGAAATGATCGAAGGCTACGAAAAGTACCTTCTAGAGTGCGTTCTAAGGTCACAAAGGAGTTGTTCACCGGACAACTTTATCCAAATCGATGTAGATCGCCAAGCAAACTATTCGATCAACACCCTTAACCGTCACAATCAATCCGACCGATCCGATCGTGTTCTCGAATAATGAATTGGTAGCCAAGCTTGTGACACAAATGTCGCCACGATCTGCGATGTTCAACTCGAAGAAGCAAAATTGTATCAAGCATTGCTTGACTACCAACTTCAAGAAGCTTGTAGATTTGAAGCGGAAAAGTCAAAGCGTCCGGAGATGATGAAGATAAGGATAAGGATAAAGACTACGCACCTAAGCGTTAGAAGCGATCGGTGAATCTTCTTGATGCCACCTCCTCCTCAAAGGACTCTGCTCAACAAGGTCCCTCCTCGTTCTTCAATTGAAAACCTCGGGGCGATTCCGAGTTACCACCCCGACTCGTAAAACCGGTGATCACTTTGAGTATACGGGTGGTGGCGATGAAGAGGTCCTTGAGCCCCAACAACAACCCACCTCTCCCAAACAAGTACGAAACCGAATCATCATCTAGGCCTTCGGAAAAGAAGAAGAAGAAGACGCCTACTACTGACGTCGTATCATGGCTAGATGAAGATAAAACCGAAGACTTTGCATGGTTCTCTACACTTGTCAATCAAACTCCCTACCTTGATGAAGGTCAAGATCTGGTCGAAGGTTCTACATTGGAGCATGCAAAAATCTTGCAAGAAAAGTTCCATGTGAAGAAAATGACGAAATCTGAATTGAGGCAAATCAAGAATGAAGCGTTTCAACTTCTAAAAGACACCTCCGAAAGTGCCATCGAGGTTGAATATCACCTTGAGAACATTGCTAGAGCCATGTCTAACAACATGGATTGGCTCAACCCGAAGCAAACATTGACTTCACAAAAGGACAACCCCCATACTACATCGATTGGACCAAACCTCTACCGACCATTGGTGACCGGATGAACCACGGATTCCCTTGGATATTTCTTCAACAAAGACACGGAATTTCTTCTCCATGGTGGCGATGGTTCAAGGAAATATGCTACATCCTTGACACTTCCATTCCTGCGACTATCTACTCAAAGCGCATTGCCATTGAGAGCGTGCCAATCACTTGTTCTCCAACACGGTGGAAGCATACAACCGCGATGCATTGTATGGGATTCATCAACGGCCCGCGCGCCGAATAACTGCTCTGTATCGCCGTTCGAAGTCACAACATGCGGTGTTTAGTACTAAAGACATCGTTGCCATCCAACATGTTGGTCTTTCATCCAAATGGGACTACACCTTCTCAAGAAGATTGTGGTCAAAAGACGGATGAAAGGGATTATGCATTCGTGGTCGACTTTGAGAATTTGTCTCTCAACGATATTGAAGACATGTACCTTGCCAAAGTACGGTCGCATGAGACAATTTTCAACCGAAATACAACGAAATTCATCAAGTCACCGCTCATCTTCATCGGGCGCTTAGTCATAAAGAGCGTGTTGAAGATCTCCAGTTGCCGTTGAATCATATCGACACGTGTCAACTTCACTCCACCACACTGATCTTCCGATCTCAACCGACTATCACAATTAACACTCATCGACAAACCGTTTAGTGTCGTTTATCGCGATGAACTTCATCGCAATCGCTTGATGGCGTGTAATGAGCTTCACAAATTTGGAGATCATACTCGAAGATGGTCGGGACGGACTAGCTTATCGATTGAAGGATATACGTGAAAACATTGGGAACCCTAGCGATGGAATTCTCGGGATCGGAGGAATGTGAGAAGGATCATCACCATGATTGATGAGCGGTTGTTCGAAGGGATCGATTCAGACGATTGGAGAGCTATGTTGGTGGTCGACCAGGATTAACGTAACGGCTTTCAACGCCCTGCACCTCCGGGAACATCACCGCACTTCTGGTACTCCTTGAATTGTTTCTTTCATATAATTTGGATGTGTGATTAATTACGTCTATGGCTTGTGCACACATAACGATTGTACAACCCGTATTTGTCAAGAAAGGACCACGTAGTGCGCCTTGTGCCATAATCCCTATAGAAGGAGCGAAAGCTTCTTACTTTGAGTAAAACCTATCAAACCTTTCACTTTTCAAGGTTTTGCTCAAAAGGACAAGTACTTCCCATATGATTTTCAAAACATCAACCGTTTATATCACTTGTTGAGGGGAGTATTTGCGTTAAAACTTTGTTCACAAATTGTTCATAGTGGTCATCTTCCGCAACACTCGAAATGGTCATATTTATTGTCAACTTTTCAAAAATAACATTTTATATGCCATTTTGAGGGGAGAAAGCTGTCGATAAGAAATATGTTGTGCAACATGCAAATGAATATGTGTAATTCGGACTTAACCAACGAATTAGCGGTACTAAAGCGTTAGTAACTCGAAAAGACTTGTCTGGACGGGTAATAATTTCAAGCTAGTTCACTAGTAATGTAAGCGTGTCTCATGAAAGGACTTGTCCAAGTAGAAAGTACCATTGAAACACTCGTGGTAGACATGAACTCGGCGTGTATGACAACCTTCGAGGTTTGTCTACACCTTCAAGGTAGTTATTAGAGCTAGTTGTCACCTAAAAGCTGACAATGTAACTCTCTAACTATGCAACGTAACCGTGTGTCGCGGGGGATTGTCTATCTCCAGTGGATCAATTCAAAATGTGCGCGCTCTTTCCTCACTGTGCATCTAAACCATTAAAACTCTTAAGCACATGTGGAGGGGGAGTATTTATGCAAAATCCTATCTCTCACAATGGTTCAAACATGATTTTCATTAACAAACCCTTTGAGAGATTTTTCACAAACAGTGGTTTTAATGGCAACATAGGTTAGTCATGGAGTTATAAGGTGACTAAGGTTAGGAATAACTGTCCTATGATCCATGAGAGCGGGAGGATCTACCCAAGGACATCACAAATAGTTAGTACTTAGAAGTCCTTATGTACGACTATAAAAGGAGAAAATGAGAATCGGAGAAAGAAGGAGTTGAAGAATCAAAAGAAATGCAAAGAAAAGGGTGAAAAGAAATAGCCCTCAGTTATTCAACTTAGGCGACACGGGTTCAATTCATATCTTCTTGGTTGTCACTTAGTGACACCGGTATTGAAGATTAAAAGTCTTCATGGACCCAATGACGCATGCACTAAACCTTCTTAGCCACTCAAGTTTCTCTCAGCGGAAGCTTGTTTCCTTCTCACGGGAACCCTACGTAAACTATTGGCTTTCTCTTAGAGATCGTTGGTATTGAAGAAAGAGACCTCTCCCTAGTCTCCGCTCGGGAAAACCAAACGCACTATTGAGTCTAGAGCCACGAGATTCATCAAAAGATCTCTTAGGAACACTTGACATTTCATCACTTGTTGATCAACAAATAAGATCATCGATGGTTAATATCGAGTCCTTCACAGATCTTAGCAATGTCGAGAACATTTATGAGAGGTTCACATCTGTGATCCTCGGTGATTGAATGGAAACTCCTGCCAGGTCAATATCAACGACCACGACAAACGAGTCTCTTCGGTAACTCCCGTGGATTACGAAGTGTGTCTCAAACGGTCTGATCGTGAGGTGATGCTTGGTGTACCTCGCGACTCATCTGAAGCTATAGATGTACCCGGCACATCGCGTTATCTCACTTGTGGGACTCCAGTTCGAGAACGGCCTTTGTAAGAATTAGAGTTGTGTTTTCACACTATGTTGTTAACACTCTCAAGTTCAAACTTGTAAGTGCGGAATCCGCTTATTACTAACCGTTTGAAAATTTTCTTCTTATGGAAGCTCGGAGCGGGATGATCGTCTTGATTCTTCTCATGCTCACGCCAACATCATCACTAATGGAAGTTCTATCCAAAAGCAACACAACTGTCGAATGATTCTTCATCAAACCAAAGAATCTACAAAGTTAAAGACTTAAAGAACTTCATCAAGATTGAATTCCAACGTCAAAGCGTGTGAGCATGTTGAAGAATGACGTGGAGAAACTAGAGCAACAAGCGAGACACGAGATGCAATTGATGCGAGACAAAAACATACTATCATTTTCACCACAAAGAACAATGATCAAAGAACAAAGTTAATGATGACGTCAAAGCATAACCACTCAAGGAAAACTATCTCTACCTTTGGGAAGATTGTTCGAATCGAGGCAATTCTTCTCACAAGAAAGAAGAATGTCGAGAAGGCGTCGAGCTACTATTACATCAACGCCTTCACCGTTCATCACCAACACTTGAGGGGTAGATTGTTGGAATCACTCCTAAACCATAATCAAGTGTTAGTAATTAATATGTAATAGTTAGCTTTATTATGGCCTTTATGTTTGTTATTAGCCTTAAGCTTATGTAGAAGGCCCATGAGCTTAGGCCCAAGCCCATTTAAGAAAGGATGGAAACTAGGAGTGTTGCCTAGCTTTCCTCCTATAAATACTATATGTAAACCTTCATTTGAAGGTTGGATGTTCAAGTTTTCCTCTTTCACTCACTCTACGACAACCGTATTATTATTGTTTGTGTGTGTGTTAGATCTTGTTCAATCGCCTCTCTATCTTTCTTATAAGCTTGTGTTTGTAAAACTAGTGACCTAACAGTTAGCAACACAAGATATTGAACAAGAAACGCAACCGATCAATTGTGTTTTGTTGTTAGAAAGAATCTTGAAAGGTATTTCTTTGGTGAAGCATATACGGTGTGGAGCGAAAAGAAGAGAAAGTGTTGAGGAGCGTGAAAGGCAACGAGGACATTTCCATTTGTTGGTAAAGAAGAAGGAACAAGTAAATCAACTTGTTTTTGTTGAAAATACCGAAGGTATTTTGGAAGTTATTGTGTTAGGAAAATAGCCAAGACCAAGAGTTCAAGGCAAATCGTTATTACATCGATACACAAGAAAGGAGAAAGACAACGTGGGGAAAGAAAGAAGCGAGTTGGTATCATACTCAAGTACCAACAAAAGTGGGAATCTGATTCGTGTTCAATACACAACAAAGAGGTCACAAATTCAAAACTTTGGATTCTCTTATACTTTAAATAGTATAGTTAGTTATTTACATTACTAGGAAATCCCGAGCACTATATATTGATCCCAGTACTAGTAGAATTCCAGGAAACTATTTCATTCCCGTAGTATTAAGTATACCATACTTAGTTAGAATTCCCATAGAAAGTGAAGATCATAAACACCATCAATATGCCGGTGACGATGCGAGTGGCGGAACAACGCACCAAAACCCGTAACCCTATGACACAAGATCAATTCCCAAAACTCAAAGCTACAAACTACACGGTTTGGACTATACAAATTAAGGTGATACTAGAAGCACAAGGCTTATGGGAAGCAATAGAACCTAAGGTCGATCAAGTAGATGCTAAAAGGATAAGGCAACAACCGCCTTCCTATATCAAGCATTGATCAAGATGTGATCTTACAAGTAGCAAGTTGCAAAGCAAACAAAGGATTTATGGGATTCATTAAGAAAGAGACACGTTGGAGAAGAGAAAGTGCAACAAGCACGGTTACAATCATTGATGATTGGATTTCGGACCCTTGAATGAAGGAAGATGAAACGGTGGATGCATTCTGACCAAATCGAACGGCTATGCCACAAAGGCAAAAGAATTAGGAAACCGTTGGATGAATCACTTTTAGTTCGAAAACTATTAGACTCCGCACCCGATAGGTTCATTCGAGATAGTAGCATCAATAGAACAGACGAATGATCTCGATGACATTCGTTAGATGAGATCGCAGGAAAGCTTAAGGCATTCGAGGAGAGAATAAAACTCCGAAAGGGAGGACAAGTAGAAAGCCAAGATAACCTATTATTCGCATGGCGAACACTCTAGAAATAAGAAGCGATTTACCAAATTTAGGAGTAGATCAAACAATTCACGAGGTAATTGGCGAGAATAAGGGAAAAGAGATAACTCGAATGGAGGAAACTCACCTCACAATAAGAATAAAGGTGAGTGGGATAGAAAGAATTTGAAATGTTACAATTCATGGGAAACCCGGACATTTCATAAGAAATTGTAAAGTCCACCAACAACTCGGGAACAATCAAACCTTATCTTAGAAGGCGATGAACCATCATTATTAATGGCGATACAAGAAAGCGAAGAAGTCTTGTTAAATGAAGAACAAGTACACCCCAAAATATGCTACAACAGATGCTAGCATATGGTATTTAGATAATGGTGCAAGTAACCATATGACGGGCACCAAAGGCCATTTTAAGGATATTGGCGAGAGCATCATCGACGCGTTCGTTTTGGAGATGGATCGTATGTAGAGATAAAGGTAGAGGTTCAATGCTATTAGGATGTAGAAACTTACAACATAAAATGATTTGGATGTTTACTACATTCCAAACCTCAAGAGCAACATACTTAGTCTAGGACAACTTCATGAAATAGGTTGCAAGATCATCATGGATGGAAATTTCTTGACTTTGTATGATAAGAATAAGAAGTTGTTGATGAAAGTAGAGCGATCTAAGAATCGACTTTACGATGATTAGATTACATATAGTAGCACCTATATGTCTCTTAGCAAACGTAGATGACCAAGCATGGTTATGGCATGCTAGATTAGGTCACACGAACTTTGATGCGATAGACAAAATGACGAGAAAAGGTTTAGTAGACGGAATACCGAATAAACCATGCAGGACAAATCATGATGCATGTTTATTAGGAAAACACATCGAACACCTTTTCCAAACCAAGCTAAATTCGGATCAAAGAACCCATTAGACTTAGTATATGGAGATCTTTGTGGTCCCATAAGTCCAAAGAACACACTACGGAAAGAAGCTCATCTTCTTATTAGTAGATGATCTGCACACGTTTCATGTGGGCTTACTTTCTAAACTCGAAAGATCAAGCATTCAACACATTCGAGGAATTTAGGCAACAGTTGAATCAAAGTTGAAGTTGAAAATTAAGATGCTAAGAACGGATAGAGGAGGTGAATTTACATCACATGAATTCACCAAATCGCAAGGAGAATGGAATAGAAAGACAATTGTGACACCATACTCACCGCAGTGAGAATGGTGTAGTAGAGGAGAAATAGAACGAGATTATCGGCGACTAGGAGTATGATGAAAGCGATGAAGTTACCCTTAACTTATTGGGCGGAAGCGAAGGCACGCCATTTACATACTCAACAGGGTACCTCTGAAAGCCACGATAGATAAAACACCATATGAAGCCCTCTACAAAAGAAAACCAAACCTAGAATACCTAAGAATATTCGGATGCACGACTTTATGCTAAGGTAACAATACCACACTTGAAGAAGCTAGATGATGAAGCATTCCAATGATTTACTTAGGAGTTAAAGAAGGATCTAAATCATGTAGGCTATATGATCCGATGGGAAAGAAAAACATGTTAGTAGGGATGTGAAGTTTATGGAAGCGAAACCGTGGGATTGGAACAACAATGAAGAGGATACGAGACCGGGGCGATACGCTTTGGACTAGCTTTATGGTGAGCGGAGTTGACTATGATAATCCTACACCGCTAACTTAGAAAACACTAATAACACGTATCAAGAACAAGAACCTATACGGATCCGCTTCACCAATCACACCACCATCATACACTTACAACCCTAACTCGGAAGATGAAGAAAGAGCTACTATAAGTTCGTTCGAAAGCTCGGATCCTAGATTTGATCATAGACCTATACAAGGTTTAAAGGATATTACGGAAATTTACCAAACCGCACGTGAAGTAAGCACCTAGCTTATTTTCACGGAAGAAGAACCCGTAATTACAAGGAAGCATCAAAAGATGAAAAGTGGATTGAGGCCATGCAAAGAATTAGATTCGATTAACAAAAACAACACATGGACCTCACCATTGCAGAAAATCAAAAGGCAATAGGACTTAAGTGGGTTTATAAAACCAAGAGAGATGCACAAGGAAGGATCATAAAGTATAAAGCAAGATTAGTAGCAAAGGTTATGTACAAGAACAAGGAATAGACTTGATGAAGTGTTTGCACCAGTTGCTAGGATAGAGACAGTTCGATTGATATTAGCACTAGCGACATATCATGGATGGCAAGTACACCACTTAGATGTAAAATCGAGCATTTTACATGGAGAATTGAAGGAAGAAGTCTATGTTACACAACACGAAGGTTTCATTCAACAAGGAAACCTTGGAAAAGTCTACAAGCTAACTAAAGCTTTGTATGGCTTAAGACAAGCACCTAGAGCTTGGGCGTGAAGCTTGACCAAACCTTGAAGTCCCTAGACTTTAAGAAATGTAATCTCGAACAAGCAATCTACACAAAGAGAAGCAAGACTTCTACACTTATCGTTGGAGTATATGTAGATGATTTAATAATCACGGGCACTCCAAAGAAGGAAGTAGATTTGTTCAAATCCCGGATGGAAGATAAATTGAAATGAGCGACTTAGGTTTGCTAGCATATTACCTTGGGATAGAAGTTACAGACGGGAGGAGAAATTACGATCAAGCAAACATGATACATTAACAAGATCTTAAAGAGACAAGCATGACGGATAGTAATGATACGAAGACACCTATGGAACCCAAGACTAAGTTGGTCAGGCGGAAGATGGAGAACCGGTTAGACGCAACTTATTACCAAGCCTAATTGAAGTCTCGGATATTTACTACATACAAGACCGGATCTTAGTTACCCAGTCGGACTACTCGTGATTTATGCAAGACCGAAGGATCATCACCAAGGCGATGAAACAAGTAATCCGATACATCAAAGGCACGAAAGACCATGGAATAATATACAAGAAGAAGGAGGCTACAAGATTACAGGATACTGATGTGGTTATGGAATCAATACGGATCAAGGAAAAGGCACTCGGCATAGTATTTTACTTTGGAGAGTCACCCATTACTTGGTGTACTCGGAAGCAACCGATGAGCACTCTCATCATGCGAATCGAATTCATGGCGACTGAAGATGACATGTCAAGCCTTATGGCTAAAACGATTACTCGATGAATTAACTGGATTAGAAGAAAAGAAGATAACGCTTAGAGTTGACAATATATCGGCAATACAACTCGTAATGAACCCGGTTTTTCATGGAAGGAGCAAGCACATAGACATTTGCTATCACTTCATTCGTGAATGCGTAGAGAATGGTCATATCAAAGTGGAACACGTAAGTGGAGAACTACACAAAGAGCGACATCTTAACGAAAGCTTTACCAAGACTCAAGTTCGTGACTATCGACAAATGCTCGGAGTTCAAGACTTAGGGACGAAGCAACGATCAAGATTAAGGAGGAGATTGTAAACATATAATCTCGCCATTGCTTCTAACTCAAAGGACCATACTTGCTCGTTTAAAGATACCAACCGAATAGCGGTTAGTGGCGTTATGTAACCGCCAAGTAGTTATAGAAAAGCGATTAAGGAAAAGCGGTTGTAAGCAAACAGTTACTTCCTGGAACCATTGCAACGTTTGGGAAATGCCCTTTCGTTTAGTATAAATACAATGTAAATGTTTCATTTATAAGTTAGGCGATTTAGTTATTCAAAGATCCATATGTTATTGTTTGCACATTTCATATCGACTCACAAATCACAGCGTAGGGACCAACACGGTATATATCCACCGCGATATTTCTTATAAAAGAGAACGTCTCAAATTAAATGCCCATATCTTGCGATCAAAGTTATAAACATTGAAGAGCGAGTAATAAGTACTTCAACATTAACTTTGGTTTTTGTTTAAGTTACTACCACCCTTTGTCATTCAACTAAGATTAGTTTGGTTTACTATCTTCCACACTAATCATTGTAAATTCCTTGCTTTATTCATATAACATTTAAACGTTGAAAAGTTCTTGTGTAAATCTTTGTATAAAACTGCACTTGCTTCTTGTTACTTAAAATGTTTTAAACCAAATCAATTGTCATGAAAAGGTTTTGACAACTTAAATCATTCTTTGCAAACACTTTAAAGGAACAACAAGTACAAATACATCGATCTTGACATGTTTATACGTATTGACAGCCTCCGAGTAACAAACACATAATTGGAATCATTCGGCTGAACAACAATATAAAATACAAGTACCCTAACAAAAACGATTTGTAGTACTACCAGATAGTTGTAGGTGTGAGTGTGAAATTCAACGTTGTTATAGTGATGATTTTTTTGTTTCATTGTGGTTATCTTCGCACATAAAAATATGTGGATATGATTCTTCGTCAAGAACAATTTGTTTGAATCTAATAATGTAATGTCCTTTTCGTCAATTCATAGAACAATGATATGGTTGGTTGTCCTCTTTCTATGAGTGTGTAGAATAAACATGTGACAAGCATGTGCTTATTTATCATGACTTCGTCGCAACATAACTTCCTTTTACCTTGATCTAGGACGTCTTTGCAGGAGGCACCGACACGTCTTCAGTAACAATCGAATGGGCTATGACAGAACTGATGAGTAACCCGAGCATTATGGATAAGGCTCAAGCGGAAGTGAGAGAAGCTTTCAAGGGAAGAAGAAAATAATGGAGTCAGATATACAAGGTTTGAGCTATTTGCAATCGATAATAAAGGAAACTCTTAGGCTCCACCCCAATCCCTATGTTGCTCCCGCATGTATGCAGGAACAATGCCAAATTGATGATTACGATATACCTGTCAAAATGAAAGTGATCATCAATGCATGGGCATGCTCAACTGATCCCGAATATTGGAATGATGCTGAGAGTTTCAAGCCAGAGAGATTTGAGAACACTTCTGTCGATTTCATGGGAACCAATTATCACTTCATCCCATTTGGATCTGGGAGGAGGATGTGCCCAGGCATAACTTTTGGTATGATGACAGTTGAGTTTTTCTTGCTCAAATGCTATACTATTTCGACTGGAAACTCCTAACGGGTTAAATTCTGAAGATATTGATATGGCGGAGGTTGATGGATTAAGGCTAGGCACAATAAAGGTGACAACCTCTTGGGTTGTCGAGGTTCTGGAGGTCGTCCTTGTTGTGGCTTGAGGTCGTCGAAGGTTGTTGGTTATGGTTTTGGGTATGAGGTCGTCAGACAACCCGGGTTGTGTGGTTGTTTGTGTGTGTGTTTTAATAATCAAAATGTATTTTTGTGGGATATGTTTTTTTATAGTGAGGCCGCTTTATTGTCGCGAAAGGTTATATGTGGGTTCGTGAGAGAAAGGCGATGTCTTAAAGAAAAATGAGGGTTGATGAGGTTGTTATTGGGGTAGAATTTAATAAAGAATGAAAAATGTTCACTTACATTTAATCCCCACCTTTATGTTCCTGAACTCTAGTTGACTAGCTAGTCAAGCCTCATGTAAGATACTTTGAATAAACTGAATCAGTTGAGTACTCTTTCATTAACACTAGTTAACATTTTACTTTACTACTTTCAGAGAAGTTGGCTAAATGTCGAGTACTATATGTAGCAAAGCCTTCATATCTATGCCGCAGTATATGGGGGCAGTTTCCAAGCTAAGGCATCTCTTATTGTAAACCTTTTGAAAAGGTTTATATAATTTCCATGTATATCTTTTAAATTTATCATTCTATAAACTTATTATCACTACGCTTAAAACATTGAAAATTTATAATTTGACGAGGTATTAAATGAATTACATGTATTTAGTTCAATGAAAAGGTCATAAACTTGGACCTATTTCATTCCACGTCATCATAAACCTCACTCACTATGATGACTCAATTTAGAGCATTCCTAATCATAACACCAATAACACCGTCGCGTCGGCCACATCAATTTCTAACATTTAACATTAACATCCCCAAAAACACCCACAACAATAACATCCCAAAGAACATCAATAACATTCCAATTTATAAAACAACCTCCGTTTAGGGCGTAAATGAAAAATAAAAAATAAAAAAATAACGGACGTTATGCCACTAACGCGGGGACTAACGCCGTTATAACGGAGGTCCAATGGGAATAACGGCTTAACGCAGATTAATTTGGTCTTCAACGCGTTGAGGCGTTAACATCGCATGCTCTTATAAACCTCTTCAAATTTTATAAACCTTTCACGACTTTATAGTGGATCGCCTAACTACCAAGATCGAGTAACATAATGATCACAAAGTACAAACCAATCATCCACACTACTTGTTAGTAGAAAATTCGTGGGTATTGTTTGAGACGGGTAGGACTTAAAGGAAGCAGGAGTTTCGAAAGATCCCGAACTTTGGACTAAGTGATAGTATTTATGATTTCCTACTAAGAAAAGACCGTCAGTCTCACCGGGAGGGATCCCACGAACGGCCCGGAGAGAGAGAGATAAGATAGAGAGAGAGAGAGAGAGAGAGAGAGAGAGAGAGAGAGAGAGAGAGAGAGAGAGAGAGAGATTGAATGTAGCGTGTTCTTGGCTAATAAAATTTTACCCTTTGTAGTGTTTTGCCTTAGTATTTTCAGGCAAGAAAAATTGTTACAATTACATTAATTACTTTTCTCCAAATTCCCACCAATCGTTTTTTAAATCAACCAATCTAATCATTAGGTTCGTTTGTAGGCGTGATTAGTAAGACAATAATCATTAGGTTCATTGTATGAGAACAATTGAACTACAAAACATGAAAATAGAAGAACATTTTATTGAATCACCCAAGGGTTAACTATTTCTACAAGATTACTCTTTTCAGAAACTATTACATCTCATATATCAGTAAAAAATTGAAATAATTGTCCGGATTTTTCCAAGTATTCAAAACATGTAAGACTACTCATGAAAAAAAAAAAAAAAAAAAAAAAAGGATTTTATAAAGTTAACCAAAAACATCTTCTGTAAAAGATATATGTTGATTATCATTACAGGGTTCGGTATGAGATTGCAACTGCTCATAGTTTAGCTGTCTTGCAGTTTCGTATAAGCCAATGCCAACACTAACAGAAAGATTTAGACATCTTACATAAGTTTCAACCATTGGAATTTTAAGTGTACCGCCACCAAGTGGTTCATTTTGCAGTCGTGCAAAGCTTCAGGTGGTAGCCCAATTGTCTCTGAGCCAAACACGAGCCAATCCCTCTTCTATATGAAAAGTCCTGCATTCATCCAACTCGAGTTAATAATAACGTATCATTCTCTTTTGTAAATGCTAAACGAAAGAAATAACAATGTTTCAGAAATTTTGAAAATGTAAATGCAGAAAGAATCCTGTAGCCGACTCTTCACACTTTTTTGCAATTCGTTTTCTATGCATGATTCATGTTTGTAGTGAAAAGCCAAGACATATAACCATGTAGAAGGCGACCACCAAGCTCTTCAATTATTAAGGTCACCCAACTATTATAACTATCTAGGGCCATCCACATATTTATCTGGTTTTGTCACACCAACTCCAACATAAAAATATATAAAAATAAAAATGTGATGATGAAGGTAACTGTAACTTTAGAAGATACAGAGCTAAAAATGTTATTAATTAGATTCGGTACATAAACGAAAATGCATACATTGGGTATTTGGGTGACCTTAAGAACAAAGTTGAATCTCCTATACATTGTTCTTATTGTTAATAAAAAATAATAATAAGTGAAATAAAAATAATAGTGAAGCAGGTCTAATTTGATCATAGTATGGAAACCGCAAATACGATTAAGGAAAAATAAAGTCTCAACTTACAGAATGAATGTTTGTCCCTCTTTTGTAAATGCCAGCAGCCTTTTTCACCGTTCTGTAGATCACAGACAATTTCAGTCACAGAGAACAAATTATGAGGGTGTTTGGGGTTGCGATGTGAGACAGATTATCTGATTATTTCATTTGGAAAACGTGATAATCAATTTATGAAGTGTTTGGCAACACAAGTGAATAATCACTTATTTGAGTTTCATGTGAGACAAAACGTGGTTATGCAAAAGTAACATGTCCCATGCAGTGTGAAAACGTGGGTTTGCAAACTCCATAAATGAAAACGTGATTTTTTAATAATCAATCCCAAACACCCCCTATATGGGAACATGGCTGAACAAAAGCTTGAAGATTTTAAGTACCTGCTGTTTGAAATATTCACGAAAATCTGCCCACGAGTTGTGCACTTTAACTACTACATATCTGACGTGATGATCAAGGGTAAACCTAAATGAGTGTGAATTCTAAAGCGCAAAGTGAACTCAATAGTCTCCAAAAAGCAGTCAGCACATAAAATTACTACAAGTTACCCACAGAGGCTATTTTCTTAATGTAATAAATATAATTAACAGAACTGTATTACTATATTAACGGTAATATAAAGTTATTGAACAGAGCAAGTAAATAAACTTTGAAACTCGTTTGACCCATTTGATCTGTTAAATTTTAACCAAGTTTTATTGTTCACTCATCCAAGTATAACCAAAATTTTCCCATGTCTAGATAAATGGGTTGAAAATGCAATATCTGCAAAGAACATACAACTTAAAACAGCTATGATGCCCACTGATACAAATTTTAAGTTTTAACAAGGATACGGCCAGTAATCAAGTCCAGCTCGCTTTAGCTTTGTATCATCTACTTCAAATCCCAGTGGCTGAAGTAAGAAAAAAGTTTTAACAATAGTCCGAAAATAGATGAATGGCTAGAACAACAAAAGCAGCAATACCTCAACCAGGTGTAGCCCAACACCTGAAGCTGCACAACCGAGCAATGCAACCAGTGTTTCCAGGAATCTGAAAAGGATCCATGAAGGTTTAGAAGCAGCTAAAGGCCTAGAGAAATGCCTAGGGATGCCTGCAAATTTGTATGGACCAATTCTCGACCATAGTTATGATCAAAGTTATTGAGCATTAACCATGAATAATTTCAGTTTTAATGCCTGAGCTGTGTCGGTATGCATACTTTCCTGCAAGGGGGATAATTTAAATGAATCCTGAATCAAAACTTGCTAATTTCAGCGCAAATAAGCCTTCGTCCAAACATAGTCAAGCAGACTGATTTGAGTCGGATTTCAGTATTTCACAATAAATAAATGATAAAAAGACTTTTAAAAGGATGTAGCAACAAAAAACTTTGTAGGCTTTCTATGTAAAGTACAAAATTAACTGTGTTCCAAGCACAGAAGTTGTAATTATCCACATTCTCATATTTAAAGACAAAGATGCAGAAGTATATGTGACATGAATAGCTTCTATTTCTGAATGTCAATAAACTTTCTAGCTACAAACCCCTGCTAAACCATTTTGGCAACTGTGAACATTTCCCTAATATATCTAGAATCTACTTCATTTCAACTCCATTGTTGGATGGAGTGATTTCGTGTCAACAAATTTATAGCTCTCTAGCTACCAATGGACCTGTTGTGTCCATCATCCACCAAATCTTATACTAATAGTAAGGATAATCACCATTGGGCTTTAAATGAAATAGCCTTTATTGTGAAGATAATCAGGTTATTGCTGTGTTTGTACATTCACAAAGGTATTGAATTCAAACAGATATTGCTCAATAACATATATATGCAAAGTTAAATTGTGTTTGTTATGCCTTGGAGAGTTAGCTATGAGTAGCCATTAAACATGCATTGCGGGCATGTCAAAAATCGAAACTCTGCACCTTGGTGAGGGTCGCTAAACTATGACCAAATCAGAACTCTTAATCATTTCCTCAAGTGTGAGAATTGTGTATAGTGAGGTCAATCATGGCACACCAAGAGAATACCTCCATCCGCACATATTTTGGAGGCCACTTGACTCATATGGGACTTGGCATTAGTGTTGAAGATGCCTGTTGCTAGATACGTGGATATTAAATATACATATCTACAAATCGCTAGGCTGCCAGCTCATATTCCACAATTTCCTAGTGTAGTGCTGATCCGTTTATTTTCCTTTATGCAAAAAACTATTTCCACGGTACTTTTTACTATAAAGAGTTCAAAGAGAGTTTAGTCCACATAGGCTGAGCCGATTATCACTCTTAGGTTGGAGAATAGTTAACTGGAACTACTGGATACGGATGGAGTGATGAACTGGTTTATCTAGTAGTAACTATTTTCTATTATTGCTTAATACAAATTCCTTTCTATAATCAGATATATATCCTGGTGTAGTTTTTATCCCTTCAGATTCGTTCATGCAAAAAATTAATTCCTTGGTATATCCAACAACACATAGTTCCAAGAGAGATCAGTTACATCGGCTGAAACAATTATCATTCTTAGGATGGGGAATCGTCAACTCGGAACAGATAGACTGGTTATTCAAGTTCTATTTTCTATTATTGCTTAATGCAATTTCCGTTCTATAAACCATCTCGAAATTATGTCTCCTACTTGTACCACACACCACGTGTCTTGGTACTTTAAGATACTGAAGTTCCAACCATACAAAGTCAGACTTAAAATTTCTTGAGAAAGGACTTGATCACTTGATGAAAGAACTTTGAAAGACTGTGACAAAGAGAATAAGTTGAAAGACTGCATTCATTATTTGAAGGTGTCTTGAGGATCAGAAATGACAAAAAATTACTCTATCTGTAACCGTGTCCTTCTTTATTAAGCTCCTCGAATAAGAAGCTTCAAGTAGCAAGATACACATCAAGAACTTCCAGGTTCCTCGAGCCAGATGTGTCACCGTCAACACGTATCAAGAGTAGACTAGTCCATTCTAGACAATACTTGTTACAAAATGCATGTGAATACTACTAGAAAACTACAATTCCCTTAGATTATACTGCCTTCAAGTATCTTGCCTTGGTTGGTGTTTTTGTTGACAATCTAGTAGGCAGCGACTAGTGCTCACGCCTTGCAGGTGCTTTTGTTTGGAAGTCACTTGATGCTTATATAAATTACTTCTAAATCTCACTTTCCACCTTGTATTTACTAAACTACCAAAATATTTCGATTACATACCAAAAGTAGTACACGATAAATGGAGCAACGAAATCAGATATAGATATCATCAGATACATTGTAAATAAAATGTTTATGCTATGAAATCAGAATAGTTCATGTACAAAACTCACAAAAATTAATTGTCACAAAAACAATAGTTTATTAAAAAAAAGTAATAAATAAATCGGTAATCAAGCGTTCATAACATGTAAATTAAAAGCTTAATGTTTATGCTAAAAAGAAACTTGATTGAACAGAAACTCCATTTCACAAAGTAAGTCAGTTTTATTAAAACAATAGTCTAGCAAAACTCATAGGAGGTAAGTTGTTTACCAAACTAAATTAAGTAACAACTACTGGTTGAATAAGGAGTTCATAACATAAAACATATTTCTTGTAACCTGACTGAACAAAACTGAGATTTAGCAGAATATCCACACTAAAACTTGACTAGACAGCAGATGTATACGACACCCACACAGTACTAAAACCAAACTTTGATCAGTCCCTTTATCACTTAAAAGATGCCAGCATAGTTTCTTCAGAGATTTAAGTGTGCGTTCCTGTTAACCATTCCCAAGTCCCTTATCATGCATAATAACCTTCCGATTAACCCTTACTTGCCCGTTAAGCAAAATTCATATCCTCAATTTTCTTGGTTAATTTATCACTTAACCGCCCTAAGCCCCACAACTACAATATCTCAAAATGGGTATTGATTTGCATACTTCCAAAAATGATTGGGACACTCTATTGACGCATTAAATACTTGTACCATATTAATACTGTGCTTCAACTGTTTGTACATATGAGTGTCCCAATAACAATTTGGAGTGTGCAAATCACCTCCCTTTCAAAATATCATCTTTCGATTCAGTAAATTTTTATTGTTTACCCTCGTCAGAATACTCGCTCTGCTATTAACTTGAACTAAGTTTCGATCATCTCTCACTGTGCCTTCCTAATCGAGGGTGAAAGCGACTCTATTAGCTAGACTCCCAGGGACCTTGGAAATGTTTAAGATTTGTTCCCTAAAAATACCCTATTTCATGAACGGCTGGTACCTCTTGACCAATCGATACTATTAAAAATTCTCTCGTTTTAAACAAATTCCAGCAGATTTTAGTGCTTCGAACTCCTCCTTGTCAGCAAAAAATAAAGCTAGTAACATGCAACCAACAACAACAACACCCAATCCCGTCTGACCGAGGTATGGGGGAGGTGAAATGTACACAGATCATACCCCTACCCTAAGGTAAACACGAGAGTAGGGAGACTACTTCCATGAAGACCTCCGGCAAGTGAACATGTGAGAGTGCATGTGTTCACATATATGTGGATGTGTGATTGTGTAAAGTTGCATGAATAGAGAAACTATGAAAGTATATAAGCATATAAGCATGTAAGCATATAACGAACAGCAATCATACAGGGTGAACGACAAATACCATCATAAAACTCAGAAATACACAGGCATATAATCATAAAACACATGGAAGCATAGCATATACTATAATGAGTGCATACAGTGGGGGAAAGGGATACATGCATAAGGGCATAAACGCACACGAGCACGGGGGACATATATGCATAAACGCTTACAGACAAAAAGGGCCTATGATAAAATATAGTTCTATGTCCTAAGGGTGCAGCGAAGTTCGCAAATTATGCTATGGGCTCTATACCTACGAGCAAAGGCAAATATATACAGGAGATGCCACAAAAAATCGCCTAGTTATGGGCTCTATAACATTCAACCAACCGAACACATAAAATTATCAATAAAAACTTTGAAACATTAGGTCTCCCTTAATCTGAGTTTGGCTCATTCCAAATCTGATCACAATGACCCCCATAACGACCCTATTAGTCATCGTCATACCCATACCTAGCATCTTATGTGCATCTGACCCTTGAGCTTGAGAAAACGAAAGAAATCAAAAGGACAAATGGATATGAGATGCCAAGTCTTAGGATGCTTATAATTACCTGGGGTCTAGTATGGTCCCCATGGTTAAATCAGTTATGTGCCAAACCTAAATAACGAAGTGCCTCATGTTAACAATCAAGATGCCATCTTGGAATGTGGCAGCGTCTTCAATTAGTTAACTCATGTTGAGCAATATTCTTTTCGGTTAAGAGGGTTAACATGGGGTCGAACTGATTTCCGGGAACAAATCTAGAAAGGTTTCCAATATTCCCTTGGAGGGGAGCTAATGGAGCAGTTTCTCGCCCTCAATCATGGCATGATATCGAGTGAGAACTAAAGAAGATATGCGTTATTAGCAGACTGTGACGGGCAGTCTAACGAGGCTAAGAATAAAAACAAACTTTGGAAATGAATAGGATATACTTTGTGATACAATAACACTTAATCGAAATAGAATTATAACAATCATAAATGCATATCAACTTACACACCACAACAAAACAATGTCAATATTCACTACATAAAATGGTCAACCATAGACTCTACACATTGTAAACCCAAACCAACATCACCATCCGAAAATATGTAACCTCTAAGTAAATGCAACAATATGCTATTCTATCAACACTAAAGAAGTAACAAAACTATCATTTCCTAATTTACCAATCTATAAAGGGGTGTTTGTCTTAGCTTAATTGATGCACTTTCCAGCTTATTGAAATTTTGATAAGCTCATTTTCTATGGCTTATGAGCTTATCAATTTGAGCTTATAGCTTAAATAAGCTATAAGAAGTTAATAAGCTCCTAAGCCATAAAAAATGAGCTAATCAAAATTTCAATAAGCTCGAAAGCGCATCAAATAAGCTAAGACAAACACCCTTTAAAACCAATTAAATTACCTGAGGCGAAACCAAGACAACTTGAAGAAGTTTACCATCTGAAACCTTGCTTCCAGCCACACCACTAATCCCATTAGCCTTACTTATTTCAGCTGCCAAAAAAAAAAAAAACACTTTTAGCTTATTATAAAGAAAATAAAAAAAATAAAAGATAAAGAGAGTAAGTATACATAGGGAACAAATGGGTGATGCTTGAAATTTCTTTTTGACTTGAAGTATCAAAGATTGTTGAAGACGAAATGGAGCTGAGCACCGAGAGTAAAACGGCGTCGTCATAGTGTTTAGGGTTTTATAAAACCCCAATGTCTCCATCTTTTTTAAGGTTTTTCAGTTGAACTAGTTATGTTGTGTTTCTGTACTTGTTGATGATAAACAAATGGATTTTGTTTGTGAAAAGGTGTTTCAGTATTAAATTTGGTCCCTTGAGTATCTTTGTTTCTAACTTTCTCCTTGTAATAACGTAATTATTTTTCTAACGTTATAAATAGCGTGAGACGTGGCGTGGCGGCATGATCAAGCCTCACGCCTTTGCGACTAAGGTGAAGTTTTTGCCTTTATAAGGCGTGACATAAAGCGGTACAAAGTACGAACATATTTATATATTTATATCATAATTCATATATATCGAGTTCTAAAAAGTCTATAAGGCGGCGTGTGGCGTGGCGTGGCGGCGCAGATCAGCGCCTGCTTTCACGTGATGGCGCTGCGAGCTTTTTGTAGCAGTGTTATTTTTACATCAAACAAGATGTTTATTTATAGGTTAAAATGAAAACTTGAAATCGCAAATATATAAAGAGAGCAAATTTGCCATCTATTTTTTTAATGGATCTTATTTGCTATGAAAACTTGTGTGAACTTGTCTTTAAGGCGTCGTTTGTTTGTTAAGAGGCTTTAAGTTAAATTTTGATTCACACATCTAAATTTAAATATGGTTGAAAAATCTAAATATGATTTGAACTTAATGTGAATAAGGCTTAGACATTAGAATCTCACTTATATTTGTTTTTGTAAAAGTTATAAAACAACTTTTATTAGAGGTGAAAATTTTTCACTCGTCACAAAATATGACTTGACACCAACACAATAATAAACAGGTTAGGTTTGTGGTTGAATGGATAGTCGACACGGTCAACACATTTAATAACAGGTCAGGTTTGGGTTGACATTCCCAACCCATCAAAACATGTTTTGGTTTTGGTTTAAAATTTCAACACGAATTTTCACCTAGTTATTAATTATCATCTTGTACATCATTTATTTAACAAATAGTGTGTGATGATTATCTTTAAACATACTTTCTATATTAAAGTGAACAAAATATAAAAAAATGAAAAGAAACCCAATATAGAAAGATAACAAATAAACACATAAAAGAGCAAGTTATGAGACATTAAGAGGTGTTAAAACACCCTCACTATCTAGTTCAATAAGAGCGTTTTACCTCTTACATGCACTTAATAAGCGAAGAAAAAATACTCTTAATCTTGACCGCCTCTTATCGCCTCTTAATGACATAGAGAAAACAAACAAACTTTTGATCTAAACATCTGAGCGCGTCTGGTTGAGTTAGGTTAAAAGGTTATTAAGAAGTTTTATAAGAAAAACAAACACAACTAAGGTTTTTCAAGTTAATGACTACAGGGCAAGGCGTAGAGATATATTTTAATGGTCTCAAATTATAGAGTGAGAAACAGTTGTATAAACAATGAAGACTTGTATTTAGGTGCCTATAAATCAATACCTTCTCCATTCTCTATACCGATCGACCCCAAAGGTTTCGATCCAATCAACTTCCAGCCAATTCCTGAGGCTTCTAACATTGCACAAGATCTAGCCCTAGTTCTATATGCGGTACTAGCGGATACCGACGACCCTCAAAGTGATTCTCCTCGTTTATCTCTCTCTAGTTGATCAACCAATGACTCCAAAGCAAAAAATAGAAAATCAAGAAAGTTATTTCTTACGAGCATATTGTAGCTAAGGTTACTTGTTGTAACACCCCGAAAATCACGCAGTGGAACTCGGTATTTCAAGGGTGTTACATCATAATAAGAGAACACAAGATATAAGAGAAAGACCTCTATATGAGTCGTTTAAAATACATTCGATAAGTTTTGGCAATAATAAGTCTAAAAGTATAAATCCCAAAAGTAAAATAGTTCAAAGATCGAATCGAATGCAATGATAATGATAGAAAATCTTCTTGTTGACATGCTTGATAATGAGACACAATGCAATGCTCCAATGCATACCAAGCTAGACGGTTCAACAACCTGAGAAATACATGCTAAAACAGTCAACATAAAGTTGGTGAGATCATAGATTTTAAAAAATTGTTGATGTAAAAATGAACCACAAGATTTTATAGCGTATGTGAACATTAAAACAAATACAATGTCACACAAAATGCGTCTACTACTGCCTAAGCTCATGAAACTGAAGCATTAACAATAATATAAATGAGAGTGCCCAATGCGGTGTCTAACCCAAGAACACCTAGTTGTTACTCAAATGAAGTTGCGCTTGGCTTAACGTGTACCTAAGTCAACCCGGACGGGAGTGTCAATCCAATAGATCTATTCACAACATTCGTGCTTACCAATGTAATTAACGGTTCATAATAACGAGCAATAATAAGATATAGGTTAACGATTACTTAGGCGAAGATGTAATGAGTAAATGTACTTGTGTTCAAGCGTAAAAATGAGAAGTGTATTCTCACCCCATAGTAAATAAAATCGAGTATAAAATGGGGCTATGAAACTCACCTTAACAAATGATAATGTGGAAAACTAGAAGGGGGTTGAATAGTTTTAACGGTTAAAACTTTGTTTTAAACTATTTAGATCGACTTATGTCAATCTTTTAAATGTGTGTGTTGGATGTTGATAGATAAGCATATGAATAAGCAATGCAAAGATAAAGAGTAAGAGGCACAAAACCACAACGCAGTATTTATAGTGGTTCGCTACAAGGACACCGTCCTTGCCTACTCCACTCCCGAGTCACCTACTCAAGAGTTCGTAATCACTACACAACACAAACTCCTTGTGGCGGAGAAGCCTTCACAACCGCCTACTCTTTATCCGTACAAGGCTAGACACCGGGTTCTTCCACGAGGTAGAACCAAACCTATCACTACGCCGCCTACACTTTATCCAAGACAAGGTTGATATCGAAGTTCCATTACTAAGGAGGAACTACTACCCAACATTACACAACACCTATCCCAAAGGAGACATACTCCTTATTACAACATCATCAAGGATATCAATATCCTTTACCCAAACTAATCTATCTTGTACATCGACGCACCTTATCGAATGTACACCCTTGGAACCTTTCACTAATGCCTTTGACACGATCCTTCAAAGACCCTTCACTAATGACTTTGACACGGACCTTGAGACCTTTCACTAATGCCTTTGACACGGATCTTGGCACCTTTCACTAATGCCTTCGACTTGACTCTTTGGACATATTTCACTTATGTCTTCAACACAACACTTCTAAGGAGGAGAAAGAACTATCAACAAGAGAACTTTAGTAGTCTTGATGATGACTAAGCTTCAGCAACTCATGGACTTGAGCTTGCTCGACTTCAAGGTGGTGATCATGCCTTTAAGAGGAACCTAAAGAATCACACAAACACAAAACTACATAGAAAGATCCTTTGGATCCGAGGTTAGAGATTTTATCCGTTTATTTCTCATAGTGTGTTAGTAAACTATTGGCTCAAACTATTTACGTTATTTTATTTGTTTCGTTAAAATGATTTTACGTTTGTTATCGACAAAACATTAGAAGATCGTAAAATATAAATAAACGTTTTACGGCTTATTTTTATTAACAATCTCCCTTTTTGTTGATGACAAAACATAAGATTATTTTAAGAAAAACTAAAATTAGTAAAGTTTGAATTGAGTTTTTACTCTCTTCTCCCCTTTGTCGAAATAAAATAGCGTCGAAAAGAAACTAACACATTGTTTTAAGAAAACATGTAAAAAGTAAAAATATGAAAATAGAGAATAAGAGAAGAGAATAATTTCGTCTTAGCTCCCCTTGACGGGTGCTTCCCTTTGTTGAGGGTGTCAAGTGATTAGGAAAACTAATCGAGTGTTTTGCAATTTTGTTTGCAAATGATTTCTTCTTTGACGAAAAATGCTCTCCCCCTTGACGAGTGCTCCTTTGAGAGGAGGACGTCAAGTAATAATGTAATCCTATGTGAAAGTATTGCAAATAATTTTGCAATAGTTTTGCTTTTACAAGAAACTCCCCTTAGCTAAGAGTGTCAAAGTCTTCATGTGTATATTGAAAATCTACAAAACAAAGGTTAGAAAACAAGTATATGATGCATAATTTCCTGCAAATAAGACTCAAATTAGTAAGAAAAAATGTTTATGTTGCACGGATCCCATGGTTCCTCCCTGGGAGGGATCCGCCTGCTTGCATACTTAAGACAGCAATATGGATGTAAAATGTGGTGTCAACATCAACAAGAGTTATGTATTAAGGCACCAAACATATTCTCAAGATCTTATAGCATATAACATGTAATTTCAATCAATAAAAACACAAGAAATGATATACATATCTCTAAAACTAAGAGAATGACTTAAACATGAAATATGATTCCTAATCAATCTAAGTTAAGCTTAAGACTAGAACACCACTTGAATCTTTAAGCTTAGGAATGTTTAGTTTTGTTGACCTCATCGAAATGTTCGAGGAGGTGATAACACATGAAACGTAGCTCTTCACGTAGTTCATGTACTAAACCTTCAACATGTTGACAATGATAACAATCTTTGTCTTGGCTTGGAAGTGGTGGTGGTAGAAATAGAATGGTTTGAGATGGAAGGTTGAATGAGGACGGTTGAGGATTCTCAAAAGAAGGAGGGATTTGTGGAGGTACATTTGGAGGTGGATCAACTAAGGGTGACGGTGGTGGAATGTGTGTGGAGGACGGTGGTAGAGAGGTGTCTACTTCCATGTGATCCGGTTGTTGGTTCCTCATAATCCAAAATGGACTATTCGAGGGTGATGGGGAAAAGGATACCGGTGCTAGTGTTGTTTCAACACCATGGTTTTGTTGTTGCGCTATTCTCTCTATTGAAGAGAATGTTGGCACTAAGAGTGATGGTTTGGAAATAGGGGTGTTTGGTTTAGGAGGTATAGTAGTGTTTGTCAATGGTAGTTTTGTGAGAACAATCCTTTTGGGGATTGGTTTGATTGGTTGAGGAAATCCTAGCGTTTTGGATTTAACAAGTGATGATTCGGTTGAAGAAATTTAAGTGAACAACACGAGCAAGTTTCTTGGGTGGTCCTTTGGTGGAGGACTTGGCACTAGGAGCTTTCTCATGATGAGATGATAAAGGTTAGTGAGATAAAGGTTTTAGTTGCTGAGAATGAAGTTTGTGGAAAACTAGAAGGGGGGGTTGAATAGTTTTGCCAATTAAAACTTCCTTTTAATCTATTTAGATCGACTTATGTCAATCTATTTGGATGTGTGTGTTGGATGTTGATAAACAAGCATGTATAGGCAAGTAATAAAAAGATAAGAGTAAGAAGCACAAAACCACAACGCGAGTATTTATAGTGGTTCGGCTACAAGGACACCTTCCTTGCCCTACTCCACTCCCCGAGTCACCTACTCGAGAGTTCGTAAACACTACACCAATCTCCTTATGGAGGAGAAGCCTTCACAACGTCGCCTACCCTTTTTCCGGTGCTAGGCTAACCACCGAGTTCTTTCACTCCAAGGTGAACCACACCTACACAACGTCGCCTACCCTTTATAAGGTACTAGGCTAAGTACCTAGTTCTTTCACTCCAAGGTGAACTACACCTTCACAACATCGCCTACCCTTTATTGGGTACTAGGCTAAGCACCTAGTTCCATTGCAATGGAGGAACTACTACCACACTACACCAACGACTAATCCCAAAGGAGATCTACTCCTTTACAACATCATCAAGGATATCAATATCCTTGGATCTAATACTAGTCTATCTTGTACATGAAACACACCATATCGAATGTACATCTAAGGCACCTTTCACTAATGCCTTTGACTAGATCTACAAGACACCCTTCACTAATGTCTTGTGTCTTGACTTCTAAGCACCTTTCACTAATGCTTCTAGTCTTGACTTCTAAGCACCTACCACAAGTGCTTATGATATGGACGATAGATACCCTTCACTAATATCTTCGTCTTGACACTTGAGACATCTTTCACTAATGTCTTCAACACTACACTTCTTACAAGAAAGAAAGGAATCATCAACAAGAGGACTTGGAGGCCTGATGATGAGGAAGCATGGCAACTCATGGACTTGAGCTTGCTTGACTTCAAAGGTGGTGATCTTGCCTTTAAGAGGAATGTTGGGCCATATACAATCGTGTATATGTGATTTGATACAACAAAACTACATATGCTTCAATGAAGATAATGAAGGACTTAATATGCATAATGGAGATTCTACAAGTCGATGGAGTATATGCAAAATACTTATCTTTATTAAAGATTACAGAAGATATTGTTTTACTTGTAGGATAAGTTTGTAACCCTAGCACCTCTATTATATAAAGAGATGACAGGCACGTAGTTTATTAGATAATTTAGAATTACACACAAAAACATACACGTCCCATATATTATTAGTTAGTTCATAGCTTCAAGGTTGAAAAACCCTATCACTATTAAGGGTGATCGTATTAATAATATTGAGGCTTAGTTTGATATTATTACTGTGTTCTGCTATTCTTATTGTTTGTGTTCTTCTTAGCCATCGAGTAGATTCCGTGATACTCATTAAAGTTTCGTAGAATTCCACTTAGTAGTCTTATACAAGATTGCTAAACCCTTTATAAGTTAAAGGTTAAAGATCCATACAACAACAACTGTCTCACAATTGGGATCTACATGTGGTATCGAGCGGGAGCTCTTGATATAGGGATTTACAAGGTTTTATGTGTAGAAGAATGATGAAAAGGAAGAAAAATTCGAGCTCAAATTTTCGTATTTTTATACAAAGACCTTGCTTTGAAACGGCGATAACTTTTTAGTTAACCGTTGGATCGGGACGAAATTTTAGGTGGATGTTCTTTATATACTAATCTAACTTTCCATGGAGGGATTTTCGATTTGAGCTTTTATGCAAAAGATATTAAGCGTCGAAGTTGGTCTTGAATGTGTTTTGATTCGAATTTTTAAGGTTTATTCAAGGTTTTTATTGATGAGGCGTAGTTTATTTATTGGCGAAGACAATCTACGAATCTGAATGGTGAATATTAATACTGGTTCAAAGTCAAACGAATTAATTGAGGTATTTTTTACAAGAGATGTCGCTATCTGCTTTCTCATGGTATGAATTAATTGTTCATGTTGATTTCAATTGGGACCACAATCACGTGGTTTTATCTCAAAATTTATACGAAGTTATGATGCATGAATTGATATATGAAGTTTTGTACCGTGGCCCACACGAGTTTTTATTTGCTGCTACTTCGCATTGATTGGTCGAAGGAAAAGCGATGTATGGTTTTTCATTGATTGGCTAACTGGGATATTATTTTAACAGTACCAAGATGTCATGATGCTAATAATTTCAAACGAACGGTCCAATGATTTCTTTTTCATCCAAGTGCATCACGTGGGATTATGGCTATAATGTTTTATGTTTTATTCGATGTGAAGATTGGGTTTTGATCGGTACTACGCAGCTGGTGGAAGTATTATGGCATCGCAAATTTATTTTCAAAATCTTCGCTTCTTTGTTCGAAATCATCGCTACTCTTTTAAAGCTACTTTGTGTGATTTATGATCTCTACGAGGATAAAAGCCAAAGCTTGATCGAGTTGAATTGATTTAAGGTAATCATGTTTACTTTGAATCGACCAAAGCACCGCTTGGATTTTTAAGGTACCGATTGTTTTGAAAGCTTGGTAATTTGTGAAATCTTCTTCTTATCGACTTAAATCTACGCTTGAACGCAAATCTTGTTGATTTTAAAAGTACCGTGAATCGACGAGATGGATTTTCAAGGTACCGCAGGTTTAAAAGTATTGTTCGCTCATATTTGTTATAAAAGTCTGCAGGTTTATCTGAAAGTACTGCAGTTTATTCAAAGCTCGCAGATTTTGATGAAAGTACTGCTCCTTCCCAACATACTGTTCATGCTTTATTATGAGAAGATTTTTGATTTAAGGGGAAGTCGAGCATAATATTTGGACAACACACACAGAGGTTATTTGGTTCACACACACAGGAAGAAGTTTATGTTCTTAAAAGGATTTAAAAAGGCTCGTATTTAAGGTTTATTGAAGAATTGATTACGAAGATGATTATTTATCACTTATTTGAAGGTGAAGTGGAATTACTTGGTTTGTGTTCTTATCATCTAGCTTGATGAATCTAGCAATGTGTGATTTTTCTTATGATGCTCTATGCACACATTGGCTATCACTTGAAGGAGTTACATTGTAGTGCTCAGTGTCTCATATAGTTGAGGATTCTTTTCAAGGGATTGCGGTCTACTTATATTGGTGGTTCGTATAAGTATGGAGTTCCGTGGATAGTAAACGATTTAAGACGCAAGTTTGGGAAATTTTACTTCTTCATCAAGTTTGTTATATTTGGTGTTCTTCACATGTAATCATTACATAAAGCTTACTGATTTTGAAAATCAAGAAGATGGTTAACATATGGTTTTAGGGAAGCTTATTGTTAAAAGTTTAACCATCTACATGCATCACTCAAGGGAAGTGTTTGATTTTACTATTGTTGATCATTATTACTATCGCTAGTTGAAGTTTTCTCGCTTTGGATCCATTTTTCCTATGGTGCGAATGGTGGGTGATTTGAAGCATTGGAAGTCTTAGATTGGAAGTATGATATTGGTTCGTGGTGGTCAAGATCATTATTTGCATCGTTCCCTATTTAGATAATAACAAAAGGGAAGAGATGTTTGAGTGACGTGGCATGGATTAAGGGAAGACAAAGGAAGACATACTTGTTTCATTTATGGCGAGATTTATTGATCTCAATTTCTACTTCGCCTAGGAAGTTCGTTCAAGAATGGTTTTGTCATTATCAACTAGGGAAGATTGTTGGGAATTACAAGTTTGAGTTGATAAAGACAAAAGAATGAAACAAGAGGACTTAATATGACAAGAAGGAAACCTACTAAAGATGGAAGGGCTTGCTTGCAATGAAAGTTTTATTATTTAGTCCTTATTTTCTAGTATATAAAGAGGACATAGGTGTAGGTTTTAATTAAGTCTTCCAATATGTAGACGATTAGTAAAGGTGTGTGTTTAGCCTAGACGTTGGGAAGAACGTCTAGGATATTAGGTTTTAGATTAGTGTGTCCTAGGCGTATGGTTCATTGTAAACGCCTAGGTTATTAGTTTAGTTAGTAGACGTGTTTCTATAAACGTCTAATATTATTAGAGTATTAGTGATTGAAAAACCTTGTTCAATAACAAAGTATTGTTTTGATTAAAGTTTGTTATGGATTTTGTACGCTATTGGGTAACACATGGTGTGATTTCTCGGATGCTTTATGGTTATTATTTTTGAGAATTCAAGAGCCGGTTAATATCAATTTCGGGAAGTGTATCTGATTGCTTATCTTTGTGTTCCTTATTCGATGATTACAAAAGGGAAGAAGTTAACATGAAGATTATTTGCAACTTATTTATGTGTGTTTGTTTCATTCACGGAGATGATTACATCTCAACTTCTCTATTAAGGGAAGTTCGTACACGACTTTGTTTATTTTGTCATCATTAAAAGACAAAATAAATACAAGAATGAAACAATGGGAATGAAGATTATCGTCATTCAAGATTGTTGAATTCATGAAGATAGTTTTGTAATATCAAATAGGGAAGATTGTTGGGCCATATACAATCGTGTATATGTGATTTGATACAACAAAACTACATATGCTTCAATGAAGATAATTGAAGGACTTAATATGCATAATGGAGATTCTATGTCGATGGAGTATATGCAAAATACTTATCTTTATTAAAGATTACGAAGATATTGTTTTACTTGTAGGATAAGTTTGTAACCCTAGCACCTCTATTATATAAAGAGATGACGGTGCACGTAGTTTATTAGATAATTTAGAATTACACACAAAACATACACGTCCCATATATTATTAGTTAGTTCATAGCTTCAAGGTTGAAAAACCCTATCACTATTAAGGGTGATCGTATTAATAATATTGAGGCTTAGTTTGATATTATTACTGTGTTCTGCTATTCTTATTGTTTGTGTTCTTCTTAGCTTACTGAGTAGATTCCGCATACTCATTAAAGTTTCAGGTAGAATTCCACTTAGTAGTCTTATACAAGATTGCTAAACCCTTTATAAGTTAAAGGTTAAAGATCCATACAACAACAACTGTCTACGAATTGGGATCTACAAGGAACCTAGAAGATCACACAAAAACAAAACTACAAACATAGATCTCTTGGATCTGAGGTTAGTGAGTTTTTAACTCAGGGAGAAAGTGTGTTAGAAAGGGTGAGCAACAATGAAGAAATGGCTCACTATTTATAGAAGAAAAAATCTACTGTTCCCCAGATCCCACGGATCCCTTCCACAAAGGATCTGTCTAGCGTTTAGCTAGGGATCCGTGGGACGCTCCCTTTTACCCATGGGTATTTTGGTTATGGGTCATGGGTCATGGGTTGAACCATGGATCTTTAGCTAGATACAATGTATCTCTTGAGTGCAATGCACTTAGTCACTTGGGTATGGGTTGATCCATGGGTTATGGATATTATCCATGTATGATATAAGCATGATGTCATGCAATGGGTTATGGGTCAAGCTCCATGGGTCATGGGCTTTGGGTTGTACCTAACTACATTCAATGTATTTGCCCAATGGGTTATGATACTTAAGTTTCTACCCATTTATATTACCCAATATACTACATACTAGTTATGTGTATATTTTACCCAAATATGTAAACACTAGTTGTTGTACATATGTATTACTAAATCATAAAATCACTTATACTTGTTTTAGTGTTTTATGTGAAATGTGAATATGTTAGAAACTATTAGTTCAAACCATTTACGTATTTTATTTGTTTCGTTAACATGATTTTACGTTTGTTATCGACAAAACATTAGAAGATCGTAAAATATAAATAAACGTTTTTACGGCTTATTTGTATTAACAATCTCCCTTTTGTTGATGACAAAACATAAAATTATTTTAAGGAAAAGCTAAAATTAAATAAAGTTTGAATTGTAGTTTTACTTTTTCTCCCCTTTTGTCGAAACAAAAGAGCTTGAAGAAAGCAACACATTGTTTTAAGAAAACATGTGAAAGAAATAAAAGAAATAGAGAGCAAGTAACGGAAAGGATCTCGTCTTTACTCCCCCTTGACGAGTCCATCCACATGTAAGGGCGTCAAGACGGTGATACTAATCTAGTTTGTTTGCAAGTAAGTTTGCAATGATTTCATCTATGATGAATGTTCTCCCCTCGATGATTGCAATTTTGCAAGGGGATATCACGAAATGTAAACCTAATATTGCAAGTAATTTGCAATGTATTGCTGACATAAAGCTCCCCCAGCTTTAGGATGTCAAAGTCTTCATGTAAATTGAATAACTACAAAACAAAGGTTAGATAACAAGTATAATTCACAATTTCACGCAAATGTGGTCCAAGTTAGTAGAAAATAGTTTTACGTCTCACGGTTCCTCTCTAGTAGGGATCCGTCTCAAGCAATCCGAGGATCCGTATTAGCGATGATTAATTTCAAGAAAGGTGATATAACAAGTAATGTTATCACAAAATGAGATATGAATATAATGTAATCATATGCTCGAAATATAACAAGTAGCATGTAATTTCATTTAATAAAACTAGAGTTATGATATACATGACTCTAAAACTAAGAAAATAAGAAAATACATGACTAGGAATTTCTAGACCAACTATCGCTTGATGCTAGGAAACCACTAAAATCTTCTAGCTCAAGTTTTGTTTAGGTTTAATCTCATCGAAGCGTTCGAGGAGATGATAGAACATGAAACGTTGGTCTTTTCGTACTTCATGTATCAAACTTTCAAGATGTTGACAATGATAGCAATCTTTGTCATGGCTAGGTAGTGGTGGTGGAAGAAATGAATTGGCTTGATGCGAAGGATCAAGTGAAGCGGCTTAATGGAGCTTCAAACGATGGAGGATTGGTGGAGGCACTTTTGAGAATGGCTCACCAAGAATGATGGTGGTGGTAGAGAAGTGTCAACTTCCATGTGGTCGGGTGGTTGACTTTGATGATTTCTCATAATCCAAATGGGATTATATGATGGAAGCGCAAAAGAAAGCGGAGCAAGTGTTGACTCAACACCTTGATTTTGTACCATTATTCCTCCTAATGAGGAGAATGTTGTCGGCGGAGGCGGATGAGACGGCCTAGGAGGCAAATCCTCTAAATTGTAGAGTTGTGGTGATGATAGTGGAGATGTAAATGAAATAGCTCTAGGAACCAATGGTGATGGTTTAGTGGAGATGATATTGTTTGGCCTAGGAGGTATGGTGGTGTTTGGCATAGGTAGTTTTGTGGGTACTATCCTTTTAGGAATTGGTTTGATTGGTTGAGGAAAGATCCTATCATTTGTTGGCTTGACCGGAGATGAACCGGTTGAAGAGATTTCGTATACTACGAGCCTTTTTCTTGGGTAGTTCTTTGGTGGATAAGTTACTACTTGGGGTTTTCCTCATGATGAGATGATTTCAAGAGGTTTGTAAGGGTTTCTAAAGTGCTGAAAGTTAGGATGAAGGTGATGACTATGAAAGTCCTAACAATGTGGTTTATAAAGCAAGAGGTTTGGCAAATGCATTTAAGCCTTAAGCCACTAAGATTCATTGGAATGTGATGATTAACATGCACAAGAGTCAACTTCAGAGTTTGTACTGATCTAGGAACTCATTTAAGATGAGATTGAGTGTTTGAGTTAGAAAGATGAGTTGAAATGATTGTTTTAGCAAGAATTGACATAGACTGTCATCCGGATCCCACGGTTCCCTCCTTAGAGGGATCCGTCTAGGTTAATCCTAGGGATCCGACTCTCAGCAGCTATGAAAGATTGGAAATGATGTTTCTAAGATCTAAGATCTATATCATCTTAAGTGTTTCAGTCCTCCTAAGTGTCTTAAATGAAGGGGTGCTTAAGTACTTGAAGGTAATGAGTGATGTAGCTAATGATTGTCTTTTATGAAAGGATTTGGAACTTTCATGAGTACCAATGGATGAGCAAGGATGACACTAAATATGAGAGTGTCAATTGAAGCTAAATGATCCTAGAGATCAGTTTGTGACTTAGGATAGTGTTTTGGAAAATATCCTAGAAGCTTTGAGATGGGAAAACTAGAATTTGATCAACTTTGATCAATTTTGAGGTAAGGATGATTTATGATCAATTTTGCCATAATCGAAAAGATTTCTAAGACTAGATGTGAGGGATCAAGTGAAAAATGAAGTGTGAGTTTAAGGCGGAAGAGTAATGGATTAAAATGAAACGATAGATCTACAAGCGTCTTAGAGTGTGATCTAGATGAGTTATGTGAGTAGGAAGGATCTACCTATCTTGATAAGGACTTAATTTGCCTTAAGACACTATGTTTAGCTTAGTGTGAGGTGTTCTAAGGATATGTTTGAAATATAATGCTTGCAATTGCATTTTCTGTTTGGGATCCACGGTTCCCTAAGTGTAGGATCCGCCTAGCATAAACTTTGGGATCCGCCCATCTCTCGCCAGAACCTTTACTAAAGGTATGCAATGATCTTGACAATGCATTATATCCCAAGGTTGGTTTAAAGAGTTTCTAACACTAAGATATCAAATGTAAGATGTTTTATTTCATGAGGAAAATAGGATTACATTGATAAAGCACGAGTACAAGAAGATTGATCCTATTTGAAATACTACTAAGTTCCTTGAGTGTTTTCGCTAGATGGATCATCAAATGGTTGATGAGTGTTGGTTGATTCGGGAATGAAGAACGTCTTCATGAGGGAAATGTTCAATGTTCCATCATCTTGTTCACAAGTACGCATAACGGACTTTGAAATTGAGGATGAAAGTGCATGACATTATGATAGAGGCGTCAAGAACATTCCATATGGAATGAGTTTATTCTTGGAGCCTTGAAGGTTTACACCGCCTTGCAAAGAAGTAGGCGAGATTGTATGGTTGTTGTGTTAGCACACAATACATTATGTGAAGCACAACAGGGAAGGATTTTCGATTCCTTTAAGACTCAAACATTTTCACGTGGGATGAGTGCAAGGGCTTGTACTCTTCAAGAATATCCCGTGTGTGGATGATGTTTGGATTGGAGTGATGGGGTTTGCATAATATGCGAATTAAGTCTTGTGGGAAGGAATGTGAGAACAATATGGACTATTTTCTTCACGAAATTGAAGAGAGAATCAAGAGACCAATCTTGGTGAAGGCACATTGTCCATGATTTGGAATTCGGAGAATTTGAGCAAATTGCCCAAGAGTCAAAACAAACTTTTGGTTTTGATCCAAAACCAAAGAGATAGAGAACGATCCTCGTTATTTAACGAGTTCGACTTGACGGAAGAATTACAATACAAACCTTGGACATATTTTCTCGCTAATTTCGAGAAGACATTCTAGTCCTATGGCTCGGAAGGAGGTATTGATACCTTCTTCGAATTGTAGAGATGTGTCACAACACGTCCTTCATGGAAGTGACGGGTTTCGAGATTGTTGAACCCACGGACATGATTGCGGTGTGTTGGGTTCAGAGAGATGTTAGGAGTGTAGACGCTAGAGAGTGAAGAATTAAACTCATATACGTGCGACATAGTGACACCTATAGAAAAGATGAGTTAATAGAAAGTGATGTTTGTGGTCAACCTATGATTATCTAACGTTTTTATTAGATTTTTATTAACAATGGTTTTTAACAAGAAAGACACTTAACTCACTTATGGTTTTGACATTCAAGTGGAGTATTACTTTTAGAAGAAAAGTGGTTTTTAATTTGCATGAAAAAGCTGTTTTCAGGAGGACGGATCCACGGTTCCTTTTCAAAAGGGATCAAGCTAGTATAACTTTCGGGATCCGTAGATCCGTAATTACGTAAATGATTTTATGAAAAGCATAGGTTTTAGATCTCATAGTTTTATACCAAGATATGTGTTTTAACCTATATTTTCTTTTAACATGCATACATGACTTCTAATGTATCACGAAGAAAGAAATAAAACAAAGAAAATGATAAGCACATAATAACCTAGATAACTAGACTATTAGTAATATTTCATTTCAATACTAAGAATGATACAAAGGATTGGGTATATAACCCCAATGTAGATTAACAACACAAAGTAAATGTCTCCGTATGTGAACTTCATCATAGGGAACACAAGTGCGATGAGTGTTGTAGGACCTTACTTTTATCAACCTTATCACTTTACCAAGCAAACCCAACACACGTAACCCAAGTTACGCGTATAAAACGTGAAACACAAACACAAACGAAGCGTAGAAATAAAATGAGAAAGATGGTGACTTGAATGATATGTAAACCGTATGTGTAGATAAAGATAAACACAATAAAGTTGTATATTCCTTGAGAGAGAAAATACACACACACATACACTTTCAAATGACCAAAGTAAATGTCTCCGTATGTGAACTTCATCATAGGGAACACAAGTGCGATGAGTGTTGTAGGACCTTAATTTTATCAACCTTATCACTTTACCAAGCAAACCCAACACACGTAACCCAAGTTACGCGTATAAAACGTGAAACACAAACACAAACGAAGCGTAGAAATAAAATGAGAAAGATGGTGACTTGAATGATATGTAAACCGTGTATGTGTAGATAAAGATAAACACAATAAAGTTGTATATTCCTTGAGAGAGAAAATACACACACACACACACTTTCAAGCACACCCCTCAAATGACCATTTGAGGGGTATTTATAGTACAAGACACAAGTTGCCCTAAAGGCTTTCCTTGGGCTTTGTATGGGCTTCATGGATTGGATTTGGACGGGATATATGAGCTTATAGGCGACAAGCTTAGTTCATCTTTTAACCAAATAGCTTATCCCAATCCACGAGCCCGTAGACTATTCTATCACGATATCTAACACACGTTACAAAGTTCCTAATCGTGAATGACCATCACTTCTAATAAAACTATTAAGGCTAACAATCTCCCCCTAAGGGGTGGTCATTCAAATGATGCTCCACTTGATTAGGTCTTTACTTTTCTCGAGCATGAACTTTGTGTGTAGTTATAGAATATTCTTGATTCTTTGTTCCTTCATGATTTGTGATCAGATAATGTGGTTGTCTGCCGTTGTCAACTTTGTTGGTTAGGTATCTCCACGTCTTTCTCCACCATGCTCACACTTCTATTTGACTTTGAGTTTCCAATGATGAAGTTCTCGAATCTTTACACTTTGTAGATTCTTTGACATTGATGAAGAATCAGCTTTAACTTTGAGTAGCCTTTGATTTTGATGAGAACTTTCATGTGTTGTTGGTATGAGCATGTGGCAAGTCCGCACGATCCATCCGCTCCGAGCTTCCATAAGAAGAAAACATAAAAGCAGGTTAGTAATAAGCGGATTCCTGACTTACAAGTTTGAATTTCGAGGTGTTAAAGATAGTGTGAAAACACATCTCTAATTCTCACAAAGGCCGTTCTGAACCTGGAGTCCCACAAGTGAGATAACGCGATATCAAGTACATCTACAGCTCGGATGAGTCGCCGAGGTACATCAAGCATCACCCCACGATCGTAGACCGCTTAGACACACTAAGCGTAATCCGGGGAGTTACCGGTGACTCTTTGTCAAGGTCGCTTGATGTTGACCCGGCAGAGTTTCCATTCAATCATCAAGATCACAATAGTGAAACCTCTCATAAATGTAGATTGCTAAGATCTGCGTAGGACTCTATAATGTATCACTTGTGTCCTTATTAATGAACAACAAGCGATGAAATGTCATGTGTTCCTATGAGGTCTTTTGATGAATCTCGTGGCTCTAGACTCAATAGTGCATTTTGGTTTCCTGAGCGGAGACTAGGGAGAGGGTCTCCTTCTTCAATATCAACAATCTCTAAGAGAAAGTCGATAGATTATGTAGGGTTCCCAGTGAGAATGAAACAAATCCTTTTAAGAGGAATTGAGTGGCTAGAAGGTTTAGTGCCGTGCGTCACTAGGTCCATGACGTCTTGGTCTTCAATACCAGTGTCATCTAGTGACAACTAGTAGCAGATGAGTTGAACCCGGTTTCTGCCCTAAGGTTGAATATGGAGGGCTATTTCTTTTCACCCTTTTTCATTACAATTCTTTTAATTCTTCAACCCTTCTTTCTCCTTTCTCACATTACTCCTTTTTCAATCATACCCAAGGACTTCTAATACTAACTATGGGTATTGTCCTGGGTAGATCCCTCCGACTCTGGCGGATCATAGGACGATATTCCTATCCTTAGTCACCTTATAACTCCATGATTGTCCTATTGTTGCCATAAAACCATTTTTCTCGAAAATCTCTCGAATGTTTATGATAGAAAACATGTTTGGAACACTCCAAGAGTTTTATATTTTCGAAACACTCCCCTTCACATGTGCTTATATGTTTTGATGTAATCGCACATAGAGGGTAGAGTTCGACTTTTGAATTGATCGACTTTAAATGAACAAGACCGATTCGAGACACGTTTACATCCCTAGAGAACTAGCTTGAAATTATTACCCATCCTGGTCAAGTCCATAGAAAGTTTCTCAAGATGGTACATAATTGCTCGTCAATTCATTGGTTTCAACTGAGTCGAGCTCATTGGAGAATCAAACAACGATCATTAAACTTTTTTGATCACATTTTAATCACGTCTCCTCCTCCTCAAAAATAGCATATACGTGATATTTTTGATATCAACGGATTAAACAAACATTTTAGAATCTTTTGGGGAGACAAACGGATTTGATTTAAGCATGAATTTGGAACATTTTTGTTTTATACTCCCCTTTAATAAAGCATAGTCAATTAAAGGGTTTTAGAGGGAGTTATCTTGAGCACAAAATATTTTGAAAGATTTTGAAAATCTTTTGAACAATCTTGGAAAAAGTGCTCAAGATGATGATGATTCTCACCGCTTTAAAATGTAGTGCAATCAAGCGTACACTTTATTTTTATTTAAAACACGAGTTTTGATCCAAATAATCAAAAGTCATCATTTCGGTCCGGTTTCGCATCGATGTATACGAAAGCCATTTTATGAAGAAATTTTGAGAAACGACATGTTTTGAAAAACATATTAAAGAACTCTCGCTCAAGCATCTGTACATGCCCGTATCATTGTTGAATGACATTTCTAGAAACGCATGAATATCGATTATCGAGAGACATGTCGTGAGAAGAATATTTTGGATTTTATATTTTCTATTGTTTTTGAATTTTTGAAAATTTTATATTTTTATATTTTGCTTTTGTTGGTTTTTCAAATTTTCTATTTTGTTCTTCAAAATATTTACAATAAGCTTTGGAAAATCATTTTCAAGAAGATTCGAGAAGACGTTCTAACTCCTCGGGGTTAGGCTCAGCATTCCAATTAAATCGAACTAAATACTCAAACCTTTCTTTTGGAAGGGCTTTAGTTAGTAGATCGGGCGAGTTGGTAATCTGCCTTCATGAAGAATAATTCAACAAGACCATTTTGACGTACTCTTTGATGAAGTGATAGCGGACTCGATATGCTTAGTCTTTGAGTGATGAGCAGGATTGCATGATATGGCTATGTCACTTTTCGAGTCACAATACATAGGTATTTTGTCAGTAAAGCCATAATCGTGAGTTGTGTTCTCATCCATAGAACTTGAGCACAACACGCAGATAGAGACACATACTCGGCTTTAGCGGTTGATAGTGCAAAGGCAATCTTGTTTCTTTGAAGACCGCCTTACTAACTTTTCTCCCAAGAATTGTGCTCCTCGATGTACTTTTGTCAGAACTTGATCACCGCGTGGTCCACATCCGAAAGGCAATTAGATTAAACCGATTCCTTCGGATACCAAAGTCCCATGTGAATGGATGTCTTCGTGCACCGAAGATCCGCTTAACCTCTTTGAGGTGCGGTTCGTAGGCTTTGCTCGAAACCGTGCTAATAAGCAAACAGAAAAATGAATATCCGTCGACTAGCAAGAAGATACAGAGAGAACCAATCATGTTCGATATTTCTTCTGATCAATAGGTTTCCCAAACAAATCGGCTCCAATTTTGGTGAAGTTACCATTGGTGTTCAAGCAGAGTCACTATTATCCATACCATGATTTTTCAAAATCTCGGTTGTGTATTTAGCTTGATTTATAAAAATTCCACGAGGGACTCGATGTATTTGTAAACCAAGAAAGAATTTTAGTTCCCCATCATGGACATTTCAAATTTGCTTTTCATGAGATTTTCAAAATGTTTTGAAAGTTTCGGATTAGTGGACCCAAAGATGATGTCGTCCACATAAATCGAACAATCAAAATGTCGTTTTGCATTTTGTGTAAACAAGGTAGGATCAACTGTTCCTTTGGTGAAATTGTTTAGATAAGGAAAGAGGACGATTCATCATACCACGCCTCCTGAGCTTGTTTCAATCCATATATTGCCTTTTGAGTTTGTAGACGAGTCTCGATGTTCCATGTCTATGAAGCCTTCCGTCGACTCACGACACTTCTTCCGCCGAGTTCCATTCAAGAACGCGGTCTTAATGTCCATTTGATAAACCGTGATGTTTTTGTGAGTCGATAGGCCAAGAATATCCTGATCGCTTCTAGTCTAGCTACCGCGAATGACTCTTCAAAGTCTATCCTTCCTCTTGTCTCGTATCCTTTGGCCACAAGACGAGCTTTGTTGTAATTACGTCATCTCTTCATCCCGCTTGTTCTTCCATAACCATTTGAGATCAATGACCTTGAATGTCAATTGGTCTTGGAACCATTTCCCAAGAGTCATGAAGACGGTATTGGAGAAGTTCCTCCGCATCGCTTCTATCCATGCGGGTTCGCCATTGCCTCACGAATGTTCTTTGGCTCTATATTGCTAATTGAGCAAAGGTAGATGCACAAGTCGCAATCGGTGGCAAGTTGACGCCTCATCCGAATCGCCTTGAAGGTTCACCAATAACTTGTTCAATTGGGTGGTCATTTGTCCACTTCGTAGTAGAAGGATACCGCTGGTTAAACGATGCGAGTTAGATGGTTCTCGTAAGTCAAGATGATTCACCGATTCCGTAGCAAACGGGTTTTCAAATAAGTCGTCATCTAACGTTGCATCGTTATGGTTTTGGTCTTGCTCATCAACCGCCGTAGAACGGGTGCAAGAACTTGAGTAGATGTAGATGATGTTGATGGAGTTGGTGCATTGGTTTCGACCGTTGTAGATGCATCTTCATCACAGGTGGAGGATGATTTTGAGCGGTGCAATGGAATGATGGTTTGATGCATTTGTCAAGTTCCACCATAATATTCATCGAACATTAACTCAAGAAATTCTCCCATTCTTGTTCTTTAGGATTGTCAAACGGTTGATTGAGCTCTTTGAGGTACGAGTCCCGAATCGATGTGTCCGTAAGTCTCGCCGGTTTAGTGCGGGTTCTAGAGCGAGTCTCTCGGCCATTTGTGAAAGTTCATCAAATTTCACATTCATCGCCTCCATGATCCTCCTAGTTCTCCGTTATACACCCCGAATGCCCTCGAGTTATCGAATATCCAATGAAGATTCCAATATCACCTTTGCTTTCGCTTTTCCAAGATCTTCTCTCGCTATTCGTAGGATAGCACAAAGCGCCAAACACGCGAAAGTAAGAGATATCCGGTTTCGTTGTTTACAATCTCATATGGGGTTTTATTGAATCTTGATGGATTAGGATCGGTTCGAGTGAAACAAGCAAAGGCAACAAAGATCACCCATAGAAATAATCTGCACTAGAATATATTAGCATGTGCGAGCAGCCCACAAGAGTTCTATTTCTTCTTCAACTACCCCATTCTCGTGGAGTTCTAACAACCGATGTCCGATGTGTAATTCCAACATCTTCAAAATAAGATCTTAACTCCCGATTTGTGAATTCAAGGTCATTGTTCCGTTTTACAACCCACTCGGAGTTTGAAGAAGTACTTGAATTCGCTTCGAACGGTGATGATGATGCCCGGTGCTTCGCCTTTTGATCTCGTAAACTTAACCCATGTATATCTTGAATAATCATCAACGATAACAAGAATATACTTTTTCCCATTAATGCTTTCAACTCTCATTGGGCCACATAAGTCCATGTGCAACATATGCAACTTTGCTTCCAAACTAGGTATGGTTTTGGGTTTATATGATGCTCTTTTGCTTTTTCCTTGTTCGCATGATGGACATAAGTGATCCTTGGTGTATTTGAACTTTGGAAGTCTGCTGACGATGTTGTCTTTGGCAAGATTGTTGATGGTGTCAAAATTGAGATGGGATAACCTTCTCGTGCCACAACCGTGGATCGTGTTCCGGATGCTCGTGTCATAAGACATATTGGTGATGAAGAGGCCATTTGATTGATGTCGATAGCATACAAGTTTGTATCACGATTCCCGATTAAGAGATCGGTGCCATCCAAGTTTCTAACGAAGCAAGCATTTTCCTAAAAGCAACCTCTAAACCGCATCACGAACCGCCTGATCGAAACAAATTGTGTCCCAACCCTTCGACATAGTAAAGCTCGATGAGTGTCTAAATACTCATCATTTTATAATCGTTAGAATGCCAAAACATCCGAAACACTCGTAAACATATCAAAATGATAAAATATCACAAACAAGTGTTTTATATGTTTTAAATGCAAAACATCAAAATCGGTGAAAACGTATCAAGTTTGCATAATTGGCGCTTTAGTCCCCAAGTTACAAAAGTTGTCAAAATTAGTCCCCTGTAATTCAAAAACTTGTAAAATATCATTTTAGGTCCTTGAGATTCAAAAGTTGTCAAAACAAATCCTTTGAAGTTAAAATCACAAATTTACAACTTTGGTCCCTCAACTTTGCAAAAGTGTCAAAATTAGTCCCTAAGGTTTTAAAATTGGAAACTAATCAAAATAAACCTTGTTCTATTCATATTTGACATAAATGGTCCTTATGATAAAACTTTGGAGAAAATTACAAGTTTGGTCCTTATAGTTTCTAAATTGACAGTTTTGGTCCCTGGATTTGTAAAAATGGAAATTATCAATAAAGGTCCTTGTACTAATCACATTTGGCAGTTTTAGTCCTTGTGAGAGCTTTGGAAATTATTCAAGATCAGCCCTTCAACTTTCAGAAAATTGCATATAAGGTCCTTGTGATTATTAACCAAACCAAACGGATTCAATAATTAAGCCCAATCCAAACCCAAACAGTGACCCGGCCCAGTTTTTAAATTCGAATAAAACCGCGCCATCGCTCATGTGTCTCCTCACCCTGTTTCACCAATACCGTGGTATTTAACCACTTGATTTCAATCCACCACCCTGCATCACCTTTCCACCTCCCTCCACCTCTACATCAATCCAAAGACAATTAATGAGAAAAACTCGCTCGTTGGAATTTTGGCGCCAAAATTATGACAAATGGCAAAAGTGATTATCTGGCTAAATCAATGGTTGGATTGTGATGGGATTAGCTCAGAGGTCGACAAGAGATGTTTCAAGTCAATAAATATCAAGAAAGAAGCAACAGAGAAGGCAATCTAGTGTAATTTTAATTTTTAATATCGTCTTAGTCTAACTTTCAAATTCCAGTGTTTGTAAAAGCTTCAAGCTTTGTATTTTATGTTTTCAAGTTGAAATAAAACTTTTGTAAGCAACCAATTTCAGTTTCAAGTCTTATATCAAGTTATGCAAATTTTTCATTATCTTAAAATCTGAATATGGTGAATGTTTGTAATCAGTGGTTAGTTTGGACTTAGAAGCTCACATAAGCTCCATATAAAGCTTATGCAAGCTTTTAGACACTCTTAAAAGCAGTTTATTGGTAAAAATCAGAAATTCACAAAAATATCAAATAAATAACTTAAAAATAAAAAACCATGGTGCAAGGTTCAAAAAGGCTGGAGCAGGATATATAATGGATGGTCTTGGGTATAGTGCTTATTGGTAAGCTATAGGATCTGTTATTTGGTCTTAATTCTCAGTTTGTGCATCAAAGCAATTTGTAAGCATTTTTCTTTATTTTGGCATTTCACTGTTTGGTTGTTCATAAGCTCTAATTTCTGTAAGTTCAAGTTTATTAGTGTTAGTTAAGTTAAAATTAACCATAAAACAGTAGGCTTGTTTTATTTAATTAAGTAGTTGTTAAAAATCTCATTTTTAACGGTCAATATAGCATATTTATTAATCTTGAGTTTCATGTTGTTAATTCGTTGTTTAATGTTTCATTAGTCTTAGTAATCAAAATTATAAGGTCTCATTATCATTTGTATGGATTAAATCGGTGAAATACTTTGAAAAGCTCAAAATCGGTCCTTTGAAGGAGTGTTTGGATTTGTTCGGTTTAATGTGTAACAGTTGTGCGATCTGTGTTTGTGCTAGTTTCATGTCTCATTTGGTCTAAAGAACTCAAAGAAACAAAGAAAACTATTCCTTAGTTGCTAAAAAGTCAAAATACTTGTAATCTCATCTTAATTTAATCCTTCGTTGGAATTTTGAGTAAAAATTAATCACGTGAGCTTTAATCTTGATAACTTAGCTTAAATCGGTCATACTTTAGCTTAATATTACATAATCAATTAGTAGAATCAAGTTAAAATTCATTTTAGTCAAACTATTTGGTTTTAGAAAAGTCAAATGCGCCTGTGTACGTAATTTCTAACCATTTTCATCGACTTCTAAAAGCTTATTAGTTGACCATAACCTGTGATTTTAGATCTTTGGATAGTTAACCTGGTCCTCTTTAAGTTCCAAGTTAAAATCTCAATTTGAAACTTATTTACTAGGCACTCAGAATCGCTTATCATTTGTCCGAACTTACTCAAAGACATACCGAGTTTAACTCGATGATTTCTCGTGTTTTGAAAAAGCTTCTCAAAAGCTCATTTTAGCTTATTTTGATTTCATCTTTTGTTTCTAGGTATTCAACCAGGTCTTATACAAGTTCCAATAATTGCTTTTTAGTTCTAGCTTATTTTGTGATCTGTGCATAAGCTCAAAGTAGCTTACCTAAAATCTGTTTTGCTCTTTAAACTCAAACATCAAATCTGTGTTAAACTTGAAATCCAGAGGTCATGGTTTGTTGTTTTTAGTTGAAATAGAGTTCTTATAGCTTATTTTAGCTTGTATATCAGTTTGGTACTTGTTGTGTCCTTCTAGCTTATTTCAAGTACTTATTGATAAGCACTTATAACTGCAGTTGCTTATTTCTACAAACAAACACATGTTTTTCTATTTTTCTTAGATTCTACATATTAAAATAGACTTTTCCTGAAATTTTCATAATTTTCCTTAACTGTTTGCTATTTTTCTTAATTAAAAAGCTTTTTAGGCATTTTAAATAGCTTTTAATACAAATAAATTATAAAAGTTCAAAAATAATTTTTCAATTTTCTTAGGTTAAGATAAATATAAAAGTAATAAAAAGTATTTTTCCATAATTTTCTTAGTTTAAAAGTATTTTTAGCATTTTTATTAGTTTTAAATAGTTTTAAATTAATAATAAATACATAAAAGTCTAAAAATATATTTTCAGTTTTAAAATAAGTTTTATCATATTTTAGATTTTTCCAAGTTATAATTTCATTTTTCTAGGTTAATTTTGTATTTTCTTGTATTTTAGTGCATTTTAAATACTTAATGAATAGTTTTTAATTAATAATAATTAAATAAATAGTTGTAAAAATAATTTTCTTTTTCCAATAATTTTCTTTTATTATTAGGATTCCAAAAGTATAATTTTCATATTTATAGGCCTTTTATTTCTTAAAACTCACATTTTATTTTGTACGTTTACGTAATTTTATTTTAAACGTAAGTTTTAAGTTGTAGGTTTTAAACGTTCATCGACTTTAAAAATAGTGATAGCGTTTATTTAATATCTTTTATCTTTTATTTCTTTTAATTTGCATTTAAGTCGCTTTAATTTGTAAATCTTTTCTTTAGGTAATTTTCCATCCAAAACCTTACTGATCACTATCCTTAGTGATCATTCTACCATCTGATCAAGTGTTTTTACACCAATTCATCCTCCGTGGGACTTAACGACCGTGAATTCCTATATTCCTCTCGATCTTAATTGCATTTGTGTTTAAGCTGTTTTAAGTCTATTTGACTTGACTGTTTAGAGCAGATCATAAACCCGAGTGATCAAATAATTTCCAAAAGGTAGATCTCCATAACCCATGATAGTGCTACATGATCATTTCCAAAACGACGGTTCCCATGAATTTCCGCATTTAAATTGATCGCAGACTTCAGATTCGGTCATGTGCTTGAGCAACCCGAGTCGACGATCCAAAGACATATTTTGATAACCGCCAATAATGTGAAGAAGAAGATTTTGGAAACCGTTTCGATTTTGGTTCCTTTGGGTTAGAGGTAAAATCCTCGATCACACTCATAGAAGTCATCTATTGGTAAGATAGGTTCATCACTCATTCTACCATTCTCGAGTGTGAAAGTTCTACCGTGGGTTTCAAATGTCATCCCTAAAGTAAACATTATGCTCCCTATCAAGTGGTGTAAAGCCTAAGTCTCGCGACTAGTCTTCCTATTCGCTTAGCATAAGTTCTTTTGGGAACATTCTTCTTATGAGCTTAACAATCTCATTCAGAGAAACACAATCATCATGAACATTAGATAAAGATTTCTTTGAAGTTAAACAAACAGATTCACAGATTCATTAAACTTAGCGATTTCATAGGTTCAAGACATTCGGATGAAATGTCTTTCTTATTCAAAAGTGGTAAATGCCTAGGGTGTTCTTCTACTTTCTTCTCTTTATTCAAGCTACTACTCCTAGAGGCGATCGAGACTCTATTGTTCCTTGTATTGCTCTTAGGCTTTAGTCTCGCTGCTCCTAGAGGTGCTTTCTAGTCCCTAGAAGGTAAGGCACACGATTAGGATTCACATTTTTATGAAGGGAGGTGGTTTCAACTGTCTCTAGTCTCTTTAGAGTGCTTTTCTAAACTTATGTCGTTTGTTCCATATGTTTTAGATGTGGAGGCGTATCGTTAGTGGTACTCATCTTAAAAAGGCCGTGCTAAAACTTTTGGTTTCTCGACAACCGATTTTCCTTATCAACATGTTGTTTAGGCAAGGCGGGTGGAGGATCGGTTTTGATGAAACATATTTCATTGAATTTTGGAGGAGGCATAGAAATGTATATTTTGGTTTGGAGACCGGTTTGGGAACATTTGCTTTCTCCGCATCAATGGTTTTTAATCACGCTTCCACTACCTTTCCTTTTGATCGTCCGGTGAGCCCTCAAAAGATCATTTTCTCTTTCATGTCATTGTAGGCACGCCATACTACGCTTGTCATACTTGCATTCCTCTGCTTTTTCGATCAAGTTGTTTAAAATATGAGACATTTTCTTTTCAAGTTTTTCAAGAGCTTTTCATATTTTGAAACAATTTTGAGGTATCGACCGAGTCTTTCATGATCTTCAATGTAATATGTTTGCAAAATGATGGACATAATATCGATAGTCGAACACCTTCAAAGAGAATCATTTAAATTGTCCAAAACTTTGATGTGTTCAACACATTCATTAGCTTGCTTTACCAGGATTTATGGTCCTTGACAAAGTCATTGCTTTTTCAAAAAGGCTTGTTCAAAATGAATTACCCTTGAGTTGATGTTATTCACCGAGGGCAATTTGAGTTTCAAAACTTTTACGCTCAATATCAAAACTATTGAACCGGATGTTTGTTGTAATATTGGTTTTAGTTTTAACGGTCTCTTGAAGATCTGCGAATTCTCATTTTCACATTTTCCAAAATACTTCGCATCACTTGTGTTAAAAGGATTGTTTGAAGACATTTGTTCAATGTTCGAAAGAGATTTGGATACAACAACCGGTTTTGAAACCGATTTTGAAACCGGTGTTGACACTTTGTTTGAAACACTTGGTTTGGTGGAAAACGTTGATTGAGAAACAAACGAAATACCATTAATTTGGTTCCATTTATTATAATCAATAGGTTTGATTTTGATGTTTTGTTTCATTTTGATCTACTCTCTCGTATAGTTCCAACGCTTCAAGAGAATCATGCACAATTATAGGTTCATGCAAAGGTTTTCCATTGTTCAACACATTCCGCTCTTTCTCGAGCTTTCTTGAGGAACGAAGGAGGTGAGTTACCAAGAGCCATTTTGTGAGTAGTATGAAAAATCGGATTTACTTGATTAGAAAGCATCTTGTTTGTCTTAGCGGAATGACCCGTTGTAAGAAGTAAATTATCCAATTTTTGATAGTTTCATTTTATCCAAAATTTCATCAAGAAGAGAATCTTCTCGCTTTGAAAATCAAGAATCAACTGCTTTTTTCTCTTTTCAAGTTTAGAAAAAGTGCTTTTGTTTAGAAAGTTGGTAGTTTAGATCGAAATTTCCTTGTTTAAAGATTTTATTTTCAAATTGATTCATCAAGTGTATCGATTTGAGTTGCAATTGTTTTCTCTTAAAATAGAATCTCGGTAACCAATTTCTAATTCGACATTTTGTTTGTATGAAATTCATAGGCTCTGGCGTTCTCTTTGTAACTCTCAAGCTCGCTGGTCAATTTAACATTGCGGCCTTAACCTCGCGATTGACCTTACTAACTTTCTCAATTTCAATACCACAATTATTGATTAATGATTCAAAGTAGCACGTGTTTCCTCATCGCCTCAAGATTTTGTGAAACACACCCACTAGGATCCACATCTAGAGTTTCGAGTTAGTATTGCTACAACTCGGATTGTCCGGTATGTATCATAAGTAGGTGTCAAGGCCACAAAATGTCGCTCGTCATGAGTAAACACATCAAATATGACATTGTTATAGCATGGATCAATGATTGGTACCTCGGATGCGGCGTTGGCATCATAGATGGAGGTGCTTCCGAGTCGAGTCGATTTAGTCTCCTCAAGATTTGCCATGAAGATGCGTTCGCATTGATTTCCTCGAGGTCTTCCAAATCATACATAATAGCCATAAAGTTATGTTCCTCAAGACTCAACCGAAATCCATAGCGTTCCTTTGTACCAACAGGATAGTTTTCAAGATACCAAGATCGTTTTGTGCGGCTTAGTAGGACAATTCCTCGCCATGTGACCCATTCCTCGACAGGTTATAACACTTAACTGACACCGATTCACATTTCCATGATTCTAACGATCGAGCCGCAACATTCGATTCGACACCATCGCTTATTCCCAACATTCGCCTCATCCGACACCGATATGGAACCGCCGACACCCGCACGAAATCCAAGAGCATATCCTCGCCGATTCCCAATAACTCCAACCATTTGACCTTGATAACCCATATTCACACCTACGTGCAATTTGCTGCTGCAGTGTTTGACGAAACTTTGGTTGTTGTTAGTTGGTGTGGAATAGCGACTTTTAGTCGTTACCCAATAAAGAGTATATCATTGCAAGGTCGCTCGGTCGGCCAGGATCGGTGATTCCTTGTTCCCGGTATTGTTGATCCGGATAGAATTGTTGTTGTGGTTGTAGAATGTATTGTCGCAAGTTGTTGTTGTTGGAAGATTATGAAGCTTGTTGTTGTGTATTCAGCTTGAAGTTTGAGTCGTTGCAATGAGTGCCAATGGATCATGATTCTTTGCCAATCTTTCTTTCCCGACTTCATTGACTTCACTTGGTTTTGTTTCAGAAAATCATTCGGTTGATCAAAGTTCACCGATGAAGGTCTTTTGTTTGGTTGACAATAGTTACATATCGTCCCTATTCTTCCGGAAGATTGTTCAAGAACTTGATGTTTTGAACGATAGTTCGGTGTCGACTTTTTTCCGATTAGCTCATTCATCAAAGTGCAAACCTTCCATAGTAGGATTCAATGGATTCTCCGGTGTAGAAGTAAACTTTTCCCATTGAGCTAGCGACTTGTTCTCCATGTCTTGTTGACCAATTTCTGCTCCATGACAAAGCCGTCTAACACGCTCCCACATATCGAAAGCGCTTCACAACCGCTCACCGTAGCAAAGATGTCTATTGGTAAACCCGTTGGATAATATGAATTTCCATGTCATCCGCTTCGACTTGTTTCGATCCTCTGCGGTGTATTGATTCGTATTGAAGACGAGAAGATGGTGGGACGGGAGGTGTTGCATCCGCATTTCCGTGTACATGAACTTTTCGGTGGAAGGGTCCATCCCGAATGGATTTAATCATGAGTTTCCCATTAGGTTTGGTCTTGATGTATGGAGCATTCGACTTGTCCATTGAAGATAACCACCTTTTGCCAACATAAGAGGTCGGTTTTCGCACCGATCGCATGAATGTCTTGTTGAGTTGCCATTGATGAAGTTATGATCTGATAAAGTTGATGTAGGATCGATTCAACGATAAAGGAGTTGTGGTTGATGAAGATTAAGCTCGGTTGAGGTTTTTCTGAAAGTCGTACTCGTAAACTCGGTTCTTAGGCGTAAAATTTTTTTTCCCAAAATTTGAAATTCAATATAAAAATCAATTCTAAGATCGTATGAAAAATTTGAGTTATGACAATTTTGACGCCAAATATGACCAGAAAAATTTGAATTTAGGCCCAAAAATTTGAATTTTTGACCAAAATTTTCACAGTTAAACCAAAATTTGAATCTTGTGTAAAAATTAAACGTTTAATCTCCTCAAATTTTTTTATTTATTTATTTATTTTAAAAAGAAAAAGAAAATGAAGAGCTTAGGCGTAGAAACACGAAGTTACGAGTAGACGATGCTTAGGCGTAGGATCTTATGCGTAGGAAGCTTAGGCGTAGGATCTTACGCGTAACCTGCTTATGCGTAGACAAAAAGTTACCGTAAACCTTACGGCGTAATTGTGAAGTTATGCGAGAGTTACCGTAAGCTTTTAGCTTATGCGTAAACTATGGTTAAGAACCAAAATCCTTTACACCGTCACGCGTAAGGGATATCCACAAGTCGGTGTTCCACACACTTATCCAAGTGAGGAAGCATCGAGTAACCGTTATAGCTCAAGATTCTTCACCAAAATGTTATGCGTGAAAACTAGGGTTTTGACTTTTGACTTCTACGCGTAAGAAATTTCCAACGATTCAAAGGATTTCTTTTGCACGGATAGCCTTAAAAACACTCGAATAACCCAAAATGTTGACCTTTTTCACCCAAAGTGCTTTGATAAGTTACGGTAGAAATGACCAACGAACCAAAAACGAGTTTAAAACTTAACTAAAACGCGTAAAGCTTCGAACTTTTGCAAAAACCGAAACTTTAGCACCAAATAAACCTTAAACCACAAGAATCTTGAATTTTAAGTGCAAAATTAAAGCTTTAAGCGTGACAACTTTTCTAACGGTTACAGCGCAGAGCAGTACCAACCTTCAAACAAACACAAACACTCCTAAACAATTGTTAGGCGATTGATACCAATTGTAGGACCTTACTTTTATCAACCTTATCACTTTACCAAGCAAACCCAACACACGTAACCCAAGTTACGCGTATAAAACGTGAAACACAAACACAAACGACGCAGAGAAATAAGATGAGAAAGATGGTGACTTGAATGATATGCAAACCGTATGTGTAGATAAAGATAAACACAATAAAGTTGTATATTCCTTGAGAGAAAATACACACACACACACACACTACACACCCTCAAATGACCATTTGAGGGTATTTATAGACAAGACACAAGTTGCCCTAAAGGCTTTCCTTGGGCTTTGTATGGGCTTCGTTGGATTGGATTTGGACGTGGGATATATGAGCTTATAGACGACAAGCTTAGCTCATCTTTTAACCAAATAGCTTATCCCAATCCACGAGCCCGTAGACTATTCTATCACGATATCTAACACACGTTACAAAGTTCCTAATCGTGAATGACCATCACTTCTAATAAAACTATTAAGGCTAACAAGTGTTAAGACGATGAGTACGAAGGCGTTGTAAACCATGTTGAAGACGATCCTTCTTGGTTTTGGTTGAGATGAAATGGAGAGGAGGATGAGGTTTTGAGTGAGAGGGAATTTTTGAAATTGGAAGATTTGAAAAGTGAGGATTTGATAGAGTGGGCGTCGAATGGAATATTTATGGGGAAGGAGTATTTTTCGAAATTTGTGTTTTTGTTTTATTATTGGATAAAAAAACAAAACATAAGTTTTATATACCACGACTTTAGACGAGAAATAAAAAGGCTTCCTAATGAAGCTTCATGTAAAACATGTATGTGCACAAAAGATAATCATATAAATACCTAAATAGGCATACTTAATTATCAAGCAAGACAAAAAGAAAATCATACCTCTAGCGCACTTAGGAATGTCGTTACAAATGACACAAACAAATGTCACTTAGATGATTCCCGCCTTTTGCTTAAGATACCTTCTTAAGGAAGGTATTCTTGTTACCAAGCGATTCCTATAGCTTGGTGGGTATGAGCTTGACTATTCAACATGACAAAGAAGATTAGTGCAATTAAATGAAAAAGAAATAAAATGTTGTTATCAAATCAACATCAAAACATATAGTTTTAAAAACATGGTGTTTGTTTTTATGAAAACCTTCTTTGTAGTTTTCAATTAACTATGGATCGTATCAAGTTTTTAAAGTACAATATACTTCAAGAAACTTGGTAACTAAGCTCGATACCAATTGTGGAAAACCGGAAGGGGGTTGAATAGTTTTGCCAATTAAAACTTCCTTTTAATCTATTTAGATCGACTTATGTCAATCTATTTAGATGTGTGTTGGATGTTGATAAACAAGCATGTATAGGCAAGTAATAAAAGATAAGAGTAGAAGCACAAAACCACAACGCGAGTATTTATAGTGGTTCGGCTACAAGGACACCTTCCTTGCCCTACTCCACTCCCCCAAGTCACCTACCGAGTTCGTAAACACTACACCAATCTCCTTATGGCGGAGAAGCCTTCACAACGTCGCCACCCTTTTTCCGGTGCTAGGCTAACCACCGGTTCTTTCACCCAAGGTGAACCACACCTACACAACGTCGCCTACCCTTTATAAGGTACTAGGCTAAGTACCTAGTTCTTTCACTCCAAGGTGAACTACACCTTCACAACGTCGCCTACCCTTTATTAGGTACTAGGCTAAGCATATAGTTCCATTGCAATGGAGGAACTACTACCACACTACACCAACGACTAATCCCAAAGGAGATCTACTCCTTTACAACATCATCAAGGATATTAATATCCTTGGATCTAATACTAGTCTATCTTGTACATCGAAACACACCATATCGAATGTACATCTAAGGCACCTTTCACTAATGCCTTTGACTAGATCTGCAAGACACCCTTCACTAATGTCTTGTGTCTTGACTTCTAAGCACCTTTCACTAATGCTTCTAGTCTTGACTTCTAAGCACCTACCACAAGTGCTTATGATATGGACGATAGATACCCTTCACTAATATCTTCGTCTTGACACTTGAGACATCTTTCACTAATGTCTTCAACACTACACTTCTTACAAGAAAGAAAGGAATCATCAACAAGAGGACTTCAGTAGCCTTGATGATGAGGAAGCATGGCAACTCATGGACTTGAGCTTGCTTGACTTCAAAGGTGGTGATCTTGCCTTTAAGAGGAACCTAGAAGATCACACAAAAACAAAACTACAAACATAGATCTCTTGGATATGAGGTTAGTGAGTTTTAACTCGAGAGAAAGTGTGTTAGAAAGGGTGAGCAACAATGAAGAAATGGCTCACTATTTATAGAAGAAAAAATCTCATTCCCGGATCCCACGGATCCTTCCACAAGGGATCCGTCTAGCGTTAGCTAGGGATCCGTGGGGACGCCCCTTTACCCATGGGTATTTTGGTTATGGGTCATGGGTCATGGGTTGAAGCATGGATCTTTAGCTAGATATAATGTATCTCTTGAGTGCAATGCACTTAGTCACTGGGTATGGGTTGATCCATGGGTTATGGATATTATCCATGTATGATATAAGCATGATGTACCCAACTACATTCAATGTATTTGCCCAATGGGTTATGATACTTAAGTTTCTACCCATTTATATTACCCAATATACTACATACTAGTTATGTGTATATTTTACCCAAATATGTAAACACTAGTTGTTGTACATATGTATTACTAAATCATAAAATCACTTATATTTGTTTTAGTGTTTTATGTGAAAATGTGAATATGTTAGAAACTATTAGTTCAAACCATTTACGTATTTTATTTGTTTCGTTAACATGATTTTACGTTTGTTATCGACAAAACATTAGAAGATCGTAAAATATAAATAAACGTTTTTACGACTTATTTGTATTAACAAAGTTGTAGATGGTGACTTAGACATACTAACAAGGTGGTTTATAAAGGGAGGGAATTGGTAATTGAATTTAAGGCTTAAACCACTAAGATCCTTCAAAATGCAATGATTTGCATGCACAAGAGTCAACTTGAGTTGACCGATCAAGGAAGTCAATTAAGACAAGATGGAGTGTTCAAGTTAGCAAGGAAAGCTTGAAATGATTGTTTTAGCTAGGATTAGCTGATTCTGTGCAGCCGGTTCCCACGGTTCCCTCCAATGAGGGATCCGTCTAGGCTAAGCCTAGGGATCCGGCTCTCAGCAGCCAAAAAAAGAGGAAAATGATGTTTTGTAAGGTCTAGTACTTATACATCTTGAGTGTTTCAGTCTTTTTAGGTGTCTTAAATGAAGAGGATCTTAAATGATCAAGAGAAATGATTGATGGTAGTTAATGATTGCTTTTTATGGAAAGAAATGGGGCTTTATGAGCACCAATGGGTAATCAAAGATGACACTAAGAAATTTGAGAGTGTTATGTGGTGTTAAATGATCCTAGAGATCAGATGGTAACATGAAAGAAATTTGAAAAATTCCTTAAAAATCATGATAAATGAAAAACTAGTTTTTGCTCTATTTTGATGTAAGAATGACTAAAATCAGTTTGCTAAAATTAAGAGAAATATCTAACTATGTGTTTTGAGATGTGAGGAACAAAGTTTGAGTATTGAAGCGGAAATGTGGTGAGCTTTGAAGATTTGATAAATCAAAGATATCTTGAATGTGATCCTAATTTATCTATGAGTGAGTGTGAGACCTACCGAACTTGAGGAAGACTTAAGTGATCTTAAAGTATCATGTTTAGCTAGTATGATAAGGTCTGGAGGATTGGATTGAAGTGAAAGTTTGAGAATTCTATGTCTATTCACCCGGATCCCATGGTTCTTTCATCTGAGGGATCCGGCTAGTTATATCTAGGGGATCCGGCTACTGCTGACCAGTAGCTTCACAACAAATGTGCAAAATTTGTACTAGGTGTCGTACATTAAAAAACCAATGTTTTCTAAAGAAGTTAATATCTATATAAGTGAGATATCAAATGATCAATAAACGTTTTATTTCATGGGAAAGATCATATTACAACGATAAAAGATGAATCCTAAGGATTGATTCTATTTAGAGAAGAGACTAGGTTTCTTGTGCATTTTCATTTGATGGATCGTCAAATGGATAGTGAGTATTTGCGGATTCAGGGACGAAGAATTTCGTGATGTGAGATGTGTTCAAAGGTTCCATCATTTTGTTCACAAGTACATATAAAGGACTTTGAAATTGAGGATGCAAGTACATGATATGACGATAAAGACGTGTTAGGAACATTCCATATGGAATTAGTTTGTTCTTGTTGCCTTGAAGGTTTATAATTCGTCTTGCGAAGAAATAGGCGAGATTGTATGGTTATTGGGTTAGGAGACAATACATTATGTGAAAGCACAACAAGCGGGAAGAATCTCTCGATTTCTAAGACTCCAAACATTTTCACGTAGAATGACAGCGAGAGGTTTAAGATCATCTCGGATATCATGTGTATAGATTATGTTTGGATTTGAGTAATTGGATCGAGGAGTGCATAACATGCGAGTTAATTCTTGAGGGGAAGGTATGTGTGAGCAATATGGGCTGTTTTCTTCACGGTAGTTGAAGAGAGAATCAAGAGACCAATCTTCAATGAAGGCACATTGTCCATGATTTGGAATTCGGAGAATGTGAGAAAATTGCCCAAGAGTTGAGACAAACTTTGGTTTTGATCCAAAACCATAGTGATAGAGATCGATCCTCGTTACGAACGAGTTCAACTTGACGGAAGAATTTCAAAACAAATCGTGGATAGATTTTCTAGTTAATTCCGAGAAGGCCTTCTAGTCCTATGTTTCGGAATGAGGTATTGATACCTTCTTGGTATAGTAGAGGTGAGTCAACAATACATCCTTCATGAAAGCAACGAGTTTCGAGATTATTGAACCCATGGACATGATTGCCAGATGTGTTAGGCTCAAAAGAGATATTAGGAATGTAGACACAAGTGAGTTGAAAATCGAATTCATACTCATGAGTCATGATGAGACCTATGGAAGTGAAATTTATATGATCAAGTTAAAATAAAGTGATGCATCAAAAGAGAGGACAAGTGAAAGGTAAAAATAATCTCCTAATGTTTTTATTGATTATCCTTATTGTTTATTAACAATGACAATTAACTCACTTTGTTCTAACATTCTAGTAGGGTTTTTCCTTTTATGGTAAGTTTTCATAAAGTGGTTTTTATGTTGCATGAGTTTCTGTTTCTCAGTTCAACGGTTCTCACGGTTCCCTTTTAAAAGGGATCCGGCTAGTTAAACGCTAGGGATCCGTGGATCTGCATTGTGACAGAAAAATGATCTTGACGTAAAATTGATTTTTGCAACTTTTAGGTTTATAGAAGGAAGTGTGTTTTAGCCAATATTTACTACTTAAGCATGCATTGTAGATTTCGAAAGTATGTCAAGGTTAAAGATACGAACGAAAAGAAAAAGTGACAAACACATTATGAGAAATAAATGGGATAAACTAAGACATTAGTTATATTTCATTTCAATGCTAAGAGCAATACAAAGGATTGGATATATGATACAAATGTAGATTAACAACACAAAGTACATGTCTCCATGAGAAAACTTGATCATGGGATACATGAGAGCGATGAGTGTCAAGACGATGATCATGAAGGCAATATAAACCATGATGATGAAATTCTTCCTTGGTTTTGATTCGAAAATAGATAAGGAGGAAGACGAAGTTTGAATGAGAGGTATTTTGAAAGTGGAATATTTGAAAAAATGGGGTTTGGTGGTTGTGGAACGAGCGGAAGGGGTTTTATAGGGAAGGAGGAATTTTTGAGATTTGTGTTTTGTTTTATTATTAGAAAGGTTTGATATTTAGGTTAAGATAACACATAATTATATACTTAGATTTTAGACAGAAAGGAAACACGTATGCAAGAAAGTTTCCTAATGATGCCACGTATATCACTAAAGGATAAAATAAAACTAAGAAAATAAAATTTAATATAGCCATAAAGGTTCTTATGCAAGCATATTTATTCTAAGCTAATGTTGTTTAGAGATAAGTGTTAAGAGAATCATACCTTTAATGCAAATTTGAGTGTCCTTTACTTTTGACAAAAAGTGTCAATAGACAACTCCGGTTCCTTCGAGATCTAGTTGGCAGTTTAAGATACCTTCTTAGAAAAGGTAATCTTGTTACCAAGGGATTCTTATGGCTTGATTAAAATGAGCTTAACTAAAAAAAAATGACAAGAAAGGTTAGTGCATTTCGTAAGATAAGAAAAATTAATTGATATTGTCATTCAATCAACATCCTATAAAATTGTTTTTAAGACATGGTGTTTATTTTTATAAAAGGCCTTCTTTGTAGTTTTCAATCATACACGGATCGTATCAAGTTTTTAAAGTACAATATACTTTAAGAAACTTGGTAACGAAGCTCTGATACCAATTGTGGAAAACTAGAAGGGGGTTGAATAGTTTTACCGATTAAAACTTTGTTTTAAACTAATTAGATCGACTTATGTCAATCTTTTAAATGTGTCTGTTGGATGTTCATAGATAAGCATATGAATAAGCAATGCAAAGATAAAGAGTAAGAGGCACAAAACCACAACGCGAGTATTTATAGTGGTTTGGCTACAAGGACACCTTCCTTGCCGTACTCAACTCCCTGAGTCACCTACTCGAGAGTTCGTAATCACTACACAACACAAACTCATTATGGTGGAGAAGCCTTCACAACGTCGCCTACTCTTTATCCGGTACAAGGCTAGACACCGGGTTCTTCTACGAGGTAGAACCAAACCTATCACTACGTCGCCTACACTTTATCCGGTACAAGGCTAGATACCGAGTTCCATTACTAAGGAGGAACTACTACCAAACACTACACAACACCTATCCCAAAGGAGACACACTCCTTATTACAACATCATCAAGGATATCAATATCCTTTACCCAAACTAATCTATCTTGTACATCGATGCACCATATCGAATGTACACCCTTGACACCTTTCACTAATGCCTTTGACATGATCCATCAGCACCCTTCACTAATGACTTCGACACGGACCTTCGGCACCTTTCACTAATATCTTTGACACGGATCTTCGACACCTTTCACTAATGCCTTTGACTTGACTCTTTGGACATCTTTCACTTATGTCTTCAGCACAACACTTATAAGGAGGGAGAAAGAACTATCAACAAGAGAACTTCAGTAGTCTTGATGATGACGAAGCTTGGCAACTCATGGACTTGAGCTTGCTTGACTTCAAGAGGTGGTGATCTCGCCTTTAAGAGGAACCTAGAGAATCACACAAACACAAAACTACATGGAAAGATCCTTTGAATCTGAGGTTAGAGAGTTTACAACACTAAGAGAGAATGTGTGTAAAAGGGGTGAGTTACAATGAGGAAATGGCTCACTATTTATAGACAAAATCAACTCATCGCTCCGGATCCCACGGATCCCTTGCTTGAGGGATCCGTCCAGTGTAATCCTGGGGATCCGCCAGACGCTCCTCCTATTTGGGTTATGGATCATGGATCATGGGTCATGGGTCATGGGTCATGGGTTATGGACTTTGGGTCATGGGTACCCAAATAGAAACAATGTATCTAGACATTGGATCATGGGCATGGATCATGGACCATGGATAATACCCTACATGACTTCATGCATGATGTCACGCAATGGGTCATGGGTTATGGATCATGATCCATGGGTATGGGTCATGGACTTTGGGTTTTACCCAACTACATTCAATGTATCTAGTCAATGGGTCAAGTACTTAGATTTTTACCCATTACATTACCCATTACACTATATACTAAGTATGTATATATATACCCATTATGTAAACACTAGTTGTAATACATATGCATTTCTATAAAATGTAAACACTATTACTTGTTTGTTGTTTTATATGAAAATGTAAGTGTGTTAGTAAACTATTGGCTCAAACTATTTACGTTATTTTATTTGTTTCGTTAAAATGATTTTACGTTTATTATCGACAAAACATTAGAAGATCGTAAAATATAAATAAACATTTTTACGGCTTATTTGTATTAACAGATAATATTGGTAATGAGACAGTGGTACGCAAATCGAGACAACAACTTTAACCGCAACCTAATTTAATAATAACGTGTTTTAGATGCAAACAAATGATGGTGAAATGATGCATATGCGATTTTATAAGTTTTATGTCACTCCTACATGTTGGAATTTAATTTTATATACGTCAAAACGTGATTTACACAAAAGATATACACTTATATGTTGTTTCGACACTTTAACAAAAACATTCGCTTTCTAAATATTTCCACTTAAGTACATTTTGTCCAAAAATACGCTAAGTGACCTATCAAAAGTCTATTTACTATTTTACCCGACTCGAACCATAAAACACTCAAAACCCGATTTAAAGTAGTGCATTAAAACAATATATATATATATATATATATATATATATATATATATATATATATATATATATATATATATATATATATATATATATATATATATAAATTTTAGCTTTTACCATTTTTATAAAACTACCACTTAATCATCAACAATCCAATAATCCAACAACACCAAATCTAACCTAATCCTTTCCACCAATTTTCCAAGAATCCAACAACACCAAATCTAACCTAATCCCTTCCACCAATGTTTTCAACAATTCAACAACACCAAATATAACCTAATCCCTTCCACCAATTTTTAATAAAATAAACGTAGACATGACAAATTTGCAAAAATACATAATATTGATAACTAATAAGTATAAGGATTGAACCTTTTTTATTAAAACACATGTTTTTATCTAGTAACAAGTATAAGGTTTGGACCTTTATATAAAAATAATAGTTTTTAACAAGTTATAAGTATAAAGTTTGAACCTTTATATAAAAATACTAGTTTTTAACAAGTTAATTATAAGTATATAGTTTGAACATTTATATAAAAATACTAGTTTTTAACAAGTTATAAGTATAAAGTTTGAACCTCTATATAAAAATACTAGTTTTTAATAAGCAACAAGTGTAAAGATTTAACCTTTATGTAAAAATAACATGCACGGTGACAAGTGTATACATAAAATGATATAGATGATGAAGATATATAAGGAAATAAAGAAAATGAGGTTACCTAGAAATGAGAAAACCAAAGATGAACAAATACCCAAATCGATCAAAGAATATAACCCGAATAACTCTATAAACAACCCGGATGAAGCAACCAATAAACCACCAATGTATACATGAACCCGAAATGTAAAATATCAAAGAAAAAAAACACCTTAGAATGGAAGGATCTAGAGTTCTAGTCATGTAGGAGACACAAATGAGAGAAACTAGAAATGGTGTAGGGAATCAATATAACCACCAAGGACCAAGGACAAAAGTTTGAGTGGTAAGTGTGTGCGTGGTGTAGTTCTCGGCCGACCACAAGGACAAAGGGGAGGGGGTTTTCAAAATTTGAATTTTTGTGTACAAAGGGGATGTATCTTATTTTGAGGATATGTGGAAATGTGTGCTCATGCATGCAAATGAAATGAACAAACTGCAATTTTTACTTAACCTATAAAATATATGCCAATGTTAAATAAAAATAATATACATAAGATCATAACACGTAAATTATAGGTAGACTACACTTAGTCTAAGTTGGAACGTATCCGAAGATGTAATTTCAAATACGAGGGATAGCCTCCCGGTTGTACGGTAAATCTTTTACGTAAGCGTAAAAAGTGAAAAGTCAAGGTTAAATAGTAAAATATTATTCTGAAAAATTACTTGTCGCATGAACAAATACATAATCCTACCAACGCCCTTTATATGTGTTTAGGTTTAATTTACATTTCTGATCATGAGATCTTGATACCGGGTTTTGCCACATGTTTTTTTTGTTGGTGTTTTTCAATATAAAACATGTAAAAGCATAATAAGCGCAGCGAATAAAGGTCACCAAATCATGAATCCGTATGATGCTTATAGTTAACTTAATAATAACAACTATTTACCTCTTATTGTGTGATCTCTTGAATTAATGGAGCAAGTAACACGTACTCATGGTTTCCCCATTGAAACCTACGAAACCCATAAGCTTCCAAAGAGAAAGCATGTAAAACCCTAAATTCTGGTTTCACATTTTGCGTCTAATTTGAAAATTTTAACCTAAGTTTCTGCGCAATTAAATTAACAATACAACTATATGTTATTGATACGCTACGTACAACACGCGTTCGGGTCAAAGGAACTTCCTTTTCGTCGAGCAAGTTTTCAACACCTAGGCGATGAACCTAATCGTTGTAGTGTAGTATTAGGGTAAGCCTCGGAATTGATATCGTTCTCAGGGAATAGTGTCGTTAAATTTGAAGTGTATGTCGATTTAAGTCTAAAGGTGTGGGATGATTATTTTTGTATTTTTATATTTTATGAATTAAAATATCTCGGTTTTGAAGGGGAGGGTGGAATTAGTTGCTAGTCAACTATCCCAAAAGATACTAACTAAATTATGGGTCTATCAGGAACGTGAAGCGTATCTACTTATGATGCAATACTCCTTGCTAGCTATCCAATTCTACCTAATGAATTGTCACGTCCTTATTCTTAACGCGTTGTGTCTTCTAAGGTCGTAGGGTATGCATTTTTCCCTAACTCTTTGAGACTACCTTAAGGTTATTGCCTACGAAATCTCTAGGATTCATAAACTAACTCTAAGGTTATCTTTGGATGTTTAGCCTACAATAACTCTAGGTGATTATAAACTAATGTTCACAAAGATTACTCAAGCATTAAAAACACAACGAATGACCTATCGCAATACTAGGTCAATCAAAATTAAGATAAGAGACAGTAGGATGCAAGAATTATAAACTAAACCAATTAGACTCATTGAAATTGTCAAACCCCTAATGATGAAGATAGACACAAGAATCACTAAGAAATCAATAAGATCTAATTAATTATATACAAGTTTCATACAATCATAAGCAAACACTAGGTGAATTAGCCAAACATAATTAATGAAGAGCAAGCAACAATTATGATAACTGAAGACATACCATAGAGTTGGATTAACAAACAAACCATTACACGATGTTTATAGAGTGTTTGAAACCCTTTAAGTTGCTGGAAAAACACTTACCTAAACCCTAGAATCGGACTTAGGGTTTGGGGCTTACAATAAGTGAAGTTATAATGTTATATTTACAGGCAGATTTTCTATCGGCAAAGGGTGACGGCATCACATCTATAGAGTGACAGCGTCATGACGAATTTTTCACCAAAATTTAGATTTTCTCGTTCGGTCGCGTGGGCTTTTGAATCACCTAAACCGAGTTCGTATGCAAAAGTTATGGCCAAAACAATATCATTACGGCGGCATGTTGCGACTTGTGGCGTCACCTTATGACGCCGTCGGCTTCATCTTCGGCGCGTCGGGATCCGAATCTAGGTCGTGCGAGTTGTGACGCCTACTCTTTAAACCCGATGCCGTCAAGTGCAAAATAGCAATTTCGCCATCGAGTCGTCACAAAGCATGTTGCGACGGCGTCACCATTTGGTTGTGGCCGCCACCTTCATTCAGCTGACTGAGTGTCTTGATTCTTGACTTTGGCCATTTTCTTTATATATTGCGCCTTTTCGTCCGAATAAGTGTCATTCCGACAATTTGCCTTCAAAAGACCTAAAAGTGAAAAGGAACGAAATTAAGCAGTAACGGATATAAAAGTGATCGATTAAGGGCTTAAATGACCCCTCAAAATTGTACATTTTAAATCCTTATCAAATATCCCTACACTTGGTATTTGCTTGTCCTCAAGCAAATGTCCTTTTAGCCAATTAATTTATAAGTTAGGGGTCATGAAGCATTAGTTTAGAACAATTCACAACACGTATAAGCCCCGCAAAAGTCATAACAAGAACGGAAATTACATACTAGCACCTGACAAGTGGTATTTGGATACTCTCATCTCTCGGGTGTATATGAAATATATCAAGTTGGAAATGGAAGATAAACACTCATTAACCGGTCCTAGTACATAGATTACCATATGCTTGAGACTAGATCAAACCTTCATCGCTTTGGCGTAAGCACCTAGGAAAGACTATCCAAGAGGTATTTTAAAGGGTTGTAACGTTAGGCTTACGGTAGGGAAACAAATGGTTTGGTGGGATAGGTGATTTAGTGGTGGCAAGTCAAAAATCTTTATGTCACAAGCATGAGAAGAATGGCGTTGCTAAGCCAAGACTCGACACTCTAAACTCTAGATAACTTTGAAATAAACAAACATAAATTTAAAGATAGCTGTAGGATGGTAGCCCGTATGTTTTTTCTTTTTTTTTACACTCTATTTTTTTTTCCTTTTCTCTTTTTTTCTATTTTTTTCATTTTTTTTAATACACTTTTACTCTACCATCCTCTACGATAACATCAAAATAATAGGATTTATAGGCACATCCCTACACTTGCTTTTATTACTCTAACACTAATTTGACCCGAATTGAAAAGATCAAAACACTTGGAGTACATTATTACGTAAATAAAGGGAATTTGAATTTAACGTTCCTTCCCATCACTTCATAAAATTTAACTTTTCCCATGAGTCCCAATCGTCCCAAAGCGTGTACAAAGGATATGACTCGACTTAGCAACTTATGCAAGCAACTAGATAATTGAACTAAGGGTTTAGTATGATAACAATAATGCACTAAAAGTGAGTGCATACAAGGTAGGCTAAGGCGATTTGGGTGTACATTTGGGGGTGGATTGTAAACAATGCTCTTCATTTATATTCCGAAAACCGATTGCGAAAAGGATAGGCTCGAGGGGTTAACTAGGGGTATCGTGTACTAAAGATGAGTACAACGCAAGGGTGTGGGGAATTACTCAACCGATGTGGAAGAAGTAATTATATTACGGTATCAAACAAGGGTTATCCTAATGCCTCTTATCATTTAGTTATTCCTAACTACACAAGTGTAGTATCACTAGCGATCTCGGAATGAATCACAAAACAAGTTCTAGAATCTATTATACTACCGGTACACTCTCGAAGCATTAAAGTGGAATGCTTTAATTCCTACAAATCTAAGGGCGATCCTCACATTTTGGGTGGAATTTAAGTGGTAAAAGGTTTTTGTGCTAGTCATATAACTTCCTATCCATGAGACGCTTTATTAAGACTAATGGCCCACTCCTACATGTCATGAAGAATTTTAAATTTGGTGCCAAAATTACCCTAACCGATATTTCTCATGGTTTATTACACAAATGAAATTGGACAAGGCAAATAGTCAAGGATAAGCATAGTTTCAAAGTTCCCGTTTTATTTTCCCTCCCTACACTTAATCTGAACATTGTCCCAAATGTTCCCCGAAAGTATCAAAGTTATGATAATGGAAGGTAATTAAAAATAAAAGAAACTAATACTCCCCTGATTAGCTCGGTAGGATCCGTGTGTGAAATAGTGGTTAAATTCTTTCCAAGAAGAATGTATGCGTGAACATCTCCATCCAATCTTATGTTTCTTCTTCTTGATAAATAAAACCTGCACACTTTAAGAAAACAGACAACCCAAAGCATCGAACTGAACAAAGAAGAATCACAACAAGATGTAATTCCAGACTTAAATAAGATATAATGCTTGTGGATTGGATGTTTGCGATTTTCGGAAAATTAAGACCAGAAAATTCGAAATTTATAAGTAGCACGTAAAACGAGAAAAAGTTAGAAGTCGTTTACTCTCCTCGACGCCAAAGTCGATCCCGACGCCTTCAGTTATCCCGACGTAACTCGGTGCGATTTTCGGAAAAAATTCGGAAAATTTATATCTTTAGAATCTGGAAAAATTCAGTAAAACATCCATTATGACTCGATACAAGCATTTGACTCTAACAAACACACATGTATATCTTTTAATAGTCGTAATTCTCATGTTCACGTTCTTTAAAAACGTGTGTAATCCTCCCTACACTTATCCCTTTTGTAAAATACCTTTATATGTAATTAAGACGAGGTTAAAGACAAAATAAAGCATTTTCACAAATTCAAACATGAGAACATACAATAATGAAACGATATATGACACACAAATAAAAATGAAAAACAAATACACATGGGTTGCCTCCCAAGAAGTGCTTGTTTTTGTTCGAGTCACGAGCTTGACTCTACCCTTATTTAACGGATAAAGAGGAGGTTTTCCCTACACTTAAGTTTAAGTTCGGGTGATAGTAGCGATACACACCCTTAGGGTGGCAATTTGCCACGTGAGGTGAAGGGGGTGTATGAATGGCTTCCTTCATCCTAAAACTACCCGGACTGAATTGGTTGATGGGTGGGTCGGTTCTTCTTTTGTCTCCTAGATGTATATCTAAGGATGGAAAATTATGTAAAGATTGAGGTTCTGGTTCATCAACACTAGGAAATTCCCTAGAACTAAGAGTAAGACTGAGACTACAAGTATTCAAACCTATATTCTCTAGTTGCGTTTGGTTCAAATGTTCTACCTCCATCGGGATTCCTAAAGTCTCTTCTACTACTTCCGGGTAAGTCACGTGCGGTGTGTATGCCTTAAATGATGGTGGGACTTGTGGGATACCTTATGGGTATAGACTTTTCACCTTATCCTCAATCACATCTACATCATCTATGTGCTCGTCATGTGTTATTTCCTTAGGTCGTGATGAAACCAAACCTAGTAATTGATCCAACTTATGGTTTAATGCTTGGTTGCTTACCATAATATTTTCACATATTTGGTGGGTTCTCCTAAGGGCCTCACTAAAATAGTTTCTAAACATGGAGGTTGTTCCAAAGTCTATCCTAGGTGAAGGCTCATACGAAGCATAGGTTTCACTAGATGAGGTGTTTTGTGGGCTTGATGGAATGGTGAAACCCTCAAAAGGTTTATGGAATTGGTTACTTTCTTCCCACCATCTTGAATAATCCGCTTTAGTAATATCATAATTTTTATGAAAAACCTAATCGCGGATATAGTGGATTCGCGTTCTCCATAATGGTGAACGGAAGAGTCAATGGACGAGTTTTACGAACAAAGGCACAAAGAAGGGGATAGACTACAAGGAAGCTAATAAAAGAAAAACCTCACTTGATAGGAATCTTTGAGTAGACCTAAATGAGATATAAATCAAGCCTAAGCAATAACTATTCCCCGACGACGCGCTAAAAACTTGATACGCGTAAAAGCGCTCGGGGTCAAAGGAACTTCACTTTCGTCGAGCAAGTTTTTCAACACCCAGGAAGTGAACCTAATCGTTGTAGTGTAGTATTAGGGTAAGCCCGGAATTGATATCGTTCTCTAGGGAATAGTGTCGTTAGGGTCAAGTGTATGTCTATTTAAGTCTAAAGGTGAGGATGATTATTTTGTATTTTTATATTTTATGAATTAAAATATCTCGGTTTTGAAGGGAGAGTGGAATTAGTTGCTAGTCAACTATCCAAAAGATACTAACTAAATTATGGGTCTACCAGAACGTGAGCGTATCTACTTATGATGCATTACTCCTTGCTAGCTATCCAATTCTACCCATCGAATTATCACGTCCTTATTCTTAACGCTGTGTGTCTTCTAAGGTCGTAGGGTATGCGTTTTCCCAACTCTTTGAGACTACCTTAAGGTTATTGCCTACGAAATCTCTACGATTCATAAACTAACTCTAAGGTTATCTTTGGATGTTTAGCCTACAATAACTCTAGGTGATTATAAACTAATGTTCACAAAGATTACTCAAGCATTGAAAACACAACGAATGACCTATCGCAATACTAGGTCAATCAAAATTAAGATAAGAGACAGTAGGATGCAAGAATTATAAACTAAACCAATTAGACTCATTGAAATTGTCACACCCCTAATGATGAAGATAGACACAAGCATCACTAAGAAATCAATAAGATCTAATTAATTATATACAAGTTTCATACAATCATAAGCAAACACTAGGTAAATTAGCCAAGCATAATTAATGAAGAGCAAGCAACAATTATGATAATTGAAGACATACCATATAACTAATTTAACAAACAAACCATTACACAATGTTTATAGAGTGTTTGAAACCCTTTAAGTTGCTAGGAAAACACCTACCTAAACCCTAGAATCGGACTTAGGGTTTGGGGCTTACAAAAAGTGAAGTTATAATGTTATATTTATAGGCAGACTTTCTGTCGGCAAAGGGTGACGGCGTCGCATCTATAGATTGATGGCGGTACGACGAATTTTTCACCAAACTGTAGATTTTCTCATTCCGGTCACGTGGGCTTTTGAATCACCTAAACCGAGTTCGTATGCAAAGTTATGGCCAAACAGATGAAGAACTTCATGCGATGTTGCGACTTGTGACGGCGTCACCTTATAGTTGTGACGCCATCGGCTTCATCTTCGATGCCTTCGATCCGAATCTAGGCCGTATGAGTTGTGACGCCCTCTCTTTAAAACACGATGCCGTCAGTGCAAAATAGCAATTTCGCCATCGAGTCGTCAAAGCATGTTGATGACGGCGCCGCCATTTGGTCGTGTGACGCCACCTTCTGCTCCAATGACTTGAGTGTCTTGATTCTTGACTTTGGCCATAGCTAAATCACTCAAGCGCCACTTGTGAATGGCGGACCGTAATCGACTTAAAGCGCTCAAGCACGAATGCAATGAAGATCGAGGAGTATAGAGTCTCCCGGTCGTTATGTCCCGGTGAGCTATGCAATGGATTATCAAGCGTGTAGTGATCGAGAAATTTGAGCGAAAAAGGGATTTGAATTAATTATAACTACGAGATCGAAAAAAGCCAACAAATTACAACGGCTTAAATGCAAATTAAAGGAAATTAAAAGATAAAAAATATTAAATAAACGCTATCACTATAATTAAAATGATGTTTTGTTTTATGTTTTAATAAAGCGAAATTAAAAACTACGTGACGTACAAATAAAAATGTGAAACTTACACAATATTAACCCTAAAAATATGAAAATGATATTTTACAAACCTAATGATAAAAGAAAATATTTAGAAAAAGAAAATTATTTTATAACTAATTATCTAATTATTATTAATTAAAACTATTTTAACTATTAAATATTAACCTAAAATACAAGAAAATAGGAAATAAAGCTAGAAAAATAAAATTATGACTTAGAAAAATCTAAAATATCAAAATAGAATTTTCAAAACTATTTTGTATTTTTCGATTATTTTCTATTTTCTAGGAATTTTAAACTATTTAAAACTAATTAAATTACTTAAAATTACAAAATAAACTATGAAAAATCTAGAAAATTATTTTTTTACTTTTATATTTATCTAAACCTAAGAAAAATGAAAAATTATTTTTTGAACCTTTTCTTAATTTTTGTATTAAAAGCTAATTAAAAATGCTAAAAACTAATTAAATCAAGAAAAATAGCAAACCGACTTGGAAAAATCTGAAAATTCAAGGAAAACTCTAAAATAATATTAGGAATCTAGGAAAAATGGAAAAACAGGTGGTTGTGTGTGAGAATATGAAGCGCTATGGAAAGTGCTTAGAAATAAGCACTTAGAATAAGCAAACAAGCACCAACAAGCTACCAAATGTTACCGAAGTTATACTATGCTAAAAGAACCAAAATGCAACTAAAATCAACAAGCCATAGCCTCTGAATTGCAAACTACACAGATTTGATGTTTTGAGTTTATAAGCTAAAAGCAGTTTTAGGTACCTACTTTTGGACCAAGCACAAGCACTCAAATAAGCTAGAAAGCGAAAACCAAGAAATTGGAACCTAAACTAGACACGGGTAGAGTACTTGTAAACCAAATACCAGACCTTGGGAGCTCTAATGAGCCTGTGCAAGCTTGCAATATCGAGAAAACTCGGTTTAATTTGAGCTTTGGCAGGGCAACTAGGACCTAAAAGACAAGCTTGTTTGGAGCTTATAAAAATTTGTAAAATTCTACAAAAATGCTAATAAGAAAGGAGACCAGTTGAAGTTTTTAAAACAACAAGTTTCACTTGAATTTGGCTTAGAAATGAGCTCAAGAAAAATCCTTCCATTTGGGCTCAAAACAGTTTTCCAATTTTGACTTTTGAATGAATTTGAAAGTTTGACTTTCATGAACTTTGAATCTTGATTTAATGACTGATTATGATGTATTAAGATGAAATAAAGCTAATGCAAGCTATGTCTATGATATTTAAACACAAAACAAGACTTTGATAATCAAAATCTCAACAGATAAAACATTAAGGTGGAGTTTTATGATTTTTGACTTTGGTGGTTTTGCAGGCACAAACTAAGATAGATATGACTCAAATGAGTCAAACAAGCATGAAACAAACATAATTCTAACCCTTGAACAACCTTAAAGGCAGATAGATAGCAAATCCAAACACACCTTTATTACTTGATAAGCAAATTAAAATGAGACAAACTTGATTAAGCTTGCACTATTGATCAAACTAAGTTTATTTAACCTAAATACAACTACTAGAGCAGATTTGAACTAGTTTAAAGCTACAAAAGCAGATAATGCAATGAAACTTTAAAATTACTTACAAGAGTCCCTAGCCACTATGGCTTGCACAAAACCCAATGAACCTCTAACCTATTTTATATCAACCCATTAGCTCGAAACAACCCACTTCCAACTTTGCATCACCCATTGACCATTTCCATTACCAAATTGACCTGTTTGACACATTGACCAAGAACCAAAATGAATTGAAACTTGAATGTGAGCTTGTGAAAAGCTTGTAATAAGCTTATACAAGCTTATTTGAGCTTTAAAATAAACTTCTAAACACTTGTACTTAAGATTTTGAAGTTGCAAATTGAAACGATGAACTTGAAACTTGCATTGTAAACATAAAGCGAAATTGATGCTTGAATTGAGTCTCAATACACTTAAACACTTTAAAGCGATACAAATTAACAAAAGATTACAAGTTTTATAGCTAAATTAAAACTTTAAGATAAAAACGACATTAAGAGAAAATTAAAAACTAGTAGACTACTTCTCTTGCTTCCTTCTTGCTTCTCTTTTATATCCAAAGTCTTTCTCTCTCTCTACGAATAGTTCCCATGATTTTCCGAGCCATTGGATGGCTTAAAGCAATCTGGCCTTTGAATGGATTTTGGCGCCAAATCTGGTTTTTAACAGTTGGAGGTTGAGTGAAATGGGGAGAGGCATTAATTGCATTTGGAGTTTGGTGGAGGTGGGGAACAAGGGAGGTGAGATTGTGTGGTGGGTGGTTGTGTTGGTGGTGGGTATGGGAGTAGCGAGACAAGGGAGGAAAAGGGGAAAGGGATGGCGGGGTGTGTTTGTTTGTTGGTTTTGACCGGTCTTGTTGGTTTGATTGGGTTTAATAATGGGGGGGGGGGTCAAAATAGGGGTGTAAATGGATGGGGTCCAAAATGGTTATGATAGGGTCCAAGGTGTTTAAAGGGTTTAAATCACAAGGACCTTTGTTGTAATTTACGAAAATGCAAGGACCTAATCGCCAATTGCAAAGTTGTTCCAAGGGCTAAAAGTGACAATCTTCAAAAGTACAAGGACCAAACTTGCCATTTTCCAATTTCGGGGCCATTTTGCCAAATTTCAAACTTGAAGGACTAATTTTGTAATTTTCTCAAACTTTTTATATTTTTCACCAAAGGACTAATTTTGACAACTTTTGATTTTAAAAGGACCTTTGGTGATTTATCTTTGAAATTATGTGCTTCGGGACTATTTTGACAACTTTTGAAACTTGGGGGTGAAGCGCCAATTATGCAAACTTTGCTCATTTTCATCGATTTTGAACATTTTGCATCTGAAACATATAAAATGCAATTTTGGAATATTTTCGATATTTTGATGCATTTGTGAGCATTTTAAGCGTTTTGCGATTCGATTGACTAAAAATGATGAGTATTTACACACTCATCAATCCCCACACTAAACTATTGCTAGTCCCTAGCAATCTTTTGAGAAAAACTTAATGGATTTGAAACTCTTTACCAAAAGCCATTACTTACGGAGTAGCCAAATGTTTCGAGTTCAAGTAAGAACCATGGTACACCGATAACCATGTGATTTTGAGCAAACCACCGACTTCAACGGATTTGATTTGTCTTTACGAAGCCGTTTGCTCTGGACTAGCCAACTCTTAGATAAATTATCAATATTATCTTTGGTGAGTGATTACCAATTATGGTTTTCCACTTGCCTTTACCACAAGCCATAAACTTGCGGGCTAGCCAACTCTTCACTTTTTAGGATATGGTGGTGAATACCATACAATTTTGGGCAAATTGCAAGCCGTCAACGGTTTGAGATATCTTTACCAAGAGCCGTTTGCTCTGGATTAGCCAATCCTTTAGTTTATTAGACAAGGCGGATGATAACCAATTGAGTAAGTGTAAAACACTTACTCAAAAAAAAATTTTGGCCAAAAGCGGGGAATTAGGCGGTATAATTACATGATAAAATTCGTGAGAATTCCCCCACACTAGAAATGAATATTGCCCTCAATATTCAAAGTACCGTGGTTATGCGAAACAAAAACGTAAAAGGAAATACTACGGCCATTATTTAGAAAAAGAAGATTTTTTTTTTTTTTTTTTTTTTTTTAGAAGACTTATATACAAAACATGTGGGCAACCCCCCACACTAGGGTGGTAGAAAGTAGAAAGAAGAAGCTAAGCATCAAGTTTTGTCACACAAGCTAGCCACTTGTGAATGGCTAACCGTAACAAACTTAAGACATTTCGAAATATGGGTGACAACCCATATGGCATCTCTTATTTTTGATTCCGAGTCGCTAGCTTGACTCGATCCCGCATTCATTGGTTCATGGGGAAAGTTTGTAAGTCGGGACAACCATGGATGGAATGTCCTCTCCAAAGTAATGCTTCACTCGATGACCATTCACTTTAAAATTAGGACCATCGGGTTGAGATAACTCAATGGTACCATAAGGATAAACCTTAGCGATAGTAAATGGACCGGACCAACGGGACTTGAGCTTTCGAGAAAATCTTCAATCTTGAATTGAAAAGAAGGACTCGATCACCAACGTTGAAAAGCGGTTCTTGATTTTGAGTCATGAATCTTCTTTGTCTTTTGTTTGTAGATCAAAGAGTTCTCGTAAGCTTGATCACGGAGTTCATTTAATTCATTCATTTGAACTTTCCGATGATCACCGGTCTCGAATATCAAAGTTAGCATGCTTCAAGGCCCGGTATGCCTTGTGCTCGAGCTCAACCGGTAGATGACATGCCTTCCGTACACCGGCTTGTATGGAGTGCACCCGATGGGTGTTTTGTAAAAGTATCACGGAAGGCCCAGTGCGTCATCTAGCTTATCCGACCAAGAGCACGGTTTTCACCAACCGTCCTCTCAAAATTCTTTATCCCCGGTTAGAAACTTCCACTTGCCCACTTGTTTGTGGGTGGTGCGCGATAGATAGAGCGGTGAGTTACACCATACTTTTGCATGACTCTTTCAAATTGGTCATTGCGAAATGCGTACCACGATCATCGATTATGGCTCGTGGAGTTCCAAACCTAGCAAAGAGAGATTTCAAGAATTTCACAACAACTCGGGCATCGTTGGTGGGTAAAGCTTTAGCTTCAACCCATTTTGACAAGTAGTCAACGGCCACGAGTATGTATTTGTTACCACGGGAAGAAGGAAATGGCCCGTAAAGTCAATGCCCCATATGTCAAAAATCTCACACACTTGAATGGCGTTTTGCGGCATTTCATTCCTTTGTGAGATATTCCGTGGCGTTGACAAGCGTCGCGGTTTTGACAAATTCATGGGCATCCTTGTAGATTGTGGGCCAATAGAATCGGAATCAAACACCTTCTTGGCGGTGTAGTTGGGGCTATGATGTCCCCAGTGGGTCGAATGGCAAGCTTTGAGAATGTCAATAGCTTCGACCATATACACATCGCGGATGACTTGATCCGCACAAATTTTAAACAAGTAGGGTCGTCCCGAAATAATGTTTCACATCTTTAAAGAATTTATTTTTTGTTGGGACGACATCCCTTTCACCACAAAGTTACCCGCATGGTAATTTGCAAAGTCGACAAACCATGGGGTAGAAGAGTCTCCACGAAAAGAAACCACATTGAGTGTTTCGAGAGGAAATGTTTCATTAATTTCCTTTTCTCGAACACATCTTGGTGAGGGTTCTCTAATCGGGACGAGATGATCGTGACTAGGTTCTCGGCTCCTTTTTATCACGAATAATGATATCAAATTCTTGTAGGAGGAGAACCCAGCGGAGCAATCTCGGCTTTGCATCTTGTTTTGCAAAGAGATATTTGAGTCCGAGTGATCCGTATACACCACGCATTTGGTCAAGATAAGGTATGGCGAAACTTCTCAAACGCATACACCACGACTAATAATTCTTTTTACGTAGTGGTGTAATGGGTGCGAGCTTGATCATAGTTTTGCTTGCGTAGTGGATTGGTGAAAATGCTTGGTTTTCGTTGCCCCAAGCGCACCGATAGCAAAATCACTTGCATCGCACATGAGCTCAAAGGGTAAATCGATCGGGGCAACTAGAATGGGTGCTTCCGTAAGCTTTTTCTTTAGTGTTTCAAAAGCTTGATGCACTCGGGAGAGAAGATAAAAGGAGCATCTTTTTCGAGAAGATGGGTCATAGGCGAGCGATTTTAGAAATCTTGAATAAATCTCGATAAAACCGGCATGACCTAGAAAACTCCTAATACCTTTGGCGGTAGTAGGATGAGGTAATTTAGCAATAACATCAACTTTTGCTCTATCTACCTCAATCCCGTTCTTGGAAATCTTATGGCCAAGGACTATGCCTTCTTTGACCATAAAATGGCTCTTCTCCCAGTTTAGACATAGATTGGTGTCTTCACACCGTTTTAGCATTTTGTCTAAGTGGGAGAGACATGTATGAAATGAGTCCCCAATGACCGAGAAGTCATCCATAAACACCTCCATAGTTTCCCGATCATGTCGTGGAAAATTGCCATCATACATCGTTGGAGCGTGCGGGAGCATTACATAAGCCAAAAGGCATCGTCTATAGGCAAATGTCCGTATGGGCGGTGAATGTGGTCTTTTCTTGATCCAGCGGATCAATGGGGATCTGAAAGTAACCGAGAAACCATCAAGGAAACAATAGTACTCGTTCCTGCTAATCTCTCAAGCATCGGTCCATGAAGGGTAGAGGAAAATGGTCTTTCTGGTGGCTTCGTTTAACTTGCGATAGTCAATACACACACGCCATCCGTAACCAATCGAGTTGGAATTAACTCGTTTTCTTCATTCGTGACAACGATAATGCCACCCTTTTTGGAGCGCAATGAATTGGGCTAACCCAAGGACTATCGGAGATCGGGTAAATCAAACCGGCATCAAGAAGTTTGAGAACCTCTTGTTTGATAACCTCATGAATCTTAGGATTCACCCTTCTCTCGATGTTGAATTCTTTGGTTTGAAGTCATCCTCCATTAAGATTTTGTGAGTACAAAACTCGGGGTTGATACCCTTAATATCGGAGAGTTTCCAAGCAATTGCTTGCTTGTGTGACTTCAAGACCTTTATGAGAGCGTTTTCTCCTCCTCGGTTAAGTCTTTAGCAATTATGACGGGTAATTTATCATCACCCTCCAAGAATGCATACTCGAGATGAGGAGGTAGGTCCTTAAGTTCAACCTCGGAAATTCATCGATAGATGTTTGTCTTGATTTGATTTCCTCAATTGTGATTTCTTTCGGAGGAGTGAAGGTAATGGATCTTCATTAAGCAATTGCTCAAGATAAAGAATATCCCCTCCGAATCATAAACACCATCAATTCGGTGGAATTGATTCATCGATAAAAGAAATTCATCGATCTCTTCCGGAAGGAAGTCACCTCCCTCAAGCGGGTGAGAGAGGGGAAGAGTCGGCAATGATAGGTTGAGAAGATGTGGTGGAATGGAATTCCCTCACGAATTATGAAGATAACCAAGAAACTCTTGAGAGTACTCCTCGAAGCAATATCAATTAAATCGACTCGATTAAGCGATTCGATGTCATAATTTGAGGAGTACCTCGAAGTTTGATCGAGGTTAAAGGTATGACTTCATTACCCACACGTAAAGTGATTTCTTGCTCAAATACATCGATAAGAGCACGGCCCGTTCTCGGGAATCCTCGACCAACAATAAGAGGAACCCGATGATCGACATCGAAATCAACAACCACAAAGTCGGTGGAAAATGGAACTTTCCTACTTTCACAAATACATCCTCGGCGATGCCAAGAGGACGAGATATAGAACGATCGCAAGCTCAAGAGTCATGCGGTGGGAATAAGTTCGGAAGAAAGTTTCTTCCATCTTGAATAAGGCATCAGTTGATGCTTGCACCAAGATCGGCAAGGGCAAAGCATTCAATCATCCGGGAAAAACACAAGGAAGAAGAAATTTTCCGGGATCTCCTAGCTTCTCGGGAAGCTTCTTTAACAAGGGTGAGCAATTCTCGTTCAAAGGAGTCTTAGCCATTTCAAACGACTTTTCCTTGTTGCTCAACATGTGTTTGAGTAGATGCAAACTTGGGCATCAACATGATAGCATCCATGAAGCTTATGTCAAAGTGAAGTTCTTGGAAAATTTGAAAGAATTTTTCCATCGATGACTAGCTTTCTCATGGAGCTTTGCTCATGTAAGCGTGAGGGTAAGGAATAGAAGATTTGGATTCGATTCTCAGCAGGGAGCTACGGAGGTTCAAAACAACTCCTTGATTTGACTTGGGTTTCGGACAACTTGAGGTTGGACTACGAAGGTGGGACGTGTCTTGATGCCGTGGGTTTGAATAATGCACCTTGTCCGTTGTTTCCTTGGTAACTTGACTTATTGCCACGGTGGAGGAGGCATTGGAGTCATAGGTCCATTGTGTGTCGGAGGTTCACTTTCCACTACCTTTGGGGAGAAGAAGAAGAAGAGGTAGTAGGAATAGCGGGTCCGACATATGAAGCACCACTTACGGTTGTGATCGCCTTTGCATCGCCCCTCGGATTAGCGATCGTGTTGCTAGGTAGAGTACACAGGCAGGGTCGATCATTTAAAGACTTCTTGATGTCGAAATCGGTGACCAACAACCGATTCATTTCCTCTTGGGATTTCATGAATTGTTTCAACAAATCATCGGATGATGGTCCAGTTGGAACAATGGCTTGAGTTTGCACAGGAAAATTCGGCCTCTATTGTTAGGATTAGGGCCTTGATTACGAAAATTTCCTTGGTTATTACCATGAAAATACCACAGGTTGAAATTTCCACGACACAGGTTTCTATTGAAATTTCCTTGATGTTGGAAATTTTGATTACGATTTTGAAAACCGTTGTTTTGATTGAAATTACCTTGGTTTTGGAAACCTTGGTTTGGTCTATTCGATTTTGATTACGGTTTTGATTGAAACCGGAGGTCGAGTAGTGGTTAGGGCGGTGGTTCGGGTCTCTGAGAGCACGATATTGATTGCCTCCTTGATTAGACATCCGCCCACACATTGGCTTCAAAGGGTTACCATCGGTGGCCATACAATTATAGTAAGCATGGGGCCACCACAAGTAACAGACTTCCACTTTCTTAACTTGACAGGAGGTGAAGTTTGTGGAAAAAGACTTTCTTTTGGTTGGAGAGAACCAAAGCTTGAATAGCTTCCGTGAGTTTATCAATCTTAGCATCGGTGCTAGATTGACTCACAGGCGATGAAGAAGAAGAACCAACAACGACTTGGGAAACAACCGGCTTGCGTGCGGTCACGGACTTTAGACTTGTTTTCAATTATCGCTAAAGCTTCTTTGACAGTTTTGCTTAGGAAATTTCCTCCGCGGAGGAATTGAGAGAATCTTGATCGATTGACTCACTCCATTATAGAAAGTATCGAGTTGCATCAACTCGGAGAAACCGTGGTGAGGACATTTGCGAAGCAATTCCTTGAAACGATCCCACGATTCTTTGAAGGGTTCATCAAACTTACGAGTGAACTTGATGATTTCATTTTTAGACTCGTGGTTTTGGAAGGTGGATAGAATTCATTCACAAATTTCTTCACGGATCTTCCCATGTCTCAATAGGCGAGGGGTTGTTTTCAAGCCAAATCCGGGCTTGCCCTCAAGAGAAAATGGGAGAAGAAGAAGCTTGACATCGGTAGGGACATTCTTATACTTGATGGTAGATGCAATCTTGTTAAACCATCGAATATGAGCATGAGGATCATCCGCTCAAAACCGTAGAATTGATTTGAGGTTACAAGATTGATAACCGGTCTTGAGTTCAAAATTTTCACCACGATGGTGGTACAACGATAACATCTCCATACCCGTCGATGGGTGCACGGAGAAGCTCACACATAGGCGTTCTTCCGCCATGATAGCGGAAGTAGTGTGGCGGTCCGGATCTCGATCCGGTGATGGAGCGAAAAGTCTGGACACGCCTTCTTGGAATCTTGACAAGCTCACGAAATGGGCTCACGGATCTAGAAGAGCGAGTGCGCATACACTAGAGTTAACTCTAAGGAATCTCGAGTTAAGGAGAAATGGGAATTATGAAAATCTTTCGGATGAGAATGAGAATTATGAAGGCGTTTTATAAAAATGGGGTGAGAAGAATCTTTATGGGTTTTACGGTTACGAAGCGTAGATATCACAACAAAATCAATTAACACAAAATCGAGGCAAAACAACGATGAACTTAACCAATAATCACAATATGAATGGCTTCTTTGAAAAAGGTACACCAATCACAAGGACACAAAGGCAAGTTTTAAATCTTTAGTTCGGGAACTTATTATGGTCGCACCCCAGTTAGGTAGTGCCTTTGCCTTGGTTTGCGGTGGTAATCTTTTAAGTTGTTATTATTAAAGAAAGCAGCGAATCTTTTGTATTTTTATATTTGATACATATATAGAAACAAAAGGAAAATATTTTTGTGTTTTATCGTTTTGGATGTTTTGGGTTTTGGATTTTTATAAGAAAATATGGATATATATATAGATAGATATGGATGATATAAACAAATGAGTGAGTATTCAAACAACTAATCGCTAAGCGGAAGATAGATCAGCCTGACTCCGGCGGCGCCAAAAATTTGATGCGTGCAAACAGTCAAGCTAAATCACTCAAGCACGCCACTTGTGAATGGCGGACCGTAATCGACTTAAAAGCGCTCAAGCACGAATGCAATGAAGATCGAGGAGTATAGAGTCTCCCGGTCGTTATGTCCCGGTGAGCTATGCAATGGATTATCAAGCGTGTAGTGATCGAGAAATTTGAGCGAAAAAGGATTTGATGAATTATTATAACTACGAAAAAGCCAACAAATTACAACGGCTTAAATGCAAATTAAAGGAAATTAAAAGATAAAAAATATTAAATAAACGCTATCACTATAATTAAAATGATGTTTTGTTTTATGTTTTAATAAAAGCGAAATTAAAAACTACGTGACGTCTACAAATAAAAATGTGAAACTTACACAATATTAACCCTAAAAATATGAAAATGATATTTTACAAACCTAATGATAAAAGAAAATTATTAGAAAAAGAAAATTATTTTTATAACTAATTATCTAATTATTATTAATTAAAACTATTTTAACTATTAAATATTTACCTAAAATACAAGAAAATAGGAAATAAAGCTAGAAAAATAAAATTATGACTTAGAAAAATCTAAAATATCAAAATAGAATTTTCAAAACTATTTTTGTATTTTTCGATTATTTTCTATTTTCTAGGAATTTTAAACTATTAAAAACTAATTAAATTACTTAAAAATACAAATTTAACTAAGAAAAATCTAGAAAAATACTTTTTTACTTTTATATTTATCTAAACTTAAGAAAAATGAAAAATTATTTTTTGAACCTTTTCTTAATTTTTTGTATTAAAAGCTAATTAAAATGCTTAAAACTAATTTAAATCAAGAAAAATAGCAAACCAACTTGGAAAAATCTGAAAATTTCAGGAAAACTCTAAAATAATATTAGGAATCTAGGAAAATGGAAAAACAGATGGTTGTGTGGAGGAATATGAAGCGATGTGGAAAGTGCTTAGAAATAAGCACTTTCAATAAGCAAACAAGCACCAATAAGCTACCAAATGTTACCTGAAGTTATACTATGCTAAAGAACCAAAATGCAACTAAATCAACAAGCCATAACCTCTGAATTGCAAACTACAGATTTGATGTTTTGAGTTTATAAGCTAAAAGCAGTTTTTAGGTGCCTACTTTGGGCTTAAGCATAAGCTACTCAAATAAGCTAGAAAGCAAAACCAAGAAATTGGAACCTAAACTAGACACGGCTAAGAGCTACTTATAAACCAAAGACCAGACCTTTGGGAGCTCTTATGAGCCTTGTGCAAGCATGCAAGATCGAGAAAAACTCATTTTAAGCGAGTGCTTGTGAGCGGGGCAACTAGGACCTAAAAGACAAGCTTGTTTGGAGCTTATAAAAATTTGTAAAATTCTACAAAATGCTAATAAGAAAGGAGACCGTTGAAGTTTTAAATGCAACAAGTTTCACTGAAATTGGCTAGAAATGAAGCCAAGAAAAATCCTTGCATTTGGGCTCAAAGCAGTTTTCCATATTTGACTTTTGAATGAATTGAGAAAGTTTGACTTTGATGAACTTTGATTCCAGATTTAATGGTGATTATGATGTATTAAGATGAAATAACACTAATGCAAGCTTTGTCTATGATATTTAAACACAAAACAAGACTTTGATTTCAAAATCACAACAGATAAGACATTGAGGCAGTTTTATATTTTTGACTTTGGTGGTTTTGCAAAGCACAAACTAAGACAGATATGTACTTAAATGAGTCAAACAAGCATGAACAAACATAATTCTAACCTTTGAACACACCTTAAAGGCAGATAGAAAGCAAATCCAAACACACCTTTTTACAACTTGTTAAGCAAATTAAAATGAGACAAACACGAATTAACTTGCATTATTGATCAAACTAAGTTTATTTAACCTAAATACAACTACTTCAAGCGATTTGAACTAGTTTAAAGCTACAAAAGCAGATAATGCAATGAAACTTTAAAATTACTTACAAGAGTCCCTAGCCACTATGGCTTGCACAAACAACCAATGAACCTCTAACCTATTTTATATCAACCCATTAGCTCGAAACAACCCACTTCCAACTTTGCATCACCCATTGACCATTTCCATTACCAAATTGACCTGTTTGACTTACATTGACCAAGAACCAAAATGAATTGAAACTTGAATGTGAGCTTGTGAAAAGCGTAATAAGCTTATACAAGCTTATTTGAGCTTTAAAATAAACTTCTAAACACTTGTACTTAAGATTTTGAAGTTGCAAATTGAAACGATGAACTTGAAACTTGCATTGTAAACATAAAGCGAAATTGATGCTTGAATTGAGTCTTAATACACTTAAACACTTTAAAGCGATACAAATTAACAAAAGATTACAAGTTTTAAGCTAAATTAAATACTTTAAGATAAAAACGACATTTAGAAAATTAAAAACTAGTAGACTACTTCTCTTGCTTCTTCTTGCTTCTTTTATATCCAAACTCTTTCTCTCTCTCTTACGATGAGTTCCCATCGTTTTTTCGGCCATTGGATGGCTTAAAACAATCCAGCCTTTGAATGGATTTTGGCGCCAAAATTTTTATGGATTGAGAGTTGAGATGAAATGGGGAGAGGCATTAATTGCATTTGGAGTTTGGTGGAGGTGGGGGAACAAGGTGAGAGATTGTGAAGGAGGTGGGTGGTTGTGTTGGTGGGTGGGATGGTGGGAGACAAGGGGAGGAAATGGGGAAAAGGGATGGCGGGGTTGTTTGTTTTTGGATTTGTTTTGACTAGGTTGACCACAAGTTTAATAATAAAGGAAGGGGTCAAAAATGGATTTGGTTATGGGGGTCAAAATTGGTTATGATAGGGTCCAAAAAGGGTTTAAAGGGTTTAAATCACAAGGACCTTTGTTGTAATTTACGAAAATGCAAGGACCTAATCGCCAATTACGCAAAGTTGTTCCAAGGGACTAAAAGTGACAATCTCAAAAGTACAAGGACCAAACTTGCCATTTTCCAATTTCAGGGGCCATTTTGCCAAATTTCAAACTTGAAGGACTAATTTTGTAATTTTCTCAAACTTTTATATTTTTCACCAAAGGACTAAATTTGACAACTTATGATTTTAAAAGGACCTTTGGTGATTTATCTTTGAAATTATGTGCAATTATGGGACTATTTTTGACAACTTTTGAAACTTGGGAATATTTTGAAGCGCCAATTATGCAAACTTTGCTCATTTTCATCGATTTTGAACATTTTGCATCCGAAACATATAAAATGCAATTTTGGAATATTTTCGATATTTTGATGCATTTGTGAGCATTTTAAAGCGTTTTGCGATTGATTTGACTAAAATGATGAGTATTTACACACTAGTAAATATGAATGTAAAGGTTTATGTGTATGTGTGCATTTGTTATTGTATGTATGAAATGTGTATTTGAAATGGTACGTGCTTAGTATTGAGGGTGAGTTCGAAGCTGATCGCGGAAGTAATGTATGGATCGTTGGGTGTTTTGAAAGGGGGTCGGGGGAGATGGATCATGTGTTAGTCGAAAGGCATGATTACTTAGTCGTAGTTGTAAGTTCTATGAGTCGCGATCGAAGGTGAAAATGTATATCGAGATTGAATATTAACGATTTGTGAAACGTATTTTGCATCTTTAATTTCACTATATAAACTAAAATGGAATGACATTGAATCTTTAGTTTATTTACACTTCAAACCCTAACCTTTGAGAAATTGTCACATGCAAACACTAGAATTTTATGAATTGACATATCAAAACCTTAAACTATCATAATGATAATATTGAGTTTTGAAGTTTAGTTACTTGTCGAAATAAACCCTAAACTATGGTAAGTTACGTTTTAAACCCTAAAGTATGATAAGTTGTTATTTTGACTAATTATGGATATGACCATAAAATTACTAATTCGGGAAACTTACTAAATATGGAAAGCTACTTAATTTGGAAAGTTACTAAGAATGAAAAGTTTCTAAAAATAGAAAGAAACCCTAATTATGAAATATGAATAACTATGAGCCCTAAAATTATGAAATAGATTTCTAAATATTAAACGGTCATTATTTGTGTAGATCCGCGGAGGAGGGAGTAACCTTTATTTTCCTTGTGTGTTTCTGGTGATTTGCTTTACGGTTTGAGGTACAGATATTCTACCCTTTCTCAATAAGGGTGTTTTTCTCATGACGTTCCGATCTTTGACTTTGTTTCACTTATGATATTCCATTGCTATGTTTCCCTTTGCTATGATCCTTTTGATATGATTCCTGATATGATCTTTTGACATGATTCTATTCGTTATGACATTCATTTTGCTATGATATGATTCCATTCAATTTGATATGCTTCGTTTGGATATGATATGATATGATTATGCTTCGTATGCTTTGTTTCTTTTCGTTGCCCGAGTTAACTAGTCATGGAGGTACCATGACAATGCATTGATGGCACCAATGGCATGACGCATGACACCATCTGTGGCGGTGTGATTAGTCCACGACGTCCCCATTTGTTATGTATGTTATGTGATCACTTGGCCATTATGATATATGTGTATACTTGTCTTGAGTAGGGTACATATATGATATGTTATGTGGGGGGCGTATGGATGCATCCTAGGTATTATGGTTCATATGATTTAGTGATTGGCTGTGCGTGCCTTGCATCCCTCTCGCTTATGGTATGTCGGAGCTAGCTACTCCTTGTAAACCTATGAATTGACAGATATGTATGTATGTAGTGTCTTTCATGTGTCATGCTAGACGATAGGTTATGAGCTCGTGGAAATATTCCTTTATGATTCACTTTGATTCCTTATGATTATCTGATTCGTATTATCGTTGATCTCTCATTTCATTTGACTCATTTGACTTATGATATTGGTTTAGTTGATCCTTAATCTCTTATTCTTTTGACAGATGCTATTCGTCTCAGCAGAAACTTATGTTTCCTTTCCCTATACTTATATATGTTTTGATTATTCGTTATTATTATATTCTGTTCACTGGGCTTTTTAAGCTCAGACGCATTTTATTTTCCATGCGACAGGTACCAAGTGGGATGCTGGGCTTTGATGGGCTGAGAGTAGGAGCATTTGATTGAACCGACCCTAGTTACCTTATCATTTTGGAATCATTTTGAAGAAAATTGTTTTTAATATTTCATTTCTTTTAGACATGTTGGATTATGTATTTCCCTTTTGAAGTCATTCGTTTATATGACTTGGTATTTTATTTATGATAAGTCTTCCGCTTGCGTATTATACTTTGTACGACACCATAATGTGACATTTTGACCCGTGTCGGGTTGGGGTATTTTGTTCGACCGGTTTTGGGAAGAAGGAAAGAGACCAAAACCGTGTATTTTGGTTAGTGAATAAGTTATGGGATTTGATTTGATCTAATCCCATAATAAACTCATTTAAGTTACGGTTAGCCCCTTCTTTCCCTTTTCCACTCCTTATGGTCGACCTATTGGACTACATATAGGCTTGCCCTTTGTTTTGGTCCAATCCAATATACTAAGTCCATTACTTAATAATTAGTAGCCCAAACCCCATTAATTAATTAATTAGTCTAACCAATTAATTAAACGCCTGTTAGTCGATCATGAGATATTTAACTAATATAAATAACGTAACTACTATAATCACATTAACTACATTATAACTGATGATAACTCGGTGTATACGTGTGTGACCCCATAGGCTCATATATTTCTAGTTGTATAATCATTTAATATGATATGAACACATTCCAATAGCTCCCACTTGTGAATGTCATAACAAAAAATAATTATACTAGCAAAGGTTAGCGTCTTAAAACACGGCAATGCTTCCAGAAATACCTGAATGCGGTTTAGTAAACGTCTCAGTGTAAATGGTTTATCATTATTCGTCATTTTGTTTCATATACCGTATTAAAATATGTACATGGATCTATGTCATTCGAAATGCTTAACTATTTTGTTTCTCGATATACATATTGAACTAGATTACCAAATTAATCAAGATTCATCTTAATTACCTTTGGGTACGACCGTGTATACATCTGATTAATTCATTGAGGGGCCCAATAGTATTTAACTCCATAAACACGTGGAGGAACAATTTGTTGGGTTTTAGGTTCTACTGAAAGGAATTATTCTAAGTATGGAACCACTGCCAGCACAAAGGAAACCACGGCTAGAACACTGGAACCACTGCTCAAGACATACCACTGCTAGTAGAAATATGGATCCAATGCTAATGTATTAAAGCACTGCTAGTATGTTGTGTCGGTTTAACTTGTAATATTCTAGAAGGTCTTGAGTAGGTCGAATTGTATTTAGATAAGTATGGTAATTATATTTATCTTGTAGAATACGTAATGTAGATTGTATAGGACTCCTTAGCCTATAAAAGGAGGTCCTAGGTTAGAGTTAGATATACTTATTAGTTATATCTAAAGTCGATACACTTCAATGTTGTAAAACCCTAATACTATTCAGAGTATTCGTATTAATAAAATACTGAGGTGTTGAGTGATAATCAAATTATTCTTCTTAAGGTTAAACATTAAATTCCGCGTAGTGTTTAACAGTTTGTTTTAGTTTAAGTCGGCTTCTATAAAGGATCGTTTGCTCAACTGGGATCAACACAATTCATATTTTGATTGCACGTATCATTCGTGTGCTTTACATCACTTCTGAAAATGGCATTTTATAACTACCTTGTTTAGGATAGCATTTAACCATATTAAGAAATGATATTCCACACATGCAAGACATACTTGCATCTTAAGTCTAAGGACGAGTAATATACTACCACTTGCGAGGTTCACCTTCTGACGTCGATCCATGAAGTGAAATCTCGTAGGTTAGGGTAATCCAATATTATAGCCCGTGAATAACATATGAGTTTGGCGGATACATCTTTTAAAAATCATTCATGATAAATATTACCAACACACTCATATCTGTCTTAATTTGATGATATTCCCATATCTTCAATCGACAATGGACAATTTAAAATAAATAAATTATTTATGGATAAAACATGCAAATATAGAACACAATAGTATAAATGAAAACGATCATACCCGGTATATCAATTTATTTTTTAGTACAACTGCTTACAGTTTCATTATCCTAATACTAAATAGATCAATACATGGCGATCCTAGTTAAAGACACATGTCTTCAATCACGACGACCAAGATTATTTACAGACATAGGTTTTATGAACAAGTCAACTAGGTTATAATCGAATACTATTTTCAAAACTCGCAAATGGTGAAGTTCTTGAATAATACGATGATAGTCATTTTATACGTGTGCGCTCAAGTACAAGTAGCACGGTACGAGTATTGCCACGGTACATTCCAAAGGACGTCTGAAGCCAGCAAAACACCTATTTGAGACAGTCATCTCAACAACCTCTCAAACTATAAAATATTCTTATTCTTTCAATGTATAGTGCAACACTGCTCTTAGCTAAGCATGTCTAGTCAGCAGAGTCATCAATCATAATGAAGTTTTTTAGTGACTAGGGTTGCGTATCATCTCAATCAAAACTAGCATAAGTGTTTACAACCAACACTAAGCTTCTTTCTAAAAACCGTGAACGATCAACATTTCTTTGGTAATGTTTGGCTCTCTTTTGAACTCCAAGTTCGTTGGCTATGATAATTGTGCCATAATTTCCGCAATATATATCCATAAATTCTTTATTACTAGGGACGACTCCAAGCCAAGAAATGAATTCCCTAATCTAAACAGCTTCCATTAGAATGTTTGTTTTAACAGTTATCTAATGACTTTCACTTAAATACTGTTGTTGTTAGCTCATCTTGCTTTCATGCAAAGGTTACAACTAGTCCAATAACTAACATGAGTCTTTAGTTAGACTTAAGGTTTCCATTCATGTGTTCAATCTCATCAGGTGAAATAGATCCTTTGAGGTTTGCTCAATGATAGTATGTCATATTGTGTTAGACTTATTAACCGCACATGTTTATCCTAATAAACATCTATTTCAAGGTGTACAACATGCAGCCAACCACGAAATCAAGTGTAAGCTTAGTGGGGAAGCCACTAATAAACCCACTAAGCATATTTAATATGTCTAAGATGACGGATTGGCTCGGATTAGCGTGTGAACAATGTCGGTTCAAGCAGCGACTCCACAGTGCAAGCCGCCCCACTCTCTAGGGAGAGAAACCTAATCTTTGGTGAACAAGGAATCTACAATTGAGGAGATTAGAAGATTTCCTAATACATGATTAACCTCCTTAAGTTTTAGCTAAACTACAACTAGCACTCTAAACTTATATACTAACTATTAAATACCAATATTCTAACGAATATGACATTACAATTTACGAAAACAAGAGAAGTGAACTTCTGTATCTTCAGTTTATAAATGTTGAATTAGAGGCATACACAACTTGTAAGAAACATGATGTATCATATTATGTTAATCAAGTTAAGAAGTTTAATGATCAAATTTCATACTCTGTGTTTTTTCGACTGTCTCATATGTTGTCTTTGTTCGTGTCTTAGCTTGTTGCGGGATTGCTTTTCTTGTGCTTTGTTTGTTTATCTACAGTCTTATCTAATAACGTCTTTTCCTACTCTCGAGAAAAATATGTATCCCCGCTGTCACCTTGAAACATGTCTTGAATCTCATATTTCATTGCTCAACAAACAAAGATCAGACATTTTGACATCAGGTATCACACATACACAATTCAACTTCTTGTACTATTAACAAATAAAGAATGAAAATTTTAATCATAACAAGTGGATCAAACATAATACACGAAAAATGTATGCGGTGAACTAAACTACAAAATCTAAAATAAACTACTTTTACAGAAATAATTCAGAACAAAACTTGATCAAAGCTACATACAAACAACTAGACAATTGATAAAACTGTCTACAATCAATGGCTGCACACAAGGAAACCTGAGTATCCATTAAAGTATATAACACATAAAATGAGCCTGTCTTTTTCTACTGGTTTTCTGAAGCTCTCAATCCCACTTCAACCAAACTATGCGTCGTTTCATTTCAGATGAAATGACACAGAGTGAGATAACGATCACACAAGAAGGAGCTACATTGGAAAACCCGATGGCAGATAAAGGACGCACTGATACAAATCATACATCAACGGAAGGGATTCGGGAGATGATGGGCCAGTAATTCCCTTTTCTAACGCGACACTTTTTTTGCAGCTCTGAGCAAAAACTTACACTCAAACATGATAGTTTGGGAAGCAACATTTCAGGTAGATCTCTAAGCTTCGGGCATGACCCAATATGAAGAAATTCAAGGCAGCTTAGGTGTTGTAGGCCCTCTGAAAGTGATTCTAAATCCATAAAACCATGAATATGTAGAAGTGTTAACGACGATGGAAGATACAGAGGTGATGAGGTACTTCCGCTTGTATTTCCCACATTTGCCCTTGCAAATGAAACCAGTCCTGAATTTTCGCCATGTAAGTGCAGTGTAACAAGTGACTTTGGGAAATTTTGCATCCCCCATCTTGACATGGGTTTCTTTAAGCCTCCTAGTCTTAGTTGGCGTATGTTAGGAGGCCATAACCCACAAGGAAAGGAGCCGTCTAAACTTGGACAACTTCTTATGGCTAATGATTCCAAAGATGTGATGCTTTGGAAATGTTCGTAGGGAAATGACTTTAGATTCTTACAATCACCGATCTGAAGAGATATAAGGGAAAGAAAGGGACCGGGAATGCTTTCTATACTGTCACAATTCCAAATATTTAGATTCGTGAGATGAATTAAGCAACTTTCATTGAACGAACTCAAACGTGGCAATGTGCGAATGGAAAATGATTCAAGTGATGACAAGAAGTTATGGAGAAGCCAACTTGTCTCGAGATTATCACAGCGACAAATGTCGAGGATCTTAAGAGATGATGGGAGTTCATAAACTGCTGGAAAGGTCAAGCAAGTGACTGAAGGGCAATTGAAAATCACCAACTTCTCAATACTTTTTGGACAGTTGTAACTCTCAAGTTTCTTACAGTTGCGAATATCCACCTTTTTAATAGACTTTAGGAATATCTCCAAATGAAGGTCTTTTTTTCCCAATGAGACTAGCTTTTCACAAGACTCAATTCTTAGAATTTGTAAACGGGAAAGACTCTTGCATGCTTGTGTTTCTAACTCCGATAAGTATTCTAGTTCATCACACCCTCTAATGCATAGGTATTCAATTCCCACAAGATGCTTTTAAAACCTCTTCGTGTAACCTTGTAAGTCCTATAATATGATTGATTGTCAACCTAAGAATTGATGAAGACAGATACACCGTACTACTAAACACCGCTTCAGAACATCCTTGGATATTTAAAACCTGAAGTGAAGGTATTAGTCCAATAGAAACTACTGATAATTTTGGACAATTTACTAAAGAAATTTCACGAAGACAAGGAAAAGTTCCACCAGTCCGATTATCCTCACCACAATTAGCTGACCATATCTCCCAACCCTGCATATTATCAAATTCCAAAATTTCAAGTGATGGAAATGTTACACCATTGCAAGAATTAGTGGTTCCATGTAACTCAGAACCCAAAATCTTCACCCCATTCATGCTTTTTATAAACAACTTTCGGAGTGACGACATATGTCCAAGTGTAGGTAATAATGTACAACTTCTGCAGCCATGTAGTGTGAGCTCTGTTAACCGGACGAATGTGGGATCCCCAACCCATGTAGGAAATTTCAGTCCACCGTAAAAACATATCTCAAGGTTTCTTATCTTATTGTGAGGTCTTAGCGCTTCAAGTACTTTGTATTCAGTTGTTTCATTTCGAGAATCTTCAAACAGATCACTCCATTCCATTTCCAAATCATCAAGACACATCTTTTGTTGCAAGTTAGCCTCCCATGCATCTATTGCATTTGTCACTTTGTGCAACCCTTTTATGGAAGTTCGACCTTTAAGATGCAAAAGGCTTTTAAGCTCAGTTATTTTGAACTCATTAGCTTCACCAATTATTACCTTTGATAAAGTCTGTAGACTTGTTAACCCACCAATACCCATGGGTATCTTCTTCAGCAAGGGAGTATCATTGATGTCCAAATGTCGCAGATTTGTTAGCTTTGCGAAATTTTTTGGCATACTAGATAATTGACAACAACTGCTAACCAACAAGCTTTGAAGATTACAAAGGTCACTGATTTGTTCAGGTAAACATGTGATGTCACTTCCGGAAAAATTGAGGTACCGTATATGCTTGAGACTACCAATGAGTTTTGGTATCCTTGTTAGTGAACAATTTGTTAAGCTTAGCACCCTTAAGAACTGTAATTGGGGAAGTAATTCAGCGAGGACCTTGTTCGACAAACATAGATATGGTAAGATGTTGTCTCTAGGCATTGTTATGAAAGTTCGCATTCGTCGAGCTTTTTGTAATGCCATGAATTTTTTGTATGCTCCATACCTTGTATGAATAAGTGAAAAGTAGCGGGATTTCTCCAAAGCTTCATTCTTATCATACAATTTCATCTTATCATCCAACCTAAAGAAAAATTCGTCTGCAACACTTGTAGCCAAGTCGTTTATCAGGTCATGTATTATATATCGTGATTTCTCCTTAGTTGAATGCTGAAAAAAAGACCTTGACTTTAGCTCTTCAAAATACACATAACCCAAACTCTCCATCGTCTTGCTGCTATTTGATTGGTACAAAAACCCTTCGGCCATCCAAAGTAAAACGAGCTCATCCTTGTCAAATACATAGTCCTTTCTGAACAAGGAGCAATATGCAAAGATCTGCTTTAGATGTGGAGGTAGATCGTAGTAGCTTAGTTTCAGAGCCGGAAGAATATCTCCTTCATTTGCTAAATTCCATAGCTCGTTGTTCAACAGCTCCTCCCATTCTTCATTATGTGTTTTTGACCTCAACACCCTCCCAAGTGTTATCAAAGCTAACGGTAGTCCATCACATTTCTTCACGATGCCTTCTCCATGAATTTGAAGTGTTGGATGTTTGTCAAAGTTTTGTTCACCTAGGGAATGTTGAGCAAGTAAAGATAAGGCTTCTTCATTTGACAAAAGATCCGGATGGTAAACATGAACACAATCCATCACTGATGTGATTGAGGTCTTTCGGGTTGTTACGACAACTTTACTTCCAGGTGCCCCTGCAAGAAAAGGGCGCATGAGCAGTTCCCATTCCTTGAAGTTTTCATTCCACACATCATCAAGAACAAATAGGAACCTTTTCTTTGAAAGTTTTTGTTTAAGTGCCTCTTGAAGTAAATTTAGATTAGCAAAATACCTGTCTCTACTACCATCTACACCTTGGAAAATAGCCTTACTAATATTGTGTACATCAAACTCATCCGAAACACATACCCATGCCATTAGTTCAAAGTGATCCTTAACTTTGTCTTCATTGTACAAAACTTGCGCAAGTGTTGTTTTACCTATCCCGCCGAGACCAACTATAGACACAACGCTTACGTTTTTCTTACATGATTCATTCTCCAACAAAATTCTAACCAATGCCTCTTTATCCCCATCCCGACCCACAATTCTTGACTCATCCACCAACGAAGTTTCCTCCATTCGCCTACTTGGTTCAGATGACCTTTCAACATTATCATTCAAACGCAAACTATTTTTCTGCTCAGCAAGGCTATGCAATTTTTTCGTAATCTCATCTAACTTAGAACTCATCTTACGACCATACATAAATTTACTAAGACTTAAATCAGTACAGCAAGTCGGGATGAACTTCAATACCTTACTAGAGTGATCAGACTCTTCATTCAAACGACGCCGCATAGCTTCTGTGGTCAAATCATCAAGTACATCGTCTATATCGTATGCCAAATCCTGAAGATCACGTAGCCACAACAGAACAACTCTCTCTTTTATCTGTTTCTGGCCTGCATCAGCAAGCACACATTGAATTTGGGATAAGGTCTTCTTCCATTTGTTAAGCTGAGAATAAATTCGAGCTGATCGAGCTAGGCTGATCACTTCAGCAGATGCCAGCTTTTCAAATAGCACAGTGATGAATGCAGTGAGAAATATTTCAGCAACAGCCATTGGAAATTTTATGATTGTTTCTTTCTTTTGTGTTTTGATCAATATTTGCAGATGAAGCAAAGGGATTGACTGATTTTGCGCAAAGATCCAATTTCATCAAACACGTGTTTCATTTTAGATGATTATATTAAAAGATAATGTGGGCACTACCTTATGTATCATAACCCAATCAACAAGTCTCAATGATTACAATATGCACAGCTATATATGCTGCAAAAACAGTGAACCTTTTTGTCACTTAATTTATTTTACTTTAATTTTTCTCTCGACAGCTTTGCAGTATTAAAACTTATCAAAGTTTACAAGTTAGAAATTACTGCCATATAAATAAGAAATTTTACAAAAAAGAAAAATTCTATAGGCTAGAAATAATGGCATTTTGTAAACATTTATTTACAACCCCAACCACCCTATCCATAACACATTAATCTGCCTCATCCTACTGCAATGCTATCCAACACTTTTTGAGATATATTTATGAAGTTGAAATAATCAGCACTTTACACTTCATTTTCTGGTATAGAGAGCAATGGGAGAATTGAAACACATAGTATTAGCCAAGTTCAAAGATGAAACCTCGCAATCGATTATTGATAATCTCATCAAGGGTTATGCTAATCTTGTCAACCTCATCCAACCCATGAAGTCGTTCCAATGGTACAAATTTCTAGTATACTTTTTCCTTTTGGTGACTTGATTATTTCTGCTATGCATTTAGAGTACATTTTCTTCGACTACTGATGATCTTGATTCGATGCTAGAACAAATTGGATAATTGTGTTAGGCGTGCACTTGAAAAACATATAGTTGAACTTGATAATAAGCTACATGCTCATATACGATATATACTAGAACACGTACTATAATACATGCTTTCCAAACATCTACGACGAGCTGAGAACATTTGTGGTTTATAAAAAGGTTTAAGAAAAGATGAAGAGGTCTATAATTTTATTAACCATAGCATAAATGTGTTTGAGGCATATGTGGAATGAAAAAGTATAATATCTTCAATATCTTTGAAATTTAATGTTTTTGTGTTTAATGAGGTTTTACAAGTTTATGCTTAGTGAAAAAAGGTTTATAACAAAAAAAAAAGGTTTATAATTATGATTTAAGATGACTAGACATTATTATAAACCTTTGTCAAGGTTCACCATAGTAGATGATCTAAATAACCTATTTAAATAACAACAAATAGGAGGAAATTTACACGAAAGGCTTTTTTTATTGTTTTCTTCAATTACACTTAGGTAGTGTTTGATAACAACTTAATGTGTCTTAATTGAAAAATATGTAAATTAATTAAGTCACCGAATGGATGTTTGTTTAGTGTTTAAAACTAACATGTGACATTCTAGAAAAAGTCAAGGAGATGAGGGTTTACAAATTAAGTTCATCATTTTTATCTTAATTTTACATGTTTACCCTCCCACTTCTTTAACTTTATTTCAAATAAAAGGGTATAACACTAATTTTTACTAATTCAGACAATTTATTCCGCACACAAAACAAACAACCTTTTATTCATCTACAGCAGACATCATATATCTAGACAACATTTTAATTTAAATAGACTTAATAAAGAAGCTAAACAAACATGCCCTTAGTAACAAAATTTTTGAAGATTTTAAAAAAGCCTTCAAAGTAAATGTAAATGTATATATAAATTTGTTAAGATTCCTACTATAATGGCCCAACCGTAGCAATGATACTATTTGTTAAGATTCCTATGGCTCACTATCTCACGAAGTCCAATATATAAGCCTTCAGATTCCATTCTAACAAATTGGTGATAGAAAGAGTAGCTCACCAAACTTATATGTTAACAGATGTGGGATTGGGTTTTCACATCCAACATAAATTAAGTAATTTGTAAAGTGTCCAATTTTGACTTGTGATATTGAAGCATTCAGAACTACTTTTTCCTCATTAACTTTGTTTTACCTTTAGCTTTTTGGATTAGTGCTTATAACATCCATTACATCACATAGCTATCCTTCAGGTTTCTTCATTTTGAATATTTTAGCAGGTAAAAGTCTTGTTATGGACAAAAGGTATGGTAGCATATGTGTATGTCTTTGCCGCTCACAAACAAAAGTTTGCAACAATGACCAATTGCAGACACAAATATCAAATTTGATGTTTCTTTTTTCATTGTTATCACCTATACTCTTTTAGTCTTTTATATATCCCCTCTCATGAACTTTGGTCTAGTATAGCAAACACCAAGTACCACTGACATTGGAGTTAATCACATTGTTAGAAACAATTATTTCGTTGATAATTATCCTTTATGTTTGTAAACTATCCTCATGGTTATAGAAACCGAATACAGGGGGATAGATGTGAGTATTGAGAATCTCCACCAAGGTTTCACACATGTCTTTGAGTCGAAATTTGATACCAGTGAAGGCCTCGCAGAGTACGTTGCTCATCCAGCCCACGTCGAGTTCGCTAACGCTTTCCTCGCCCATGCAGATAAAATTCTTGCCATTGACTACAAACCTACAAAAGTATAGCTATATATGTCCTATGTACTTTATGTCATTAGGCATAATGTAAAAGCCTTTTCCTTCAGTCTCATTATGCATACCGAACCGACAAAAGACTCATTATGCCTCTTATATTGTCGTTTTTGTGTCACCGTGAACTATTTTAGTGACTTGCTATTTTTTAAACTGGTAAAAAACTTTAAAATACTTGTGTGAGATTTGTTTGACTATGAATTTTCAGGTGAAAGTATCCCTCATCTACTTTAACTTGAAACTAAAATTAAAACAGTTCGGAATTTAAGTGAGTAGATACACTTCAAATTGAAATTAAAACAGTTAGGAAACCGCGATTAAGCAGTTTAACGATAAAATTGTGCACAGAATATGAATACAATTTTTATTTGAATCAAACTGATATGTACCAGATTGTAAACAACCAGAAATGAGTTATGAAATGTAGTTGTTGATGAAAACAAACATGGGATCACATAAGAAGAAATGAAACCGTATTTGTAATCAAATGATTCACTTAGTTTGTAATGGAATTAAGAGAGAGAAAAATATTACAAGTCTTTTCAGTGAATGAATTACAACAAGAATGTAAATGAGTATTTATAGAAATAGGAGGAAGGAGTAAACAGATTTTTCCGCCAAAAGTTATAACTAACTTTTGGCTTATCAGTGGTTTCCACTGATGGTTAGCAGTGGTTTCCACTGATGGTTCCAAGCTTGGTTTTCAAATTGGCGCGTATCAAACCACTCCGCTTGAAATGATGCTTGTCCTCAAGCATCTTGTTGAACCATCTCGCATCCGTAATTCGTATCACTACTCACTCGCGAGAATCAAATCGCTTTGCCGCTGCGTTTTTAGCTCTTTGTTTGGAAGAGCTTTTGTTTCGTGACTTCTTTCCAACATTTCTTTTAATCTCACATGCTTCAGTAGCTTCACTTTGTTTAGAAACGACAACATTTCTTTTAATCTCACATGCTTCAGTAGCTTCACTTTGTTTAGAAACGACGATTCAGTAGCTAGCTTACTCTGAGCTTGTGGCACACCAGTAAGATCAACAATTAATACCTTCAAACAACAAAATATTCAAGCCTCGACTTGTGTGCTAGCAGACATCGACTCTCATCATTTCTTAAACCGTCTTGAATTATGCGCTCTAAGGTACTTTCGACCATAGCTATAGCGAACTTGCAAACAATAATAACAAAGTGATTCCCGTTCGCACAAAAATCAAAATAGCTTTGCCACAACTCGTCACTTTCGATCTTGCACTTCAATCTTCTTCCTTTTTCCTCCTTGGCCATTTCCACATGTCAAATTCCAATTTTCTTAGCTTAACGTTGCATTGTGTCTCACTCATTTTCTTCCTAGTAGGCCATTTCCAACAATCAACAGTCACACACTTCTTTTTCCTTTTCGGCCATTTACCTGTATCAAACTGGACATCTTCTATGCCTCCTTCTACACATTGAGTGCTAAAGCTATTACTTCGAGTTATATAGCCATCCTCACTTCCATCCTCAAATCCTTCTTTTATTATATCACCGACAATAAACTCCATAGCCACACCATCATTTCCATTCTTTAACACTTTTCTCTTGGACCTTCCATATCTCCTTGAACGTCCTTTGGTGGTATGACACATAGTTGTTTCCACGTGTATTATGTGTCATACGACCAACCAAATATGACAATTCAATGTCACAATCTTCAACAAACATTTTTAACATCAAAACCAAAGAAACATCTGTCAAATCTCAAAGGTGTAATTATGCTTACTTTATCACCTTCCTTAGGAAGCATTGGCTCATCAATAATCTCTTTTGGTTCCCTAACAATTGTAGGTGAATCTACTTCTCTCAGATGTCTATCACTAGGTTCTAACTCATCAACCGAGATTACACCAACAATAGATTCGAGACACATCAACTAAAACTTCACTTTCTCTTTCTTTATCGGGTTTCACATGTTTCGTAACTTTAAGCGGATTAGGACTCGTGCGTACCTCATCATTGTTGTAAACCCTCGGTTGCTACTCTAACATGACTCTTGGAGTGGTTTTTCTGTCTCGTCAACCGAAATGCTAGTATGATCGAATCGCCAACATAATCGTAAACACTACCACTCTTCTTGTCAACTTCGATAATGTGTGTTTCATGTTCATCAACCAAAGACCTCGCATTGATTTTATTCATTTCACATCCACTAGCACCATCAAAATCTCGGCACCATTAGGTATCAAGTTGCTCAAACCCATTCTTTCGTTCTTCTTTTCAATCTCTTCATCTATAACACTTTCTATACCACATTCAACATAATCGACTAACTCGCTATTTTCTTTCTCCACTTCTTTTGAATTATACTTAGTAACTCGATACTCGTAGCCATCACCCACTGAGACCGACCCATAGCTGCCATTGCTTGTGGATCACCGAACCAAAAACACCCCATGGGTTTCCATACGGCGCACCATTTAAAGTCTCGTATCCGAGACTTCTACCACTGTAGCTACCATACCCATTATAACCACCCATTCCATTACCTCTAGTACCATCACTCTCATCTTCATATTCTGGTCTTAAACCATTAATGAATGTTGGGTTTAAGGACTTGTGTAGACCATCACTTGATTGACACAATGAAGAAATACTTGAACCCTTACCTGTTATCTCTTCATGTTCTTTTCCTTCTCCACCTTCCTTCCGAAAATCATCTTGAATCAATGCTTTCTTTTCCTCACAACAACATAGCACCTTGCTCCTTTCTTTTCCTATTTGATTATATGATATCTCATGTTCTTCATCACAAGGTTCATCAAGATCAGTCAACTCTACCTTATTTACCAAATCGTCAAACAAATCTTGATACTGTTGCACACTACGAGTTTGTTTCAAATTCTTCAAATCCATCATTGGATCTTCAAAGCATGAACCAAATCTTTGCAAGGCTTGTTTCTCATACATCTCCCAAGAACTGTTTTCACCGAATCTCTTAATGAGCTGCGATGCCACACTAAAGCCTTGTCATACACATGCATTACGGCAATTCCACTTTCAATTCATCATCTACATTATCAAGACAAAAGAACCGCTACTGCGAAATATCCAACCCTTTACATCATCCCGTTGAATCTTGGAAACTCAAATTTAGACAACCTACCATATTGTGTAGTCATATGTCCACCATTTCTACCATTGTTACCATGATTCCCAGGCGGGTACCTCACCATTCCTCATTCTTTGCATTTCGACCATCGAATCGGCCATAGTTCTTTGCAAATCATTAACGGTTTGTTGGGTGATTCCATTGAAGAATCTTGATTACTAAGCGTGTGTTTGTGTTCACCATCTCACCGGTAATGTTATTGCTCATCTACAATGGAATAACAACTCTCGGTCCTATTCTTGATTACCCAAACCAAATGCTTCGATCGGCTTGTTCAAGGCTAGAGAATTTAACCACTAATGGGCTAGCCTTGTGACCGTACAAATGTTTGGCACTAATATGATGTAATAGAATAGGTGAAATTAGTGGTGACTAATTTCTTTCTTAGGAAAATCTTGTTTCTTCTTAGGAATTACAGGAGAAGATAACAGGAAATCAAGAATGTCGGTTTAACAATCTTGAATATTATCTGGTGCCAAGAAAGGGCTCACGAATACCACTTGATATGTAGCAGATTGTAAACAACCAGAAATCAGTTATGAAATGTAGTTGTTGATGAAAACAAACAGGGGATCACATAAGAAGAAATGAAACCGTATTTGTAATCAAATGATTCACTTAGTTTGTAATGGAATTAAGAGAGAGAAATATTACAAGTCTTTTCAGTGAATGAATTACAACAAGAATGTAAATGAGTATTTATAGAAATAGGAGGAAGGAGAAATAGGAGGAAGGAGTAAACAGATTTTCCCGCCAAAAGTTATAACTAACTTTTGGCTTATCAGTGGTTTCCACTGATGGTTCCAAGCTTATCAGTGGTTTCCAAATTGGCGCGTATCACAAACAGAGCGCTAATTAGGCACGTTAATCACGTAATTGAACATATCTTAATCGATGTATAATAACAGTATTTTAGGTTCAAAATATCATCTCGTCTAAATCATAATTCGTCGATAACGGATCATCATAATTCGTCGATAACGGATCAAGCAGCACATCAGTATCTAATCATAAGCTAGATCTAACAAACAAAGCGTATGAATGAATACCTTAAGCTTAAACTCATGATTGAAACGAGAAATAAAAGAAGTAACCATACGCAAACCACGCGCATGAGCTTCATCAGACGAATAAACATCATCGCTATTCACAGTAGATGAAACTGTTGATCTCGAAAAAGATTTACGCGTCAACAAAATCTCCGAATAATTGATATCTCGCTTCGTTTATGTTCCGTAACTGTCAATAACATTTAAAAACAGTAACAATTAACAATCTAGCTACAAATCAACGTAAAATTGAAACTGTTACACTTAATTGTGATTACGCTGCCAAAAAATAGTAAAAATACCTTAATCGAGTGTAAATCAATGGATAATGAAACTAATACAGTTAAATCTGATTACGTCATCAAAACAGTAAAATTAGCTTAATCGTGTGTGAATCAACGTGAAATTTGAACGAATGCACTTAGTTGTGACTAGTAGGGTACCCACGCGTTGCAGCGGTGGGTACATTTGATTTAATTTTAAGCACCAACAAAATAACAATGACAAACTGATTAACTGTTGGCAAAAATTATAATGAAGAACTAATTAACCATTGAAAAAAGATGATCACAGTCGGACTTAGTTCACCCGTTCTTACCGATTCCTACTGGTCCTCTCCGTTTCGTTTTGAGCAACTTTTATTGGTGGCCAAAGCGATGGCGACTCAGATTAGGTTGAGCCGTTGGTGGGTTTGGTTTTCAAAATCATATGTACAATCAACTTATTAGCATATAAATTGTATAAAGATTTGTGTGTTTTATTAGCAAATGTATAATAGTATGTATTTTTCATTTTAGAGGTGTTTTGAAAATAACATTAATTAGTACGTTTAATTGTTTATACTTGTACTATAGATGTGTGTTTAATTGGTTTTTACCAAAAGCTCTATAGGTTGTATATCTTAATTTTAAGTTTTTGAGTGCATCTAATGTTGTAAACTTTAATTTTCAAATTTTGAATTGTGTTAATTGGTTTATACCAAAAGCTTTATAAGTTGTATATCTTAATTTTAAGTTTTTAAGAGCATTTAAATTAGGGGTGTGATTACCGACCACGTGATAAGCGACGAACACGACACAAAGTTAAGCGGGTTTGGGTTGAGGATAAACAGTTTGGGTCAAAACATGTCGGCCGTCTAACTTGGTTAATAAAGCGGTTGTGTTTGGATCCGTAAATATTAAAGCAGGTCGGCCGTGAGCCGTTTAAGTATACAAGACTCAAAAATAAAAAGTATAACCTAGTTTTTTATGTTGGATGTGGATTAAATGTATTTTTATGTACTTAATATGAGTGAATTACGATTATCGCTCAAATATCATTGAAATTGACACTTATAACTACGAAAATTGTCGTATAGTTATTTGTATGTTATTTTTATTATATTTTAGATCCTTATATCGTTTCGCATTTAAACTAGTTAAAATAACAAAACACCAACCTTATTCAACAACGACCTATTTAGATAAGCAGGTTAAGCGGATTACATGTGTTATGCAGTGCAGGTTGGGGTTGAGTTCTTGACAATTAATAAATGGGTCGTGTTTGGGTAGAGGTTATACCAACCCGCCAACATGCGAACCGAATAGGTTATGAACACGACTCGATTGCAATTTAATTTAAATGGAGATGGTTCTCTCTCCATTATATGTAGTATAGATTACGTCATCATAACAGTAAAAATAACTTTGTTAATACAAATAATGTCAAAAAATGTTATTTCTATTTTATGTCACCTCTGTGTTTTGATAATAACAAAATGTAAAGCAAGTAAAATAGCGTAAACAAGTTTTTAGTCGTAATATTTCATTTCAACGTAAATCACTTGAGGTAAGAACAAACAAATGTACAGTTTGACAAATGATCAAAGGACTGAATTTTTTGTTCAAAGAGTTCACATTTTTAATGTGATAAAACATTTTTTAAAAAATATATTTTACAAATTATTTTTTAGTTAAAAAAATATTTTATTTGGAAAAATAAGTTTAAAATTCCTAACAACTATTTTCCCCCACCAAAACAGCTCCAAACATCTCCAAATAAACCTTCGCCACTATAAACGAAATGAGGAGCTTTTTTGTCTCGGACGGTACCACTAATTAGGACGATATCGTTAAATTTAACGGCACTGTCTAAGGTTTAGCGGTACCGTCACCTGTAACAGCTATATTTTTCTTGCCTATAAATAGTGGATCAGATTTCACTCCCAACTTACCAATTTTAAAATAGAACTTTCTGAGTTAAATCCAGTCTTTCTATCTTGATTCTTTGATCATTTAGTTAGTTTTTTTTGTTTAAGAGTGATCTAATCATCCAACCAAGTGATCACCTTCATTCTTCTACAAGTGCAAGAGAAGAACACATCGTATCTAGAAGATACAAACTGTTATAGTATTAGTTTAGTGCACTTGTAACACTTGTTACGTACTTGTTGTATATTGTTATACACCACGTTGTTAGTAATCATATCTCTTTAGATTGTGTTGATCACTGTGATCGTGTAGAGATTGGGTAGATCTAGTGTAGCTTGTGTTGCTAGTGTGTAGATCGTTGATCGTGTGTAGATCGGGTTGATCTTGTGAAGATCGGGTAGATCTTTTAGGTTGTATGATTTGTGAGCAGATCGAGTAGATCATGAGTGAGATTGGTACCAACTAGATTAGTACTCGACATTTAGCTTAGTGTCAGAAATTGTGATAAGTGACGTTGTATGGTTTTCTCTGCATGAAGGGAGTTTGTTGTCATAGTGCTTAGAACTCTCGAGTTGGGTACTTCGGTAGTGGAGTAGGGCGAAAAGGAGCTTCGTTATCGAACCACTATAAATGTCGGTGTCTTGTTTTGATCTTTCCATCTCTCACTTTTATATCTTGTAGTATTTATTAATTGTTTACTTTGGTATTATTATAATTGTGTTCATATTGCAATTCATTGATCTCACGGAAACTCGAATCAAAGTTTTTCAAAACTATGCTTTAATAACAAAATAAAAATGGTAAAACTATTCAACCACCCTCTAGTATTGCACAAGCTTTATCAAGTTGTAAAATTGATGTACACTGAATTAAAGTGATGAGATTACAATTAGTTTTGATTACGTCATTGGTAAACGGATCGAAATAGATTGAGAAGAAAAAATAATTCAATGTAGAAGCTGGATTTCATGTTGATTTCACTGGATTTTGTGGTTAACTCGCTTTGCAAAGATAGCGGACGTAACTTTCATCTTTTGATTAAAAAATAGAGAGTGAAAGATGCATACATATTGAGGATGAAAAGGAAGGGTGGTAATGGGCATCGTGGAGGCGTGGATGTAAAAAAAAAGTGTAAAATAAAAGAATAAAATAATGAAAAAGATGAATTACAAATGACTAAAATACTTTTATTGGCCAGTCAAACAGGTTACAAAATAGTTTCGAAATGCATAATGAGTTTTTTCTCGGTTCAGTATGCATAATGAGATTGGAGGAAAAAGACATAAAACTTTAATGGCTTTTACCCTTAGACATGTTATATAAAATGGTGGTGTATTGTATACGAGAAGTATCCTCATATTTTATACCAGAAATATATGCGTGCTATTGTTTTTATTTAAATTAATTGCCTTTTTGGGCAAATACATTTTGTTAATAAAAAATATCATGTGTATTTGATTCTTAGAGAAAAATTCATTTGTGTACTTTTATTTTACTACATACTGAGGGATAAATCTTTACCATTCATTTAATTTGATCACATATTAGTCAAACAACATATTTTACTATATATTAGTGGGGATTAAACCTAAGACTTAATCAAACAACCTATTTTTTCTTGTGTTTCTTGTATTTCTTATTTGATCACGTATACTAAAAACTATGTTTTTTAGAATGGCAAATAACTATCTCATAATAAAAGCATTTTCTTATTTTTATACGTTTTTGTCCATTTTCATACGTCCTTCATTTTCGGCCACTTTCAGACGTTTTCATATGCTTTCATCCGCTTTCATATGTTTTCGTCCGTTTTCATACGTTTTCATATGTTTTCATCCGTTTTCAAACGTTTTCGTCGTTTTTTACTGTTTTCCTCCGTTTTCTGACGTTTCCGTCCTATTTCATACGTTTTCGATCCTTTTCATACAATTTCGTCATTTTTTGTATGTTTCAGTCCGGTTTTATACGTTTCATCCATTTTCATACGTTTTTGTCCGTTTTCATACGTTTCGCCCGTTTTCAGACGTTTTATACGTTTTTGTCCGTTTTGTCGTCCGTTTTCATACATTTTCGGTAGTTTTGAGATGTAAGCCTACATTTTTGTCTGTTTTCGTCCGTTTTCATACGGTTTCATACCTTTTGTCCATTTTCGTACATTTTATAGGTTTTCATCTATTTATTACATTTTCATCCGTTTTTGCACATTTTTGTCTGTTTTCATACATTTTTGTACATTGTCATCCGTTTTATACGTTTTCATCTGTTTCATACGTTTTAATAATAATTTTATATATCCGTTTTCGTATGTGTTTTCTAATATTTTTATATTTTTCAGGTACAAGATGGTTTTTATTTATGAAATATCACAAGTGATATTAAAATATTAACTATGTTTATGAAATATCACAAGTGATATTAAATATTAGCTGTTGTTGATACATGTTGATCAGGTCTTAAATTTATAATGTCTTCTCTACTTAATTGGATCAACACCTATACTAACGGGCAATATACTTGATCGTACGTAGTGACACAATGGTAATCCGAGGTCATCCCAAGAGCTATAAGGTGGTCTATCTATTCAAGTTTTATACTAATCAACTAAATTATCATGATTAAATTGAATAAACAAAGTAAACACTGAAATAAAATGCGAGCGTGTACTAATCAAGGAGAGAAAATGGGGTCAACCTAGTCAATGTATAATCAATGCTATGTCCATGTTTCTATTGCAATGTCTAATTACTGCTTTCGTTGGTGATTCTAATTTCACTAATCATAGCTGGTCAATATGATTAAGCCTATAGTTCCTAGTTTAGATATGACGACCATCACATCAATACTATTCCCTAGTCATTACTCATCAACTACCTATGTGACTTGTCCACAAGCTAACTTATGGTTATTTTAGCAATTAGAAGCCTAAGTGTATCATTTAAGCAACTAATCTTGCAATGTTTAAGTATTCTTATTTATTTAGGTGATACAAACAAAGGGTCGTGAATCCCTTGATCATCCGATTTCCTATGGAATATGATCAATTCTCCTAGTGGTCAGAAACTAAATACTTCTAAATACTACCACAATGCAAGGATCTAATGACAAGCATATAAATATCCAACGAATTCAATAAATAAAAGACTAAACAATGAACATAAAAAATGATTACTTCATTACTAGGCTAACACCAAAGGTGTTTAACCGGACATGTTGTAAAGTACAACAACATCTATTATTAAAACCGAAAAAGTAGAAAACAGTGTTAATACAAATAAGCCGTAAAAACGTTTATTCATATTTTACGATCTTCTAATGTTTTGTTTTTGTCGATAACAAACGTAAAATCATTTTAACGAAACAAATAAAATACGTAAATGGTTAGAGCCAATAGTCTTCTAACACACTTACATTTTCACATAAAACACTAAAACAAGTATAAGTGATTTCATGATTTAATAATACATATGTACAACAACTAGTGTTTACATATTGGGCAAATATATAGATAACTAGTATGTATTATAATGGGTAATATAAATGGGTAGAAACTTTAAGTATTTGACCCATTGACCAAATACATTGAATATAGTAGGTACAAACCCAAAGTCCATGACCCATACCCATGGAGCTTGACCCATAACCCATTGCATGACATCATGCTTAAGTCATACATGGTTTTAATCCATGACCCATAGTTTTAATCCATGAACCATGGACTAGATACATTGCATCTTGGAGATACATTGTATCTACCTTGATACCATGATCCATAACCCATGACCCATGACCCAAACCCATGGGCAAGGGCGTCCACGGATCCCCGTGATTGCCGATCGATCCTCAGTGAGGATCCGTGGGATCCGTGGAGCGATGAGACATTTTCTCTCTATAAATAGTGAGCCATTTCTTCATTGTTTTCACCCTCTCTCACATATTTTCTCTTTGAGTTATAAACTCTCTAACCTCGGATCCAAGTGATCTATGTAGGTAGTTTTGTTTTCGTGTGATTCTCTAGGTTCCTCTTAAAGGCGAGATCACCATCTTTTGAAGACAAGCAAGCTAAAGTCCATGAGTTGTCATGCTCGTTATCATCAAGACTCACCGAGGTTCTCTTGTTGATAGTTTTCTTCTTTCTCATAAAAGTGTAGTGTTGAAGACATTAGTGAAAGATGTCTCAGTGTCAAGACTAAGATATTAGTGAAGGGTGTCGATCGTCGTATTGAAAGCACTAGTGAAAGGTGCTTAGAAGTCGAGGCTAGAGGCATTAGTGAAGGGTGCCTGAAGTCAGTGACAAGACATTAGTGAAGGGTGTCTTGAAGATCGAGTCAAAGGCATTAGTGAAGGTGCCTAAGGTGTACATTCGATATGGTGCGATTCGATGTACATGATAGATTAGTATTGGGTCAAAGGATATTGTTATCCTTGATGATGTGATTATAAGGGTAGATCTCCTTTGGGATTAGGTGTTGTGTAGTGTTGGGTAGTAGTTCCTCCATTGTAATGGAACTCGGTACTTAGCCTAATCTGGGATAAAGGGTAAGCGACGTTGTGGTAGGTGTGGTTCTCCTTGATGAAAGAACCGTTGGTTAGCCTAGTCAGGAAAAAGAGTAGGCAACGTTGTGAAGGTTTCTCCACCATAAGGAGTCGGTGTTGTGTAGTGATTACAAACTCTCGAGTAGGTGACTCGGGGAGTGGAGTAGGCAAGGAAGGTGTCCTTGTGGCGAACCACTATAAATACTCGCGTTGTGGTTTGTGCTTCTAACTCTTTATCTTTTCATTACATATTTATATTTCTATATATTTGTTTATCAACATCCAACACACATCCAAAATAGATTGACATAAGTCGATCTAAATAGTTTAAAACGAAGTTTTAATTGGCAAAACTATTCAACCCCCCGCCTTCTAGTTTTTCACAATTGGCATCAGAGCTTCGTTACCAAGTTCCTTAAAGTATATTGTACTTTAAAAACTTGATACGATCCATGGTTAATTGAAAACTACAAAGAAGGTCTTTTATAAAAATAAATACCATGTTTTTAAAACTCTTTGTTTGGATGTTGATTAGATGACAACATTTTTTTTACTTATTATTTATTTAATTGCACTAATCTTCTTTGTCATGTTGCTTAGTTAAAGCTCATACCTACCAAGCCTTAGGAATTACTTGGTAACAAGAATACCTTCCCTAAGAAGGTATCTTAAACACAAAGGAGCCGGAATTGTCTACTGACATTTGTTGTGTCATTTGTGAAGACATTCCTAAGTGCATTAGAGGTATGACTTTCCACTTATCTCTAAATAACATTAGCTCGATAAATAAGCATGCTTACATAGGTATTTATATAATTATCTTTTGTGCATATTCATATATTACATGTAGCTTCACTAGGAAGCTTTTCTCGTATACGTGTTATTTTTCCGTCTTAAGTCGAGGTTTATAAAATTTGCATTTTATCTCATTTAATCTAAAAATCATATATTTCTAATAATAAAACAAAACACAAATCTCAAAAATTCCTCCTTCCCCATAAATATCCCTTCCATCGCTTCTCCACCAAATTCCCAATTTTTCGAATCTTCCATTTTCAAAAAATTACCTCTCATTCAAAACTTCATCTTCCTCCTCATCTCATCACATCTCAAACCAAAACCAACAAGGTTCGTCATCAACATGGTTTACATCACCCTCGTACTCATCGCCGTAACACTCATCGCTCTCGTGTTCCCTATGATGAAGTTCTCATATGGAGACACATACTTTGTGCTATTAATCTACATTGGTGTTATATACCCAATCCTTTGTATCGTTCTTAGCATTGAAATGAAATATAACTAATATTCTAGTTTATCTAGTTTATTATCCTAATGTGTTTGTCATTTCTTTTGATTTATATCTTTCGTATTTTTTCGTGATACATTAGAAATCATTAATGCATGCTAAAAGAAAATGTAGGCTAATACACATATCCTAGTGTAAAACTATAAAATCTAAAAGCCTATGTTTTTATAAAAAATATGTTTCTGTTACTATAGATCCACGGATCCCTGTAAGTATACTAGCCGGATCCTCATGAAAGGGCAGTGGGAAATCATACGGATATGAGTTTTTCATGCAAAATAAAAAACGCTTTCTTCCTAAAATAAATGCTCCACTAGATTGTCAAACATTAAGTGAGTTAATTATCATTGTTAATAAAAATCTAGTAAAAACGTTAGGTAATCATTTTTTTTCGTAATACGTCACATCCTATTAACTCTTACTTTCTATAGGTTTCGCTATGTAGCATGAGTATGAGTTCGATTTTTCACTCACTAGTGTCTACACTCCTAACATCTCTCTTGAGCCCAACACACCGACAATCGTGTCAGTGGGTTCAATAATAATGAAACCCGTCACTTCCATGAAGGACGTATTGTTGACACTCTCTACAATCTGAAGAAGGTATTAATACCTCCTTAGAACCATAGATCTGGAATGTCTTCTCGAAATTAACGAGAAAATATGTCCAAGGTTTGTATTGGAATTCTTAGTCAAGATGAACTCGATTCGTAACGAGGATCGCTCTCTATCTCTTTGGTTTTGGATCAAAACCAAAAGTTTGTTTTAACCCTTGGCGGTTTGCTCACATCCTCCGAATTCTAAATCATGGACAATGTGCCTTCACCAAGATTGGTCTCTTGATTCTCTTCAACTTTCGTGAAGAAAATAGTCCATATTGTTCACATACCTTTCCGAAGATTTGACTTGCATAAGATGCAAACCTCGACCCTATTACTCCGATCCAAACATTATCTATACACGGATGTCAGAAGAGTACAAGGCTCTGCACTCATCCCTACGTGAAAATGTTTGGAGTCTTAGAAATCGAGAAATCCTTCACGCTTGTTGTGCTCGCATAATGTATTGTTTGCTAACACTGACAACCATACAATCTCGCCTACTTCTCGCAAGGCGGTGTAAATCTTCAAGGCTCTTAGAATAAACTAATCCCTTATGGAATGTTCTTGACACGCCTTTATCATAACATCATGTACTTCCATCCTCAATTTCGAAGTCCGTTGTACGTACTTGTGAACAAGATGATGGAACCTCTAAACACATCTCTCATAAAGACTTTCTTCATTCCCGAATTGGCGAACACTCATCAATCATTTGATGATCCATCTAGCGAAAACGCTCAAGGAACTTAGCTTTCTTTCAAAATAGGGTCAATCCTTAGTATCCATGCTTTATCAATGTAATTTCTTTCATGAAATAAAATATCTTACATTTGATATCTCTACTACATTAGTATTAGAAACTCTTAGAAAAACACTAACTTTGAAATATGACGCATTGTCCAAACCTTGCATACCTTTTGTAAAGGTTCTGCCTAGCAGAGAGACGGATCCCAAAGTTTGTGCTAGACGGATCCCTACTCTTAGGGAACCGTGGGATCCGGCAAACAGAAATGCAATTGTTGTCATTGTATTTCAAAACATGTCTTTAGATCACTTCACACTAAGCTAGACATAGTGCCTTAAGACAAATTGAGTCCTTATCAAGTTGAGTAAATTTTTCGTACTCACACATAACTCACTTAGATCACACTCAAAACACCTGTTGATCTATCGTCTCACCAAAACTCATTGCTCTTCCGCTTTTATACTCACACATAATCCCTCACATGTTAAAACATCTAGCTTTAGAAACCTTTCAACGATAGCAAATGGATTGTAGTCATCCTCACCTCAAAATAGGTCGAAATGGGTCAAATTATAGCTTTTCCATATTAAGCTTTTAAGATATCTTCCAAAACATTAACTTAAGTTACTATCTGATTTCTAGGATCATTTAGCTCCATTTGACACTCCCAAATCTTTAGTGTCATCCTTGGTCACTCATTGGTACTCATAAAAGTTCCAATTTCTTCCATGAAAGGCTATCATTAGCTACATCACTCATTGTCCTTAAGAATTTAAGTACCCTTTCATTTAAGATACTTAGATGGACTGAAACACTCAAGAAGGTATAGGCTTTAGACCTTACAAACAACATTGTTATCTTTTCTTAACTACTGAGAGACGGATCCCTAGGAATAGCCTAGACGGATCCCTCATTGGAGGGAACCGTGGGATCCGTATGACAGATTCATGTCAACTCTAGCTAAAACAATCATTTCAAGCTCATCTTACTAACTTGAATACTCCATCTCATCTTAATTAAGTTTCTAGATCAGTACAATTCTGAAGTTGACTCTTGTGCATGCTAATCATCACATTCCAAGGAATCTTAGTGGCTTAAGTCTTGAATGCACTTGCCAAATCCTTGCTTTATAAACCACATTGTTAGGACTCTAAATTCATCACCTTCGTCCTCATTTTCAAAGACTTAGAAACCTTTACAACCTCTTTGAATCATCTCATCATGAGGAAAGCTCCAGTGGTAACTCGTCCATCAAAGGACCACCTAAGAAAATTGCTCGTGTTGTACACGAAATTTCTTCAACGAATCATCTCGGTCGAATCCACAAATACAAGGATTTCTCCTCCACCAACTCAACCAATCAAACCAATCCCTAAAAGGATAGTTCCCACAAAACTACCTATGCAAACACCACCATACCTCCTAAACCAAACAATCCCATTTCCACTAAACCATCACCATTGGTGCCTAGAGCCCTTTCATTCACCACTCCACTCTCATCACCACACCTCTACAATATAGAGGATTTGCCTCCTAGGTAGTCCCGTCCTCCACCATGCAACATTCTCCTCATTGGGAGGAATAATGGAACAAAATCAAGGTGTTGAGTCAACACTAGCTCCGACTTCCTTTTCGCCGTCACCATCAAATAATCCCATTTGGATTATGAGAAATTATCAAAGTCAATCACCCAACCACATGGAAGTTGACACCTCTCTACCACCACCATCATTCTTGGTTGAGCCATCTTCAAATGCACCTCCACCAATCCCTCCATCGTTTGAGGCTCCTCAACCCGCTTCACTTGATCCTTCACATCAAGCAATTTCATTTCTTCCACCACCACTACCTAGCCATAACAAAGATTGTTATCATTGTCAACATTTTGAAAGTTTGATACATGAAATACGGGAAGATCAACGTTTCATGTTTTATCACCTCCTCGAACGTTTCGACGAGATTAAACCAAAACAAACTTAAGCTAGAAGATTTTTGTGGTGTCCTAGTATCAAGCGTAGCTTAGATAGTCTGGTAACTCAAAATCATGTATCGTTCATTTTCTTAGTTTTTAGAGTCATGTACTTCATATCTCTAGTTTTATTAAATGAAATTACATGATATTTGTTATATTATTCTCATTATGTGATTATTGGTCTAATACATATCTCTTATTGATGCCAACATCCTTTTGGTACATCACATTTACAGTATTTTAGCTAAAGACCCACGGATCCCTACGTTTTGCCTAGACAGATCCCTCCATGGAGGGAACCGTGGGATCCGTGCAACAGAAAACTAGTTTTCTACTAACTTGAGTCGTATTTGCAGGAAATTATGCATTATATACTTGTTTCCCAACCTTTGTTTTGTACTTGTTCAATTTACACATGAAGACTTTAACACTCTAAAGCTAGGGGGAGCTTTGTGTCAAAGCATTACATTGTAAGATCATTTGCAATATTAGGATTACATTTCATGACGTCCCCTTGCAAAGTTGCAATGATCTAGGAGGAGCATTATCGTCGCTAAGACAAAACCATTTGCAAACATGGTTGCATTGCATTAGCTTAGTAGTTTTTATTTACTTGATGCCCTCACAAAGGGATGGACTCGTCGAGGGAGTTAAGGCGAGAACTCTTCCGTCACTTGCTCTCTATTCTTTCTTTTCACATTTTTCTTAAAACAATGTGTTAGTTTATTTTCGAAGCTCTTTTGTTTCGACAAAAGGGGAAGAAAGTAAAACTACAAATTCAAACTTTTACAATTTTAGTTTTCCTTAAAATAATTTTATGTTTTGTCATAAACAAAAAGGGAGATTGTTAATACAAATAATCAGAAAAGCGTTTATTTATATTTTACGATCTTCTAATGTTTTGTCGATAGCAAACGTAAAATCATTTTAACTGTTTTAGCCAATAGTCTTCTAACACACTTACGTTTTCATATAAAACACTAAAACAAGTATAAGTGATTTTATGATTTAATAATACATATGTACAACAACTAGTGTTTACATATTGGGCAAATATATACATAACTAGTATGTATTATAATGGGTAATATAAATGGGTAGAAACTTTAAGTATTTGACCCATTGACCAAATACATTGAATATAGTTGGGTACAAACCAAAGTCCATGACCCATACCCATGGAGCTTGGCCCATAACCCATTGCATGACATCATGCTTAAGTCATACATGGTTTTCATCCATGAACCATAGACTAGATACATTGCATCTTGGAGATACATTGTATCTACCTTGATACCATGATCCATAACCCATGACCCATGACCCATGACCCAAAACCCATGGGCAAAGGGGGGCGTCCCACGGATCCCCAGTATTGCACTGGACGGATCCCTCAAGTGAGAGATTCGTGGGACCCGTAGAACAGTAGACATTTTCTCTCTATAAATAGTGAGCCATTTCTTCATTGTTTCTCACCCCTCTCTCACATATTTTCTCTTTGAGTTATAAACTCTCTAACCTCAGATCCAAGTGATCTATGTATGTAGTTTTGTTTTCATGTGATTCTCTAGGTTCCTCTTAAAGGCGAGATCACCATCTTTTGAAGACAAGCAAGCTCAAGTCTATGAGTTGTCATGATTCGTTATCATCAAGACTACTGAGGTTCTCTTGTTGATAGTTTTCTTCTTTCTCATAAGAAGTGTAGTGTTGAAGACATTAGTGAAAGATGTCTCAAGTGTCAAGACGAAGATATTAGTGAAGGGTGTCGATCGTCCGTATTGAAAGTGTTGGGTTGATAAATACCCAAACCCTTAATCTAGGATTTGAATAGAAAATATCCCAGTGTTTAGACCTTTTAACAACAACAAGTCATCGGCGCATAGTCTCGGTGAGCCATCTTCGAGGATACTCGATGCGAGGCAACAAGGAAGTCTCTCCACTCGGAAGGCGGAACTTAAAGGGTGAAGATTGAGTCAAGAAGAAGATGGTGGATTCGTTGGTGATGACAATAACTCATCGAATCCCTAAGACTCATTACCGACTACTAACACTGAAGACAAACTGAAGTAAAAGACTGAAGGAAATAAAGACTGAAGAACGAGCGGGACAAGGCGGGACAAGTTTGAATTAGATAAGAAGAAGTTCTTATCAGCATAAGTCAAATTTCACTAAATGGCTAACTTCCAGGTTCAGTGTCATCACTGAATTATAGAAAGCAACCTTGTCTCTTACTTAGAATAGCCTTTGTAAACAGAGACAAAATACTGATGTATTTTGTCTTCTGCTAGTTGTCAGTTTGTCACTTAGGACACGGTTAAAACTTATACATGTATAAATAGCATAAGAGATGGAGTGAAAGATTAAGCTTGTGAATTGTAAAACACACACACACATGAGCCATCTTTTCACTCCTCCAAATACAACTCATCCCCGAGATAGTTCGGTGGTTCCAGTAGTTGTGTTCGAGACTTAGCACGAACTTAGTGAGAGTCACCTTTGTCATTTCAATCCCAAGTACTATTCCTCAAGTACTTGGGTAATGTATTCTTGTTTTGATTTATATCTAATAAAGAATATTATGTTGAAAATTAATCGATGTGTTTTACTTATATCTTTTTTGTCATAGATTCACTATTAACTTGTCTTTTATATACTTTCCTGTTTTTAAGATAGTGAATAGGGAACAACAAGTGGTATCCGAGCGAGACTGATTATAAAACCTTTTATAAATTTTTTTAAGCCGCTCTAAAACGCTTTTAAATCGGGATCCTTATGGTCGAAATTGATGTACCCCAACTAGTCGACAAAAGGGTGGAGCTTATTCATTGTGTTGCCCTAGACTTGAAGTTGGTAAATTTAACAAATGGAAAAAAGCGTATGCTTTGCTATATGATGGGAATGGAACCTTATTATATCAAGTGTATAAATGAAGGCCCATTTGTCCCAAAGCTAGCAAGGGTTGCCCAAACACCGAGCTCAGTGGACTCAAGATGAGAGAAGAGTGGTCAACCGGGATCAAAGACTCAAAGAATCATCATATCATGTCTTCCTAATGATATTATGGAGTCGGTTATAAGTCAGTAATGCAATTAAACAATCTGGGATGACTGGTCCATAGTCGTGAAGGCCCATCCGATACCAAGGAAAACATGATAATGGACTTGAAACTTGAGTATAACACCTTCAAGGCTAAAGACTTAGAAACTCTATCTCAAACTTACATCAGATACAAAACCTTGTTAAATGAATTATCAAATGATGGTGTTAAGCTGTCCAAACATGAAATCAATGTTGGTTTTGTCAATAGTCTTCACGAGAAGTGGCCGAATTTCTCTCGGGGACTTAGGAATGCTAATTATATCCGTAATCTTGAACTTCACGAAATTTATGGAAATTTGTCTATGAGGAAAACCTCATCAGCAGACGATACCCGACTTAAAGAAGTCTCAGAAGTCAAGAAGTCCCCGACCACCACTTCAACACCTATATCAACCGCTTTTTACTCTAACAATGTGGTACAAGATTTTCGGGAAAATTCATATGATGAGCCCGATGAGAGATCAAGTGAGAATACCTAAATGACCCGAACATTGAATTTCAGAAAGGCACTCCTTGCTAACTCCTGAGGTTTATAAAAAGAAGCAAAGGTTTTTAAATGCTAAAGCAAGTGAGGACATGAATGTTTGAAGTGTCATAAAGAGGTCATTTGCCAAAGACTGCTTTTTCTAAAACAATTTCAACCCTCTTATAAACCATCGTGGTCAAACCAGGTCCTCGTGCTTTAGCAAATTTCAACTAGAAATTTATCGCCTCATCAAAATTTTCAAAACAAATCGATCAAAACAAAATGGTTGATTATGAGTCCCAAGATAGAAAAGCGAGGCTAAGCTTGCATTGTTTGAGGCCATCCCTCGTAAACAACAAACAATGTTAAAACTGCGGGGTAAAACAAATGTCTTGTTCTTTGAAACCTTCGACTAGGATGAAGAGCCGGTGTCATCGGATGATGAAATGGTGCATGTCACAGAATCGATGGCCCTCTCGTAAGAGGACAAGCTAGTCATTGGAAAGAATCATGCCAGAATGGAGAATGGGTCAATATCACAATGAAGAAGGTAAATATTTTACTTTCTGGATGATGACTCGACAGCGGCCTTATATGAATTATATTAATGTTGACCTTAAGTTCGTAGAAGAGCAAAGACCCAATCTTTTTCAAAATACAACAAGCTAAGTTTTGAATTGAACAAGTGTAGTAGGATGAACTCGCTTTTAAAACAAGCTAAGCTTGAGGTCATCACTTTGCAAATTCAAAACACCGAACTAGTTAAAAGAAATCATGTTCTTCAAGACGAACTCAAAAGGTTCAAGATATCCTTGATAGTTGGACTACTAAGAATCCAAGGGTCTTTAATGATGTGGGAGCCCCTAGTAGCAAGAAGAGAGTCTTAGGTGAAGATCATCTTCCTGACTCTCTCAACAAAGACCAGGATCCTAAGCCATTTGTGTCTGGTGGCATGATTACCAGTATGTTGTCAACCCCTAAGTCCAGTGACTGGATTGAAAGGAAAAACCCTGAGAGTAAGCTTCCAAACTTTGATTATGGAAGAATACCAGAGCCCGAGAGCCAAGCTCTCAAGAGCATGTTGGACTTCCCGATGTGCCCGTGAGTACCGAACACATCTCCGAGTGCAAGCGAGTAATCCAATGCACCGCCCACCCTTGAAACCTCTTCGTGGTGCCGCACCAAGCTCTAAGCTCACTCCTCTACAATTCAATCCTCATTCACCTAAAGAAAGGTCCGGGCTTGGTAGAACCATCACGAAAAGACCAACAAAACCAATCCAACAAGAATCTACCCCATCGAGACTTCCACATCCTCGGTCCCCACTGAAGTCGACCAAATTCAACAATCGATCGAACTTGTGAGGAAGCTAATCAAAAATGGAGTCCATTGAAAAGTTCCCGAATCAATCAAGGAGACAAAGTCGCCTCTAGTTCCTCAAAGTCTAAGTCAAACATCAAACCCAAAGTAGTGTGATTCGTGCCACTATATCGGTCATACCACCGACAACCAGATAGAATCCTTTTTGTATGATCCGCAAAAGGATGATCACAGAACTCTAATCACTTACAATATGTAAGCTCACTCAATGAAGCAAACTATACCAAAGTTGGTCATCGGATGCTTCATCCTCCAAATCACTCATAAGCATGAGCAAAACCCTTTCTCTTTGGCCACATTGTGGCTTCAATGATCATCATCGATGATTGTCTCATGAATACATGCCGTGATATTTATGAAATCCACTCATGAGACATCCCAAAGATAACGTTGTCATCCATGCAAGGAGAAGTTCCAAGCAACCCAGTCACCGAGTTACTCTCAAGATCCAAATGCAAAACATGTGGTAGCTTAATACACTCAACCACTGACCATGAGTCAATTGCTAAATTCAAACAGAACTTGAAGGGTCACTAAGAGAAATTAACTCGGTTTACTACTTGTGTAGAGACATGCCAGGAGCCTATCGGCATCTAGACAATGGATGCTCAGAAGCATGCATCAAGCGTTAAGGAATATCCGACAAGTATGTAAAGGAACCAGACCAGGTAGTATTTAGTGATAACTCATCATGTCCCATCAAGGTTATGGTTCAAGAAACGCAATGGAATAGTTTTCTAGGATAGCTTACGCCAATGGTCTCAAATACAACCTCATCCGTGTCAATCAACTATGTGATGCTAAGTACATTGTGCATTCAATGACAAACAAGGTACCATTTTCAATGCCAACAAAGAAGTTGTTCGATAGCTCTAGAAGAGATGATGTTTATGTCTTAGACATGTCCGCTCTTTCTCAAGATGGAACTTGTCTCTTTGCCAAAGCCAATGAAACTATCAACTGGTCGGCACAAGAGACTCTCTCACTTAAACTTCAAAAGCATCAACAACCCGGCAAAACAAAACAAGGTCCTCGCTTACTATCACCGGTTTTGCAAAGATAAACCATGCTCAAGATGTGAAAAGGCAAACATCAAAGAGCATCTTTCAAAATAAAACAAAATTTCTCAATCAAAAGTCGCCTTCACCTCTTGCATATGGATCTCTTTGGACGATCGGCCCTAGATCAAGCATGAGAAGTATACACTTGTCATTGTTGATGAGTTTTCAAGATAAACTTGGGTATACTTTCTTTCCAAAAGAGTCAGCGGTGATACTATAATGTCATTCATCGTGAACATTGAAAACCGAATGACATTATCAGAAACAAATCGTAATGCATAATGGTACCGAGTTTAGAAATGAAGAGCTTGAGAATTTCGTGATGAAAAGGAATCTCCCAAAAATTTCATCTCCTTACACCTCGAAGAAAATGGGGTGGTCGAAAGGAAAAGCAGAACTCTCATTGAGGTCGCAAGAACCATGTTAAATGGCTCACCCTCAAAGCATTTCGGATCAAGTAGTTAAAACGACTGTTACACTCAAAACAGTCAATCATTTTCAAAAGACATAACAAAACCCCATATGAGATATTCAAAGGTAGACTTGAGGATGTTTGTTTTACAAAAACGTCCGATCGCCTCGACATCTTACTCGGTCGACGCGTCGATGTATAATGTTTGTTTTCTTTGCGATTCAGACGCGGTCAGATTTGAAATCTCTTACCGAGTAAGAGCTGGCGGTTTGATCTGACTGCCTCTTAACATTACATGACCTTCACTCACCTTCAAACTTTTTAAACCCAGAACATCTTTTACCTACCTTCAAACTTTTAATGGATATTTTGTTGGAATATAAAGAACTATGAAAAAGTAGATCTGAAATTTTTTAAAGAAGAAAGATGAAGAAGATGCATAGGGAAGAGAGAAAACCAGCCACAATAGTACATAGTAGTACTCTTTATCAAACGTATATAGTAGGATCACGTGCAAAATTTTATTATTGCTTAAAAAATGGTTGTAGTTAACTCGTTATGTACATTTCTTTAATAAATTTCCAACTTTTTGCAACTCTATATGGAGTATGTAATAAGGAGCAGGGGTGAGCAAAACCGAATTAAATCCGAACCGAACCAAGAAACCAAACAAAACCGAGCTGATTGAAATTGAACCGACAAAACTCGGTTCTAACTAGATTTAGGTTTTTACCGAGTTTTGGTTTCGGTTTGGGTCGGTTCGGTCCAGTTCGAGCAAAAAACCGAGAAAACCTGACAAAAAGCGAATTGAAACCGAAATCGAACCGAACTGAGAAAAATTGAGTAATTTCGGTTTTGGTTTATGGTTTTTCCAAGTTTCGGGTTTTGGTTTTGTCAGGTCGGGCCGGTTTTGTCCCGATACTCACCCCTAATAAGGAATATAAGAAATTTATATCCTTTTTGTTTTTTTTGAAACAAGTGTTAATCGTAACAAGGAATGCAATTATATTATCAATAAATAAGCCCAATTATTTAATAGTTTATAACTGTGTTAAATTTATGATAAAAATATTTTGTTTTATTTTTTACACAAGTTACTTACTCACCGTATAATTTTGGTTTAATATATATTTAAAAAGACTTAACAATTAAAATCATTCTTGACAATTATAAAAACAACAACATTTTTCATTCAGATTCAGACTTTATAGTCATCTCTTACCAAGAAGATGCGGTAGTCGATTCTGCACCTAAAACATCTAAGTGAAACAAACACACCCTTCCCCGATATCGCCTACTTTATGTGTTTGGATGTCCTGTGTTTATTCATAACCACAAGGATCATCTAGGCAAGTTTGATGCTAAAGTCGATGATGGATACTTTCTAGGTTACTCATCGATCTCCAAAGCCTTCGTGGTATTTAACACAAGGATACAACAAGTCGAGGAAACCTTTCATGTCACCTTTGATGAGAGTTCAAAGCATCGTTCACCAACACCTCGATGGAGGAAATAGGAATTGATAACTCTTCAAGATATCCTCCTGATGAGTATAACATCAAATAAATTCTCATACCAAGTCGATGCTAACATCTCATATTATGTCTTGCCTCACAACCCGTCACAACCAACTATCGGTGAATTCATTGATAATCAATCACCCATGCTGGGATAGGTAACATCGAACCAAATGTTCAGAACCCGTGATTCATGAACCCCAACTCGAACAAGACATCTCAACAGATGTTCTTGATGATTCTGTGGCTCATGCGCCGAACTCACTCATGAGTCTCCGGTGACCTCTTCAAGCTCGGATCCTAGACCACAAAGTAAGTGGACAAAATCTCGGACATTGAACTTGTAAACATCATTGGTGAACCTCTGGCATGCTCACTAGAAGCATGGTCGCTAAGTTAACCGCAGCCTTCACCAATGAATGTCTATATGCCGATTACCTATCGATATAGAACCTAAAAGTGTCATTGAGGCTCTAAAACACCCAAGGTGGTTCAAAGCCATGCAAGAAGAACATCAACAGCTTGATAAAAACAAGGTCATGACCTTGATCAAATGTCCTCGTGATGTAATTGTCATAGGAATGAAGTGGGTTTCGTAAACAAACTCGATGAAAATGGCATCGCTATTAAAACAAAGCCGCACTTGTAGCTAAAGGTTACAACAACAAGAAGGCATCGACTATGATGAGACATTTGCTTGCAGAATGGAAGCCATCAGATCTTCCTTGCATATGCTACCTACATGAACTTCAAAGTTTACCAAATGGATGTAAAAGTGCATTCCTAAATGGTGAACTCAAGGAAGATGTGTATGTTCATTAACCTCCGGCTTGAGAGTAGTGAATTCTCGACTATGTCCGCAAGCTTGATAAAGCCCTTTATGGACTAAAGCAAGCTCCCAAGGCATGGTATGAAACCTCTCACCCTTCCCGATTCAAAATAATTTTGTCGAGGAAAGATAGACAACACATTGTTTATCTACAGACAAAACAAGATGTGATCATCGTCCAAGTATATGTTGATGACATCATCTTTGGCTCAACAAACTACACTCTTTGCAAACAGTTTGAAAAGCGATGACAAAGAAGTTTGAAATGAGCATGACGGGGAAATCACATACTCCTGGACTACAAATCGTGCAAACCGATAAAGGAATTCCATTAGTAAAGAGAAATACACAAGAAATATCTTGAATAAATATGAGATATCCAATCGCCTCGGTGAAAACACCAATGGTCCTCCTAACAACCTTGGACCGATCTCACTAGCAAATCACCAATCAAACCCATTTCGTAGGATTGTTGGGTCATCGATGTATCTTATCGCTTCGGATCGGACATACAATTCTCACCGCCTAATAGCAAGATATCGCCCAATCCTAAAGAATCCCACCTCACTGCACCCAAAATAATACTCAGTATCGAAGGAACCCCAAGTCTTGGACTCTATTATCCAAAGTGCTCGTGGTTCGATCTCGAAAGTGGTACTGATTCGATTATGCCTGGTCGCAACATGGATGTAAAAAGTACCTCAAGGTCCCGCAATTTCTTGGAGGAAACTGTTTGGTGGAATGCTAAAAGCAACAATCGGTGGCTATGTCTTCGCCTAAAGCCGAGTATGTGGTCGCTGCAGGATGTTGTACAATGTTTTATGGATGAAAAGTCAACTCGGTGACTATGACATCCATTACAAAATGGTACCCATCTTCTCGTGACAACACCAAGGCCATTGCAATCTCCAACAACCATGTCCTTCATCAAAGAACCAAACACATTGATATCGATATCACTTCATCGTGACCACATAATGAAAGGAGACATAGAGCTTCATTTCATTCCCATCGAATATCAACTTGCCGATATCTTCACCAAACCCTTGATGAACCTACCTTCAGAGACCGAAGTCGAATTGAGAATGCTAGACATTGAAAGTCACTATCCGAAAACCAATCTCGTGAAGTTCTCTCCAAATGGTTCCTCCTCCCGAACGAAACCCATAAACAATCCTCTCACCGAATTAGTAAGACTCATTCGGGGACCCCGACTCTAGATATTGAGCATTGAATGAGTAACTAAATGCATCAAGTATTAGTTACTTAAATGTCCTAGGTTGGAATTCACACCAATTAAATATAGGAATATATGTCTTTCAGATTCATCGTCACCTCATCCCACTGGCATTAAATTCCTCCTTCACATAAAATATCCTATGGATATTTTATTACTACAAAAGTGCACTTTATCGCAGACACTTAATCTGTTTCCTTGAAAACGGATTTTATCATGATAGTGGAGGGTGGCATTAAATGTGGAAATTCAAACGTTTTTCAAAACCGACTTTACAAATCCACAAGTATGCACAAACTACCCTTCTCATCACTCTATAAATACCCCTCACAAAATCCTTAAAACATACACAAAGTATTTATGCTAACAAAACTCTGTCAAATTCTCTTTCAAACCCAGAAATCTTTGTGTTCTTCAAATCTTTTTCTGTAAAACCTTCACTGTAAACATTTACAAAAGTTTTTCATCACAACTCGAGAGATTCAAACCCTTTGATTGTTCTTGTCAAGATATTTTTCTCAAAACCCTAAAACTTTTAATGGAAATGGTAAGAACACAATCTCTCCAACAGCATCACAGCTGGTAGGTGATCTCAAGAACGTTGAATTTAAAACCAATAATGTCATAGGCAATTTTGAATATCCACAAAATGTCCCAAACTTATAAGGACATAATGAAATTTTTGTTTAACCGCCCATCGAAACGGCCTTTGTTTAGTGTCGCTCTATATCTGCACTAAAACCTCCTCGTGGAGTTTTGGGCTCTACCACGACTATAACCCGTCACCCTCAACTAATGAGACATACCTAAGACCACCTGGGAGTATCTCATTAAGTTCACTGCTTAATGGGAAAGATCACCACCCCGATTACAAAACTTTTGCACCTCAACAGGGTTAGACTACAATAAGGATTTTATGTCGCCCATCCCGAACCCTCAACAATGAAGGATGGGTTAAAACAAATAGTTTTGGATCCAAAATTTTTGACAAAACCCCAAATACCAAGAATTCATTTCCACGGCTTCGAAGATCCTCGCTCACATTTGTGATTCGTGTTCTCGGTGGGAACCACTCATCAACCGAACAAGTTAACTCTATTCGCTTGATGATGGCATACCGCTTGATGAATGGGGTCAATGTCGACATCGGGGAGATCATTTACAAGTGATCTCGTAACCAAGCTATCGAAGAAAACAAGGACGAAATACATTTCGTATCCTAGGTTTGTCTCATGTGCTTGCAAGCGCCATTGGGTTGCAATTATCCTCGTGAAGAAAAAATTTTGTGCTTTACCCGCATCCCGAGTCAATCAAATTTTCAAAAGGACCCATCCCAAGTCACTAATATGGTATTGACGGCCCATATGATTGTCAGAACAATCATAGGGATTCAAAGGTTCCAAACCCCGCTCCTAAAAAGAAAGGGAAGTCTCAGATCGACTAAGACCAAACCCAAGTCTCGGGGCCCCGAGGCTTCGGAGCACCGCCGAAGGCAAAAAGACCTAAGATCGATCCGACACCCACCGGAGCCCAATCATCATCTACCCGGTGACAACAAAGGACACCGATACATCATAATCGCCCTTGGTCCCAACTACTACCCCCAAGATCCGTAGGAAACATACAACCACCGGTAGGGGAGCGCCTTCCACCGCCTAATGATGACATTAGCAAATCACGGCCTTTGTCGAGGGCACATCGAATGATCCCAAAGAATCAGGAACTAAACAACCACCGATAGGATATCATCGCCATCGACTCCACTAAAGGCACTGGGAAAACCCATCGTCTCTCGGGGGACAAAGACTCGGAGGAAAAGAAACAACCCGCCGATACTGGAACCCACCACCAATCCCGACTCCAGAGAAGGCATCTGGGAAACACCCACCGATGTCTGAGGGTCAACGGGGACAAAGACTTGTAGGAAATATACCACCCATCGATATGAACCCATCACCCCCACCTTGTTAACTATGGCGGATGTTGTCGAGATACTATTTTTCGATGAAGAGGATGCTTGAAAGTGAAGATGAAATTCTACAGCAGGGGAAGAAGTGGACGCTGATGTTCAACCCGAACAAGAGCATCACCGATCCACAAATGCATAAAGAGTCACCTTTCCAAACAAGCCAATGACTCGACCTCTTCATCCAAATCGATGAATTCACCGGTTTGATAACATTCTTCCAATCACCGAAAGGCGCCTAGTTATGCGGATCACCAAAGCTTCAAGAAAGATATATTCTGGGGTCATCGACACCTTTCGGGATCAACATATCAAGTCGCCGCAAGTTATGCCGATCTAAAACCGATGTGCTCACTTTCAATGCTAACACCGATGAGCACAAAGATATTATGTACTGCAGACTTCATAGATTGGATGATAATCTGCTAAGTTTCTCAAACATCTTCGTGGTCAGGAACAAAAATTGATGAAATCGTGGACTCGGCCAAAGAAGACCCAACACTCAACTCAAAAGTCTTTGGAGGCTACCGAGGCTTACTTGAAGAATTCCTCCCTCACCGACCGATCACTATGCTCAAGTCCGCCAATGTTCGTGGTCTTCGCCTTGCTCGGTCCCTTCAGCAACACTGGCTCTTCGATGCTCAGTGACAAATTTAGCTAAGGCTTCTCATCAATGGCTTGGAATCTTGGCCACGATGATCGCTTGGAGCTTTCTCAAGCTAACTGAAACAAAGGTCACCGGTCTTCAAAGAACACATCCGATATCAAGGCTATGGTCAATTGAAATCTACCAAGCCTTCAAAGGTCAAGCCACCCAAACTCCCCAGTGTCGAGCCAACACTTGCTCTCACCGGTTGCCGTGAATAAATTGAGGGGAGAAGACCATCAAGAGACTTCCTCTCACACCGAGGGGAGCCAACATCACCATCCCACCGTACTCAATTTCATCAATCCCACCCTTATCATCAACAACAACAACAATGGCTATGACAGTTACACCCATCACAACAACAACACCTCCCTTGGTAGCATCATCTTCTTCAGGCCAGGACAAAGGAAAAGGCATAATGCAAACACCACCTGAGCCTGAGAAGATTCCCTATATGATCGGCGACACTGAGTACCTGCTTACCCCACAACAACTAAGTGCCTACCTTGCAAAGGAAGATAGGAAAAACAAACTTGCTGAGCAAGAAAGAAAGAGCAGAGAAGCACTGGTAAAAGTTGTCACTGAGGAAGCTGAGAATATTGGAATTGATCCTACAAAGCTTCAAAAGGGTTAGGTCGGACAAAGGTTCAAGGATGCTCAGGCTGCTAAGATGGCTGAAATGAGAAAACAGTTAGAAGAAAAGAACAAGAAATCTGCGACCATCGGAAAGCAAGAATTTACCATTACAATCGACAATCACAAGCGTAAGGTCGCTCGAGAAGATCATCGATGTCGAATCATCCCAAAGTCTAAACCACCGAAATGAACGCTCTGTGGGGATGATAAAGACACTTCGAGGTTCATGATCCCTAAAATTCATCGACTTTGGGATCATCGAACTCGATGAACTTGGTCCAAGAATTGAAAAGAAGCACGCGGTGGTTAAGGAGCCGATGAAGATGCTCAATAAAAGGTATGAAAGATCGAGGGATGCACCAAGATAACTGGGATTCACCGCTTTAATCGCACCACAAGGATCTCAACCTCGGCCATCGTAGGGAAAACAAAGAGGTTGAGTTCCACCGAGATCAAAGTGCCGGACTCGAATGCAATAGGGAGCAGCTCAAGGTGTAAAGTTCGTGAACTGTCGGTGATTGAAAAGCCTGAAAGAGGTCTGTTCTTCATTGATGTCTATGGAAACCCAGAGTTCCAAAGGTGGAGCTATATTGATCAGGAAGGAATAGCTACAATGGCAAGTTATCTTCCAGTGGCCTCTCAAATCCAAACCCCAGAAAATATCAGGTTCTGCAAAGACCTGAATGATAAGATTAGAGAGCACCCTGACAAAGAAGAACTCCTCAAGAAGAAACCAAAGCTTGAAGCACTGGGAATCCATCTGGATTGACATCATGTTGCCTTATCTTTTGTACTAGTGATAGGAACCATGTAACATGATGAATAAAAGATGAATGTTTTGTTAAAATACTCAGTGTTCCTTATTGTATTTATTAGTACATTCATGCAAAGAAGGTTTTGCTCACTTACACCGATCAAACACTTAGGCTATTTGTATATCCAAATAGGGGAGATCATTGGTTAAGTAAATAACCAAACCCCTTAATCTAGGATTTGAATAGAAAATATCCCAAGTGTTTAGAACTTTAACAACAACATGTCACCGAGCGCATAGTCTCTCGGTGGGCCATCTCCGTGATACTCAAGACGAGGCAACAAGGAAGTCTCTTCACTCGCAAGGAGGAACTTAAAGGGTAAAGACCGAGTCAAGAAGAAGATGGTGGATTCGGTGAGTGATGACAATAACTCATCAATCCCTAAGACTCCTTACCACTACTAACATCAAGACAAATCAAGTAAAAGATCAAGGAAATAAAGATCAAGAAAGAGCGGGACAAGTTTGAATCGAGAGAAGAAGTCCTTATCAAAGATAAGTCAACTTTCCCCGAATGGTTAACTTCCGTGTTCAAGGTCATCATCGAATTATAGAAAGCAACCTTGTCTCTTACTTAGAATAGCCTTTGTAAACAGAGACAAAATACATCAAGATTTTGTCTTCTGCTAGTTGTTAGTTTGTCACTTAGGATACGGTTAAAACTTATACATGTATAAATAGCATAAGAGATGGAGTGAAAGATTAAGCTTGTGAATTGTAAAAACACACACACACGCAAGCCATCTTTTCACTCCTCCAAATACAACTCAGTCCCTGAGATAGCTCGTGGTTCCAAAGTACTTGTGTTTAGATTTAGCCTGAACTTAGTGAGGAGTCACCCTTTGTCATTTCAATCCCAAGTACTATTCCGCAAGTACTTGGGTAATGTATTCTTGTTTTGATTTATATATAATAAAGAATATTATGTTGAAAATTAATCAGTGTGTTTTACTTATATCTTTTCAGTCATAGATTCACTATTAACTTGTCTTTTATATACTTAACTGTTTTTAAGATAGTGAATAGGGAACAACAGAAAGCACTAGTGAAAGGTGCTTAGAAGTCAAGGCTAGAGGCATTAGTGAAGGGTGCCTAGAAGTCAAGTCACAAGATATTAGTGAAGGGTGTCTTGAAGATCGAGTCAAAGGCATTAGTGAAAGGTGCCTAAGGTGTACATTCGATATGGTGTGATTCGATGTTCATGATAGATTAGTATTGGGTCAAAGGATATTGTTATCCTTGATGATGTTATTATAAGGAGTAGATCTCCTTTGGGGTTAGGTGTTGTGTAGTGTTGGGTAGTAGTTCCTCCATTGTAATGGAACCTCAGTACTTAGCCTAGTACCGGATAAAGGGTAAGCGACGTTGTGGTAGGTGTGGTTCTCCTTGGTGAAAGAACCCGTGGTTAGCCTAGTACCGAAAAAGAGTAGGCAATGTTGTGAAGGTTTCTCCACCATAAGGAGTCGGTGTTGTGTAGTGATTACAAACTCGAGTGGGTGACTCGGAGAGTGGAGTAGGGCAAGGAAGGTGTCCTTGTAGCCGAACCACTATAAATACTCGCATTGTGGTTTTGTGCTTCTAACTCTTTATCTTTTTCATTACATATTTATATTTCTATATGTTTGTTTATCAACATCCAACACACATCCAAAATAGATGGACATAAGTCGATCTAAATAGTTTAAAACGAAGTTTTAATTGGCAAAACTATTCAACCCCCCCTTCTAGTTTTCCACAAACAGGGTTTGATACAATTACTCTATGTTGATCTATCTTCAATGATGTTTGCTTCATGATTCTCCCTTAAGAAGACCTTCAATGATGCTGGAAAGTGGCTTGGAATGAAACCCTAGTCGTGGTATTCAACTTAGAGATGGAATGGGTGGTTGTTTTCTAAGTGAATTAGGGTTTGTATTTATAGTTTTCCTGAGCCTGACATGTATACAGCGTAACACTAAGTTAGGTGTTACGCCGTATACCCCCAAAATGTAGAATTCTTCCGCATCTCTTCGTCATTACGGCGTAGAGGTAAAGCATGTATTACGTAGCATCGCCTCTCGTTAAATTTTTTGCACTAAGTTACGCTGTATAGATTTTGTGATACGGATAATTCTTGAGTCTTCATTGACGATATGGCGTGATGCAATCAAAGGGATTACGCAGTATCTGTCTGTTAACTACTTTAAAATGGGATACGGCATATACAACTCGTTGGGATTATGCCGTATATTTGGACTGCTATCGTTTTTGTACATTTCCATGCAGTTATCTTCTCAATTCCGCATCTCTTTGCATAAAGCTCAAATAAATCCTATAAAACGAAATAGGAAGCAATTAAGTATCAAATCTTATAATAATGTTACAAGAAATGTGAGCATAATATGAGGGGATTTGACATATAAAAGTAGATATTATTTGATGTTATCAAATATCCCCCCACTTGACTTCTTCTTGCCCTCAAGTAGACCTGATTATAATTTCTAAAAAGACATCTTCCAAGTTATAGGAAAATACGAGTTTACAAATTACCTATTCTAGAAATGTCAAAGTCGAACATCTCACAAAAAGGAAATAGATTCAGTCAAACACTCGCTAATCTATGGGTTTCATTTTCGAGGTGATCACTGATTGTACTGTGTAGCGTGTATTTTATCATAGGCTTGGCGAGTATACTAAACTCCACCACTAGAGCCAAGGTCTAAGAAATTTCCAAAGGCAATATAGGGTGAGTACATAAAAAGGATTAGGGTTGAGTCATCCTTACTAGATCATCTTTCACCAAAAACATCACTCAAGAAAAGGCAATAAAATGATAAATGCTTGCCAATAACGATGAGTGAGACACCTAAGATTGCTTGATTCCTTAACTCGAGTAGGACTAAGGTTATGGCTACTTTCCGGAATGACTAAGGGTAGGAATAGACATGGAATACACATTTAAATGGTTGAAAGATTAAAAATCAACAACAAATATTCTATACCAAAAGCCTTGTGATTGCTAGTTACCATCCACCCAAGATTCAAGTATTAAGATGCAAGAATCAGATCATCATAACGAGTTAGTGTGTAATAGTATAGGTAAAAAATGGTGCATACACAAACTCAAAGAAGCATATAATATCATATTGAGATGCTCATAGAAGCTATTTAAACATCTACTTAAGATTCTTTTCTTCACGTCCACAGAGCATTTTTCTAGTGGATATATCACAGAGAGCACACTTGTATGGGCTAAAGGACAGAGCGAGTGGCATCAGTTGTCTTTGGTTCCTGGGTTGATCACCGACACCCCTGAACAGGGTAACTAATTTATATCAGTGTTTGTTGATTTTCTTTACATGTGTGAATGTGAATCTCATTTTTGGGCTATTTTTTAAGTGTCTTCGCCTGCTGTCATTGATGAGGAGTTTGAGAGATGGAAAAATGAGGTGAAAGAGGCAGAGGTGGGAGCTACAAACAGTGAGGTTGTTGTTGATGATGAGAGGCCTTAATCTCCACCAGATGGCGAGGAAAAGTTCACTGATGATGATGGGACCTTGTACAAGTGGGACAAAAAGCTTAGGGCTTGGGTTCCTCAGGTTAGTTGACTAGACTTTATTTTGCTTTACTTGGTGATATATGAAGCATACAAGCTCAAAAGATAGCCGATAAATAGAGTAGAACTATAAAAGTTGGATAGATGTTTTACACAAAACAACCATTTTATGATTGTTTTTTCGTTCTTATGCAATTAATGTTTTCTAGTTTTTTAAATTTCTATATCTTTAAAATTATAAGTATATTGTTTTCTGGGATGGTATTTACTATTTAGGGAAGAAAAATTGGTCAGTCATTTTTCTTATTTCTTGTCCTATATTCTAGGTGTTATACAATTTTTATGGTAAAAAGTTTTATTGAAATTTGACTCCTCTTGCTTTGGTATATTTAGTAAGATCTATCATCTATGTTTGGAATATATTGAAAAGTGTGTTGAATAAGTGAAGAATATTGGAGGAAAAAAGTTTATAAGGGAATAGGTCCTACTAGAATGACAACATCTTAGGCTTAAGTCAGTGCACACTGTGCGAGAAGGTATGTTGTACGCGTGAAAAAGTTAATATGTGATGGTGAAAAGATACTTATTGTAACTTCCATAGTTATAGTGATGGTGAAAAGATACTCATTGCCAATGTGGAGTCCTTGAGGCTACGAATGCATTCTTATATTCATATTTTTATGTTTTCAGGAACATCTTGTTAGAGAAAAGAAAGAAAAACCTGAACCTATGAATGCCTTTGAGCTGATATCGTGATCACATAGTTTCAGTCAAGAAAATATGTTTGGGAAGCAGAAGGTATGTCAAAGTTTCTCTAGTCCTGCTCCAAAAGAAATGTCTGCTCAAAAAACAAAAATAGATTATGCAACCAACAAGCTCAAAAGAAGTACTAATCTGTTATGATATTACTATATTACAGGGTATCCAAAGCCATAAAGGTTTGTGCACCTGATGGAGCAGAAGTCAATGTGGCTATGGCATCAACATCACCTTGCAACGACATAGAACTATTGTGATGAAATATCTGAGATATCATCTTTTAATGTAGTGATATAGCGAATTCATGCTTTTGATTAAGAGCATGAACATAGTTGCATTGTATCATTTATATATGTTTCAAGTAATATGATTCTCTATTAGAGTATTTAAAATCCTCTGAAATGAAATATATGATTAGTTTGGTTGAAATGGATCAAACGTTGGTTGTTGGTTGCCCCATCTATGGATCATCCCGAATATTTTGTTGGTTTTGATATTGTGTGTGGGTATGAAGATGAAGAATGAAGATTGGTTTTGAAATGGATCAAATGGTGGGTGAGGAAGGATGCTCATTCATGGATGGTACTACATGGTGTTCGATATTATTGTTGGTTAGTTACTCGACAAGTTCTTAGGGTTACAAGAAATGGTTAACACTTGGATTTAAGGAGAAGCATATTCTAGAGTGTTTAATCATTTACATGCACCACATGATGGGAGGGTTTTTACTACTGTTAGTCAACTATTGCTGGTTTAAGTTTCTACTGCCTTAATTTCATTTTTAGTAAGATTTTTGGTGTTTATACATGGAGGGTACTTTAAGGCATTGGAAAGTTGGATTGGAAGTGTAATATATGATTTGTAGTTGTAAAGATAAAAGTTGCATTATTCACAGTTCCCTAATTGGATTATGATAAAAAGGGAAGAAGGCATTACATAGAAGATTTGCACCTTGTAGATCCTTGGTGGTATAACATGGATTAAGGGGAAGTTTGTTTCATTCATATATATTAACTTCAGGGGAAGTTCGTGCTTATTTTGGTTTTGTCATTATCAACTAGGGGAAGATTGTTGGGAATTTTATGGAGTTGATAAGAAAAAACAATGAAACACAAGGGTCTAAGTTGTATAGATGGAATTCTACAAAAGATGAAGATTATAGAAGATCTCTTTAAGAAGATAAAAGATTACAGAAGATAAAGATAAATGTTTAAAAGATTTAGTTGTTTAAATAAATATCTTTTGTAAACATAGATGATCTCTATTATATAAAGAGACATTAGGTCATGAGCTTTATGTGTGCACAAGAAAAATGTAGTCGACTAGTAGATGTGTTTAGCCCTAAGGTCGAATGTTTTTGACCCTACTATAGTTAGATAATCGTTCTACCATTGATCAGGTAGAATTAGGGCCTGTATGGTGTGATTGCTATAGAGAAGATAATGATGAAAACCTTGTTACAATAATATTGATGTTTTGTCTAATTCCGATGCGCATATTGTTAACTTTGTTATTGTTAACCCTGGATGAGATCTAACAAATCTCGAGTTCTAAACGATTTTATCAAGTGGTGAATTTAAGACCTACATTTTCGTTCTTAGTTGGATGCTTAGATATTAAAATTTATTTTTTCTCTTTTTTTTGAATTATACTCAAAGGGAAACTTAAAAGAATAAAGACAAAATAACGCTAAAGAATAACTACTAAATAAACTAAAATGATAACGACAAATATATGAGAAGGAATATACTTGTTTGGATATGGTTGATTTTTAATGGTGACTAAGTGGTGATTTGGATTGGATGATCAATACTTTGAGATAGAAATATGACCCTTGGATTAATTTACATGCTAGTCTATGTTAGGTTCGAAATTTGACCAAATTATCCCTCACAAATATTTGAAGCATTAAATCAGCCTAAGTTAAATATCTGGTTAAATCAGAGAAACAATTCATTATCTGATAAAGTCAAAATGTAAACTACGAGCAAAGTTTACTCCCTGAAAAAGGATCAACACTGATGATCACTATCAGCTATCTCGCAAAGGTATACACCTCAGCGAGCAAATCTCATAAGAGTTAAAGTCCAAGACCATTTGATATAATCAAATGATGTTATAAAGAACAATGGGTCTGACAAAAAGAACTCTCTGAGTATCTTCACATTTTAGAGAATAATCAACTCATATATTTTTTTGGGTGCAAAATGTGAATTATATTAATATTTAAACATTTTGTACGTCATAGGAATAGCATACACTGATTTTGTACAATCCCCAAATCAGATACAAAACAACATTCATTTATATGATATATGATATAGCAACTCATATCAGATATAGTTAATCTCTGGCAAGGCTTCAATACAGAGTTGTTTTGCTTCACTGCACAACCATATTCACCTTTTATAAGTACCATACCATCTAACTACATTTCCATAACATCCCCCCACCAAGACCATTCAACTAACACCCACAATGATCAAATTAGGAAGGATGTATGGCATCGTTACAAACCCATATCCCTTCCAATCAAGGGGTATACCAAGTGACTTACATTTCCATCTCAAGAATGGCTTCAATCACTTGGGAACGCACTCCTTAAGGGAAGACCACTCATTACCTCATGTGATGATGTATTGGATGGACCAAGAAGGATCATCTTTCATTCATCTCTATTCCATCCATCATACACCATCCTCCCAAGTCACTTACCCTTCATTGTGCATAGTCCTACTTTAGGGTACATCTCTTTGAATTAGACCTCCTATTGATCCTACATAGCTCACCAAACTTCCTCTTAATGCCAAGCTTGGATAAACATATGTGTTTCAAGTAGGTACAGTCACACCAAAAAGACTCCAAGGTACAAGGTCCTGTCACACTGCAGTAACTTGCAAATCACATATTTTGAATGTTTTGGCTTGACCCAAACACTCCCTTAAAATCTGCCATTATCAGCATAGCATATTTTATATCACTGTTTTTCATTGGTCCAGTTTTGGTTTTGGCCCACCTCAATCACTGAGATTATTGCACATCAGTCATACTTCAATGTACTAAGGAAACTGTCTGTTCCATTCTTTATCCTAAATACCCCTTTAAAACAATACACCATTCATTATCTTGCAAGATATTCATTTATGCCCCATAAACAACTCATATATGTTGTATACTTCTTGGGGAATACAATATAGCTTTGTGAAAGTTGAAGACTAACCTGAATGAATACTTTGTAACCTGATGCGAAGTCAGTTAGCAAAGTACAAGGAGAATACAAACAACTAGAGTCTTGGAGGACTGAAAAATGTCTCTAGGGCTCTAAAAGACTTATCAACGCCATCCAGAAGAACCATGCAGCCTGATCATTTACATTTATCAAACACGCTTAGAGTATACTTCAAGATACTTGCTAAAGTATGTCGAAAGGATCTGGCTGAAGTTCTCAGACACGCTTAGGCGGGAGTAATTTGAGATAAGGCAAAACGGGAAAACCCTTGGAAAGATAGAGACTCATCGAGAGTAGGGAAACCAACTTACATGAGGTGTCAGCATAGTAAAGCAACCATAGCCACACGATTTCACGTGTACCTTACTTCCAGTTTGCTTCTAGTTTAGATATCATTGTTCTCTTGTAACTACTAACAGTGTATCTCCCTAGTATATAAAGGGAGGTTAGTAGTAGTGATAATCAATCGATTCCACCACTAGAAACTTCCTTCTCTTCTAAGTGGGATCTTCCTCTTCATAACTTGAAGAGTAACATTTGTCATTACCAGGGATAGTATTCCGCAACTATCCCTCGTAAAGCATTCACCTTAACCTCTAAGTGAAACTAATACAGTCATAATGTACAAATGGGTATTATTAGTTGACTCAGGTCAAGATTGTGTAAACATGCTCTTATTTCTAATGAACATCGGTTATTTTCATTTGCTCAAACTCTTGTTCATACGTTTCATGGTTTTACACAAAAATATCGGACCAACAGTCCAAGTTTATTAGTCACCGGTTCCGTTTACCCAATAAACTCAAGAAAAGAGGGTAATTTAATCCAAACAACGATAATCTACAATGTACTTCTTAAAGTTGATTTTTTATAAAATTCTTTTAAGTTGATATATCACTAAAAAAACTTTTGACTAGATAGATAATAAAGTTCTAAAATCGTACATGATTACACTTTTAGATTTAGTTAAAACAAATTTTAACCTATTTAAAAACAATATTCTTCGGATTATTGTGTAAATCAAAAGTCCCAACTTAAATTACAATCATCCCTTCCAAATCACTAATTAATTACCATTTCAAATCAAGTACATAGATAAATCTACTCAATCATACTAAATAAAGCTAAAAATAGGCATAATTAATTATACTAAACATGAAAAATAAGAAAAGTGAAGAGAGGGATTCGAAAGCACTGAGTTTGGGTAAGGAATGAGGATGACGAAACAAATACTAAACTAAAACCCTACCAAAGCTTGTAAATAACCCAAATACTCCTTAAAACCCAATAATCTTCGACTAATCTTTGCAAGAATGAAACTTTGTGTAAATTTGAGATGATAAAATGAATAAAGTTCGCAACTTTATATTGTAGAAAGCTTAAAAACTTATAAAACTTAATTTAAGAACTATATCTTAAACTAAAATTGCATTAAGTTTATTACTTTAATAAAAAAAAATAATACAATTAAGTTTTAAAATAAAAAGATGCAAGCTTTATAAATTTTAAAGACCAAAAAGGATGACTTTTATAAAAAGATTGAAACTTTATAATTCAAGTCACAAACATCAAAAGAAAATTTACATCATCTGTTCACAAATACTCCAACATATACAAACACCTTATTCGTTGATAATACAAATATGTCACTTAAAGAAATTTTCAATTGTTTATCTTTTTTTTGTTGCTTACTAAAAGACAGATCCTACCATCCATCTAGTTTCATCTAATTGTGATGATTAACCTAAGATTTAATATTTAAACCTAAGTACAAGTTTTTGTTTTGTTTTTTTTTTTATTCACTTTTTTTTCTTTTTTTTTAGTTCACGTTTTTTCTCAATTAACTTTTTTTTTAATTCACGTTTTTTTCTTCGCTTTCATACGTTTTCGTCTGTTTTCATACGTTTATATACGTGTTCATACGTTTTCGTTCGTTTTCATACGTTTTCGTCCGTGTTCATACGTTTTTGTCCATTTTCGTTCGTTTTCATACGTTTTCTTTCGTTTTCGTCCATTTTTCATAAGTTTTCGTCCGTTTTCAGACGTGTTTTTACACATTCATACGTTTTCGCACGCCGCCCATTTTCACACGCCGTTCATTTTTTCACGTTTTTGCACGTTTTAAATGCTTTCATCCAATTTTTTCGTTTCGTCCATTTTCATACCTTTTCGTCCTTTTCGACGTATTTTACGCTTTCATACATTTTTGTCCGTTTTCATATGTATTGTCCGTTTTCTTACGTTTTCATATATTTTCTTATGTTTTCATACGTTTCTGAATATCACTTGTGATTTTGTTAAGTTTTTATCCGTTTTCATACGTATTCGTCCATTTTCTTATGTTTTTTGTCCGTTTTCATACGTATCACAAGTGATATTCAGTATTCTGAATATCACTTGTGATTTTCTGAATATCCATCACTTGTGATTTTCTAAATATCACTTGTGATATGTTGAATGTCACTTGTGATTTTCATGTTACAAAACATCAGTTGAAAATCACTTATGATATTCAGAAAAATCACTTATGATATTTAGAATATCACTTGTGATGTTTTGAATATCACAGAATATCACTTGTGATATTCAAAAACGTTTGAAAACATCTGAAACGGTCGAAAACATCTAAAAACGAACGAAAACGTATGAAAACGGACGAAAACGTATGAAAACGGGAAAAACGTAAGAAAACGGACAAAAACGTATGAAAGCGTAAAAACACGTATGAAAACGGATGAAAACGTATGAAAAATGGATGAAAACAAAAGAAAACGGACGAAAACGTATGAAAATGAACGAAAACGTAAGAAAACAGATGAAAACGTATGAAAACGAAAAAATGGGTGAAAATTTAGGAAAACAGATGAAAACGTAAGAAAATGTATGAAAGCGTGAATCTGGCGCCCGAAGGCGGACAAAACGTATGAAAAATGTACGAAAACGAAAAAAAACGGACGAAAATGTAAGAAAACGAACGAATACGTATGAAAGCGGACACAAACAGGCGAAAACGTAAGAAAACGGACGAAAGAAAACTGACGAAAATGTAAGAAAACGAACGAATACGTATGAAAACGGACGTAAACAGGCGAAAACGTAAGAAAACGGACGAAAACATGTGAAAACGAACGAAAACTGATGAAAACGTATGAAAATGGACGAAAACGTATGAAAGCGAAGAAAAAACGTGAATTTAAAAAAAAAAACTTGAATAAAATAAAGAAAGAAGAGTTTAAAAAAGAAAACGGACAAAAACATATGAAAACGGACGAAAACGGAAGAAAACGTATGAAAGCGTAAAAATACGTCTGAAAACGGACGAAAACGTATGAAAATGGTCGAAAATGAAAGAAAATGATGAAAATGGACGAAAACGTAGGAAAACGGACGAAAACGTATGAAAACGAACAAAAATAGATGAAAACGTATGAAAACAGACGAAAACATATGAAAGCGAAGAAAAGAAACGCGAATTAAAAAAACGTAAATTAAAAAAACGAATTAAAAAACGCGAAAAAAAAAAAAAAAAAAACAAACTTGAATAAAAAAAAATGTGAGTTTGAAAAAAATGTGAATAAAAGAAAGACAAAAGATAAGAAAAAAAAATATGAACTTATGTTTCACTTTTAAATCTTGGGTTAATCCTCACTATTAGATCAAAGATGAATAGTGAGGATTTGTCTATATTTTAAATAAAGAAATAAAGTCGTCGTGTGACTTATGTGTAATATAAGTTGTTTGTAATCCAAACTATTTAGACACTAGACAACGATATTTTTGCATGTACGGCTAGTCCCGGTCGTGACTGCAGACAACCCTGTCGGCCTGCACACACGTCGTTTCTCTCCAAATGACGCCTGACAACCCGGATGCCCAATGACGACCAGTATTTTTTTTTTTTTTTTTTTTATTTTTTTAATTCAAACATTTTAAAATTCAAATTAATTATTTTTTATGTTTAAGCGATTATGTATTTCATGTTTTCAATTAATTGTTCAAGTTTCAATTTGTGTTTTCATTAAAATAAAATTCATTAATATAAAACATTACAATACATTAAAAATAAAAACGATATGAAACACATAAATCGAATCTAATCAAGAGTCGGAGGAACTCCGATAATCGGCCAAAAATCACGGTAGTCAAGTTGATGCACCTACAACATCTTTGCGTTCTCCGGTAGCTTTCGAGCAACATCATCTTCTTCGCATTGTTTGTTAACGACATTTTCATATAAATCGGTGGAATTGGGAGGCAGTTCATAATAAATCTTGTGTTGGAAGATTTTGAGGTTGAATTGTGTTTGAAATTGTGTGTTAAGGTGTGTTTGAGGTGAAGTTGGTATTTATAGAGTGGTGAAATGGGTTTGATTTTTTTTTTTTTTTTTTTTTTTTAATGAGACAAAACGGTCTATTTTTAAAAATTGTTTTGGTAAAGCTTTGTTTCACATCGGTCAAAAACCCGCTCGATATCCAAAATATGGTCTCGACCGATCCGACAACCCACACCCACATTCGTGTCTCGATCTTCACATCGGTTCTTGCCCAGGAATTTTTGATGCCAACCGATCTCGACCGAGACCACTGCGACAAGCCTAATATCTTCATTAAAATGCAAAAGAATATACTTGTGTCTTTGTAAAATTAGGAAAGAGTAGTTATTAAACGGTTGGGATTAAAACTTGATAGTGGTATTAGGAAACACCAGCCGCCTCAATTGAAACCATTTATCTGAACCTGCCCACTTCCACGTAGGATCCTAACACTTATCACTAGCCAGCTAGGTTCCTTGTATGTAGTTTCCTTAAACATCCATGGGCAATTTAGGTATTTTAGTATTCTTCACTAGAATCTCATGCTTTTTATATAAGGGAATGTCTAACCAACGCCTAAGGCGTTGGTTAAAATTGTCTTTTGTGGGTTTTAATTACATAAATGGTCCTTTAGTTGATACTCCTCCGTCTCAAATTTATCATTCATATTTCTTTTGGGTTGTCTCAAACGATTGTCACATTCCATTTTAGTAATAAAATGTAGCTTTTGAAGGAATATTCTATTTGTGTGGTTTAAAATTATAGTGGCAAGACCACTTTTATTAAACTTTGTGTTTTTGTCTCGACAATAAATTTGAGACGGAGGGAGTACAAAATTACATATTTGAACGGGGACCCACCTGAATAGTTATTAAAAAACCACAACAAAACAAATCTTAACCAATGCTCTTAGGGCATTGGTTAGACATTCCCTTTATATAAAGGCTTTTTCTAACTTATGTCAAGGTAATATAAAATTAAAGCTATGAACAAAGTTATCATGTTTAAGTATCACTTGATAATAATTTCTTAATTTACTTTCATTTACTATGTTTAATATTATTTTATATGGATATTAACATAACTTAAGTAACTATTATGTTCAATAAATACACATAAACATGTGCCATTGTGGCACATATTAGAAAATCCCTTATATAAAAGCTACACTTTTCCCACTTCCCCTCTTGCCATTTTCACAAATAGGTTACAACAAACAGAACACATTTGTTGAAACATATGAATATTTGTTCAAATCCGTTAAATTGCGTACATATCTGTCACTAGAGGTACAAATTTGTACGATTCTGATAATGTATGGTCATGGTGGCTCATCCGATGCAATTGCTAAAGATATGAATTCGGTGCTTCATTCGTCTACGTTTAAGCATCCTTCTGATGGCGAGTTTGCGAAAACCAAGGAGTTGATTTCTTCTAACTCGTACTCAAATTATAATCATCATGAGCATAACAATCATAGCTCTAGCCAAAACCAAAACCAAAACCAAAGCCAGTTGCAGAACCAGAACCAACATAGACCTAACATAGGTGGACAAACCAAGGCCTCATTAACGAGTTACCGCTCAGCTCCAAGCTCGTTCTTTGCAAATCTCCTAGATGAAAACGACTTCTTTTCGCCTTTAGACAATACGAACAACGAGCCAGATGATTCGTTTTTCTCTAGGCAACCACAACAACAACAACAACAAACATTTCAACCATCATCAAAATCTATGAAGCTAGAAGCTGAAAAAGAAGGTATAAGGGTGTCTAGCGACATGTATGGTGGTAATACACAACAAGTGTCACATATGCAGCCAACCAACAACAATGGTAACTATAATCATCATAGTAATCATAATGGTGATATGGATAGTTCGTCAACATTTAGATCGATGAATTCGAATAATAATCTAATCAGACAAAGTAGCTCTCCAGCTGGATTTTTGTCTGCCTTAAATTCTGAAAATGGTAAGTTTCTAAATTACTTTACTAAAAACATTTGTTTATTTCAACTTGCAAGCTTTCAATATCATTTATCGTTCTATAAACGTTATACAGTTGTTCTTATCATCATTAAGACTATTATAATGTATATTTGTTTGTTTATTTGCAACTTGTAGGCCTTAGAAAATACTACTAGTTTATACGTCCTCCAATGAAATATATGCATTCATAAATAATATTTTAATGCTTTTAGACTTTAGTCCCAATATTTTCTTTCGTCAAAAGGCAATTTTTCTTATTAAAGGCACTATTGGTTGCAATGTTAAAGGATAAAAGAAAGGATAATACCCCGTACTATTTTGGTTTCAGACAACGATTGGTAGCCATTTAGATAATACTTGATTTAAGTATAATATATGGGAGTGATTAACTGACAATTAAATAAAAGTATATTATCGACCTTATAATTAAAAAAACGTGTAGAAATATTGCTTAAATGCAGTTGACTTTGTTTGCCCATTGGATATTCGAAAGATCATTATAAAGTCAACTAAAAATATAACTTTGTAATCTATTAGAGTTGTAAGCTACTCAACATGTTACGTCTGTTTATTCATGTTTTTACATAGGCTTTTGCAAGTTATATGAGTCGAAGACTTATGTCATGGGACATGTTTTGCACAATTGCTAACCTAATTTCTATGCTAGAAGCGTTGTATCTTTCCTTTTCTCCATTGAAAAATATCTAGTATCTATTACCTTACAATTTAACCTTCTCAAAACTGTTTATCTATTACGTAAGTAGTAATTAGCCTCCTAGCTTTTCTATTCTTGCTTGTGACAACTTGGTTATTAAATAGGGCTTGATACTTACATCACAATATTTGATGCACACATCACAATTATACATATATCATGTTGTAACTTATGCAATAGTGGTGTAACATCAAATATTGTGGCTGGAGTATCAATGCCCTTTTTAAATATGTTATTAGGCTCTTATATATATTTTCTAACTTGTGCTGGGCAAGATTAATAAGACACTAAAGGACTGGACCCATAGAAATGACACGTGAATCCATGTAAAACAATTTCAGAGATCCTCGTGTTTTTGTGTGGTCGATGTTCTTTTAGTGTGATTAACTCATGCTTTTGAGCACGTATTAGACAAACCCCAAACCCTTTTAATTTTAATATATTATTTTTTAGATTCTGCAATAAAAAAATAAAAAAATTAAGTAGATTCGGATTGAGAAAAGATTCCAAGATCCAGTGCTTGTGCCATTAATTATTCAATTTAATTTTATGCAAGTAATTTTGATTAAAGACGTATAATTTGTGAGTTTGGAAAATGTTTTATTTCCAAAATCAAAGAAGAATGAACTTGTCAAGTTTACTTTATGATGAAAGGATGCATAGTAATTTACCTAATTTTGTTGCACAACTTTGTGAAATTCTTGTTATGCAATAGTAGTATGTTCACTGATAAGATAATTAAGACCATATCATTGTAATTTTGACACTAGGTTTCGCAAGCATGAGAGATGTGGATAAAAGTGTTCCGTCGAGTAGGCTGAATAATCACATTAGTTTCTCATCAGATACATCTTCGTCCTCGATGTTCTTGCCTCAAATTCCCGAAAATGGAAATAATATGAACGATTCCACATTCATGAGCTTGAAAAGGACCAGAGACGGCGATTCATCATTAACGTTGGACAGACAGGTTTCACTTGATTCCTTAATTACTATAACCTTAATTAGTTAATTAGCTATGTGATTGCATATTGAGTAATGATGTTTGTTACCCACTTACCCTCAGAATGGAGCTTCTGGACAGTATACTCCTACTTTGATTCACCATATGAGCTTACCAAAAACTTCTTCTGAGATGGCGGTAGCTGAAAAGTTCTTGCGATTTGACCAAGACTCGACTCCGTGCAAGACACGTGCAAAAAGAGGATGTGCCACGCACCCACGAAGCATTGCAGAAAGGGTGAGAATTTGTTTGTTTTCAATTCATCATCAATTTTCAACTAAGACCTCATCATGCACCACGTATAAAGGGCATTATGCAATTGCAATTGCAGGTGAGAAGAACCCGGATAAGCGATAGAATGAAGAAGCTACAAGAGCTTTTCCCTTCCATAGACAAGGTAATTGTTTTGACCTTAGCAACCTAGCTAGTTTTAAGGGATAGCTGTCTGAAATTGCTAACTGAAAGTTTGTTTCTTGATATGACTAATAAACGATTGTAAGGAAGTTTCGGATTACTATTAAAACTTAATGTTCATATGATTATTTGTTGAATGACATAAGCTTCTTCGGAAAATTAATTATCCTGTATGGCTTATTTATAAATATGGAGCAAAAAATCAGTTTCAATAAGTATATTCCGTTAGTTTATTTTGTTAATTTGATTTTTGCTTTGTAGTTTATGCATTAGGCTTTAGGCATATAATGTGTGAGCTAGTAAATGTGAGAGCTCAACTCTTTTTGTTTGGCCATTTGCAGCAAACAAGCACATCCGACATGTTAGATATGGCTGTTCAGCACATTAAAGATCTCCAAAAGGATTTGCAGGTATGCCATATACTACAATCATATTCAGGCATGGCGAAAAATAATAATCTTTGCTTCACGGCATACAAGTCAATATCATTCTCTTAGAAAATGATGTATCTATACCGATTTTCATTAACTTTCTTCTATTTGGCATGTAGAATCTCAACAATGCTCGGTCAAGGTGCACATGTTCAAGTAAACAATCATAGATCGAGCGACGGTTCAACTACATAACTTAATTTTCATCAAGTATTACAGTTAAGACGATCGAAGAAATCACATGCAAAGGACACTGTTAAGAAAACCGTCTGTATATGCACGCAAACTAGTTAAAAGTTAAAACCTGGTTATTATGTCATTTTAAATTCAAGATTTTCATTCTGTAATCTATTGAGTGACAATAAGTCCATATAGGAGAAGAACTAAGATGAGCCTCAAGAAATGAACTGAATGTGTAAATGGATCAAAATTTTTTGCAGGAAATGTGTTTTGGCATTAAATAAAACCTTTTTCTTCGAGTTTAAGAACCATGGGCAACGCCCTCACTAAACTTTGTTAGTGTTGCGAACTTGCGTGTTTGTTAATGTGTTGGTGAATCCTAATAATAATTGTTAGAAATTTGGTATGGTTTTGCCAACAATCAAGAATGTGTACTTAATTAATTGATTAATCTTTTATCAAATTGTGCTGGAATCACTTTCCATACTCGGTCATTCATTGATCAAGGGATAATTCAATGGAGAACTCATTTTGACACGAATAAAAGAATATATATATATATATATATATATATATATATATATATATATATATATATATATATAGTGTTGTATTCATCACGAAGCACTATATTAGATCTGATCTTTCTGATCTTCTTAAAATGAATGTAAATTTGTTGGATTAGTTTGATCAATGGTTTGGATTAAAAGTGCCAAAATGTAATTAAACAAAAGATGAAGATTTTTTTTTTAATTAAATAAAAGGCTGAAAGGGTATAATAGGTAGTTTACATTTATTATTTTAAAAACCTTTCCACTTATTTAGGGATATGATTAATTGTGATTAGGTTAGAATAATCAAAACTCACGTCATTCTTCCCTGCTCCAACCGCCTCCAACAAAAACCGTCTACATCTCTACCGATCTAAAAAAAACACGAATGATATGTGAATAACCACCAAATAATGATGGCCAAATTCCGATTTACATGTTTTGGAACCGAATCCATCGTGTGGAGGGGTTGTTCGTGACTGGAGTTCCTTCCCGGGTTGATTCGATTGGTTCGTATTCGCTATTATGTTTCGATCGGATTTGTTTTCATCGTAGTTTTTGTGTTCGAGTTGGTGTTCGTACTTGTGCTAGTTTTTATCTCGTAGAGCCTCGTTTGGTTTGGAGGTATACTCGAATAACCAACTTTCATTTGGGAGATCATGTATGCAAATATGAGCAAGAGTCAACATGGTCGAGTCCTTTGTATAGTTTACGTACTTGACTTATACACCATTTTAAAATAATATGTATCATTGGTTAGTATTAAAAAAGAGATGGTGACTATTGTTTATAGATATTTGCATCGTGCATTCATGCGTAAAATGTTTTTGACCGGGAGAATTGAATATGTGACAAGGCACTTAATCATTAAATTTGAGCAGGTATGCGTAGTTCTCTGTGACAAATCTTGTTGGTTTTAGTGTGACTAATTTGAGATTTTATTAATTTAATAGCTAATATGATTTAATTAATTTTTTTGTTTTTGTTTATAACAAAGATTGTGTTTTTGTTGCTTTAATTTTGAAGTTTATGTGGTCACTGAAAATATAAATGTTTTGTGAAGGCATGTACATATGTTTTGATGAATCTGACGAGAAAGCATACAGCTGTATAATGCTTAGAAGGGTCTTCATATCTTCTAAATGAATTTGATGAGAAAGTGAAGATTAGCGTATATACGTTTTGGAAAGTCTTGCGTGTTTTTGGAAGAATGGCGTATGTTTTTCATGGCGACGCTGCATATGTATTTAACAAGATACATCAGTATTTAAATTGTATTTCATATTATATCAACTTTTGTGTATAGTATTTAAGTTTTTGGTTTGTTATAAATTTAGATATCACATGTATATGTTTATGCTTTTGGTTATAAGTTTCGAATAAAGAATGTACACTAGAAACATACATGCAATTTTTGCATGTGTATACTATTTATATTTTTGGTTTGTTATAAATTTAGAAGTTACATGCATATGTCTATGTTTATGTTTTTTTCTTATAAAGTTTTGAAGATTAAATAATATACACTATAAACATATGTGTAATTACCTTTTTAAGCGAAACAAGTTTGATGTATAAACAATTGTACACAAGAAACATATGAAAATTTACGATATTTAAAAAAAAAAACACATATGCACTTCATTTTTTTTAAAAAGTGTATACTGAAAAAAAAAATTCCAAAAATTTAGGATATTAAAAAACTTTTTTTATTAAAAAAAAATTTTAAAAGAAACTAAAATGTGTTTGACTATTATGCCCTTTTAATTAAATAAAATGATTTATTAATATTAAATTCTATTAATCTAAACGAAGATCAGTAAAGATCGCATCTAATATAGTCTTTGCGTATAACGCTACTTTATATATATATATATATATATATATATATATATATAGATTTAGGATCAAATGAGATCGTTGTTAAAGTTATAAAAATAAGATCACTTAAAGAACCAATAACATTAAAAGTGTCCCATTTATTAATTACATATATTTAATTTACAATATAATTAACAATTAAATGAAAAGGGCATTCTAGGAATTTACCAATTCATTAAATGTATTCAATAACCACTCACACCATTTACAATACATAACCACCCACATCAATATCCTAAACCATGATGGAGTACTCTACATTTTTAAAATGGTGATGTTAAATACGTGATGGAAGCAAAATCGAAAACAATGAAGTTATTTTTCTGATAATTAACAAAACGTAAACACCTCATGCTACTAAATTTGAGGTATCTAAAGGAAACTATAGGCTGATACTCTCAATTCGTTTTTTCATATTATCGAAAACTGTCCCTTATATATATAACTCTAGACTAACCAAATACAAGTTTGAATTACAAGGCATAACTCAGGGGTGATCACTATATTTCAGCCAATACGCTGGTTTGATCTCTTTTTCATCATATACCCAAGCCTTACAATTCATCAAAATCTGCTGTCGTCACACACATGTAATGCAATTCATCAAAATCTGCTGTCGTCACACACATGTAATATATATAATTTTTTGCTGGAAAAAACTAGTGATTCGATTGGCAATAACTGTTGCCAATTAACTAAATACCTATCGATAAGCTATAAACTCTATATACGACTGACGACATGATTATAGCATACCAAAGTGAGGTGGAGTTGGAGTGTCCTTTTGAAAATTTTATACGATTGTGGGGAAGGCTTTTATAGACGTACATATGCATGAAGTTACGATGACCGGCCCTTTGTGAGCTAACCCAATGAGCTCTTAGAAAGATCCGTCCCCACAAGTAGGGACGGAACCAGCAGAGGGTTCCCGCGGGTGTCCGAGAACCTTATGAATTTTTCGATTTAGCGTAAATTTTTGAAAAAGACAACAATTTTTCCTAAATGCATCTTAAATGCACCTGATCCATCAAAATGTATTTCTATATTACGTTTTCAAAAAATTTGTGCACCCGGTCATATTTGGTCCTGGTGCCCATAAGGGGCGCTCAAACTTGGCCTCGAAAGGGAATAGCCAACCCTTAATCCCTGTGGTTCAAATTATATGAGTGTACACCGGCCCTTCCTAACCCGTAATGGAACTCGTTAAAAGATCTTTAAGTCGTGTATAATCTGAATGACATAAGATAATCAACAACAATAGTTCTATTCGAACTTAAAAGTAATCTGGAAGGTAAGAAAATGACACCCTCGTAAAAACTAATGTGCAAAAGAGTATGCATGGTTCAAGGACGCAGACTTGCAATGATGCAAACAATCTAAACTTTTATCAAGTTATTTGAGATTGATGCGATTTAACTTTGTGCAAGGGTTGAGCAAGCTCGGAAAAAAAATTATGAACAAACACGGAACGTATAGTATCACGAGTCAAGTTCAAGCTTACATCCTTAGATGAACTCGCCCCAAATCTTATTGATCATATAGTTTCGCGCTCAAGGTAACACACATGTAAGTGATACTATATAAGTAAATGAGAGCTTTTACGAATTAATTAATCTTGAACGGGACTTTAGCTCATTCGAGTTTATCTATATCGACCTCTTAACTCAACATGCTTAGCTGAGCCAGATTTCTTATAAGTATATTTTTGGCTAATAAGTCTTGTTATGATTTGTGGCACGTGAGGTGCACGTGTGTTTCTCCCAAGTCTTAACATACTTTGCCTCCTAAAATGTCTTTGAATACCCAACACTTGTATTTCATTTTCTAGTTTTGATAAATCATTTTCTCTCTTAAATTCTCTCAGTAATCTCTTTATTATCATGTTGTAACAAATTCATAACAAACTATCCTCCATTGATAATACATTGAAGCTTTCGACTTTCTATTCTTATCTTCTTGATCGTCCAAGCCCACTGTAATCCATTATCGATCTTAATTGATCCTAGTGGTGCTTATCAATTGGTATCAAAGACCTTTCCTAGTGAGGTCTTTTCGGTAGACAAATTTGTTCAAAATTCCCGGCCGTTATCAACTGATCATTTCAGTTAGCATTCCGGTCCCCTGAATTCCGTTCAAATCAAGATTCAAAATACTTTCCAAATCCCAAATACGATTAGGTTACATCTGTTAGGTTGAGTCAGGTCATACTAATCACAAATACGTAAGTGATCTTTGTTTTAGGTTCAATTTTTTTCACAAAATTCGGTTATACTCTAAACATCAGTAGTTCATTGGCCAATTAGAGTTCTTGAACGGATTATACATTCAGTTGACAAATTGAACAGATTCTTGCTTCTTGATTCTTGATGGTTCCTTCTACAAGATCTTTGGTGGGTAATAACTCTGATAATGGGGTAGATGACAATATTAAAAGATATGTAGACGAAGCAATGGTTGGATGCAGACAATCCATAGAACAAATGATGAATCAGTTTTTGCAAAATCAAGGGGCTAATATTGTGGTGGGTAGAACACCTAATCAGTACAGTAGGTTGCCTGGAGCGGAGTTCCCAAAATGTCAAGGTAATGATAGACATCTACAAAATTCGTATTGCAATCTGTATACTGAGAATGATTTGATGATTAATGATACTAATAATGAGATGAAATTTGAGGATAATAAAGATGCATATAAGGTGTTTGAGGAAATGCCAATTAAGAAAATTCTTAAACAAGAAGTGTTTGATCCCACTCTAGATAGATCTTTACTGCCTGTTAAGGGTAGTGAATAGCCTATGTAATCACAAGAGAGACTCTTTCTTTGAAAAGCTAATGTCTACGCGAAATATAGACACAACTAATAAGAAGAACATGACTAATAAAATTAAAAGATCCTTCTATGGATTTCTATTAAAGAACAATTTAGAATTGTGTTTTGTGTTTTCGTTGAGTTACAATTCCCTATGCCGTGGATTATATTTATAATCATGAAACCCTAATCGGCATTAACTAAAACGTGTGAGATTGATATGCACATCTCTTCCTAATTTAGCTCATGCATATCCTCAACTCTAACAAATTAAATCTTATCCTGGAATAACTATCTGACGATACCAGGACTAACTATGCTACCAGTAGGAACTACCAGTACTAACTATTATGATAACCTTACCAACGGGAACTATATGCCTGCCAGTAGGAACTACTACTCTACCAGTAGGAACTACATACCTACTAGTATTACAATTTTAGCTAAGTATTAAAAATATTCCTAACAATCCACCCCTAAACTGGAATTTGACAGTTTCTAGATAGATCTGCAGTCTTGAACAATGAGGATTGAAACTTGAACTTGAATACTTGAACATTCTGCACAGATCAGCATTTTTTGGTCTGCAACTTTAAATTCCAAAACCAGCAACACTGATGAACCAACAGTAACACTTGAACCAGCAACTATCATTGGAACCACCTCAGCTACATAAGTAGATTTGATAAGCCTTTACCAAGTAGCTACTCACTCTTGGGCTAGCTAATTCTTTGATGGAATCATGGCATGATCCTGGTGAATTAGAAACCAGTCCAATTCTTAGAACGTGAAACATTGGTGAATTGGAATACCCTAATGATTTTTGGCAAACCATCACAGCCATAAACGAATTTGGTATGTCTTACCTGTAGCCGTTTGCTCAGGATTAGCTATGGTTATCCACTGCCTTTACCACAAACCATGATCCCGTGGGCTAGCCAACTCTTCATCTACATAGACATGGTGAGTTGAGCACCATACAATTTTTGGCAAATTGTCAGCCATTAACGGATTTGAGTCCTCTTTACCAGAGCCGTTTGCTCATGGAGTAGCCAATGTTTTGGTGTATGAGACCATGGTACATTGAGAACCATCTGATTTTGAGTAAACCAGCAACTGCCAATGGATTTGATAATCACACCAGAGCCGTACCCTCATGGTGAGTCAACTCTTTCTTGTCTGTGAGACATGGTGAGTTGAATACCATTGGTTTTCAAAAGAGTTTTTGTACCATGTGTGCCAGAAGCAAAACAATTTTGCACACTAAAACTTAACATAACCAAACACTGTCAGGGTCAAAAAGCCATTTTGCAAACTACTTGATACTAAAAGAGAAATTAAAATCCAGTAAAGACAACTAGTACAACATATATACACAAAAAGAAGGGTGACAGAGTACCATGATCAGGTAGGAGAAACTCTGGCAGCAGCAAGTTGATGCTTGATAAACCCAACCAATTGCTCAGCAGTTGTCATGTCATTACCCACAACCTCACCAGCAATCTCCAACTTGAGTCTAAGCATCTTCTCCATGAACTTGACTCAGAGAGGGTAGGTCACATCTGCAAACATGTAATACCTGAAAATCCGTTTTCCGAAATTCTTATATAATTTAAAATTTTACCTAAGTGCTATGAACCTTATTAAATAATTAAGACATTACGTTATGTGATAATTGAATTAATAGGACTTGTAACCTAAGTTTCTTTAAGAGCTGATAATGAGACCTTCTTAATTCGAATGTCTTATAACCTTTACACATTTTGTTGTCATTCCTTAGATATAAAAATAATAATAAAAATAAAAATAAAATGTCACCCATCTGGTCATGTGCTTGAACCGATTTATGGTTTATTTGAGTATATAGTTTATATGATTCTACTTTAACAAAAAGTAAGATTTAATTTTGAAAGTCTCCTATACTAGCTCACATCATACGCTCCTATGTCCCTTCTTTTTTAGAACCGAAAATCTTTTTATTATTGTGTTCACATTTAAAACTTAGATAGGCTCAAGTAAATAAGGAAGGAAAAAAAATTTTCCTTAAAGAATCGGCATAATCAAATGAACCTCCCATGTTAGCTCTCCTCCATAATCTCGTATTATTCGAAGATATAATTAACTAATTTGTTATTCATAAAACTGATTCCATTGTTTACGCTCATTTCCTAATCTCATCAAACCATTAGCGTCATTATACATCTCATGTTACAAAAATGGAGACACTCCTCATATCTCGTCACATGATGATTGAAACTTCTCTTCATAATTCCAAATCATATTATACGATACAAAGCAATGAGGTTGAAGACTATATGAAATATGTTATAAGATACATTTGTATAATGGATTAAAACTAAGAAATAGAGAAACGCATGCATGGGTCTATCTGCTCTCGTTTTTGTTGTGATAGAAGACTTGTGATCAAATATTTTTAAAGGCCTGAATATAAACAAACTTTGGCATTAGTAGAATGCATGCATGGTTCGGTCGAATGAGGGTAAAAAGGGGTATGCTCAAATACTTGTTTGTAAAAGAGATGTGGTATGTACATGCTTTGATGGGGTAAGTTCGAGAGTTATCGCGGAATGATTGTGTGGGTTGTATATTGTTTTGAAAGGGGGTCGGGGGAGATGGGTCACGTGTTAATCATATTGCATGTTTACGAGGTCGTAGATGTTAATATTTTGAGCCGCGAACAAACATGAAAATGTGTATTTAAAATGGTTTATACATGATCTTGTGGGAGTGATTTTAAGGTTGATCACGGAGTTTATGGTTGAGTCGTTTAGTGTTTTGAAAGTGTGTCGGGGGAGATGAGTCGGGGGTTAGTCGTAATACATGATTACTAGGTCGTAAATATTAGTCCTTTGAGCCGCGAGCAAGCTTAAATATGGATCGATAATATATTATGAAACATTTTTTTTTCATTTAAAAATGTTTCATTGGATATATAGAATAAAGTATTTAGTTATTTTATGTTTTAACCCTTAACTTTTGGTAAGTGTCGCATGCAAACCCCGAACCTTATAGATTGACATATAAAGCCCTCAAGTAGGATATTTATCATATTAAAACCTTTAAGTTTATCATTTATCATTTGTAACCCTAAGTTTGGCTAATTAATAATTATTACCCTAAACTATTTATTCCGGTCCATTACTAAAAATGAGAATACGCTTAATAACTCTAAAAATATTAATACGATTTATATAAGCAATAAATCCGTTATGACTTAAATGAGCTAATAAGTGTTATACGAACCGTAATCCGTGTAGATTCGTTGAAGAAGGCGTGACGTTATTTCTTCGTGCTCACATTTCCATTTGCTTTCGTTAGCTAAGGTACAGATATTCTATCCCTTTTCAGTAGGGATTTCTCATGACTTTCCGATCCTTTGACTTTGCTTCGTTTATGATATTCCATTGCTATGATTCCTTATGCTATGATCCTTTCGATATGATTCTGGTATGATCCTTTGATGTGATTCTATTTGCTATGACATTCGTGGTTATGATTATGATTCCCTTCAGTTTGATATGTTCCATTTGATATGATATGATATGAATATGCTTCGTATGCTTTGTTTCTTATGTTGCCCAAGATAACTAGTCATGGAGGTACCATGACCATGTCATTGATGGCCCCAATGGCATGACACCATCTGTGGTGGTGTGATTAGTCCACGGCGTCCCCATTTATGTATGTATGTTATGTGATCACTTGGCCATTATGATGTATGTGTATACCGCATGCGTGAGGTGGCATGACATCGATATGTTTATGTGGGGGCGTATGGATGCATCCTAGGCTTATGATATTATGATATGTTTATGGCGTTTGGCTGTGCGTGCCTTGCACCCCTCTCGCACTTATGGTACGTTGGGAGTCTGCAGCTCCTTGTACACTTATGAATTGACGGCTATGTATGTATGTAGTGTCCTTCATGTGTCATGCTGGACGTTAGGTTATGCGCTCGTGGCAATATTCTTTATGATTTCGTATTCATTTTGACTCCTTATGATTATCTGATTCGTATGACTTTTACCTCTTATCTCTCATTGATTTATTTACCCTATAATATTGTTCAGCTAATTTATATGACTTCGTTTCGTTTACTCATGCTATTATTATTCGTTATGATTATTTGATTCGTATGATCTTGATTTCCTATTCTTGTGGATTCATTATCCTCATGATTATCGTATTCGGATTATTGTTTGATCTCTCATTTCATTTGACTTATTCGACTTATGATATTTGTTCAGTTAAACCTTGATCTCTCGTTCTTTGGCAGTTGATATTCGTTCCAGCAGGAGTTTATGTTTCCATTTCTCTATATTGATTTATGTTTTGATTATTCATTTGTTATATATCTGTTCACTGGGCTTTTTAAGCTCAGCCGCATTTTCTTTTCCATGCGGCAGGTACCAAGTAGGATGTTGGGCTAGATGGGCTGAGAGTTGGAGTATTTGAGTGGACCTACCCTAGTTACCTTATCATTTTGAACTCATTTTGAAGATCATTTGTTTTTGAACAAAAAAAAAAAAATTCTTTCTTTTAGACAAGTTGGTTTATGTATTTTCCTTTGAAGTCATTCGTTTATATGGCTTGTTATTGTAATTAAGACTTCCACTTGCGTTTATATGCTTTGTATGACACCATAATGTGACATTTTGACCCGTGTCGGGTTGGGGTGTTACAATTGTGGTATCAGAGCTTCGGTTTCGTCTTGTTGAACCTTAGGAATGACCTGTGAGGATTTGGGTAGACATTAGGCTTCCGTTTGTTTTGACCTATTTCGTTTGGTTGGACCTTTTTGTTCAGATTTGACTTGGATATTCTTTTGTCTTTGCTGGTTTGATCTTCCTCCTTCCACATTTGATTCTGTCTTTTTGTTTTCGCGGGTTTGTTTGTCGATCATTTAGATGGTGACTACTCGTAGAATCGAAGATGGTGATTCGGATCCTGAGTTGCCACAATAGTTGCTGAATTAGGGAGGTTCGTGAAGAAGCCACATTCGTTTAGTACAGTTGCCATTCCAGTTAAGTTGAAGACATGATTGCTTATGTCGAGAAGATCGTTGGGGTATTGCGACGCTGCTGGAAACATCAAGATGCTGCAGGAGAGAGCTGGACAGAACAACAAGAAGAGCAAAGACGGAGACAAGATTCAACTAGCAGGCACTCGAAAGGCGTATGGGCAGAAGAACTATGACTGGCGTATTTCAGATAGGCGGAGAAAATACTACCAGGAGTTTGGGCGTATTGGTGGTCAGCAGTTCAGCCGTGCTACTAGGTCGTCGTATCAGAGAAGAGATTCTCAGAAGATTTCATCCACTTTGTGTGAATTGGTTGGGCATCGGGCCCATGATTGTCCTGAGAATGATGGAAGATAGAGTTTTCGCGATTCATTTTCTTTCATTTGTTTCGTTATGCGTTGAGAGAACTTGATATTTCGTTATGTGGTTTTGGTCGTTAGTACGCTTCGTTGATTCGTTTGGAGATTCGGTTTGAAGGAAAGTGAGTTTGCGGTTTGTAGTCCCTTTATTTTATTTTATTTTCATTTGTGCGGGTATTATACCCATTCCGTTATCCGTTTTGATACTCGCTTTATACTTCTGGATCATTTTTACGTTTTCTATTGTTCGCTCGAAGTTTGGAATTTATTTATGAATATCTATTGTTTGGCGTTACCTTCGTATTTGTTTCGTATTCATGATTGTGTTCCTGTAATTATCATTCACTCTGTATACGTTTCGTATTCGCTAGATCAGATTCGCAATGATCTATCTTATGTTGAGAAGCCTGAGGGTATTTTAGACTGTTAGGATCGGGACGTGAGAAATCAAACCATTCTGTTCATGAATAATCTTTTGGAAGAACCTCTCCGGGCTTGAGGCCATTTATTGTAATTCTTTCGTGATTTAGTACGTCTCCATCTAACTTTGCGACTTCAAGCCTAGCCTATTTCTTACAACAACCCCCCTTGCATCCCTCTTGTTTTTTAGTATCCATTTTGTCCCAATAGCATATTTTCCTTCAAGAAAATCAACAAGAACCCATACATTTTGAAACTTGAACTGTTGCATTTCTGCTTGCATGGCTTCAACCCAGCTTGGATCTTCAAGAGCCTGAGCTACACTCCTAGGTTCCACTTGAGAAAGGAAACAAGCAAACAGAAAATGTTGAAAGTCTGTATGGTTGTCTCTTTGATGTGCATGAATGTAGCTGATAAAAGCATATTCACCATTAGTAGGCTTATTGGCCTATCTTCTTGTTTGCACATATGAATTAGGATCCCCAATAATTAGAGATTGAGGATGGATTGTATTGATGCGCCTAGTTGCCACAGGACTGACTTCCACAGTTGATGCTAAGTTGGTTAGATCAGCACCAAAATCATCATCATAAGATGAAGAAGAGAAGATACCAGATGAGGATTTATTATTGCCAAGGTCGGATGGTATTGGAAATCGTGTTGTAGGCTCAGCATCAAAGACTGAGTCAAGGGAACCACCAGTAGGTTCTAGAATACTACCAGTAGAAACTGGAACGCTACCAGTAGGAACTGAAACACCACCATTATGAATTGTTGTTCCACTACTAGTAGGAGCTGAAACATCACCAGAAGAAAGCATTGTTGCACCAGATGGAACTATTGAGGCATATCCAAGTCTGTCAGCATCAGAGTTGGCTCTGTGTTCCTGACCCTTCAGCCTTGCAAGTTCCTTTTGAAAAATTTCTTCAGCAGATTCAAGAGGTGAATCAGCATCCTCATTACCAGAAGAATCTTTAGTCTTAGCTCCTTGAATGCTGTGAGATGGATAAGAAGGGACAATGATGACCAGTTCATCAAATTCTGAATCTGAATCAGTATCCTGTGTACCTGCAGGGTTAGTTGAAGCTCCTTGTGTGCCTGCAGATTGGTTAGCTTTATCACGATTATAGCCCAGCGTATCAGTCAAATAATCAAGATCAAAATACCATTCATGACCAAGACCCTGCACATTAGGTTTTTCTTCAAGATACCTCAGATTCAAAGTCTCTTCTACCCTTCTATTTGGCATATTGTACACCCTATAGGCTTTATTACTTGCAGAGTATCCAACAATGTAACCTTCATCTGCCTTCCCATCAAACTTACCCAACTGATCACTTGTGTTTAGAATGGTCACATGACACCCAAAGGGTTTAAAATGATTGACTGATGGAATTTCCCAGTCAATAAGGTATAGGGTGTCTTATTATGAGGGCTAGTTACTAATACTCTATTCAAGACATAACAAGCAGTTCTTACTGCTTCAGTCCAAAACATAGTAAGTAACTTAGAGTCAGCCAACATGGTTCTGGCTGCCTCTATGAGGGTTCTTGTTAGGATTTAGTAAATCCAGTACTTAAAGTGTCGGTCACTCAAGTATGTATACTCGTTAGAAAGCTCGTAGTCATAGTAATTCAATGTGATGAATTAGATTACTTAGTAACACCGTGGAGGACGGACGAGTCTTTACCCATCAGATGCATGATCCATGACCTAAAGTAGGCGTGCTATGCTTGTACTATAAATACCCTTTGCCCTCCAAGGCAAAGGGTTGGAGCTTTCATAATTCATTTTTCTTTGTCTCACTAAGCTTCCCATCCTCTCCTACTTTCTCTCTCTAAACCTTATTTCCTACGCATAACTTTGTGCTTATGATGTGTTTGTGATAAACCAAGATGCTACAAATGGTATCAAGAGCCATGGTTTGATCATCCATCTCTCATGTTCTTGGTTTGATAGTTATTGTTAGGATAAGGTTTGGTTTTTACGCGTAGTGTTGTGTATACGTGTGGGTATTGCGTACAAGGTTTTTGGTAAGCTTAAAGCACTAAATTTTACACTTAAAAATTCAAGATTCTTATGGGTTAAGATTTATTGAGTGTTAAAATTTCAGTTTCTTGCAAAAAGGTTCAAACTTTACGTGTTTTTCTTGGTTTTTAAACGTGTTTGGATACGGGTGTACTATCCTACGCATAAGAGTGATAAGTGGTTTGGATCTTCAATTCTTAAAGTTTGTTGTTGTTTAGGTGTTTTTAAGGTTGTTTCGTCAGTTTAATCTGATTTACTAAACGATTTTGGTCATAAAAATAGCGTTTGGTAATTCTTGGTACTTCCTAAGCATAAGAAAACCCTAATCTTACGTGTAAGGTATTCTTCACGTGATCTTCAAATCTGTTGGTTTACTGAGTTTTTTCTTGCTTGGATTAGCCTGAAAACACTTCGACTTTGGATATCTTTTACACTGGAATAAGTGTAAAGGATTTTTTAGTTAAAACCCTAAATTTACGCATAAGCATAAAAGCTTACAAGTAAATTCTTTACGCCTAAGCCTTCTTTTACGCATAAGCCTGTCTTACGCCTAAGGAAATCTTACGCATAAGGTACTTACTACTAAGCCTTTGTTTTACGCTTAAACTTAGGCTTTTTTCTTAAAAATCTACGCGTAAGATTTTGTCTACGCATAAGCTTTGTTCTACGCGTAAGCTCTATCTACGCTTAAGCTGCTGTCTACGCATAAGCTACTGTTTATGCCTAAGTGTATAAGTTTTACGGTTTCTCTCTTGATTTTGTAAAATCCCGTGAAAGAATCTATTTCCTGTTAAATCAAAGATTTGTAAAACCCGTAGAATTTAAACATGTCTTGAATTGTCGATGATGTGCAAGTCGCAGTTCCGATACTCGTCCTCCCATGCTTGATAGAATCGACTATGAATCTTGGTCACAAAGAATCAGACTGTACTACTTAAGAAAGGAAAATGGGGTTAACATCCTTAAGTCAATTGATGAAGGGCCATATCAAGTTGAGATCACCAGAGACATCCTGGAAACTGCTGCTGATGGTACTGTGACATAGGACTGGATAGACCAAAGACATATGATGAGCTTTCTGATAAGGAGAAGAAGAGATACGATGCAGACATCAGAGCTTCAAACATTGTTCTCCAAGGCCTACCCAAAGACATCTACAAGCTGATCAATCACAACACTGAAGCTAAAGCTGTTTGGGACAATGTTAAGATGCTTCTATCAGGTTCTGTACTAAATCAAGAAGACAGGGAGTCTCATCTGTATGATGACTTTGATAACTTTGAAATGATACCAGGGGAAAGTGTAACTGAATATCATGTCAGATTCCACAAGCTTGTGAATGATATGAGGAATATCAAAATGACAATGCCGAATATCCAGCTAAACTCAAAGTTTGTGAACAATATGACTCCCGAATGGAACAAATTTGTCACAGTAGTCAAACTCAACAAAGGATTGAAGAACGCCAACTATGAGCAACTATATGCTTATTTGCTACAAAATGAGAAACATGCTGTATTTGAGCGAATGATCATGGAAAACTTCAAAACCAATGCTGGAGAAGCAAGCTCTTCAAATGATTCAACTGCATTCTACACTAATGTAGGGATCACTACCAAAGCATCACAAGTCATACCCACTGGAAATGGTAACCACAAGCTCATTCCTGATTGTGGGTATAAGCCTCCTGATTCTAACGCAGTCATGGAACACTTTATCAATCAAGTGGCTCTTATGGTCAAGCAAAACTTGAATCTTACCCCACATACCAACAATCACCTCAGATCTGCATCAAATCTTCACAATCATGCTACTGTGAAAGACGGAAAGGTGGTGGTGCAAAATGTGCAGGGAAGACATAATGCTTACTTTCCACACAATGAACAAGGGAATGTAGGTACTGGTTATGTGAATGCTGGTGTTGGTGGTGGATATGTGGGAAATCAGAATCGTGGAAGGAACATGGCTCAGGGTCAAGTAAAACCAATCAAGTGCTACAACTGTGGTGGAGAAGGGCACATTGTTAGGAACGCACTCAACCAAAACGTCCTCAAAATGCGTAATACTTGAGGACCAGATGTTGTTGGTTCAAGCTCAAGATAATGGAGCTGTGTTGAATGAAGAAGAGTCGTTGTTCTTGACTAATGGGAATGCTAAGACATACGATCTTGATGTGGACGAACAACCGATGAATGGTGCCGCCGTAACAATCCCAACGCCTTTCAAGTTGCGATCGTGATGCATTTGACTCGGACGTTGATGATGAACCATATGCAGACTATCTTCATGGCTAATATCTCTCCAATGGCCTCTTCACCTCAACGGACCAGTCCTTCCAAGGAATCCATCATTAAAGAGGTACTTAAACTATATGATGAAGTTGATATGCAAAAGATTCACCATGAAGTACAATCTGCTGAAGTCATTGAATCTGATATTGAAAATATGGGAAATAGCAATGTTATCCCATATGAACAATATGTGAAGCAAGATGACGTCTTATTGTACCAAGTGATGAATCTTTGCAATTAACAATGAATGCATGCCCGATGAATACACCTTGCATTTGTGCTCGATGATTCCTTGACCACCGAACTCAATACCTATAAGGATCAAGTTGCCATATATGAACAACGTGCTAAGTTTGAACCGACCACTCGTGAGCGGGGAGATGGATATCCAAATCGTACACTTATCGAAAAAGCAATTTTAGGAAGAAGTATTAAAACAAGAGTTAAATTCCTTACAAGAAAAACTTAATAAAACGCTAAGCAAAAACAGAACTTCAAGAAAATGTGAAAGAGCTTAGCGAATTTAATGCTAAGGAATCAAAACTTCTAAATGAATTTTCCAACTAAAAACTTTGAAAAATAAACTTGAAAACAAGTTGTACGTACAAGGAAACACCCTTCAGACTGCTCACATGATCACTAAGCATAGAGTATTAAGCGATAAGCATAGTATTCTCATTATAGAGGAACCCAATCCTGAGTATGGTAAAATTGCAAAAGCCGCTCAAAAGGTTGTCTATGATGGTGATGAGATCCTCAAGCCTAGACAAAAACCGTCATGCATTGAGTGCACTGAGGAAGATAGAATATTAGAAGATGCCACTAAGAAAAAAATGAATGATAAGCTTAAAGATCCCTGTATAACATCACTTTTAAAGCTCATGATTACACTAAGGAAAATTGGATCTCCTTGAACAAGTTTAAGCCTAAAACCCTATTAACGCCTGAACAAGTGTTCTGGAAAAAGGATATAGATAAACAAAAAGCAGATAACCTAGTTGATAAGGTTTTAGGATAGTTTGAACAACGCCTGAACAAGTGTTCAGCAGATAACGCCTGAACAAGTGTTCTAGGCACTAAATGCATAAAGAATATCTCTCATATCTTAAGGATAGTTTGAAGGGTCTCCGTGAGATAGTCGAAGATGAAAGATTAGAAAAACCTTTTGATAGTAATATAGCCTATGCCTGCATAGATGCCAAAAGATCTCAGGAACTCTTAGAGTACGTAATTGTCACAAGTCCGAAATCTTGCAATAGGCGAGATAGAATAGTTGCACCCAGTTCTATGCCTAAGGATAAGAATGTGACTTTTAATGTGCCTCACAAAACTTGATCCCAACACTTCTAGACCACCAATGCAAAGTGTAGTGTCACCAACTAATATTCACATTGTTCCTTCTACATGAGTAATCGGAATACTAAGGTTAGCGGTCAAAGCCTTCATGCAATACAATGCGAAATAGGATCTTGCCACCAAAAGTGTTGTAGAGAAGAAAGTAGAAGAACACCTTAGGAAGAATAAGTTTGAAAGTGAATAAAACGAATCGTGTTGACTCTAGCATTAGCTATAAGCGTCTTGTAAGTAATTCAATTTAGGCGCCTTTTGCAAAACATGTAATGAATGTTTGATTTGGTCTTAATCATGAATGTGTTGTGAATGAGGTGATAAATGTTGGTAATACTCGATCAAAATTATAAAAATGCTAAACAAGTTAAGGAGATCCGAAGCCTAAAAGAAAAAGGGTTAGCAATTATTGGAAGCCTACAGAAGAAAATTTAGTAATGTGGGTTATCAATGGAAACCTACTGGCCGAAAATTCAAATTGAATGAATCTTGTCCTAAGATGTCTAGATCTATGCCCTCTAAGAAATGTGTAACATATTAGATTTCAAAAACACATCAAACCATGATCAAAAGTAGGCATATTCTATAAGGTTTTAGAGAGAGAAAGAGTTAGAGGTTTGGGAACTTAGTGAGAGAAAGTGAAAGTATTATTATGAGCTCCAACCCTCTACCTTGGGAGGTAGAGGGTATTTATAGTTTCTTACATAAACGCCACCTACGGGCTGTGGATCAGGCATACAGTGGGTAAAGACCCGTCCTTCCTCCACGGTGTTACTTAACTAAATACTACCTAACATTAAATAACTACGACTACGAGCTTTCTAACGATTACATATACTGAGGTGACCGACACTTTAATAATGGATTTACTAAATCCTAACAATCTCCCAAGGGAGGTCACCTCAAAATACATTGAATACAAAAAGATATTACATTAAGATTGTTCTTGGATTCTTGTTAAAGTTCTTTGCTCAAGAGTCTGTAGTCTTTGATTCTTCATTTTTGCATGTTTGGTTAATCCAAGTGGAGGTCTTTAACATATCCACGTGATAATGAGTTTTGAGCCAGCTTTGAGATCATCAGCTACCATAAATCTCTGACACTTCCTTTGTAGTGTTGAAATTATGTAATGATGTGACATTTGGACAGACATGCTCACATTCTGGATCATGAAATCTTTTCATCAGAGTAGCGGAAGCCTTAGTTGATTCATGATATTTGCAGCAGCGTAGCAGAAGCATGGAGTGAAAATATCAGAGTCGTTGATGCACTTATAATGTTTGTTTAGAAATGAATGTGTTGTGTGAGCATGTGGCTATAGATTGACCTCTCCATTCTGATCAGCTGCAAACGTCAGGCGTACCTGCATACAACAATTACCAATAAAGTGCACGAAAGTGTCTTTGATTACTTCGTTGAATTGAGGTACACGCCCACGGTTCCCGTTGATCGGTACAAATCTTGCCTGTGATCGGTATAATTCAAGAATCTCCTTGTGGGGTTTCGCAGATGCTCTAGCTGTTCTCAAACCGGAACGCCTCAAAGAAGACAACACGAGTGAGTGAACCAACAATTTGAGATTCACCGATTGATGAAAGAGATTTGAAAAACAATTGAGTCTCGCTTAATAAAGTGTTTTGCAATACAACGAAGGTTTTGAGAAAAATCAATTATCAATCATAAACACCTTTTATTTTGAGATATTAATACACGATCGATGTGCTAAAGAAAAGAATTTTAAGCACAACAACCGGTTTTTCAAAGGTATCCGTCAATCCATAACTGAACCAGATTGATTCATGATATTGAATTGCCCCATTGTTTCTGTTCAGTTGTCACATGGTTGATCTATTGGATAGATCTCACATGCCACCTACCAAGAGCTTGATTGATGTTGGCTCTAGAAGGCTTTCCATCTTCATTGTGAATATGTTTGCATATCACTCAGATGTTCTGGCAATACCACAAGGATAATGCGTAGGACTCTTAAAATATATTCTATTTTTCCACATTGTGTGAAACAGAGAGTCTTCATGGACAGTGTCCTAAAGAGATTTATTGATGATCTCGTGGCTCTAGACTCAATAGTGCACATTTGGTTCCTATGTCGGAAACTAGGGAGAGGGTCTCCTTCTTCAATATCAACTATCTCTAAGAGAAAGTCGATAGATAATGTAGGTTCCCCGTGAGAATGAAACAAGTCCCTTTTAAGAGCAACTTGAGTAGCTTGGGAAGTTGTAGTGCAGTGCGTCACTGGGTCCATGACGTCTTGTCTTCAATACCAGTGTTACCTTGGTAACAACTAGTAGCATATGTATTGAACCCGGTTTCTACCCTAAGGTTGAATTATTGGAGGCTATTTCTTTTCACCCTTTTCTCATTCATTTCTTTTTCATTCTTCAACCCCCGGTGCTTATCGAGACTTCATTACTAGAACCTTGTTGGGTCTATTCCGTTCTAGCTCAATCTCGATCGGCGACTCTTCCCATATTCTCATTTTCTCCCCTTTTTCAATATACCTAAGAACTCTACACTATCTAGTGGATTGTCCCTGGGTAGATCCCTCCGGTTCTGGCGGATCGTGGGAACTAATACCTAACCTCACCATCCTTATAACTGCATGCATAAAGTAAAATGGTCAGTCTTTTGGTACAATTCTTTCGCCTTGAAACCAATTGAAAACCATTTGAAAAATAAATCAAGATACTTGTGATATATAATCAAAGCATTTTGTATCTTCATTTTTTTTGATATTTTAGAAATGCTCCCCCTCAACATGTGCTTCCAGTATATGAAATTATTTTAGCACATGGAGGCAAGAGGACTTTAGAAATCTTAGATCGAGAAAGGAAGATCCAATCTTTTGATTACCATTTTCTAAAATGATCATCATCACTTCCCGATCAATTCAAGTAGATAAAGCATTTTGGGGAAGGATGAGGTTTTTTTTAAGATTGCTCCCCCTCAATATGTGCATTGAGATTTGAAAGAGTTTTGCACATATAAGAAGGAATCTGCACTTTGAGACAAATCAATCACGTTTCAATCATTAGTGGTTTTAAAATAAATGCTCCTTCTCAACATGTGCATGGAAAATTTGAAATCGTTTGGCACATGTTGGGAGGAGAGCTTGTAGATCACTATAAAACCATTTATCGAATTATCGTTTAAACCAATTTAAATCACAAATTCTCCCCGATCACAATTTTCAAATCATTTGAGATTTGTGATCTCTGAGATTTAAATTGATTTTGAAAGCTTTCGAGGAGAATTGTGACTTGCTTATGAAAAAATTTAACCGATAAGGATCAAATCTGAGACTTTAAACTCCAAAGATTAAACATGCTTAAATATCTTTTGAAAATATGACATAAACCTTGGTCTGAACCAATTGTATGACAAATAACCTTTTGATTTAAATGAAATCATTCTCCCCCTCAATCAATGACGTAAGTTGTTGATTGATAGATAGAGATTTTGACAAATGTCAAGTCCAGATGATTTTCAAAAATTGAGACCGAGTTATTTTTATTAGTTTTCATTAAGATAACAAATATTTTTTAGAAGAATTTATAGAAGGAAAAATATTTGTGAGAGAAACATTTGTCTTTTTAGTGACAAACATTTGTTTTTAGAATCAGTGCATGAGATTTAAAAAATAAGATAAAGCATGGCTCTGTTCTTTATTTAAAAATGGGTTATAGACTGAAATGACTATAAGCCTTTGTTTCACTTTCTCTCAAACACATTTTTTTTTCATAAATTTTTTTTGTACATTCGAACAACATCTAAAGACCCGTGTCACTCTTTGAATGACAGCACAAAGACCGTAGATATTATCGAATCAAGAAAAACATGACAAAGTGACAATATTTTTGAAAATTTTCAAGATTTTCAAATTTTATGGATTTTGAAAGTTTTATATTTTCTATTTGCTTTTGTTGGTTTTGTAATTTTTATTTTGCTTTTGAATAACTATTTACAAGAGATGGATGAAGAAAAACCTTTACTCCTCGTCTTCATCTTGAAGACATTTGTGTGTTTCCGGTTGTAGACTCTTTAGACCAAGTCGTGGAAGGATAAACTCAAAATGTTCTCTAGGAAGAGCTTTAGTGAAGATGTCTGCTAACTGTTATTCAGTCCTTACAAAATAAAGTTCCACCACACCGTTCTCCACTTGCTCCCTGATGAAGTGATGTCGAATGTCGATATGCTTTTCTCTTGAATGTTGAACGTTGTTGCAAGAGAGAGCAATGGCACTTTTGTTATCACAATACAGAGGGATTTTGTTGAATTCAAAGCCATAGTCAGATAATTGGGATCTCATCCATAGGATTTGAGCACAACAAGATGACATGGCTATGTATTCAGCCTGTTAGGAACGTATGTATGGATGATATGGTGATTCGGGAGGTCTTGGAATATGGAAGAAAGCCATCTTCAAGTTAGAGAGAGAAGCTAGAGAGAGAAGGGAAAACTAGTGTGTTTATTGTTGATGAAAGGTGAAAGTTTACACAAGAGTCTCACCCCTCCATGGAAGTATGGAGGGGTATATATAGCCTACCACATACATAACTATTACACTATGACATAACCAGTCCATGTGTTTGGCTAAATAAGATAGATTATGTAATCCGTAAATGTCGCTCCATTTCCGTGTTAGGAGCGATTCCAAAATCTTCCCCAATGGGACGACATAAGGGATTACTTACAACATTTACTACAAATATAGAAAACAAATGAAGAAAGGTCTTCATAAGCTCTTCAAGTCTCGAGGATGATGAAAGTTTACGCTTTTGTCTTCTTCTTGTACCTTGACTTGAGAACCGTTTTCTTCACTTGTAGGCAATGATGTAATATGCATAAATTGGATTAACTTCCCCGATTCATGCCGCATGTCTTTAGACTTCTCAGTACACTCCTTTTGGCGAAGTTTCAATCGCCTTCCCCCAACCCGACAACCATCTTCAGATTTGAAACTTTAATGTAGTGAACATTTCTTCTAACTTTTGAAATTTTCAAGACGCATCGGAATTTGTAGATGAGCAATAAACCACACAAGGTAAATGACTTGTTGCGGAAAATCCGTTCGGGGTAACATGCAAGAAATCAACAAGATCTTCTCACGATGTAGATGCTTCACACCAAACAAACCACGAAAGATTTAAATGAAACGACTTCCCTTGAATGTTGTGGTTCATCGAAATAATAGTTACCGTGAATATGCAATTACTCGATAAAACGACCGTGTGTGAGGCATCACAACATCATATTTAGGTAACTTTCACACGATAACTCTGTGAAAGTGAGACGATAACACCAACTTGAGAAATTTTAACCATCGATCGTCTCATTTCTTCCCCCGATTGAAGAAATTCATGAAAGGAGAGGTTTTGAAAAAAATCCAAAAACATCAAAGGAAGCGACACCACCTATACTCTCTTCCCCGATGTTTTCAATGAATCGAATCATAAACCACGTATGTTGTTGATGAATTGGAGACAATGAAACCATGTATGTCCAAGTAATCAAACCGTTGTGAAGTACCATAAATATCATGTGAGAATCAATTCTTGATAAGACTTCTCTGCTCGTATACTCTTCTCAACTAACTTTTACCGACCCCATTATCATTCTCGACGGCTTTTAGTAGTGACTCTCGATGGAGAAAACCCAATATGACGAACTTGAGCTCAAGTAAAATAACCCGAACTTGTGACTTAAACTTGCACTATTGTCGACGAAGAACCCTTTTCTTCTCACCATCAAAAAGGTAAACTTAAAGTTTCTCAAATTATCCACACCTTAGTGTAACACTTGAGCACACCAACGTAACTCCTTAAAAGTGATAGTTATACGCTGTGAGTACAACAACGTAACTCCTTACATCAGGTATAACTAGACAACTCAAGTCTTTGTCATTCGTAATGGTTAAAGCTCGAACAAGGATCTCGAAGAATCATGCATCCAACCAACCCCGATATCTTCAAATACTATGTACACTCACCCGTGATATCCCACTTCAACCTCAAATAAATAATAGTGAGTTCGCGCCATAGTCACATCTTACGGTTACATGCTCAAAAAGAGAAAAAGAAAAACTAGCCTTCATTGAATTTGATAATGGTTCCCGATCTTGTCAAAATTGTATCCTCGTGAAATTGAAATACCAAAATACCAATCATACTACAAATGAGTATCAAAATTTTTGGCTAAATATTAATATTAGACCAAAGTTCGGATACTAAATTTGTGTTTGACATTTTAATTTGCCACCAACTCAGACCTGATCAAACCATACGAGCCCAAACTTCATGTGGTCTATTTAACTACAATTGGCCCGATCCAACCATAAAATATATATCCGTTTTGTGTTATAACAGCTTAAGCCCACCAAAAACATCCCCATATCCGGTTACATAAATAAAAAACATTGAATCCCTTTTACTTAACCTAAAATATGTGTAAACCTAAAATAACTCATCCTCATATGCGCCTACCACACTTCTTTTCACCCAAAAAAAAACAGATATGCGCTCCTCAATAAAAATTGATCATCAGTAATCCTCATCTCAATCGCCATCACCAGTCACTCCTAATCTCATCAACATCAAAAATTCGAATCATACTACCTCACATACCTTAACCTTTGTCTTATATTTCTGCTCATCCGAATCAAGAAAGATCATATGGCTTCAAGATCTGAAATATGGTCTCGGGTAGGTATATTTAAGTGTGATTAATTTTGTTGTTGATTTAATTAACGAAACAAAGAAAAAAGGAATAACATAATTGTTATATTCTTTATCTTGTGTGTTTCAGATATTGAAAAGAAGCTAAGCTTCGTATAAGAGATCAATGATGAGTTGGTTTACTCGAGAGTGAATATCATAAACATTTCAGTAAATCTCATAAGAGATAAGAGTAAAAAACCAAAACTGAGATCTTGTTTTATTACATTAACTGTGTCGAGTCTTAGTTGTAGAGTGAAAATGTGAGATGGGATTGAGATATAGAGTTTGGTTGTGGTTTGATGAAGTTGAAGTTGGGTTGAGTCTTGCACGAGAACATGGACCGATGAGGTTGATAAACTGAGGTCGTTGTAGAGTTGTTTGGTATATTGGTTATGTGGTCAAGTAGGTCTGGTCAAAGTCTTCTCTTCTTCATCGGTTTCTGGTCTTATGCGTAAAGATGGTTACGCATAAGCAATTTCTTATGCGTAAAACAATTTTGGTCTAAAACCTTACGCGTAGCCATGGTTTAGGCGTAAGTCAGAGTGCTTAGGCGTAAGTCAAAGTGCTTAGGCATAAGGGAGGGTGCTTAGGCGTAAGCCCTTTACGCATAATACCTTATGAGTAGCTTTCCAAGCTACTCGTAAACATTTTGGAGATCTTTAGGCGTAGAAAAGGGGTTTTAACCCACTTTGACTTTTTTTGGCTACCTTTTTCCGACCAAGGATTCCGACCAGCGTTGAGAAACCCAGAAAAAACATAACCTGACTTACTTGGACTAATAATAATCTGACCATTAGACCGTTTCACGAGTTTGGTACCAAAACCAGTTACAAAAGTTGATACAAACTTTTTGTGAATAAAAACTGTTTTGACCAAAAAAAATACAATGAACTTGTATAAAAATATGATCACCGCCAAAAGTATGTAACAACTTTGATAAAAAAAACAGATTATTAAACAAGAATTTGACAAGATAATATCAGCAAAAATCAACCATTGATAAATCCGACCGGGCTCTTGATACAAATGTTAGGACCGTATGTATGGATGATATGGTGATTCGGGAGGTCTTGGAAGATGGAAGAAAGCCATCTTCAAGTTAGAGAGAGAGAAACTAGAGAGAAGGAAAACTAGTGTGTTTATTATTGATGAAAGGTGAAAGTTCTGTAAGATCTCACCCTCCATCAAAGTATGGAGGGTATATATACTTACCACATACATAACTATTACACTACGACATAACTAGTCAGTGTGTTTGGCTAAATAAGATAGATTATGAATCCCAGTAAATGTCGTTCCATTTCAGGTGTTAGGAGCGATTCCAACACACCTCTGTAGAAGATATAGATGTACTCATTTGTTTCTTTGAACAGCCACCACAAGCTTATCACCCAAAAACCGAGCACCTCCCGGCGTGCTTGACGTGTATCTTGACATCCTGCATGATCAACATCCGTGATAAGTACATTAGTGACATCTGGGTGTCGCCGGGTACCAAAGTCCCATATTGATGGTTCCTTGAGATACCGAAGACTCGTTTAACGCTTCAAGGTGCTTTTGGTAGGCTTAGCTCGGTATCTAGCACACATGAATACGTGAACGAATATCGTGTCTCATCGGTCGTGAGGTACATCGAGGATCCAATCATACCACGATATTTCGCTTGATCTACCATGATCCCCGAGTGGTCCTCATCCGCTTTAAGACGCTTCTATCATGGGAGTGTCAATAATGTCACAAGAATCAAATCTAAATTTCTTTAAAATCTCATTTGCATATTTAGATTGATTTATAAAAATGCCTCCGGACTTTGTGAATTTTGTAATCCCAAGAAAAATGACATTTGTCCCATCATTGACATTTGAAATTTGGAGCCCATCTCCTTGAAAAATGGTCACATTCATTGAGGTCGATCGAGGCAAAAATAATATCATCAACATAAATTTGAACGTGAATTAAATGTTTGCTCGACTTTACGGTGAACAATGCCGATCAACTGTTCCTTTTGTGAATCCAGGTAGATAGAAGAAACTTTGATAGCGTATCATACCATGCCCTGGAGCTTGCTTCAAACCGTAAAGAGCCTTCTTCAAGCGATAGACATGAGTAGGATGCTCAATTTACAAAACCTTCGGGTTGGTCGACGATACGACTTCTTTAAGATCTCCATTAAGAAAAGCCGTCTTTACATCTATTTGATAGACTACCATGTTCTTACTTGCAAGATTAGCCGTGAAAATTACGATTGCCTCGATGCGTATAACCGAGCAAATGATTCCTCGCGATCAATACCCTCCTCGACGGTATCCTTTTGCAACCAATCGAGCCTTGTTCTTTAATACATCACCATGCTCATCGAAGTTTTACTTTGAAGATCCACTTTAGAGCAATGATCATAGTACGATCGGGAGCGTGTACTAATTCCATACATCTAGTCGATCAAACTCATTAATTTCTTCTTGCATGGCATTGAACCGGTATTGCCTTCATTCATGGCGGTTTTAACGTCTTTTGGTTCGATCTAGAGAGTACGGAGTTAAAGAAGCACCATAAGGCATCGGTTGCAAGTTGTTTACTGGTGGATACCGGACGAGAGGGGTTTCAATGATGTTGTCCAATGGATGATCATGTGTCCATTTTCTAAGGTGTTCATGTGGTTGTTGTTGAGGAACCGAAGTAGCAGAGTCGTTTTCTCACGATGAAGATGGTTCGATGATGATTCAGAGCAAATATGTTTTCAAAGGGAGCATCTTGGGGAGTAGCAAGGGTTTATCTTCATCATAGGTGCCGAGACAATTCCATGATGTACACTCGATGTTCGAGGATTTGTTGATGAGACAGAGTGATCAGCAGCGCGCTTGACTTAATGACATAGAAACCGAAGGGTTAACTTCATGGACAGGATAGGAGCACCTCGCTGATGGATTTGATGATCATTAGCAATTGGCTCATAGTGTTCATCAAACATTGGATCAAACAATTTCTTTAATTCATCTTCCAAGGAGGTACATAAGGAGTTCTTGGTGAGAGATTGTGTACAAGAGAAGAACTAATGGGACTACTTAATGAAGGTTGTGATGCGGGTCCAGACTTGATTATCCTGGAGCCATTTGCCCGGATAGCTCATCGAACGTGACGTGAATAGTTTCCATGATATCTCGAGTTCTTTTGTTGTAGATTCGTAACCCTTCTTGTTTGATGCATAACCAACAAAACTCCAATGTCCGCTTTAGCTCTTAATTTACCTAAATCTTGACCGTCATTTGTTGGATAGCACAAAGCACCAAACACACGAAGGTAGAGATCGTGTTTTCGTTTATGGACAAGTTCGTATGGAGTTTTTCCATGAGAGGTGTGTATAAGGGAACGATTTTGGGTATAGCAAGTGGCAATGGCTTCAAACCCGCAGAAACATTGGAACCT
>CM040240.1:113345123-113660477 GCA_022545495.1 Chrysanthemum lavandulifolium
TTAGATTTTTCTAAATCTTAATTTTATTTTTCTAGTCTTATTTCATATTTTCTTTTATTTTAAAGTATTATTAAATAGTTAAAAATAGTTTTTAATTAATAATAATTAATTAAATAGTTATAAAATAATTTTCTTTTCTAAAATTTTCTTTTATCATTAGGATTGTAAAATGTCATTTCACATTTTTAGGACTTTTATTTCTTAGATTTCACGTTTTATTTTGTACGCTTACGTAATTTTATTTTAAACGTAAGTTTTAGTTTTAAGTTTTAAACGCTCATCATTTTAAATATAGTGATAGCGTTTATTTAATATCTTTATCTTTTAATTTTCTTAATTTGTATTTAAGTCGTTGTTATTTATTAACTTTTTCAAAGAGTGTTATTATCCATCCAATTCCTTCTCGATCACTATCATTAGTGATCATTCTATCGTCCCGATCAGTGTTTACACACCATTGAGTCTCCGTGGGACATAACGACCTGTGAATCCATTGTATTCTCCAGGACTTCATTGTATTTGTGTTCGAACTGCTTTAAGTCATTACGGCCGGTCATTCACAAGTGGCCGCCCATGTGATTAGACTTGACGGCTCAAAGATGATCAAATTTTGCCATTACGCTGGGAGGCTTTAGCGTGTTCTAAACCTTTTCAGATCCATTCTTGCACATACCCCATCTTTTGTAAAGTTTTTGTAAATTTTTCAAAATCTCAAAAGTTGATTAACACTTTTCCTCAAGTGTTAGAACACCAAAAATATTTTCATTCTTTGTTTTGCACTATTTTTCAAAATCCAAAATATCCATCCTTTATCCTCCAACTGCTTAATTCTACATTTCTTTATCCTCAAACCTCGCTTAATTCTCCATTCCTTATCCTCTATAACCGCTTAATTCTTCATCTCTTATCCTCTTATCTATTTAATTCTTCATGTCATGGTTTTCGACATGTTCTGGTGTGGAGGTCCATTTAACGGTGGAAATTGTCGGCGATGTACCAATGTGAGTTTCGAGACAAATGCGCCGGTAATCCCGATCCCATTTCAAATGAAACACCCGATTTTTCCTACCTACCTCCACAGTCCCATTACGAATCCTACTCATGCGAGTATTGTGGAATGATTCTCATTACGGTTTTGATTGTCCACCACGGGTCCCGCTTTGTCTATGAGCCGAACCGTGTTACAATCGTAACTTTGGTGAAAGTTATTTTCCCAATTATCTCATTGTGAGAATTGCGGGGTCCTCATGAGACTTTTGAATGTCAACCGATGAATCAAAATTTCAAAATTCCAATTCTCCTTTGACAATTTCCAACCCCGCAGATTCCATCACCATCGATTTCGAGCCTTCACATCATTTCAATGATTACGAGGAGTGTAATCTTCCTCAAAGTTCAAGAAATACGCATTCGAAAGAAACCGCAAATGAAAAGAATGGTGTGTAAGCTTCAGAGATGAATATAAGAATCGACATGATGACGATGATGATGAGGATAGTATTCAAATGAAGGAATACTATGATTACGACGAGGAGAGTGTTACTCAATTGAACGATCTTATTTCTCAACTCCCCGCCTATTGCTATCACACCTATCTTACCTATTATTGCTTCCAAAGACTCTCTCATAATGGAGGATGATCATCTCAAAGACTATTTCGAAACTAATCATCAAGTGTCGAGGATCTTGCCCAATCCCAAGTGAGTCCGAGGATATATCCGATAGTGATTGTGATTTGCCTTTTGTGATTCTCTCGACATTTCCGAGGTTACTCCGGATTTTCTCAAATCCTCTTTTGAATTTAATAATGACTACACTTTTGAGAAAGTAAATCCTCTTTTCGATGAAATGTCCGAGGCCGATACTGAGACCATCACGGAAGTGGTGGAAATTGCTAGCTCGTGAGCACACCACTTGTCCCACCTCTGTATTCTATCTTATCTCTTCCATCATGTGATGATGATTCTATCCTCATCGATGAGATTCATGATCCAAAATCATGAATTCTCCTTCGATAATGAGGAGTTAGTCATGATCATCATCATGATTCTCCTTCTTTCTTCACATACGTGTGACTTCTCGTTCCCTTTCTCCTTCGAATGAGGACACTATCTTTGACCCCGCATTTTTATTTATCATCTCGTGAGCCGGTCTTTCTCAGATATCTCGTCGGTGTGGAACTTTCACGGCTTCAAATGTTTGTCCAAACATCTTGAATGAAAGTCCGATGGAGATTGTTTCTTCCACTTTGCTTCCCATGAACCAATGAATTCGGTCGAGTCAAGCTAGCGACTCGGTAACCAAAAACAAGAGTACGCACCATATGGTTTTTCACCCATATTTCGCCTTCTTACCCTTTCTACCACCTAAGTGTGGGGTGATGCCCACATGTTATATATATATTAGTCTAAAAAAAAAAAAAAAAAAAAAAAAAAAAATCTTTTAAAATAATGGTAGTAGTATTTCCCTTTTACGTTTTTGTTTCGCATAACCGCTTGCTTTGAATATTGAGGGCAATATTCATTTCTATGCTGGGGAATTTCACTAATTTCATATATTATTTACTCAATTCCCGTTTTGGCCAAAATTTTTTTGGAGTAAGTGTTCTACACTTACTCACTTGGTTATCATCCGCCTTATGCAGAAGACAAAAGGATTGGCTAATCCAGAGCAAACGGCTCTTGGTAAAGATATATCAAATCCGTTTACGGCTTGCAATTTGCCCAAATTGTATGGTTCTCAACTCACCTTATCCTAGAAAGTGAAGAGTTGGCTAGCCCGCAAGTTTATGGCTTGTGGTAAAGGCGATGGAAAACCATAATTGGTAATCACCACCAAAGATAATATTGATAATTTATCTAAGAGTTGGCTAGTCCGTATGGTACGGCCTGGTAAAGACAAATCAAACCGCTGAAAGTCGGTGGTTTGCTCAAAATCACATGGTTATCGATGTACCATGGTTCTTACTTGAACTAAAACATTTGGCTACTCCGTAAGTGATGGCTTTTGGTAAAGAGATTAAAATCCATTATGTTTTCTCAAATCATTGCTAGGGACTAGCAATATCTCAATGTGGGGATTGATGAGTGTCTAAATACTCATCATTTTGTACAATATAAACCTAAAATTATCCGAAAACACTCGAAACGCATCAAAATGATAAAATATCACAAATCGGTGTTTTATGTGTTTAAATGCAAATATATCAAAATCGATGAAAACGATCAAATTTGCAAAATTGGAAGTTTTAGTCCCCTAAGTTTCAAAAGTTGTCAAAAACAGTCCCTGAGCACATAATTTCAAAAGTAAAATCACCAAAGGTCCTTTTTAAATCATAACTTGTCAAATTTAGTCCTTTGGTGAAAAATATAAAAAGTTTGAGAAAATTACAAGTTTGGTCCTCCAAGTTTCAAAATTGGCAAAATTGGCCCCTGGAAAATTGGAGAATGGCAAAATTGGTCCTTTAATTATTTGAGAATGACAAGTTTGGCCCTTGGATAATATTTCAGAAATCACAGCTTTGGTCCTTGAGGTTTGGATAAGTTACACTTTTGGTCCTTGTATTCTATTAAACCAAACGGACCCTTTATCTACCTTGGCCCAAACCCAAAGCCCAATCCAATACCCTTTTACCCAACTCCCAACCCGTCCAATAAGCCAACCCGACCCACCCATGTTTTATTAATAAAACCAAACCACCCCTTGGCGCGTTTTTCTTCCCTTCCTCCCAACCACTGTCTGCAATAATCAAACACAACCATCCCCCCTCCTCTCCATATCACTTTCCATGTCTCCTCCTCCTCACCTAAACAACAAAACACATTAATTGCCCCTCATATCACTCTACCCCTCCAACTGTCAAAAATCCAATTCCCGCCAAAAACCAATCAAACGGCCATTATCACCTTGACCCATCCAATGGCTACAAATTGAAGTGGATATCTTGGTAGGCAGGGAAACACTTTGAAGTATAAATAAGAGAAGAAAGAGAAGAAAAGAAGCCAAGTAGAGTAGTGTAGTTTAGTTTATGTCGCTTTAATAATTTCAAGTTTTCTAGTGTACTTTTAAGCTTTTAAGCTCTTGTTTAAGCATTGTTGATCAGATGTGAATCTTTGTTGAAATCAAATTTCCGCCTTCGGTTTAATTACAACAGCAATTTTCAAAATCTCTATAAATTTGAATGTTATTTTGGTTGTTTTCTTGGACTTATAAGCTTGTATAAGTCTTATCTAAGCTTTAACAAGTTTACTTTATGTTATCATTCACCGTAAAGTCCCTTAATCGATTTTATTCAAAGTTCTCAATTGGTCAACAAAAGTCAACGGTGATTATTCTTGGTTCAGAAATGGAAAGGGTGATGCAGAGGTTGATTTGGGTTGTATTAGAGTAGGTTAGAGTAGTTTTGGGATTGGTTTAGCCCGCTCAATGATTGGACTCATGTGAGTGGTTTTCTCACTTTCAAATTTCAAGTCATTTTGCATTTTAAGCTTGTACTTGTACCTGTGATCAATGGTAGTTCTAATGTGTTTATATAGTTGTAATTAGGTCTAGTAAACTTAGTTTGATCTTTATTACATGTTGGTTCAGTAGATGGTGTAGGTTTAAGCTTGTATCAGTTTAATAAGAGGTGTTTGGTTTAGCTTTATTACCTGTGTTGTAGGCTAGTGCAGTGGTGGTTTCCTGTTGTTTCATGCTTATTAAGTCCTTTTGAGTTCATATCAGTCAACATTTAGTGCTTGCATAAGCCCATAGTCAAAATGATCATTGATCTACCTTAACTGTTTCACTGTTAAACTTTTGGATAAGCAAAAGCTTATTTCGTGTTCAAAATACTTAGCTATAACTTGCAGTAGCTTAATTTCATCTATATACATCAATTTCAGTCTTTAAACCTAGATCAAAGATCAAATTAGTCAACTTTCTATTTCTTTCAAAAAGTCAAAATGTTGCAAAATCAGTTTTTAGCCCAATTAGGAAGAATTTTCTTGGACTCATCTCTGGACCAAAATCAGAGAAAATTGTTGTTTTAAAAACTTGAGCTGGTCTAATTTCTTATGGTCATTTTTATATATTTTTGTGATTTTTTTATAACCATCAAAACTGCTTCTCTTTTGGGACTTAGTTGCCCTGTTCAGAAACTCAGCATAAGCTGAGTTTTCTCAGCTATAAGCAGTCCTTCCACAGAGCTCCCAAGAGCTCTTCTAGGTCTGATTCTTGGTTTACAAGCTCTCACCTAGGTCTAGTCTAGGTTCCAATTTGTATTTTTCAATTTCAGCTTATCTAGCCTCCTGTGCATAAGCTCAAAGTAGCTACTCAGTTACTGTTTTTAGCTTATTGCTTATCTTATCAAATCTTTGCAATCAGCTTATCAGAGGTTTGGACCTGTTGATACTTGTTGCATTTTGGTTGTTTTAGCTTATTCTTGCTTCTGCAAACAGTTGGTGCTTATTGGTGCTCATTAACTTATCCCAAGTGCTTATTTTTAAGCACTTGTGCCATCAGTTTCTATTTCCTCCATTTAAGCCCCTGTTTTTCTATTTTTCCTAGCTTTCTTATATTATTTTAGATTTTTCCTGAAATTTTCAGATTTTTCCAAGTTGATTTGCTATTTTTCTGCATTTTATTTAGTTTTCAAGCATTTTTAAATAGCATTTAATACAAATAATTAAGAAAAGTCTCAAAAAAAATAATTTTTCAATTTTCTTAAGTTTAGATAAATATAAAAAAGCAAAAAAGTATTTTTCCATAATTTTCTTAGCTTAAATAGTATTTTCTAGCATTTTAATTAGTTTTAAATAGTTTTAAATCAATAATAAATATATAAAAAGTCAAAAAAATATATTTTCAGTTTTAAAATTAGTTTTATCATATTTTAGATTTTTCTAAATCTTAATTTTATTTTTCTAGTCTTATTTCATATTTTCTTTTATTTTAAAGTATTATTAAATAGTTAAAAATAGTTTTTAATTAATAATAATTAATTAAATAGTTATAAAAATAATTTTCTTTTTCTAAAAATTTTCTTTTATCATTAGGATTGTAAAAATGTCATTTTCACATTTTTAGGACTTTTATTTCTTAGATTTCACGTTTTATTTTGTACGTTTACGTAATTTTATTTTAAACGTAAGTTTTTAGTTTTAAGTTTTAAACGTTCATCATTTTAAATATAGTGATAGCGTTTATTTAATATCTTTTATCTTTTTAATTTTCTTAATTTGTATTTAAGTCGTTGTTATTTATTAACTTTTTCAGTAGTGTTATTATCCATCCAATTCCTTACTGATCACTATCATTAGTGATCATTCTATCGTCTGATCAAGTGTTTACACACCATTGAGTCTCCGTGGGACATAACGACCCGGGAATTCATTCTATTCTCTGATCTTCATTGTATTTGTGTCCTAAGCTGTTTTAAGTCTGTTACGGTTGGCCATTCATAAGTGGCCAGCTTGTGTGATTAGACTTGACGGTTTAGCACAGATCATTAACCATCTACGCATAAGGATCACCTTACGCGTAGCATGTTATGCGTAAGAGAAATCTCACGCGTAGCGTTTACGCCGAAGGTTCTACAAAGGGACCACGCGTATCCCGTGAAGGATATGCGTAAACAATGACCTCTACGCATAAGGTCTACTCTTACGAGTAAGCCTTACTAAGCAGGTTTTATATGCGCCACGCGTAAGCTCCACGCATAAGGTCCCTGCTCCTACGCCGTAAGTCGTGATCCCACGCTTGCTTCTTGCGTTTAAGCGTATATTACTCATGTTTACGCATAAGCTACCATTTCTACGCCTAAGCCTTGATTAAACCTTCATTATGAATTGTTACGCGTGCAAACTTGTAAATAAATAAATCATGACGTCACGATACCAATAATGTCACTAATAAACTTAAATGTTTGATATGTTGTGAAAAATAAGTGATAACATAAACTTTAAAACTTAAAGTTAACTAACTCACGAAACTTATCACGACTTCATTAGACTATTGGACAAACAAGTGACTTTGGACTCGTAACAATCATTGACTCATCACATTCAATAATTAGACAATAAAACCCTTTGTTGACTAACATTATGACTTTCGATATGTTGGTTCTTTTGGCTAAATATGTTTTAGATCACGACATGGAAGCTCAAATGAATGTGGATGCACCAAACGTTCTCACCATTGCTGATATTTTCCCGCATGGCTATCCAATGAAGATTGGAAAGAACAATCTCGAGTTGACTTTGAAACTCTCACCGCCGGAATCTTCTTGTCTCATTGCAAGGATATTCAAGAATCATCCCTATCGAACATGCTCACCAACTCGCCATCGCTCCGGAGATCTACATACACAATTCGAATACAATGCGTATGATCAAAGGTCAAAATGTTTGTGACGGTGACGCCAATCACAAGCAAATCACCATCACTCCCGCAGACTCACGGGTTGTTATCCTCATTCCCGACATCATACCAACCGACTACTCGATGCACCCATCAAGAGACGGTTACGCAATTCTTGATTGATATTGGGTATGATGAAACTTAAGGGTTATTAATAAGCATTCTCACGTGGATCTTAAGAACATTCCTCACCTTGGAGAACCCTTTATATCATCATCACAAAATCTGCTTCGGTCGTGACGGTGGGCTATGAGCATCCCAAGCTCGTGGAACTGCAAATCTTTTAGGCTCGATCAACATGAAACACGCCGAAATTGAAGCTCGATATGGGATGACATGATGACCTTCCTCAAAAGCTTGGCTCAAAGATTCCTTATATCGATACACAAAACTGTTGATCCAAAGAGCTCTTGACTCAATTCGATATCCCCAAGAGAATCAATGCCCCGAAAATCTTGACGTGTTGTCCGAGCCCACTCTAACAATCGACGAAGGAGTCAACAACCAAGAAACAAGGTGATGTGTTGCCGGATCTCCTTCTCTCGGATGAACTCAAACACTCTATTATTATAAAAGATATTTGGTAGTCGTGAAAGAGAACAAAGTTGGTTTTCTTGATGATAAATCTTCGGTACACCCACAAGGAAAACCGTAAGAGGAGTACGTGAAGTGCTACAAGCACGAGAGTCGAGGAAGTTCCCAAGAGGAATCCTCCTCGTAAAAGGATTGTTCCTTCTAAGGAAGTTGTTCCCATTCCGTGCCAAAGCCCCGAACCGCCAAGAAAGCTAGTGGACGAAAGCTCAAGATTCACAATCGACGAAGAGATCTTCTAATCAAACGGAAACCGATATTACTCCATCAAGAGCTAGACCTCCCACCCACCACCGCTAAAGAAAAAGGGAAGACTCTAGTGATTGAGCATGATAAGGAGAGCTCAAAAGAAGAACCCATTGATGAACAAAAGGAATATCAAAGGAAGTTGAAGGAACTCAGACATAAACATCTTGCCGAAGCATTTGTAAAAGATCAAACTCGTGGCCCCGGAGGTTCGAGTGGTGGTACTCAAGCCACACCAGTTCTTGATGCGGTTAATCAACCCGATAAGGGAACTGGTGCTACCACCACCCACGAACAACAACAACGGCAGACTGAGGACCCCATCAACTTTGATACTGAAGAACCAGAAACTGATAAGACTGAGAAAACTCCTGCTGATGATTCTAAGGGTGATGATAAGACTATGTCTGGAAATGAAGAAGAAACCGCTTATGATAAATTTCTTCTAGACAGTCCCACTCGTTCTAAGGAGGAAACTTTTGAACCACCGAAGGAACCCGAGTCTCCTCACATCTCATCATCATCGGATTCATCTTCTCACTCCTCACCACCACCATCAAAAAGATCAACCAAATCAACATCCAAATCGGTGAAGAAGCCAACAAAGATCTTGGATCTCTCAAGCTAAGACACGAATCGTTAAAGCTTTCAAACAGTCGAAAGAAAGACGCGCTTTAACAAAAGTCGAATTTTCTTGTCGATCGTGTACATTACCTTCATAACGAGAATGACGAGATGAAAGTCGAAAGGAGTATGTCCGTAAGCTCATGAAAGATGATCTTCAGGGAAAATGGATGAGATGATCAAAGGATACACTCACAAGTACCTTCTTGACATCGCCTCGAGTTACTAAGGAGTCGCTCACCAAACAACTCTATCCGAATCTCTTACACCGCCAAAGAGACTATGAAATCAACTCCAATGCATGTGAATATCAATCAAGTTGATCCCATAATCTTCTCGATGTCGAATTGGTTAACCGGATGGTAGCTCAAATGTCGAAACGATCGCAACATTTGCCTCCTACGAATGTAAATTGTTTGAAGCATTGTTGAATACCAACTAAAATCAAGATGCGAGAGAAGAAGTCGAAAAGCCTAAGCATCCACGCCGACGATGAAGATAAGGATCGGGATAAGAATGACGAGCCTAAACGCCCAAGAATTCCGGTGAATCATCTTCTATGCAACCTCCACCCTAACGGACTCCACCAACAAAGGTCTCCTCCTCGCTCTTCTACCGAAAACCTCAGATTCTTTCGAGTTACCACCGAGACTCGAAAACCGGTGATCACTTTGAGTATACGGGTGGTGACGATGAGGAATTCCATGAGCCCCAACAACAACCCACCTCTCCGGACAAAGTTAAGAAACCGTAATCCTCATCCGTGCCTAAGAAAAAGAAGAAGAAGGCGCTTAAGGTCGACGTCGTATCATGGCTAGATGAAGATGACACCGATGAATACGATCGGTTTTCTACACTTGTTAATTCTACTCCCTACCCACCAAGGTCAAGATCCGGAAGACGGTAGTACATTGAGCATGCTAAGTTCTTGCAAGAGAAATTCCGTGTGAAAAGATGACGAACCGAGTTGAAGCGCATCAAGAATGTAGCATTTCAACCGCTCAAAGACAAATCGGAAAGTGCTAGTGAAGTTGAGTATCACCTTGATAATATAGCACGAGCTATGTCTAACAACATGGATTGGCTCAACCCAAGCAAACATCGACTTCACCAAACGGGACCACCCTCCATATTACAATCGATCGGTCTAAACCTCTACCAACAATTGGCCAACCAGATCACCTAGGATTCCATTCCGATATTTCTTCAACAAAGACTTGGAATTTCTTCTACACGGTGGCGATGGTTCAAGGAAATACGCTACATCTTTGACACTTCCATTCCCTGCACCATATACTCTAACCGCATAGCCATCGAGGAAAGGGCTAACCACATGTTCTCCAACAATGTGGCGATATGACCGTGATGCATTGTATAGATTCACCATTGGCCGAACGCCGACCTAATCTACTACGTGTCGCCAGTTCAAGTTTCAACATGAAGTGTTCAAGACTAAAGCAATCGTGGTTGTTAAACATGTTGATCTTTCGCTCTAAATGGGACTACACTTTCCTCAAGAATATCGTGGTCAAAAGGCAAGACGAAAGGGATTATGCATTCTCTTAAGCGGACTTTGAGAATTTGTCTATCAACGACATTGAAGACATGTACCTTGCCAAAGTACGTGGTCGCATGAGACAATTCTCGATCAAGTGCAACGTGAATACATCAAGTCCTTGCTTATCTTCATCAAAAGAATAGTAATCAAAGAACGTGTAGAAGATCTACACTTGCGCTGAATCATATCGCACCCGTGTCAACTTCACTCCACCTCGCCTAGATCTTCCCGACATCAACCAGCCTTTCACAATACACCCTCGTCGAAGAAACCATTAGGCGTCGTTTATCGCAGTGAACTTCAACAAAATTGCTTGATGGCGGTAGAGATCTTCAAAAATTTGGGGATCACACATTGAAGAAGGTTAGGGATGGCTTGGCTTATCGGTTGAAGGCGATACATGAAGGCATTGGGTCTCCGAAGCGATGGAATTCTCGTGATCAAAGGGATGTGAAGAGGATCATCACTATGATTGATGAAAGGTTGTATCGACGGGACCGCCTGTAACTCCGAGAGCTTTGTAGGTGGTCGTCCCAGATTGCTCTTGCCGGCTATCAACGCCTGCTCGCATTCCCCGCAAGATTGATGGACTTCCGGTACCCCTTGAACCGCTTCTATTTCATAATATTTTGGATGTGTGATTTAATTATGACTATGGCTTGTGCACTCATATCGTTGTACAACCCGTTCTTGTCAAGAAAGGACCTGTGGTACGCTTGATGCCACAATCCTTACATAAGGAGCGAAAGCTTCTTACTTTTGAGTAAACCTTATCAAACCTTTCACTTTTCAAAGGTTTTACTCAAAAGAACAAGTACTTCCCCGTATGATTTTCAAAACCTCAACCGCTCATATCACTTGTTGAGGGGAGTATTTGAGTTAAAACTTTGTTCACCAAAATGTTCTTTGTGTCACTCTTCTCAACACTCGAAATGGTCATATTTATTTCAACTTTTCAAAATAACATTTTATATGCCATTTTTGAGGGGGAGAAAATTATGTGATAAGAAATATATTGTGTAAATGCAAATGAATCTTTGTGCTATAGACTTAACCAACGAATTGACAATACTTAACTGTTAGTAACTCAAAAAGACTTGCCCGGGATAGGTAATAATTTCAAGCTAGTTCGCTAGTGATGTAAACGTGTCTCGCAAAGGACTTGTCCGAATAGAATGTACCATTCGAGAAACTCTTGGTAGACATGAACCCTTATGGGTTTGACAACTTTTCGAGGTTTGTCTACACCTTCAAGGTAGTTATTAGAGCTAGTTTTCACCTAAAAGCTGACAATGTAACTCTTTAACTATGCAACGTAACCGTGTCTCATGGGGATTGTCTATCTTGAGTTGATCAATTCAAAAGGTGCGCTTTTTCCTCACTGTGCAAATTTCCGTAAAACTCTTAAGCACATGTGGAGGGGAGTATTTATGAAAATATTTATCTCTCAACAAGGGTACTAAAATGTTTTTATTCACAAACACTTTGAGAGATTTTCATGAAAATGGTTTTATGGAAACATAGGTTAGTCATGGAGTTATAAGGTGACTAAGGTTAGGAATAACTGTCTATGATCCGCCAGAGTCGGAGGGATCTACCCAAGGACACTACCAATAGTTAGAATTAGAAGTCCTTAGGTATGATTGGAAAAGGAGAAATGAGAATCGGAGAAAGAAGGAGTTGAAGAATCAAAAGAAATGCAAAGAAAAGGGTGAAAAGAAATAGCCTCCGTTATTCAACTTAGGCGCATAATCGGTTCAATTCATATGCTATCCGGTTGTCACTTGATGACGCCGGTATTGAAGAATAAAAGTCGTCATGGACCCAAAGGACGCATGTACTAAACCTCTTAGCCACTCAAGTTTCTCTCAATGTAAGCGTGTTTCATTCTCACAGGGAACCCTACATAATCTATCGGCTTTCTCTTAGAGATTGTTGATATTGAAGAAGGAGACCCTCCCTAGTCTCCACTCAGAAAACCAAAACGCATTATTGAGTCTAGAGCCACGAGATTCATCAAAAGATCTCTTAGGAACACTTGACATTTCATCACTTGTCGCTCAACAATAAGAACGTCGGTGGTACGTTATCGAGTCCTTCACGGATCTTAGCAACTGTCGAGAACATTTATGAGAGGTTCACAACCGTGATCCTCGCTGATTGAATGGAAACTCCCGCCAGGTCAACATCAAACGCCCGACAAGCAGTCACTGTAACTCCCCGTGATTACGCTTAGTGTGTCTCAAACGGTCTACAATCGTGAGGTGATGCTTCGTGTACCTCAATGACTCATCCGAATCAGAGATGTACTTCGGCACATTGCGTTATCTCACTTGTGGGACTCTAGTTCAGGAACGACCTTTGTGAGAATTAGAGTTATGTTTTCACACTATGCTGTTAACACTCTCGAAGTTCAAACTTGTAAGTGCCGGAATCCGCTTATTACTAACCCTTCTTATGTTTTCTTCTTATGGAAGCTCTAGAGCGGAATGATCGTGCAAATTCTTCACATGCTCATGCCAACATTATCATTAATGGAAGTTCTATCTACAGGCAACACAAAATTCAGAATGATTCTTCGTCAAACCAAAGAATCTACAAAGTTAAAGACTTAAAGAACTTCATCAGTACTGAAATCCAACGTCAAAGAGCATGTGAGCATGTTGAAGAATGACGTGGAGACACTAGAGCAAATAAGCATACCGAGGCGTACTTGATGCGCACTACAACATACTATCACTTTCATCACAAAGAACAAAGAACAAAGATAATTATGACGCCAAAGCGAATCGCTCAAAGAAGACAATTTCTCTACACTAGGGAGATTGTTCGAATCAAGGCAATTCTTCTCACAAGAAAGAATAATGTCGAAGATGTCAAAGCTACTATTACATCAAGACCTTAACTATTCATATTCATTCATCACCAACACTTAGGGAGATTGTTGGAATCACTCCTAAACCTAAATCAAGTGTTAGTGATTCATATCTAATAGTTAGCCTAATTATGGCCTTTATGTTTGTTATTAGCTTAAGCTTATGTAGAAGGCCCATGAGCTTAGGCCCAAGTCCATTAAGGAAAGGAAGGGAGTAGGAGTGTTGCCCTAGCTCACTTGAGGGTTGGTTGTTCAATTCATTCTCTTTCACTACTCACACCTAACCTTTCTCTATAGTCTTACGCGTAGTGTTTGTGTGTGTGTTGTTCATCCGATCTCTTCTCCTCTCTACTCTTTCTATTGATGCTTGTGTTGTAAACTTAGTGACCTAACAAACTTGAAGAATCAACAACTACTGGCTACGAAGCAAAGAACTTAATCAAGAATCCAAGAACACCAAAATGTAATATCTGTTTGTAGTTGATGAAATTGAGGTGACCTCCCTTAGGGGGAGATTGTTAGGATTTATAAAATCATGTAGTTAAAGAGTCGGTCACCTCAAGTATATGTAATCGTTATAAAGCTCGTAGTCGTAGTTATTTAGTGTTAGTAAGTAGTTTGTTAAGTGACACCATGGAGGACCGACGGGTGTTTACCCACTGTATGCCTGATCCACAACCCGTAGGAGGCGTGTCTTGTAAGAACCTATAAATACCCTTTGCCTAGCAAGGCAAAGGGTTGGAGCTTTTCATAATATCATTTTTCTTTGTCTCACTAAGTTCCCAACTCTCTTCCACTTTCTCTCTCTAGAACCTCAAACTATTCGACCTATTTGTGTTATGTGATGTGTTTATGAAAACCAATATGATACAAAACCTTTTCCTCCTTGCCCACATTGTGGCTATAATGATCATCTTCCTGATGACTGTCTCATGAACTCTTGCTGTGATATATGTGGAAATCCAGCTCATGAGACATCTCAGCATGATAGAGTCATCCAGGCAAGGAGAAGTTCAAAACAACCCCGCATCACTAAGTCTTCCTTAGTAAGCAAATGCAAAACCTGTGGTAGCGCACTTCACTCAACCACTGACCATGAATCAATTGCTAAGTTCAAACAGACCATGAGACCCAAGCCCACTAGTAAGTGGGTCAGCAAGAGAAACTAATTCAATTTACTATTTGTGTAGAGACACGCCAGGAAGCCTATTTGGCATCTAGATAGTGGATGTTCAAGAAGCATAACTGGTGTAAAGGATCATCTGAACAAGTATGTAAAGGAACCAAGACCCAAGGTAGTATTTGGTGATAACTCATCATGTCCCACTGAAGTTTATGGTTCAGTAAAATTCAATGGAATAGTTTTCTCTAGAATAGCTTATGTCAATGGTCTGAAATACAATCTCATCAATGTCAGTCAGTTATGTGATGCTAAGTACATAGTACAGTTCAATGATAAACAAGGTACTATTTTTAATGCCAACAAAGAAGTTGTTTTGATAGCTCCTAGGAGAGATGATGTATATGTTTTAGACATGTCAACATTCTATCAGAATGGAACTTGTCGCTTTTCCAAAGCCACTGAAACTGCCAACTGGATGTGGCACAAGAGACTCTCTCACTTGAACTTCAAAAACATCAACAACTTGGCAAAACAAAACAAAGTCCTTGGTTTACCATCACTGGTCTTTGCAAAAGACAAACCATGCTCAGCCTGTGAAAAAGGCAAACATCACAGAGCATCATTCAAAACAAAACAAAATTTCTATCAAAGCGCCTTCACCTCCTGCGCATGGATCTCTTTGGGCGGTCGGTCAATATCAATCCAAAGATGAGAAGTATACACTTGTCATTGTTGATGAGTTCTCAAGATACACTTGGGTATACTTTCTTTCCAAAAATAGTCGAAGTCGATACAATAATGTCATTCATCGTGAAGATTGAAAACTAGAATGACATTACAGCTTAAACAAATCAGAACTGACAATGGTACTGAGTTCAGAAATCAAGAGCTTGAGAGTTTCTGTGATGAAAAGGGAATTTCCCAAAAAATTTCATCTCCATATATCCTTGAATAAAATGGGGTTGCTGGAAGGAAAAACAGAACTCTCATTGAGGCTACTAGAACCATGCTAAATGGCTTAGCACTTTCAAAGCACTTCTGGACTGAAGCTGTGAAAACATCCTATTACACTCAAAACACGTCAATCATTATCAAAAGACATAACAAGACCCCATATGAGATCTTCAAATGAAGACTTCCTGACATCAGCTACTTTCATGTGTTTGGGTGTCCTGTGTTCATTCACAAACACAAGGATCACTTAGGCAAGTTTGGTGCAAAAGCTGATGATGGGTATTTCCTAGGTTACTTACTGATCTTTAAAGCCTTTAGGGTGTTTAACACCAGAAGACAACAAGTTGAGGAAACCTTTCATGTCACCTTTGATGAAAGTTTAGAAAGCATCAGATTTACCAATACCTCAGTGGAGGAAATAGGAATTGATAACTCATCTAGATACCCTCTTGATGAGTTCAACACTGAAATCAATTCCTCATATCAAGTTGATGCCGATATCTTATACCATGTCTTACCTCACAACCTTCCTCAACCAACAATCAGTGAATTCATTGATAATCAATCAGTCCCTTCTGGGATAGGTAATACTAAACCAAATGTTCAGGAACTTGAAATCCATGAACCTCAGCCTGAACATCAATATGTCTCAACAGATGATCTTAATGATTATGTGGCTCCTGCACCTGAACTCATTCCTGAGTTTCCAGTGACTTTAAACTCAGATCCTAGACCACAAAGTAAGTGGACAAGATCTCAAGACATTGAGCTTGTGAACATCATTGGTGAACCCACTGAAGGCATGCTCACAAGAAGCATGGCAGCTAAGTTAACAACAGCTTCAGCCAATGAATGTCTATATGCAGATTTTCTATCAAAAATAGAACCCAAAAGTGTCACTGAAGCTCTAAAACATCCTAGATGCGTTCAGACTATGCAAGAAGAACTTCAACAGTTTAATAAAAACAAGGTCATGACCTTGATCAAATGTCCTCAGGATGTCATTGTCATAGGAATGAAGTGGGTTTTCAAAAACAAAACTGATGAAAATGGCACTGTCATTAAAAACAAAGCCAGACTTGTAGCTAAAGGTTACAGTCAACAAGAAGGCATTGACTATGATGAGACATTTTCTCATGTTGAAAGAATGGAAGCCATCAGGATCTTCCTTGCATTTGCAACCTACATGAACTTCAAAGTTTACCAAATGGATGTAAAAAGGCATTCCTGAATGGTAAACTCAAGGAAGATGTGTATGTTCAAGAACCTCCGGCTTTGAGAGTAGTGACTACCTAACTATGTCGCAAGCTTGACAAAGCCCTATATGGACTTAAACAAGCTCCCAGAGCATGGTATGAAACTCTCTCAGCCTTCCTGATTCAAAACAAGTTTGTCAGAGGAAAGATAGGCAACACATTGTTTATCTATAGGACAAAACAAGATGTGATACTAGTCTAAGTGTACGTTGATGACATCATCTTTGGCTCAACAAATTATACTCTTTGCAAACAGTTTGAAAAAGTGATGACAAAGAAATTTGAAATGAGCATGATGGGTGAACTCCCATACTTTATTGGACTACAAATCAGGCAAACTGATAAAGGAATCACCATCAGTCAAGAGAAATATACCAGAAATCTCTTGAAGAAATATGAGATCTCGATCGTGCTTCAATGAAGACACCAATGGTCCCTCCTAATAACCTTGGACCCGATCTCACCTGGAAATTAGTCAATCAAACTCATTTCGAGGGATTGTTGGATCACCGATGTATCTAATCGCCTGCACCTAACATACAATTCTCAAGATGTCTAATAGGAAGATATCATCCAATCCTAAAGAGTCCCATCTCATCGCAGCCAAAAGAATCCTCGATACCGAAGGGAACTCAAGCCTTGGACTTTACTATCCAAAATGCTCGTGGTTTGACCTCAAAGGATATTTTGAATCGATTATGCAGTCGCAACATGGATGAGAAAAGTACCTCGTGGTCATGTCAATTTCTTGGAGGAAAGTCGGTATGTTGGAGTGCTAAAAGCAACAATCGGTGGCTATGTCTTCACCGAAGTCGAATATGTGGCAACCACAGGATGTTTGTGCCAATGTGCTATGGATCAAAAGTCAACTCGGTGACTATGACATCCATTACAAAATGGTACCCATCTTACGTTATAACACCGATGCAATTGCAATCTCCAACAACCCCGTCCTTCACCAAAGAACCAAACACATTGATATCGATATCATTTTATCAGGGACCATATCATGAAAGGAGACATAGAACTCCACTTCATTCCTACTGAATATCAACTTGCTAATATCTTCACCAAACCCTTGGATGAACCTACCTTCAGGAGACTGAAAGCTGAATTGAGAATGCTTGACATTGAAAGTCAGCAACCTGATAATCAATCTCAATCTCAGTAAGTTTTCTCTGAAATGGTCTCTGATCCCTGAACAAAGCCCAAAATAATCTTCTCATTGAATGAGCAAGACTCATTCAGGGTCCCTGATATTGGATATTGAGCATTGAATGAGTAACTAAATGCTCTAAGTATTTTAGTTACTTAATGTCCTAGGTTGGTAAACATACCAATTTAATATAGGAATATATGTCTCTATATCCTTCTGTCATCCATGTCATGAGTCCCTCACAACCTTACCTTATCCCACTTGGCATTGAATGCCTCCTCTCACAACAAATATCCTTAGGATATTTTAACCCTGCAAGATGCACTTTTACTGTGCACTGCAAATGTTCCCTTGAAAACTGTGAGAAAACTGTGGGTAGTGGAGTGGTCGCATTAAATGAGGTAAATAAAACGTTTTCAATAAAAACTTTACAAATCCTCGCATGTGTAAAATCTACCCTCTCACCACTCTATAAATACCCCTATCAAAACACATTAAAACACACACAAATTGTTTTCTGCATCAAAACTCTGTCAAATTTTTTTTCTCAACCCAGAAACATTGTGTGTTCTTTAATCTTCAACCAGATTTTAGCAAAATCTTCCCTGTAAACAATTTACAAAAGGTTTTTCATCACCAAACTCAAAAGATTTTCACCTCTTTGATTGTTCTTGTCAAACATTATCAAAAACCTTAAAATCTTTCAATGGAAATGGCAAGGACACAAAGTCTTCATTTGCACCTCAGTGGGTGGGCAGTCTTGAAAATGTTGAGTTTAAAACAAATAGTGTTATAGGCAATTTTGAATACCCACATGATGTCCCAGCCTATAAGGGAATCATAAAATTTCTACTTAACTGCCCACTGAAATAGGCCTTTGTTCAGTCCCCTTCAATATTGTACCAAAACCTCCTTAGGGAGTTTTGGGCAACTGCAGTGGCCTATGACCCGACACCCACAACTGATGAGACAGACCTTAGACCACTCAGGGAGTTTCTCATCAAATTCTCAATTTTAAACGGGGAACAATCAGTCACCCTGGACTATAAAACCTTTTGTACATCAACATGGCTTGACTATAATCCTGTAAAATATGTTGCTCACCCTGACCCAGCTACTGTTAAGGCTGATTTGGGTAAAATTATTTTAGATCCAAAATTTTTGGACAGAACCCCAGTCACCAAGAACTCTTTTCCCGTGGCTTGGAAGATCCTGTTTACTTTTGTGATTCAGGTTCTCAGCGGGAACCATTCATCCATTGAACAAGTTAATTCTATTCACTTGATGATGGCATATAGCTTGATAACTGGGACTGATGTCGACATTGGGGAGATCATTTACAGTGATCTCGTAACCAAGCTAATGAGCAAAACTAGGGCAAAATATGTTTCTTACCCTAGGTTTATCTCATGTGCTTTGCAAGTGTTACTGGGTTGCAATTATCCTCAGGAATACAAATATGGCCCTTTACCTACCATCCTGAGCCCTTCAAAATTTCAAAAGGACCAATCCCTTGTCACTGAAATTGAATTGACGGCCCATATGGTTGTTGTAAACAACCAGAGGGATTCAGTGTCTCCAAACCCTGCTCCCAAAAAGATAAAGGGGAAGTCTCAGACTGGGACTAAAACCAAACCCAAGTCTCAGGGCCTTGAGGCTTCTGGAGCACAGCCCAAAAGGCAAAGAAAGCCCCAGACTGATAAGCCACCCAAAGGAGACCAAGCAACATCCACCCTGGTGACATCGAAGGACACTGATACATCACAACCAGTGCCCTTGGTCCCAAAAGAATACTCCCTAAGATCCAGAGGGAAACATACAACCCACTGGTAGGGGAGCGCCTTCCACTCAGCTCGGTAAGGACACTCGCAAAACACAGCTTTTGTCCGAGGTCCCAACTATTAATCCCAAAGACTCAGGGGGAAACGAACAACCCATTGATAGGGATATCACTGCCACTGCTTCTAAGGATGGCACTGGGAAACACCCACAAGTGCTTGAAGGAGCATCGAGGGACAAAGACTCGGAGGGAAAAGAACAACCCGCCGATATGGAACTCAAAACCAATCCTGAATTCGGAGAAGACACTGGGAAAAACCCATCAGTGTATGAGGGGTCACTGGGGTACAAAGACTCAAAGGGACAAAAACCACCCGCTGATACAAAACCCATTACCCCCACTGGTTTGCTTACAGTTGATGAGGTCAATGACATACTCTTTTCTGATGAGGAGCTTGCTGACATTGAAGATTAAATCCTTTCTGCTGGAGAAGAAATGGACGCTGATGTTCAACAACAAGAACATGAACCTCAGCCTGATCTAAGGAAGCCTGAGGAGTCACCCTTTCATGCTGATGATGACTCCTTTGCTTCCTCAGACTCTTCAACCTCTGATGAATGGAAGCAATATGACAACACTCTTCCACTCACTGAAAGGCAGCTTGTTATGTGGATTAAAAGGGCTACAAGGAGGCTATACTCTGGTGTTACTGATACTCTCTGGGATTAACATGTTAAATCTACTGCCAGTTATGCCGATCTAAAAGCTGAAGCGCTTGCTACCAATGCGAACACTGATGGACACAGGGATTTCATGTATGATCACCTACACAGACTGGATGACAACCTGAAGAAGTTTCTCAAATACTTTCAGGATACTCACAGCAAGCCGGATCAAATCAGGGAATCTGTCAAAGAAGACCCGGCACTCAACTCCAAAGTGCTTGAGGCTACTGAGGTCTACATGAAAAATTCATCCAGTCTCACTGAACTGATCAACATGCTCAACACTTCAAATATTCAGGGTCTTAGCTCCTCAGTACAGTCTCTTCTATCCACCATGGGTTCCCTGGATACAAAGGTTGCTGATCTGGCTAAATCATCTTCTTCTATAGCCTGGAATCTTAGGCCTAGAATGACAGCACTCGAATTATCTCAGGCCAATCTTGTTGAAAAAGTCTCCAGTCTTCAACAAGATACATCTGACATTAAGTCCATGGTCTCGGAGATCTACCTAGCCTTCAAAGGTCAAGTTGCTCCTTCTCCCTCAGTGTCACAAACAACTCTTGCCCTGACTGACGCTACGGAAACAGTTGAGGGGGAGAGAGCTGCTGAAGAGACTCCCTCTCACACTGAGGGGGAGCCAACTCCACATGTATCAGCAATCCCAATCTCATCCATCCCACCATCAGGAACAACAATCTCAGTGACTACAGCAACAACAACACCGATAGTCACAACTACACCCCCACTGGTATCATCCTCTTCATCTGCTCAGGATAAAAGCAAAGCTATCATGACCACAACAGAGCCTGTAAAGATTTCCTATGAAATTGGTGACATCATGCTTACTCCTGAACAGCTAAGTGCATACCTTGATAAGGAAGACAAACATAAGAAGCAGGCTGAAGAGGAAAAGAAAAGCATAGAATCCCTGGTCAAAGCAGTCTCCGGAGAAGCTGAAAAGATAGGGATCAATCCAAAAACTCTTGAAAAAGGACAAGCAGGCCAAAAGTTCAAAGCAGCTCAGGATGCTGAATTGGCGGCCTTTAAAAGGAAAAGAGATGAAAAGAACAAGAGGAATGTTGCAATCAGGAAAGAAAGGATTGACCACTACAATTGGACCATGACAAGCAGAAGGTCACCTGAAAAAATCACTGATGTAAAAATCATCCCCATATCCAAACCACTGGCAATGAATGTCTACAGGGGAGATGATAAAAGAGATTTTGAAGTTCATGATCTGTTCAAATTCACTGACTTTGGGATAACTGAACTTGATGAACTTGGTCCCATCATTGGAAATAAGCAAAATGTGGTGGTCAAAGAGTTGAGGAAATCCCTAAGCAAACGTTATGAAAGACTGAGGGAAGAACCAGCTCAGCTTGGGATACAGTCAGCTCTTCATGAGGCTCAAGGATCACAACCTCAATCATCCCAAGGAAAAAGAAAAAGGGTTGAATCTGAGCTTGAAGCCAAGGTGCCTGGTTTTGAGTGTAACGAGGAACTGCCTGAAGGGGTAAAATTTGTAAACTGCCTTGTAATTGAAGAGCCTGAAAGAGGACTCTTCTTCATTGATGTATATGGGAACCCAGCATTTCGAAGGTGGAGTGATATCGATCAGGCAGGTGTAGCTACAATGCTGATTTACATAACACTGACCTCTCAAATTTAGTCTCCTGCAAACATCAGGTTATGTGCTGACTTAAATGCCAAAGTGAGAGATCACCCTGGCAAAGAAACTCTACTCTCCAAGAAGCCAAAGCTTGAAGCACTAGGAATCCGCCTTGAATGACATCTTTGAATTATCTCTATCATTTCATCTTTTTTACTAGTGTTAGGAACTTTGTAATCTGATGAATAAATGATGTATGTTTTGCTAAAATATTCAGTGTTCCTTATTATGTTCATTAGTACATTCAGTGTAAGAAGAAGCCATTTGCTCACTTACACTAATCAAACACTTAGGCTACTTGTATATCCAAATAGGGGGAGACTATTGGGTTCAGTGAATACCCAAACCCCTTGATTCTAGGATTTGAATAGAAAATACCCTAAGTGTTTAGTCCCTTAAACACTAACAAGTCATCGAGCGCATAGCCACTCGGTGGTCGTCTTCGGATACTCGAGAAGAGACAAAAAGAATTCTTCCACTCGATGAGGCGTAACTTAAGGGGTGAAGATCGAGTCAAGAAGAAGATGGTGGATTCGGTGGTGATGACAATAACTCATCGAATCCGAAACTCCTCACCAACTACTACGATCAAGACAAGATCAAGATAAAGGTCAAGGCTAAGAAGAATGAAGAATGAGTTTGGACAAGGCGGGATAAGTTTGAACATATAAGACGAAGTCCTTATCAACCAAAGTCAAACTTTCCCGAATCGCTAACTATCGTGCTCAGTGTCATCACTGACAAGAAGAAAGCAGCCTTGTCACTTACTCTAAATAGCCATTGTAAACAGAGACAAAATACATCAATATTTTGTCTTTTGTAACCTATCAGTTTTTCCTCTAGGATAGAGTTAAAAACCATACTTGTATAAATAGCATAAGAGTTGGAGTGAAAGATTTTAAGCTTGTGCATTAATTGTAAAACACACACACAAGCAATCTTTCACTTCTCCAAATACAACTATGTCCCTGAGATAGCTCAGTGGTTCCTGTGTAGTTGTGCTTAGAGTTAGCCTAATCTTAGTGAGGAGTCATACCATACTTGTCATTTCAATCCCAAGTACTATTCTGAAAGTACTTGGGTAATGTATTCTTTTTTATTCTTCTTTAATAAAGAATATAAACATTGAAAATTACTCAGTGTGTTTTTACTTGCATTACTTCAGTCATTGTTCACAATTAGTCATTTTAATTGTTTTTAAACTGACTATGAAACGGGAACAACAGTTTATTGTATTTTTAGAATATGCTCTTTCATTCCTAACTAATGCAATGTAATCATTTTGTCATTTCAAAAAGACCTAAATGTGATGTTCTATTGAACAATATGTGTGAGGTTCTCAACAAATAATTAGTGGATGACAGAGACAAGCCCATCATCACTTGCTTGGAATTCATTAGACACTGTCTTATGAAAATGATAGTCAAGGTGCAACAATTGATCAGTAAGATCAATGGGCCTCTTACACCTAATGCAACAAACATTTTCAATCACATTAAGAAGGAGGCTTCTCAATTCACAATTATATGAAATAAGGGAGATTTATATCAAGCATCTGGTCATGTAGAGCAGTATGTTGTAAACATGAATCTGAGGACTTGCTCATGTAAGAAGTGGGATCTCACAGGAATGTCATACAAGTATGCAGTGACAAGCATCTGGGATATGGCAAGCAATGGGATGGAACCTGGTATACCCAAGTCATGGGTGAGTGAATTTTATTGGTTATAAATAGATTATGAATTTTATTTTATCCATTATCATGATCTATAAAGTTTTATCCATGCTCTCCATATTTTGTAAACTTGTGTGACAGGTGAGTGAATGTTATTGGTTGTCTACTTGGGAAGAAATGCATAAGTTCAAGATAAATCCTTGTAAGGGACCAGGCACGTGGAAGAAGCATCCAAGCCCAATCATACTAACACCACCAGATTATCATACTCCTATTGGTAGACCAAGAAGGAAAAGGAGGAAAAATGTAGTTGAGTTATATGATGGTATGGTGAAAAATGGGAAGTTAAGTTGAGAAAGGAAGACTGTAACTTGAAAACAATGTGTGGAACCAGGTCATAACAAGAGAGCACGCAAAGGTCAAAGAGGGCTACAATCACAAGCATCTGCAAATGATGGGTCATCTATTAGACCAGTTGTAACTGCAAGTGTCAGGCCATCAGCACCATCTGCATATGTCAACCCAACACCATCTATTAACCCATCACCACCTGTTAACCCATCACCAACTTCTATTAGACCAGCTGCAAGTGCAAGTGTCAGGCCATCAACACCATCTACATCTGTCAACCCAACACCATTTGTTAACCCATCACCATCTGTTAACCCATCACTATCTGTTAACCCGTCACCAACACCTGTTAGACCATATGTAAATGCAACAGTACCATGTGCAAACCCATCAACACCATCTTTTATACCTAGTGCAGCATCAGTTAGACCACAAGAACCATCTGTTATTAGGCCAGCAACACCATTTATTACTCCAAGATTCACAAAGATTGCTACAAATAGGCTTTCTCCTTTAAAACCAACTGCAACAAGGCCACAAGTTGCTGCTGCAAGGCCACAAGCTACTACAAGGCCACAAGTTGGTAAAGATAATAAGTATGGTGCAAATGGCAAAGGTAAATTGAAGATAGGGGAATGAAATGGCAAAGGTCTTTCTGGTGCAAGGCCACAATTTGCAGATGTAACTTTTGGTCCTTTGGTTGTTCCAATTATTTAAGAATTATGGTGTTTTGTGTTATGTTAGACTATGTTGTGTTTCAATTGTTTAAGAATTTGGTAGTCATTTTATGTTACACTATTGTGTTTGTTAAAGACAGTTTGGTTATCACTTATGTTAGACTATTTTTTCCCAGTTATTTAAAACTTTGTTTCTCAGTAATATATTACATTGGTTGTCATTTTGCTTCATTTTAGTCACATATGAGTTTGGTTCTCAATATTGAACCATTTGCTGTTATGTGAGACTTTTGCATTTGTGAGACCATTTGCAGTTATGTGAGACTAATTCCATTTTGGTCACATATGAGTTATTTTGGTCACATATGAGTTATTTTGTGAGACCATTTGCTATCACATGTGAGACCAGTTATTTTGGCCATTTTGGTCACACCTAATTCAATACAAGTAAGCTTGGACAGACAAAAATTATGCATTACAACTTTTTTCATTCAAAAGTCTGCATTACATTAACTTCACAACTACATCCCCTTTATTGCATTTTGACTGCCATTACAAGTCAACCCAACTAAAACCAAACTAAGCCCTAACATCATTTGAGAAGATATAAAATGAGGAAAAACACCTAATTAAACACTAACATCATCTTCAATCTTCTTGTCGATCCACGATTTTGATCAACAATATCTTGTAGCTGATTCATATTTCGTAATAACCCATGAATGATTTGCACAGATCGATGACACATTGGTGGATCATACCAATCAATAATCCCACAATTTGAACCCTAAAAAAAGAAATAACATTTGCAAAATTAAGTCAAAATCAAGAAAAATTTAGAAAAAATTAACATTTGATGGTGATCCACAGTGAAACGTCTTTCTGGATTAAATTGCGCCTATGAAGTACGAATCACACATGGTGATCCACAGTGAAGACAATGAACCATGGTTGTGTGTTTTTTGGACTGGAAATATGGTAGAAGTGGTGGGTGGGTGATTTTTTCCTTTATAAATACATTAGTAGTGTATAAATTATTAGATAGAAAGACAAAAATGGCCTCACGTGAGGGTCACATGTATGTCCCAACGGCTATAAGTAACTTCGTTTGTGAAATTGGACAGACAGTGGAATGAAACTATCACTTTGGACGGAAAACAAATTTTTTGAAATTTTGGACCAAAAATGAAATATCAAGCAAACTACAAGGATTAATAAAGCAGTTAACTCTATATTTAATTTTTTTTAAATAAATGAGGTGTTACGTTTGAAGAATTTATTTCGGCATTTTCAATTTTTTTTTAAAGCCATTCGTATAATAAGAGATTGTTTAAGCCCGTGTCCATTCAAGTTCGTCTGTTTCACCACCCGAGTTGTAACACATGGCAAGAATGAATATAAGAATATACTCCCTGATAAAGTTAAGTTGACTTCACATGTAACACCCTTTCACTATATTTAGTTTTGATTAAAAAAACGAAAGCATACAAAAATGAGGATACTATATATAATGGATCACGAGAGTACACAACATCAACCACTTTTCAGCATCAAGTGCGAGAATACAATAGGAAGCTTCATAGGTAAGTTCCGATATCTATCTTGCATTCTTTTAAATAACTGTAAATATTTAGTTCTGTATATGTTTCAATTTTTGGTAACTTTCTCAAGTCTATCGCATGATAAATTGCTACATTTAAGTGTTTAAACTAAGAGTATGTGTGTTTTTCATGCAAAATGAATGTGCATTAATGTAACAGATCCTTAGAGTTAACGGTAAGTAACTACTTCATCTAACACGCTTCATCTATTCATGTATGATCCTCCATAAACTAATCTATTTCGTATTTACTTTAGTGTAGTTATGGTATATTTTTATGGTTTTGTTGCTATCAATTGATCGCAAGTTTAATTATTTAGGTGCATGTGGTCTTTGCAGTGCTGTAGACGAGATTTCAAAGGCTCAACTTATGTCGTAACTGAATATAACGATCAAAGATATATCATGTCAACTATTGAAATAAAAAAGGAAAAAAAATATATACTACAAGTATTTTAACAATCTAGCTTAAATTTTCACAAATATACAGAACATAAAATCATATAACTAACATTTTTGTCGGAAGTAAATTTTGAGGCCCCAAATATATATGTGATAAGTGATAACCAAAGAAGAGGGATACATTTTAGACATTTTAATTAAACTGAAATTTCCAATGACAACACTTCTTGCATTTCTATGTATCTATGTTCGTAACCATTTAAAGAAGAATGACCTTTGTTCAGCTATTTACGTGAAATTCTCATTAACAATACTTTTCGTAGTCCTATCTGTTTTTTCATCCGTTATTTACACACATTTCGTTTATTGAAAGTATGGCTGTATCAGACTGAGTCAAGTATAATACATTTGGCATTGGCTCAAGTCAAAAGGTACAAGTTTTTTTTTGGTTTTTTTTTCTTTTTTTTTTTTTTTACGGTTTGCATGGCGAGTGATGTTTGCATGACATGAGATTTACAACAGAATGACACGTTCCTAGAAATAAAAAAGTTTAGAATTGAGAAAGTTGTGAGCGCAATTTTTGACAAGTACAATTGTTTTAGAATTTATAAAAATTTAAAAATTTGTATGTAGTTTTCACTTTTCAGTAAGAAAAAATTTAAGGTGACGTTTAATTGGTAAAAATGTCTTATTTTTTAAGAAATTTTTTCATAAGAAAATAGAAAAACTGAAAACACGTTTAATAACATTCTTTTTCAAAAAAAACTAAAAATAACAAATTTTGTCAACAACTAAACGCTATGTAGAATAAAACAAGCGTCCACATATTAGGCGAACTTGTTTTGTCTTAAATTACATTCCGACAAGATTTTTATATCAGTGTTTCATAGTTTTTTTTTTTTTTCCTCCTCTTATATGGGCTACCAAGTTTTACCCTGTTAACGTGTTTAACTAAATGTTTTTAGTTATATTTTTTAGTATGATTATTAACCATAAAAAATCTACCACGATAATAGGGGGGGCTTGAAATCATATTGATGGCTTGATTCTTTTAAAGAAAATGGAAATGGATGTACAACGCTAGAAAAATGATTGTTATGCCTACTAATCATGCTTACAAATGTACTTAATGATTTGATTAGTTGATTTTAAAAAATGATTGATGGTAATTTGAAAAGAAAAAATACATAATATAATTATACAAGTAATTAATACATTAAGCATGTATTTAAACTTGTGTTGTAAGTCTAAACAACATTCCTCGGTAATATATATATACATAACTTAATTCTAGCCGTGTTTTATTTTTTAACCCGTTTACATTAAAAGCGGATTACGGTCCGACAATGAACACAATTAATAATAATATTATTGATATTTCATGAGTTAATTTGAATTTAAATAAAGGTTGAAGTCAAACGAGTAATAAGTTGCGCCGCTAGTTTTTTTTTTTATTGAACAAAATTAATTTTTTTGAAAACAAAATTTGTGAATCTAGGTGTTATAACATTACTATTTATAACATGTTCAACTCTATTAAGGAGCTCCACTGCCTCAAGTACAAGAAAACCAAAAGTGTCATAACATTTCAAAGCAGCATGTCCCACTGTAAAACCCCGGCTACTCAAACTCACGAGAAGAGAAACCCGATTAGATCCACACATGCATGTTTCCTTTCAACCCATCAAAAAACCAAAATGTCTGCCGGTCTGAGTGTGGATCTTCTATCTAACGAGTTAGTCAAAAAATTCACATGTGCTTCTTTATTGGTAGAGATCCCAGCACACCTACATACCAATTTCAACGATATTTGTCCAGGTTTAAAAGCATGACCAATTTTTGTGTTTAATGTTATTGTTTGACTCATTGAATTTAATGTTTTAAAATAAGTAAAGTTCAATGTACAATGTTTATATATGTTATTGTTAATCTCGTGCATAAACTTAATCATACGTGTTTTAGTTTGATATTTATAAAGCATACATTTACAGAGTTTTTGGTATTACAATCAACTTAACAACAACAACAACAATACTAGGTTTTTTCAAAAAGTTTAAATTACACGGGTTATTTGTTAAATATACAAATTCTTTAGAAATTATTGAAATTGAAGATTTTGCACTTAAGTCCATCAAATTAAATTTAAAATACTCATTTTAAAAGTCTAAAGTTTGATTGTAAATTTCTATTACTCAATCAACGTTTATTTACACTTACGTTCAAAATTTAAAAAATGAGCTCATAAGGGCATGTGCATTTTCATTTTTTCTTCTTCACCAAATTCCTTTATCGAAATTATCAAACATTTGACCAAACCAATTCAATTCTTACTTTTAATGCTAATAGGATTACTCGATTTTATAAATGACAAAACCAATTCAATTATGATTATTTGTTTACATTAAGGTATGACTATGGTATTGGAATGAGAATGGGTTTGGAAACCCAATTAATTTCGAAACCAAACCTACAAACCAAACATCTATAATGGGAATGAAAGTGATTCTCTCATTCTCATACACTCAAACCAAACACCCCCTTAATAGCTATAGACGAATACCCGCGCAAAACGACGATGTTTAGCGGCAAATAATTATACTTATGAAATCGCAATTTTCGTTTGAACCCTTGATGCAAGACATACAGATATAATTTGTAGTAATTGCGAGAAAAAAAATTTGTGGGCTAGAAACAAAATTTGATAAAAGTTTAAGGATTAAACAATATTTAAAATATTAATTTAGTGGTAGATGATGTTATATTTTTAATTTTAAGTCATTTTAATTTTCAAAAATGAATATACACTAGAGATATTGTTAAGGGGGTTGATACTCGCACTACATTTTTTTATGCATGCATAATCATTTGTGCATCACAGTATTGTACGGTACAAACTATAATGCATAAATTATTATGCATACATCAAAAGATGTGGTGTAGTTATCAATTCCTTATTGTTAATCTATCATATTTTTTTAACTGCGAATTTTATTACAAAAACAACCAAGATGCTAGAATAAAGTACAACATTACATAAGCTGTCACACGTTATTGGAACAAGCCAACTTGAGGGCATTGATCCAACTTGGGGGCATTGATTTATTCTAGCAAACATACGAAGAAGTAAAAGAGAATAATTTGGACACGAAAAAACCGAGCCAAACATGTATGAGACAGTACTAGCTGTACCAAAAAAAACTTGAACTTTGTTATAATGGGTATAAATTACGATGCCCTAATGACCATATTGTAAATTTTTAATCAAGTTGTAATGTAATCAATCATACTTATAAAGGATGTGATAACGCCTGAATTTAAAAGCGTTAAGATATAAAACTTTAAGATATTTCAAACGATTGTTGAAAACTACTAGTTTCAGTTTTAACAGTGTGCAAGTACTTTTGAGTAATAGCATTTCAAAATGTAAACATCAGCTGGTTTGTGACATTCAGTTTTCTTATTGCATGAGAGAAAGCGTGAAGTTTGCAAATAAAAAATAAAATATTTAAGTATGTGAAAGCGTCTATAACTAATCTGCTAGCTGATATCATGTTACATTCTGAAGCATCTTACAGTTTTTAAGTCTTTCCACCATGACTGAAGATGGTATTGCAACTTCAACATATACTAAATGGAACTTCCCAATACTTGTTTTCTTCAAAGATGCTAGGTACGTACTTGTGCTATCATTTGCAACCATGAAATTTGCTATACATGTTCTTATGGTTAAATATGTCTATTGTGTTGGTAAAAGAGGAAGTGTATGAATTGGGTAGAGATTAAAGAGCAAACAGAGGATACTCTTATTATTTCAATTGATACTTAAAACACAAAACAAGGCCTCATTATATAGGCTTACAGCTAAGACAAGAAACATAACTGAAAGTAGGAAACATAAAGCAAACTTATTGCAGACATTACTCTCTAATTCCTAACTGATAAACTCATGAAAGACATAATAAAAGATAGTAACTACTGCCTCTGTAACAGTAGTAGCTGTAATGAGCTAATTTAGAGCACCATTACTCAATACACCCCCTTGCTCGAAATTTGCATACTCCGAGCTCTTGTCGAAAATAGTCATGTTTCGCTTGAGAGAGTGCCTTAGTGAACACATCATAAATACTGTTCATTGTGAAAATCATATTGATAAAGCGACCACATCTTGCTTCTTCGAGCTCCAAGAAACTGTTGTAGAACCCAAGTAGAAAACTTGACCAGAAGTGCTCTAAGTATGTGAAAGCGTCTATAACTAATCTGCTAGCTGATATCATGTTACATTCTGAAGCATCTTACAGTTTTTAAGTCTTTCCACCATGACTGAAGATGGTATTGCAACTTCAACATATACTAAATGGAACTTCCCAATACTTGTTTTCTTCAAAGATGCTAGGTACGTACTTGTGCTATCATTTGCAACCATGAAATTTGCTATACATGTTCTTATGGTTAAATATGTCTATTGGTCCCACAGGATTGCACTCAAGTTGGACTCGCTCGGTCGGGAAATACTTGTTATTGCTGTACCTGCAGCCATGGCATTAGCTGCTGATCCAATTGCTTCTTTAATCGACACTGTCTTCATTGGCCATATAGGTATCCATTCTTAATTTGTATAAAACAAAGTAAAATCAGCAAGTAGCTAATGTCAATGTGTACTTTTTAAACGTATACAGGTCCAGTGGAAATTGCTGCTGTTGGAATATCAATTGCTCTTTTCAATCAAGTTTCAAAAGTTGCTATCTTCCCTCTTGTTAGTATCACAACTTCGTTTGTTGCTGAGGAGGAGACCATAGAAAGAATCAACAACAAAGCAATTGAAGTTGAGAACATCAAGAATGATTCCATTAACAAAGAGGGCATAGAAGGAGCGAGTTTAGACAATGCACAACTTGAAAACTCAAAAAAAGGTTCAATAGAAAAGGACGAGCAAAAAGAGTCCTCCGCAGCAAATGGTATGCATTCAGTCATTTAAGCTTTAGAACATCATTGTTCTATTTCATCATAGCTCAAAGAATGGATGGATTAGTTTGTACGTAGGTCAAAACATACCTTCACTATAATATGATCTACGCGTACATATATTTTGCAAAGCAAAACTTCTATTCGGTATCTTATATGTATTGTTAGCTTATGGTTATAATAAATCAGGTTCTGAAATGATCCTGTGCAATCACACAACAATTATTGACTGCGCCCTAGATGTGCCAGAGATCAAAAAAGCAAAGCAGAATATTCCTTCAGCTTCAACAGCGCTCTTGTGCGGTCTAGTGCTGGGTGTTCTTGAGACACTACTACTTGCATTTCTAGGAAAGCCGCTTTTGAATTTAATGGGCGTTAAATCCGTAAGTAACTTAATTCACTACAAAAAATCTCTATGGCTTAACTAGAAAAACCTGTAAACGTTTCTCAAAATGCATGCGGTATAATTATATAAGGGATCAATGTTCACGCTATAAAATTAACCAAGGACAAGATATAACGTGTCTACACTTCACAAAGTGTATATCGATTTAGTACACCTAATTTATTTACGCAATATAAAACATGTAGAAATTAGATGTGTAAAAGTTACTAATCTGTATTTTATTAATTTTGGGAAGGTTATGTGTAGACAACCAAATTGAGACCAAATCAGAATAAAATCTTTCAAATTTAATATCATTCCATTTTTGTAGTGATGTGAAAATAAAGCTGGATAGCTGAAAACCTTATTCTTTGTAGTTACTTATAAAATTTGGTTCTTCAAATTACCTCCTTTTTAATAACTGAGTAGTCATGGGTTTTGTTTTTGTGCGATAAAAAATTTCTTACAACAACTATTACAAACATGGATTGATATGTATTACGTATTAACATGTAAGAACATATATATTTTTTTAGCTTATTTTTCAGCTTATTAATTATTTAAATCTGTCAATTTTCTCAATTGAAAAGGGATCTCCAATGCTAAATCCTGCACTTAAATATTTGAAACTCCGATCACTTGGAGCTCCCGCGGTTCTTCTTTCTTTGGCAATGCAAGGAGTCTTTCGTGGTTTTAAGGATACTAAAACTCCTTTATACGCCACTGGTATATTACTTGCATCATGTTTTATTGTCAAATGCCTCATATGCTTATGTTTTAACACTGTTTCACGTATTTATTTAGTTGTAGGCCTTTTAACAAACATAGTCCTGGATCCGATTCTGATCTTTGCCTGCAAATTAGGCGTTGGTGGTGCAGCCATTGCTCATGTTCTTTCCCAGTAATTATCTATGAGACTCATCCATTACATATTTACTTATATTTTCACTCACAAGTTCTGCGTAAACACCGTTTATCATTTCACAGGTACTTGATATCAATAATTCTTCTAGTTAAACTGATGCAACAAGTTAACCTGCTATCTCCGAGTACTAAAACTTTGCAGTTCAGCCGGTTTCTTAAAAATGGTACGTGACTACTATCAAAGCTTTCAGCACAAATATGCAACTTGTACGTACATGCTTACTTTCCTCGTAGCGGCGTGTGTTAAGTTTTCACGCTATTCGCATTTAAAAATATATTGATGGTGAAAAAAGATACTGTATAAAACAAGAAATTTCGCATGAAAAATTCCAGAAAATATTGTTTGCATTTGAAATTGTGGACAAATTTAAACTTTATCAAAAATTCAATTGCAATGATCAATTTTCACCATATTTTTGAGTTTATTCAAGCAAAAGGATGTGCCTACTTCAGGGTTCTACATTTATGAGTTTGTGAAATGTGTCAACAAAATTGTATAAGTTGTTGTAATTTGTAATGCATCTACACTTAGTTGGGTGTACTTGATTTGATTAGTTATAATTTATTGGTATCATGAAAGAAGCTTCTTACGTGCTCTGCAGGTTCACTCTTATTATTTAAGGTATTAGCAGCGACAATCCCTGTGACACTAGCCGCATCATTGGCCGCAAGACTGGGTGCAACATCTATGGCTGCATTCCAAATTTGCTTACAGGTCTGGTTGACCTTGTCACTTCTTTCAGATGGTTTAGCAGTTGCTGGACAGGTAAACATAGTTTATTGCAAGTGTACGTTTTTTCATGTATTACAGATGCTCCAATGTGTTAACCGTCTCTATCTCAAAAATTATAGGCCATAATTGCTTCATCATTTGCTGAAAGGAACTATGAAAAGGCAACAGCAGCTGCATCTCGTGTACTCCAGGTATTTTTTTAGTACATATATGGACATCATATTTTATTAGACTTAGCACTTTTAGTAATTTTATATGTGGATGAGTCTATTCAGGTTATGTTTATCTACAATAGATCAAATGGGTAAAAAAAAGAATAACTAAAACAAAAGGGTTAACAGTTGCACCTGATGCATACAAATGAATGGATTATTTTGGTCAAAAAAAGCATATTGTAACTGTAATCGCATATATTTTTGATTGTATAAAAAACAAAGTCATTATATATACAGCATCTACGAAGCCTCTTTTTATAAAAGAAAAGAATTTGTCACGTCAACCCAACACAGTTTATCCTACAGAAAAGAATTACTACGTATAATGTACACAGTCCACCTGGTCCACCCTTTTTGCAATGTCTATATTCCGTTTCTGTATCATAGTAATGATAATGAACTCACGCCATAAAGCTAATTGCAGATGGGATTTGTATTGGGACTTGGAGTCGCTCTTCTTATAGGCCTTGGCCTGCAATTTGGTTCAGGTGTTTTCACGAAAGACATAAACGTTCAGCGCATTATAAGCATTGGTGTCCCGGTAAATATTCTTATATCCTCCATCCTTTAAATGTAAGTCATGTTAATCCTTTATTCTTGATCATTAGCGTTTTACTTCGATAATCAGTTTGTTGCTGGCACACAACCAATCAATTCAATAGCATTCGTATTCGATGGTGTTAACTTTGGGGCGTGTGATTTTGTTTATTCTGCATACTCCATGGTTGGTTTCTTCCCTTCTCGTCCAAGAACAATACTGTATATTTGTGTCTACATTGTAACTGATATTGAATTCTATTCTATTTCTTGTTAGATCCTAGTCTCTATCTTGACTATCGGATCATTATTTGGTTTATACAAAGCTGCTCATTTCATCGGAATATGGACAGCTCTCACCATTTTCATGGGATTACGTGCAATCGTAGGCATATGGAGGTAACATTCAGTGAACATTGTGTCGTTTAAATACAAAAAGGATCGCTAGCTGATTGATTGTTTCTTTGTCGTATTTGCAGGATGGGAACAGGAACAGGGCCATGGTCGTTTCTTAGGAAGTAAAAGTGGTTGTTGTTAGCAGGATATGAGAATAAAATAAAAAGTCTTGTAGAGTTATCTTTTACAATAAACATATCATCTTGTATGTTATGTAACAGGAGATGGTAGCGTTGTAGTTTAATACCAAAACCATGCTATTTCAGCACATAGGATTGTTGGAATCGGACAGCACAACACGAAACAGAATACGCTATATATACTTGCACAAAATACCATAAGTGATACGTGCGATTTAAATGGTTCAACTCCTTAAACTTACTCCGAAGAACAAAACTCACTAATAAAGTTTTGGAATTAACAATAATATGGAGAGCTCAACATCTGAAACACTCTGAATACCTTCATAATTTTTAGCTTTCTTGAAATCTAGTAGATAAGTGCCTAAGTGGTAACGCTTATGTCATTATATTTGTAATTGTAGAAAATAATCATATTATGCCTATTACATATAAGTACCCTTATTTACATAGAGATGAATACTTAATCGAACCAGGACACCAATATCATCTTAAAATCATCTATCACAATGATGTACAAGAGACACAAAGATACAACACCATCGTGTGTCTGAAGATCTCAGAAACATGGAACAACAATAGACAGGTACATTACTCAGTTACTTTCAATTAAAAAAAAAAAATGTTTATTATGGATTCATTGATAAAGTAGAAGGTGAATGCATGTCATGCAATGGGTGAATCCTTAAATAGTTCCCTATATACATAGTGATCTTTTAACAGGCATTTTAAGTTTTGTGAACCCATTGCATGTTAATTGTAGATCGAGTACATAACTAAAAGAAAAGGATAAAGTAGAGACACTAAAGTATATAACAAGTTATGGTAGCAATCAACACTTGGCAGCTTCGAGTCATAAGGGGATGAATTGTGTGTTCTTTAGTGATTAATTAATGAAACCTGTGAGCTTCTAGGCAAGTATGATGTTTCTGTTCCTTTCATTTCAAGTAACATTATTTATCAGTATGTATATGTCTGCATCTTCCTCTTGGATCTTTTCGTAGTATTTAAATACAAGTTAATTTATAATTACTTGAATGGGGTGTTATCTGGTGGAGAATATGTTACTTATGATATTAAGTATCAAGGTCCCATAATTGTGCAGGCTTAGCTCTGACAATTTTGAATATCCATGAATTACAAGATCAGTGTTTCGTCTTTTATATGTACTAATTTATATTAACAGGGAATGTTGAGTGGGGGAGGTATACTTGTTTTAGGCCTTTAGTTTAGATATCAAGAACTTGTAAGTCACTTTTTCGACTATTTTAATTGATAAGTAGTAAACAAAAGTAAAATCCGAAGGCAAAGAGCGATTGACACATGTGCATGAGAGCAATGGCAGGCTAGTCCAGACCTTGCTGATGTAATTGAAATAATATACTGTATTCAATATCGCTTACAAAATCGTATCTATTGCATTGTGTGTATATACTACTAGTTCTTTTCCGTGTCACTAGAACTAAGATTTTGAATTTGTAATATGAATTAAGTTACAGATGTATGCTTGTACGGTTTTCTTAACTTAAGCAAGACATAATGATCTGTGCCCGTTCATCATTCTTGGAAACGTTGAAATTAATACCGAAACGAACTAGCTAGATGTGAAGAACTCGTAGGAAGTTTCATTGGAAATATCGTTTTGAGACAGCTAGTCAACAGGAGACCATATATAGTTCTCTATATAGTCCCATAACTAGGGGAGGCATTATGTGCTTTAGAACTCTTTAAATTGATATTGAATTTGTCATTGAGCAGTGTACCTCTGCCTGGTGTTACATTCTCCTTGGATTTGTTTTTGGCATGCTATAATTTATATATTTAGAAAACTGATAGAGGCTTCTAATAAGTCCATGTATGAGTTGAGCTTTGTTTAACGTTTTCTGCATTTTAAATCAAACGTTTACATGTATATTGTTAGTTTATGTACCACATTGACTACCCTGATTTATATATCTAGTCCATTACATTTGCTAGAGCTACATTGTTAAACATATGCTTATCAGACTCATATATGCATTATACGGATCTTGTATCTTGCATGCATAAGAGTTGAAGCTTTTCACGTGCCCGTTGAAGTGTTAATTTACTTATCTTTCTTCATTATACTATGGCCGAGGACGGTGCTGTAGATCCCGTAGAGAGAAAATGGAAACTTCCGATCTATGTTTTCTTCCAAGATGTCAGGTAGATACTTTCCATTTTAAGAAATATTTTTCTTGATTCTGTGCAAATATTTTATCAACTTTCTTGTTGAGATTTCATGTTGTTTTCCATTTGGAGTAAGTTAATACATGATTGTAGTTCTTATGGTCATATGAAACAATTTTGTAGGCTTGTACTAAAGATGGATTCACTTGGAAAAGAAATACTTACTATTGCCATACCTGCTGCCATGGCATTCGCTGCAGATCCTGTTGCTTCTTTGATTGACACCGCATTCATTGGTCATATAGGTATGCATCATTTCCATTAATGGAAAGTATGAAATAGCATTATTTTCTGCACATTGTAGTCTCTTAGAACATTTATGCTTCTGAATAGGCCCGGTGGAAATCGCTGCTGTTGGAGTATCTATAGCCATTTTCAATCAAGTTTCAAAAGTAGCCATATTCCCACTTGTTAGTATTACTACTTCCTTTGTCGCTGAAGAAGAGACTATAGAAAGACTGAATAGCAAATTACCCAAAGATGAGAACATGAAGAAGACTTCTATGATTAAAGAGGAAACACAAGAACTGATGAAGGACGATGTTAAACTTGAAAACTTGGAAAATGGTTCAAAAATAGCGGACGAGAAAAAAGAGTTAGCACTAGAAGATGGTATGTTTTGTTCTTGTACTTTTCTTCACATTTTTGTTCACATCAAAATAAAAAGCTAGTAATGCTCATGATCTTATTTATTTAATCAGGTTTCAAAACAAGCCCAGGCAGGCATCTGATTCTCACTGAAACCACCCCAAATATGTTAAAGTTTAAAAGAGAAAAACGAAATATTCCATCAGCATCAACCGCACTTATGTTTGGTGCAGTGCTTGGTCTTCTTGAAACCGTACTTCTTGTCTTTCTAGCAGAACCACTTTTAAGTTTGATGGGTGTGAGACATGTAAGACTTCTCATTCTAGTAGTGTTGTATATGTATTTAGTATAACGATTATATGACTCTACCCTTTATTTTGTTGAACAGGGTAACCAAATGTTATTACCAGCCCATAAATATTTAACATTACGTGCACTCGGTGCTCCTGCAGTTCTTCTTTCTTTGGCCATGCAAGGTGTCTTTCGTGGTTTCAAAGATACTAAAACTCCTTTATATGCCACGGGTATTTCTATTTTATCCTAGCATCATGTTGATGACACAACTACTTTGGCTACTTAGTGTTCTAACAAATTTTTTGGCTCCTAACACAGTTGCAGGAGATCTAGCAAACATAATTTTGGATCCAATTCTTATCTTTGTCTGCAAGTTGGGTGTTAGTGGTGCGGCTATTGCACACGTTCTTTCCCAGTAATTGTTCCAATCCTGTTCAAATTTAAAATATATGACTGGTGTTCGTGTGATTAAACGCCTATTATTATTTTGCAGGTACTTGATATCGATCATCCTACTATATAGTCAAATTGATGCAACAAGTTGACCTACTCCCTCCGAGTATAAAAGCTTTGCAGTTTAGCCGGTTTCTTAAAAATGGTATGTCATGAGTCTCAACAGTTAATAGTATCCATATATTAGAAACATGAATCCGCACTTTACTATTTGGTACCATATAATCTAGTAATAATTCCATCTTTTTTGTTTCTTTGACAGGTTTTCTCTTGTTGATCAAGGTATTAGCTGCAACTAGCTGTGTGACGTTGGCTGCATCATTAGCTACAAGATTGGGTCCAACACCTATGGCTGCATTCCAAGTGTGTTTGCAGATTTGGTTAGCATCTTCACTTCTTGCTGATGGCTTGGCAGTTGCTGGACAGGTAGATTCCACTTTTGTCATGTTTTGCATGCTAGAAGTCTATACATGGATTTTAAGACAAGTGTTAATGGATATATCTGCTCATGGAAATCTGTAGGCAATAATTGCTACATCATTTGCTGAAAAGAACTTTGAGAAGGCAACAGCAGCGGCAACTCGAGTGCTGCAGGTATACCTACTGTGCATCGTGGAGGAAAGGTGTAGAGTGATATAGATTTTCTATTGCGCGCTAGTCACTAAAATGAGTTCTTATAGTTCTATATTATGATTTTAACCTAGTACGATATTTGTTTAGTTTATGTAATTCATGAAAAAACTCTTAAGTTGTTATAATATTTGCAGATGGGATGTGTAATGGGTCTAGGACTCGCTCTTCTTGTTGGACTCGGGTTACAGTTTGGTTCTGGGGTATTCACGAAAGACATAAATGTTAAACACATTATTACCATAGGAATCCCCGTATGTTTCCAACCATTTTCAGCATCTAAAATGTTTTAATTTCTATATTTCATGTTTACATTTCATTGTGTCTCTTTTCCGATCAGTTTGTTGCTGGCACACAACCGATCAATTCAATAGCATTCATATTCGATGGAGTTAACTTTGGTGCATCTGATTTTGCTTATTCTGCATACTCCATGGTCAGCATTTACCATTCTTGTTCAAAGACACTATTATTTATTCCTGCATTATACTTATGTTAACTTTAGTTATGTACATTTCTTTTTGTTAGATCCTCGTGGCGATAGGGAGCATCGGGTCACTATTTATTTTATACAAAGCTGCTGGTTTTGTCGGAATATGGATTGCTCTATCCATTTTCATGGGCTTACGTGCCATTGCAGGCATTTGGAGGTAACTTTCTTTAATGATATTAAATTTTATATCGATCATGACATAAGTTTTTAAAACCGAACCTTGTCAATGTGATTTATTGATATGTTGGTATCTGGGGTGTAGGATGGGAACAGGAACGGGTCCATGGTCGTTTCTTAGGAAGTAAAAGATGGCTGTTGCTTACAGAATTGGCTATTTTCATAGGATATGGAGATCATTGACTAGAGTCTCCATACCACCTTTGTTTCTTGCTCGCACAGATTTCATATCACGATCGGATCCATCATTGGTTATTTGTATTGAGATCGTATTTTATTGCATTAAGCTTTTGTATACTATATTACTATGTGATTGGTAATAGTAACCTTGTAGTCTAATATTATTATGCTATTATGTAAATAAAGTTGTGTTTTATGTTTAATAGTGTTGGTGTGGTAACTCCCAGAACAGGGTTAGATAATCAATTCAGCAGAAACAAATACCACTAGGTGGTTACCGGATATCACTTGGAATCGTGTGATCACTTTTCAAAGTAAACTATTCGACCCTAATGACTGGGTTACACGAATAACTACTTGGGATAAGACCAAATGTAGTTATAGAATTAGGCACAATTCAATAACCCTTTCGCTTATAAGTGTTAATCGTTTTCACCGTCCTTCATGCATAATCGATCTCCTATTTATAGGAGTTTACTCTAAGCTAGTCAAATGGAATTATGAGTATTAATCGCCCATTAATAGCCTTATAATTATCCCCATTATAGCCGTTAGTGGTTACATGACCAATTAAACGTGGTCATTAAGCGGTTAATCGCCACTTGAATAGGTCAAAGCCGCATACAAGCGACTTTCATCAAGATTTCATAGCGCTATCGGTGGATACACTAATTCAAAGGAAAACACAAGCTTCGGTGGAAACATCGTTTATCGATGGAAACATCGCTTATCGATGGAAACCACAAGAAGTACTTTCCACAAGCAAGATTTCCACAAGCAGACTTTCTACTAGCACTACCAATACAAACCACTATAAGAGTCGTGGTGTTCATGGACCTTATGGGTGTACACTCCGCACCTCCTAACCCATTACAAGGTGTGAACTAATCCCACAAGTGCACTAAATTTTCCAACAATCCTCCCAAATTTAGTTCACTTCCTTTGCATGAAAAATAAACATCGAGCAAAACATGTGCATAAACGAAAATGTCCCGAGGATTGAATTTCCATCTTAGTAAATTACACGCTCAAATATTCGAGAATCGGGGTGTTCTAAGAATTGAACCCTTCAACCCATTTGAATACCGAAGATAAAATACACGCAAGTTTTCAAACACTTATCGCCTCCCGACACTATACAAGCCATGTGTCCATATCCAAATTCATAAATGTTGTAAAAGCTAAAGTCCAAAGCTTCCTCAAGCGGCAAAACTTCAACATTTACATAGGTGGTTCCTCTTTATTCATGCTTCGCCAAGCACTTTTTCAAAGAAAATTAACCATTGAGAAGTAAAGACTTCAACCTCCTTTAAGCGTGTTCTCGAGCACAACCTTGGGATGTAAATAAAACATGTGCTCCAAATCCATCGAATGTTCGACTTTCCACATTGAACTCGGCTCCTAAGTTTCAAGAGGAGTTGGGTGTCCTACCATTCAATGACTAAGTTGGACTTAAACCCATCCCTTTAGCGAGACTTTATAACCAAGTCTCTAGTCGGACCCTTCGTCAAGTGATCGCCTAAATTCATTGAGATCTAACAAACTCTATAGATACCACCCCATTCATGATAAGCTCACGAATCATGCTATGTCCGACACCTAAGTGTCTAGACTTACCATTGTACATCCGCTATAAGCCTTAGCCAATGTAGCCGCACTATCACAATCGGATAGAAATAGGTGCTATAGGTTTAGCCACAATGGAATCTCAAGAAGCAATTTTTCAACCATTCGACTTCTTTACCAAAGAATGCTAGAGCCACAAATTCAGATTCCATTGTTGAACCGGTGATGCAAGTTTTCTTCTTGGATGCCCAAGAAATTGCACCTCCACCAAGTAGGAATACCCACCACCGGTAGACAATTGTCTTCGGTTACCGATCCAACTTGCATCGGTGTATCCTTCCAACATCGAAGGACGGCCAAGATATGAGAGACCATAATCCATAGTTCTCTTCAAATACTTGAAGACCACGTGAACGACTTGCGTTGATGAGCACTAGGATTACTAGTATACCGCTCAATTGTCCCACCGCAAAACCAATATCGGGTCTTGTACAAGTCATGGCATACATTAAGCGACTAATTACCCTAGAATACTCAAGTTGAGATACGACCTTACCATTATTAGGCATCGACTTCTCACAGTATCCATAGGTGTACTCACAGAGTACAATCAAAGTAATTGAATTTCCTCAACACCTTCTCAATATAATGAGACCGAGAATAGAAATTCTTTTACTTTCATGTTTAATCCTTATACCAAGGATAACATCGCCTCCCCATGTCCTTCATGGAGAACCTTGATGACAAAAATTCCTTTTTAGGTCAACTCGATTTTGGTCATGCCAAAGATCAACATGTCATCAACATATAGACAAATGATGACTCCTTTACCGATTCATCAAATTTGCTATATACACATTTGTCGACTTGGTTAAGAACATAACCACTAGACAAAACCACTTCATCAAATTTTGATGCCATTGCTTAGGTGCTCGCTTCAGTCCATAAAGAGACTTAATCGCTTTACACACCTTATTTTCATTGCCGTGCATGATGAAGCCCCGAGGTTGGTTCATATAAACCTCCTCTTCCAATTCACCATTCAAGAAAGTCGTTTCACATCTATCGATGAATAACCAGATTGTGAATAGATGCCAAAGCAATCGCTAGCTTATGGTATCGATACGAGCCACGGGGCATAAGTATCAAAATAGTCTATCCCGACTTTTGTTTAAAGCCTTGAATGACTAGTCTAGCCTTGAAATTTTCAATAGTTCCATCTACCTTCATTTCCCTTTTGAAAATCCATTTGCAACCCAAAGGTTTGCAACCGAGGTAGATCAACCAACACCCAAGTGTTGTTCCCTATGATGGAATCCATCTCATCATTGATTGCTTCTTCCGTAAAGCAATATCCGGGACTTCATTGCTTCTTCAAATGTCTTGGGATCATCCTCAACAATGAAGCAATAGGAGTATTGGTCCGAGACCTCATCCCTTGTTCCTTCAACCAAGTATAGTTGAAACTCGGGTCCAAATGACTTTGGAGTCCCGACCTTTTGTTCTTCTCGAGCACGTGTTCAGTTGTTAAACGAACCTCATCGGGGACCACCGATGGTTCAACATCGAGGACCTCGATACACCAAAGGTCATGAGTTCCATTAGGAATCCTCGACTTGGTCTAGGGACCGATGAGAATCTATTCTCATCAAAGTCGCATCCCTTGATTCAATTATTGAGTTAATTGAAATATATTCATTAGGTTCAATCACATAGAACCTAAAAGCCTTGGAATGCTCAAAGATATCTAACAAAGATGCGATCAATACCTCTTTCACCCAAAGTTTTCATCTTTGGATCGTGGAGTCTTACAACAACCCTACAACCCCAAACCTTGAGATAGTTCAGTTGGGTTTCCTTTAGTCCGAGTTCATAAGGGGTAACCTTGTTCCTTTTGTTGGGAACCCTATTTAATAAATAGCAAGTCGTTAACATAGCTTCACCCGTAACCCTCGACTCGGTCCTGAATAGGACAACATGGAATTAACTATCTCCTTGACACCATGTTCTTCCTTTCGTAAATACCATTTTGTTGAGGAGTATAAGGGCGATCGTTTCATGGATAATTCCAACAGATCGAAAATACTGAGTATCCATGTACTCACCTCCTTATCGGTCCTTAATCTTTTGATCAAAGACACAAGTTGTAATTCAACTTCGCTTTAAACACTTTGAATTTATCTAATGCTTCATCCTTGGTATGTAATGATAGACATAACAAAATCTAGAAGCATCATCAATAAATGTCACAGTACTTCTTATTCCCAAAGAAGGAGTGGCATGCAAATCACACAGTCATCGTGTATAAGCTCAAGTGCTTAGTCTCACGACTAACACCACGAAAAGGTTTCTTGGTTATCTTGGTCAACATGCAAGTTTTACACTTTTCGGTGTCCATGTCAAATCTTTGGGATTAAACCATCCCTAGACATATCTTGCATTCTTTTATAATGTACATGGCCAATTCTTGCATGTCATAGGGTAGAGTCGTCAGTCGGTGGTGGTCACAAATGTCAATTAACACAACAAGAGAAATATTAAGCTCGAACATTTGATTACATAAATAACCAAAACCAATAAAAATACCATGCTTAGAAAGCACAAATTTATCGACTCAATAACTTGTTTATATCCATGATTATTCAAAACACTACTTGAAACCAAGTTTTCCTTATATCGTGAACATGAATAACATTAAACAAAGTTACAATCTTTCCAAAACTAAACCTAAGATCTACACAACCACGACCATGCACCAAGGTCATTGACTCATTTCCCATGTGAAGAATAGAACCATCATTCGATGACTCATAAGTCTTGAACCGCTTCTATCTTTGCACACATGAACTGTTGCACCAGTCAACCCACCACGCAACATCATCATCCCGCACATAATGAGATTCAGACATATGTAACATAATAAATCGAAAAGACTTATTAACCATATTCGACCTTTCGGTGAGTTGGAAGAACCACCACCCCTGAACCATTAGTGCTGGTCCATTGGCTTTACCACCAACTTTAACACCCTTGCAGTCCCTTTTAATGTGACCGCTTTGCCACATTTCCAACAAGTAGGTGTTGCCTTCTTGTTAGGATTTGCCTTGTGTTGTCATGATATTTGCGTTTTCCTTTGTTGTCATTGTACCGGTGGAGTTGTTATGCTCTACCATATTGACAACAGATGGTCCAAGAAGATTGCTACCCTTTGGCTTGTCATTATCCTCCACCTGAGAGATTCCTCAATGTGCGATGACCCCAACTCAACCGAGTTAATTCCTCTTTCTTACGTTTCAAGGTATGCTTGAAATCTTTCCAAGAAGGAGGAAGTTTATCAATAACACAAGAGACTTGAATAGCCTCATCCATGTGCATATTGTGTTGTGTAAACCTTCCAAGTATTCCAAGAAGTTCATTGTATTGTTCCATGACCGGTCTTGAATCGGTCATTTTGTAATTTGTGAAATTACTTACAAGAAACTCCTTACTTGATGCATCCTCACCATATATTTGGCATCCAAGGAATCCAGTTCTTTGGAAGATTCAAAGTTCGATAAATATCAAATAGAGCATCGGACATACCATTGAGAATAAGACCTCTGCATATGTAGTCATCATTCTCCCATTTGCTCATCCTCCGATCCGCTCCACAAGAGCATCATCCCATCATCGAAATAGGTGTAGTTAGCACATACACCACACTCATGCTTGACAACAAGAAGTGCATCTTCTTCGCCACCTCCTAAAGTCCACCCCTTCAAACTTATCAAGCTTGGCAAAGTTTGAAGCCATATGTTTCATTGCAGCAGCAGCCATTGATTATCACAAAATAGTTTACTTTGATTGTTGGTGTGGTAACTCCTAGAACAGGGTTAGATAATCAATTCAGCAGAAACAAATACCACTAGGTGGTTACCGGATATCACTTGGAATCGTGTGATCACTTTTCAAAGTAAACTATTCGACCCTAATGCCTGGGTTACACGAATAACTACTTGGGATAAGACCAAATGTAGTTATAGAATTAGGCACAATTCAATAACCCTTTCGCTTATAAGTGTTAATCGTTTTTCAGTCTGTCCTTCATGCATAATCAGATCTCCTATTTATAGGAGTTTACTCTAAGCTAGTCAAATGGAATTATGAGTATTAATCGGCCCATTAATAGCCTCATAATTATCCCCATTATAGCCGTTAGTGGATACATGACCAATTACACGTGGTCATTAAGCGCTTATAACCGCCACTTGAATAGGTCAGCGATTACAAGCAAGACTTTCATCAAGATTTCATAGCGCTTATCGGTGGATACACCGATTCGGTGGAAACCACAAGCTTCATGGAAAACACAAGCTTCAGTGGAAACATCGCTATCGCTGGAAACCACAAGCGGTACTTTCCACAAGCGATTTCTACTAGCACTACCAATACAAACCACTATAAGAGTCGGGTGTTCATGGACCTTATGGGTGTACACTCTGCACCTCCTAACCCATTACAAGGTGTGAACTAATCCCACAAGTGCACTAAATTTTCCAACAAATAGGTATTACGTTACTATTGTTAGTTGAAACGAAGTTGGTAACAAAAATATAGACTTGAACTGTACACTTGCGGTTATCATGTACTAAATCGAACCATATTGTCGTGAAAGAATGAATATAAAGGAAAGACTCGATGAGTAGTAATCTCTCACGAGAAGAGTAATCGCTTCAATGTATGAGCTTGTACGGATGTTTTGCCAATCGATTGAGCCAACCATACAACTCTTCTTTCGATTTCATCAAGTATCGAAAGAAGTTGGATGATTTGCATTTCTCATTCCATATTCTTATAAAAGTACATCTTTAACTTAAGTAGCTCATCAAATCATATAAAACAAATTACGCATGATCTAGTCAAAAGTTTAGGATGGACAAGATGGCCTTTAATTAATGTCTTCCTATCTAACAAAGGCTAGTCATGGTATGAACCAAGGCGGTCATCCAAATATTCCATTTGGGCGCCAAGTCCACTGTTTAGAGGTGTTTTCGCTTCACATTCGGCCGGGACTAAGTACAACAGATTTACGCCAAGTACAGCACATTCCAGCTGGGACTAGTTAGTAGTTAGAGGTGTTTTTGCTTCACACCAATATTTTGAATTTTCTACCTTCACTAAAAGCATGTAGACGCAGTTGAGGGTACGATGGTACCCATGGTATCCAAAAATGTTAGTGGTGCCTGGATTAAAAGCTGGTGGTGTACAAATCACTCTTTATATCAATTACTCAACAGATACATAAAATTTTTGTTACTGATCGCCGTAGGTCTGTTTTTATATATTTTATGTTTTTCCTTTTTGGGACTCACTTTTTTTCTCAACGAGATGCGCCAACCTCGGGATGCTTTACTCCTAACCCCACAAGGTTCCGAGACGGAGCTTAACCTGAGTACTCGCACATTTATTGCGCGTTTTTTAGGGTTATTTTAGTAAATTGTTTTTCTTCTCGCGGATCTGTCTTAGTTACTGTCAAAAAGAAGTTTTGCTGCGATGTATTGAGTTTTGAAAGCAGTTGGATTCAGCCTACATTGGAGAGCGAAGAAGCTTCTGGCACCAGGCGGCCGGAAGGAATGAAGCTACTGGAGGGGAGAAGAGGGATAATTGGAGGTGAGGTGGCAGTGGAGAGTGACTGCAAAGTTGGTGTAATCATTATTAAAAAAGGCCAGAGAATTAAGAAAAATAAATAAATAAATAAATTAGAACCAAACCGATTTAAAATTTCAGTAGATCAAAAGAAAAAAGAAAGAGGAAAAAACAAAAAACAAAAATTTTAAATTAAAAAATCAATACACTCAAAAAATATGGTCTTAACACCTTTTATAAGTTCGTACTATGTGCTACGAATATTTGAACACATATCACTATCATCATGGTTCATGGTCTCCCCCATGATGCGTAGAGGGATAATAAAATCTAGAGAAACTCTCGTATAACTATCTCAGGCACAATCCAAAAAGAAGATATCTTCATGTTATGCCCCCTTGAATGCGTTAACGTGTACTCGTAATTTGTACCATTATACGAGACTTGTTTGGTACTAACAAGGGTATTTTCTTTTGGAAACTAAGTTTGAAGACTTTCGTTCCGAATTTTGGAAGTAGATATACAAGGTTTGAGCACATGTTTTGAAAGAGAACAAGTCACGATATTGCCAATCAATGTGATTGATATGGTAAGGATCTGTAAACTTGATTGATTGATTTGCCACAATACATTGCCCATCTACATAGAGAGTATTTTAGAAATGGGCTCGGGCCCATTAAACAAATATAAACTATATGGGCTAACACTCCCCCGCAGTCGAAGCGAGAGGATACTGAACACTAAGACTGGAGCAAAATTCCTCAAGTAGAGCAGATGGTAATCCTTTAGCGAAGATGTCCGCATACTGATAGCGAGAGGGAATATGAAGAACTCGAACCTAACCAGTGGCAACCAAGTCGCGAACAAAGTGAATGTCTATCTCGATGTGCTTCGTACGCTGATGCTGAACTGGATTACAAGATAAGTAGACTGCACTAACATTATCGTTGTAGACAAGCGTAGCGGAAGAGTGGAGTGTGTAGCTCACGAAGTAAGTTGTGTAACCAACAAGTCTCGGCAACAGCATTGGAAACACCACGATACTCGGCCTCTGCACTAGAACGAGAAAGCGTCGGTTGGCGCTTAGAGGACCAAAAGAGTAAGTTGTTGCCAAGAAAAACACAATATACCAAGGTTGATCTCCGTGTAGTGGGGCAACCAGCCCAATCAGCATCAGAATAGGCAACCAAGTCTGTAGTAGATGAGGAAAATAACTGTAGGCCATAATCCAGAGTACCCTGAAACATACCGCAAGATCCTTTTAAGAGCAGAGAAATAAACCTCACGAGGATCATGCATATGAAGACAAACCTGCTGAACTGCATAAGAAATGTCAAGTCTGGTAAATGTGAGATACTGTAATGAACCTGCAAGACTCCGATATAACGTTGGGTTAGAAACTGGATCACCATCATCCCCAAGCTTAGAATCAGTATCAACAGGATTCCAATTGGGATTGCAAGTAACCATATGTGCTCGTTCCAAAATCTTAAGAGCATACTTCTTCTGAGATAAAAATAACTCTGTAGAATCACGTGTAACAGATATACCAAAAAAATAATTAAGTGGTCCCAGATACGTCATAGCAAACTCATGATGTAAGGAGTGAATTATCTGCTGCAACAAACTCTCAGAAGAAGCCATGAGAACAATGTCATCAACATATAATTACAGATAAGTAGTATCCGTCCCCTGTCTGTATATAAACAAAGATGAGTCACATCGACTATGAGAAAACCCAATCCGAGTGATATATGGAGCAAATCGCTGAAACCAAGCTCTAGGGGACTGTTTGAGCCCGTATATAGACCGTTGCAGTAAACATACATAATCGGGGTGGATATGATCGCGAAACCCTGGAGGCTGATGCATATAAACCGTCTCGGATAAGTCACCATGCAATAAAGCATTCTTGACATCAAGCTGATGAATCGGTCAGTGTCGAGAAGCAGCTAAACTCAAAACAGTCTGAATAGTCCTCGATTTAACCACTGGACTAAAAGTCTCATCTACATCAACCCCTTCCAATTGATTACTACCATTTGCCACAAAACGAGCCTTGTAGCGATTAAGATTGCCATCGGCCAAATACTTGCGACGAAAAAGCCACATGAAGCGAATAATTTTGGTGTCTGCGGGGCGAGGCACCAGGGTCCAAGTTCTATTATTAATAAGTGTAGTGTATTCGCGCATAGCATTTTGCCAATTAGGATCATGAAACGTCTGACGATAGGATTTTGGTAAAGGGTAAATAGAAGATACAAGCATATTGGGACTAATAGTAGGACGATTAGTCGCAACACAAAACCGTGTGACCATGGGATGAGTTGACACAGGGTTTGGGTTGTGTGGAGGGTCAGGAATGATTGTTGGATTAGTGGTCATGGGTGTTGGAAGATGAGGTGTTTCATGTTGGGCGGCGGATGGTGATGGTGACAGGTCATGGGTGTTTTCATGTGGTGTTGGTGGTTCGTTTGAGGGTTGAGGCACAATAGGTTGAGGTGATGGAATGAAATTTTGATTTATATCAGGTGAATCATCCAAGAAATTATAGTGAGGTGCTGATGTGGGTTTGGAGGTGCCATAGGGGAAAGCAGTTTCATCAAATGTGACGTGTCGAGAGAGTATAATTTCTTTGGTGTGTAAGTCGAGGCAACGGTATCCGCGATGATTTGAGGCTTGTCCCAAATAAATTGAAGGTGTGGCGTGTGGTTCAAGTTTGTGTTGAGGATATAGGTACGGGTAACATAAGCAACCAAACATGCGTAAAAGGCTGTAAACTGGATTTTGTCCAAACAGTCGGGTGTAAGGGATTTCATTGGCAACAGTAGTGGAGGACAAGACATTGAGTAAGTGGACATCCATATTGAGGGCTTCAACCCAAAATGTTGGTGGAAGGTTGGCTTGAAAAAGCAAGGTCCGAATGAGGTTATTGATGGTGCGAACCATTCGTTCAGACTTGCCATTTTGTTGGGAAGAAAACGAAATTGAATGTCGTTCTCAGCAAAAATTTTATGTAGGTTACGGTTGTCAAATTAACTGCCATGATCATAGTGAAAGGACCTGATTTCACATTCAAATTGAGTGTGAACATAATTACGGAATAGCACAAATTTAGACAATACATCCGATTTGTTAATTAACGGATAAACCCAAACAAAATGAGAGTAATGATCCAAAAACAACACATAATATTTGAAACCCGAAAGACCCGGTACAGGTGAAGTCCACACATCCGAGTGAATAATGTCAAAACAAGCATTAACGACAGTAGTAGAACTAGCAAATGAAAGTCTAACATGTTTGCCAAGTTGACAAGCATGGCAAAGCACGGGAGGCTTTTCCTTATTAAATGAACTAAAATTATTTGAAACAAGATGACGTAACACCTCGCTTCCTGGATGCCGAAGACGCTGATGCCATGTATGTTGACTAACTAGGAGAGCTTGAAGAACATGAGACGGAGTCGTGATTGGATAAAGGTCCCCGGTGTTATCACATAGGAGAAGCACCCGACGCGTCAAAATTCAACAGTACACTTATTATTGCGAATAAATTGGCGAGCAAATATTAAATTTTTGACAATATCAGGTGTAATAAGAACATTATTCAAGTGTAGTGGTCGGTCGGAGGTTGGAAAAATGCTATGACCCGTGTTGATGAGAGGAATGGAATGCCAGTCACCAACCGAGATGGACGGATACGCACACATATTAAAAATATTACTAAGATTGTTAATTGAATATGTATGTTGGAAAATTTAGTGCACTTGTGGGATTAGTTCACACCTGGTAATTGGTCAGGAGGTACGGAGTGTACACCCATTAGGTCCCTGAACACCCTGACTTTATATTAATAAGATTCAGAATGTTAGTACTGCTAGGCAGAGTTAATACTGCTAGTGCTAATGTTAGTACTGCTAGGCAGTGTTATTACTGCTAGTGCTATGTTAGTACTTCTAGGCAGTGTTTCTACTGCTAGTACTGCTGGAATCAACTTGTAACAGGCTTTGACCTATTCAAGTGGCAGTTACAACTGCTTAATGACCACATTTTATTGGTCATGTAACCACTATTAGCTATAATGGGGATAATTGTGAGGCGATTAATGGGCCGATTAATCCTCATAATTTCAGTTGGACTAGCTAAGAGTAAACTCCTGTAAGTAGGAAATCAATTCATGCATGAAAAAAACACGGAAAACATAAACACTTGTAAGCAAAAGAGTTATTGATTTTTGCCTAAATCATTAACATACATTTGGTCTTATCCCAAGTAGATATTCGTGATACCCAGGCATTAGGGTCGAATAGTTTACTTTGGAAAGTGATAACACGATTCCAAGTGATATCCGGTAACCTGTATTGGTATTTGGTTTGCTATTGATTATCTTCACCATGTTCTAGGCTTATTACCCCCAACAATCAAAGTAAACTATTCTGTGATAATCAATGGTTGCTGCTATGAAGCATATGGCTACTAACTTCTCCAAACTGGATAAGTTTGAAGGGGTGGATTTTAGAAGATGGCAAAAGAAGATGCATTTCTTGTTGTCAAGCATGAGTGTGGTGTATGTTCTGAGCACACCAATTCCAGATGATGGGGATGATGCTACTGTGGAACAGATCAGGAAGAGGAGAAAATGGGAGAATGATGATTACATTTGCAGAGGTTTAATCCTCAATGGTATGTCTAATTCTCTCTTTGATATTTGTCAGAATGATGAATCTTCCAAAGAATTATAGGATTCTTTGGATGCCAAATATATGGTTGAGGATGCATCAAGTAAGAAATACCTTATAAGTAATTTCACAAATTACAAAATAACTTATTCAAGACCAGTTATGGAACAATACAATAAACTTTTTGGTATACTTGGAAGGTTTACACAACACAAAATGCACATGGATAAGGCTATTTTAGTCTCTTGTGTCATTGATAAACTTCCTCCTTCTTGGAAAGATTTCAAACATACCTTGAAACATAAGAAGAAGGAGTTAACTCTTGTTGAGTTGGGCAGTCATCTCCGCATTGAGGAATCTCTCAGGGTGCAGGATAATGACAAGCCAAAGAATAGCAATGCCACTGGTGCATCTGTTGTCAATATGGTGGAGCATAAAAACTCCACCAGGTACAATGACAACAAGGGTAAACGTAAACATCAGGATATCACAAGAGCAGACCCTAACAAGAAGGCAGCACCTACTTGCTGGAAATGTGGCAAATCTGGGCACATTAAAAGGGATTGCAAAGGTGTTAAGATTGGTGGTAAAACCAATGGATCAGGGAATGGTTCGGTTCCTCTGAAAGGTGAGAATATGTTGAATGAATCTCTTCAGGTTTATTATGTTACATATGTATCTGAATCTAACTATGTGCAGGATGATGATGTTGCGTGGTGGGTTGACTCTTGAGCAACTGTTCATGTGTGCAAAGATAGAAGTTGGTTCAAGACTTATGAGTCATTGGATGATGGTTCTATTCTTCACATGGGAAATGAGTCAACAGCCCTGGTGCATAGACGTGGTTGTGTAGATCTTAGATTTAGTTATTTAAAGATTGTAACTTTGTTTAATGTTATTCATGTTCCTGATATAAGGAAAAACTTGGTTTCAAGTAATGTTTTGAATAACCATGGTTTTAAACAAGTTATTGAATCTGATAAATTTATTTTGTATAAAACTGGTGTATTTATTGGTTTTGGATATTTGTGTAATCAAATGTTCATGTTGAACATTGTTAATGATTGTGATAATTCAGCCTTTGTAACCACCTATGACCTGATTGAATCTACCCTCTGGCATGCTAGACTTGGCCATGTACACTATAAAAGGATGCAAGATATGTCTAAAGATGGGTTAATCCCAAAATTTGACATGGACACTGAAAAGTGTAAAACTTGCATGTTGACCAAAATAACTAAGAAACCTTTTCGGTGTTAAACGTGAAACTAAGCTCTTGAGCTAATACACAGTGACCTGTGTGATTTGCATGCCACTCCCTCTTTGGGGAATAAGAAGTACTTTGTGACATTTATTAATGATGCTTCTAGGTTTTGTTATGTCTATCTGTTACATACTAAGGATGAAGTATTAGATAAATTCAAAGTGTTTAAAACTGAAGTTGAAATGAAACTTGGGTCCTTGATCAAAAGATTAAGGACTAATAGGGGAGGTGAGTACATAGATACTCTGAGCTTCAGTCTATTGGTATAATCCATGAAACAAATGCTCCTTATACTCCTCAGCAAAATAGTATTTCTGAAAGGAAAAACAGGGTACTGAAGGAGATGGTTAATTCCATGTTGTCCTATTCAGGACTGAGTCAAGGGTTCTAGGGTGAAGATATGTTAACAACTTGTTATTTATTAAATAGGGTTCCCAAAAAAAAGAACAAGGTTACCCCTTATGAACTCTGGACTAAAAGGAAACCCAACCTAGACTATCTCAGGGTTTGGGGTTGTAGGGCTATTGTAGGACTCCCTGATCTAAAGCATAAAAATTTGGGTGAAAGAGACATTGAATGCATCTTTGTTGGATATGTTAAGCATTCCAAAGCAGAAAACCTAATGAAAGTGTTTCAATTAACTCTATAATTGAATCAAGGGATGCAATCTTTGATGTGAATAGATTCACATCGGTCCCTGAACCAAGTCCGAGGATTCTAATGGAACTCATGACATTGGTGTATCGAGGTCCCTAATGAGGTGCCATCGAGAGTCCCCGATTGTGGTTCAATAACTCGAACTTATGCTCGAAAAAGAGCAACGGGTCGAGAATCCAAAGTCATTTGGACCGAGTTTCAATTATACTTAATTGAAGGAACAAGGGATGAGGTCATCGACCAATACTCCTATTGCTTCATTGTTGAGGATGATCCCAAGGAATTTGAAGAAGCAATGAAGTCCCGGATGTTGCTTTACGGAAAAGCGATAAATGATGAGAGGATTCCATCATGGGCAACAACACTTGGGTGTTGGTTGATCTACACCTGGTTGCAAACCTCTGGGTTGCAAATGGATTTTCAAAAGGAAAATGAATGTAGATGGAACTATTGAAAAGTTCAAGGCTATACTAGTCATTCAAGGCTTTAAATAAAAGTCAGGAATAGACTATTTTGATACTTATGCTCATGTGGCTCGTATCAATACCATAAGACTGCTGATTGCTTTGACATCAATTCACAGTCTGATTTTTCATTAGATGGATGTGAAAACAGCTTTCTTGAATGGTGAATTGGATGAGGAGGTTTATATGAACCAACCTCAGGGCTTTATCATGCCTGGCAATGAAAACAAGGTGTGTAAATTGATTAAGTCTCTTTATGGACTAAAGCAGGCACCTAAGAAATGGCATCAAAAATTTGATAAAGTGGTTTTGTCTAATGGTTATTTACTTAACCATCCTGACAAATGTGTATATAGCAAATTTGATGAATCTGGTAAAGGAGTCATCATTTGCCTATATGTTGATGATATCTCGATCTTTATTCTTGATGAAAATCGAGTTGACCGACAAAGGAATTTTTGTCATCAAGGTTCTCCATGAAGGACATGGGGGAGGATGATGTTATCCTTGAAATAAAGAATTAACATGAAAGTAAAAGAATTTCTATTTCTCAGTCTCATTATATTGAAAAGGTGTTAAGGAAATTCAATTATTTTGATTGTACTTCAGTAAGTACACTTATGGATACTTGTGAGAAGCTGATGCCTAATAATGGCAAGGATGTATCTCAACTTGAGTATTCTAGGGTAATTGGTTGCCTAATGTATGTCATAACTTGTACAAGACCTGATATTGCCTTTGTAGTGGGTAAACTGAGCAGGTAATCCTAGTGCTCATCAACGCGCGCTTTAGAGGTCTTGAAGTATCTTAAGAGAATTATGGATTATAGTCTCTCATATCTTGGTTATCCTTCGATGTTAGAAGGATACACCGATGCAAGTTGGATCGAGAACATCAAGACAATTCGTCTACCGGTGGTTGGGTATTACTACTTGGTAGAGGTGCAATTTCTTAGGCTTCCAAGCAAACTTGCATCACCGGTTCAATAATGGAATATGAATTTGTGGCTTTAGCATTCTTTGGTAAAGAAGTCAATGGTTGAAAACTTGCTTCTTGAGATTCCATTGTGGCCTAAACCTATAGCACCAATTCTATCCGTTGTGAGTGCAACTACATTGGCAAAGGCTTATAGCCGGATGTACAATGGGAAGTCTAGACACTTAGGTGTCAGACATAGCATGATTCGTAAGCTTATCATGAATGGGGTGGTATCTATAGAGTGTTGGTGGGTGACTCCCAGAACAGGGTAAGATAATCAATTCAGCAGAAACAAGCAACAAGTCAGCAGAAACAAATACCACTAGGTGGTTATCAGATATCACTTGGAATCGTGTGATCACTTTCCAAAGTAAACTATTCGACCCTAATGCCTGGGTTACACGAATATCTACTTGGGATAAGACCAAATGTAGTTATGGAATTAGGCACAATTCTATAACCCTTGCGCTAATAAGTGTTAATTGTTTTCTGTGTATCACTCATGCATAATCAGATCTTCTATTTATAGGAGTTTACTCTAAGCTAATCAAATGGAATTATGAGTATTAATCGGCCCATTAATAGCCTCATAATTATCCCTATTATAGTCGTTAGTGGTTACATGACCAATTAAACGTGGTCATTAAGCAGTTGAAACTGCCACTTGAATAGGTCAAAGCCGTTACAAGCGGTACTTTTATCGGTACTTTCATAGCGCTAGCGATGGATACACCACTCGGTGGAAACATCGCTTATCGGTGGAAACTCTTGCTTATCGATGGAAACCATGGCGGTACTTTCCACAGCGCAACTTTCCACAAGCAAGACTTTCTACTAGCACTACCAATACAAACCACTATAAGAGTCATGGTGTTCATGGACCTTATGGGTGTACACTGTACCTCTAACCCATTACAAGGTGTGAACTAATCCCACAAGTGCACTAAATTTTCCAACATAGAGTTTGTTAGATCTCAACAAAATTTAGGCGATCACTTGACGAAGGGTTTAGCTAGAGACTTGGTTATAAAGTCCGCTAAATGGATGGGTTTAAGTCCAACTTAGTTACCGAATGCTAAGACACCCAACTCCTCACGAGAAAACTTGGGGCCGAGTTCAATGTGGAAAGTCGAACATTCGGTGAATGGAGCACATGTTTATATATACATCCCAAGGTTGTGCTCGAACCTGCTTGAAAAGGAGGATGAAGTCTTTATACGAATGGTTAAATACCTTTGAAAAGTGCTTGGCAGGAGCATGAATAAAAGAGGAACCACCTATGTGAATGTTGAAGTTTTGCCACTTCAGGGAGCTTTGGACTTTTGGCTCTTACAACATTTATGAATTTGGATATGGACACATGGCTTGTATAGTGTCAAGAGCTTTTAAGTGTTTGAAAACTTGTGTGTATTTTATCTTCAGGTATTCAAATGGGTTGAAGGGTTCAATTCTTAGAACACCTTGATTCTCGAATATTTGAATGTGTAATGTAATAAGATGGAAATTCAATCCTCAGGATATTTTCGTTTATGAACATGTTTTGTTTAATGTTTAATTTTCATGCAAAGGAAGTGAACTAAATTTGGGAGGATTGTTGGAAAATTTAGTGCACTTGTGGATTAGTTCACACGGTAATGGGTCGAGGCACGGAGTGTACACCCATAAGGTCCCCGAACACCCTGACTCTATAGTGGTAAGATTCAAAATGTTAGTACTGTTGGGCAGAGTTAATATTGCTAATATTAATGTTAGTACTGCTAGGAAAAGTTAATACTGGTAGTGCTAATGTTAGTTCTGCTAGGCAGTGTTACTACTCCTAGTGCTATGTTAGTACTGCTAGGCACTGTTTCTACTGTTAGTACTGCTGGAATCAACTTGTAACAGGCTTTGACATATTCAAGTGGCAGTTACAATTGCTTAATGACCACGTTTTATTGTTCATGTAACCACTATTAGCTATAATGGGGATAATTATGAGGCGATTAATGGGCCAATTAATCCTCATAATTCCATTTGGACTAGCTAAGAGTAATCTCCTATAAGTAGGAAATCAGTTCATGCATGAAAAAAACATAGAAAACATAAACACTTGTAAGCAAAAGGGTTATTGATTTGTGCCTAAATCATTAACATACATTTGGTCTTATCCCAAGTAGATATTTGTGATACCCAGGCATTAGGGTCGAATAGTTTACTTTGGAAAGTGATAACACGATTCCAAGTGATATCCGGTAACCTGTATTGGTATTTGGTTTGCTATTGATTATCTTTACCCTGTTCTGGGCTTATTACCCCCAATAATGTAGACTCGCACATATATCCATGTTCCATGCACCAGTTGTAGGGTCGTGAAGAGTCCCGGTGATGAAAGCATGCGGTAAGAGTGTTTCTTGTCCCGGAGCGGTTGTTGGGGCTTGGTGAACAGTAGTAGGAGCGGGGGTGCGGTTGGGGTGACTTGAAACTGGGAAATAGGCGCGTAATACTTATGGGCCTTGTAAGGGGTTACTGGTTGGGTCGGGTTGTGAGTAATGTCGGGTGGGCCTGCTTGGTGAAACTGGGTAAGATGTTGGGGCGGTATTGGGCCAAATCCTAGTGGAGAGCGTATGGTTGTAGCTGGGCTAGGATAATAGGTTAAGTTTGATGGGCTTAGGGTAGTGAGGTAAGCTTAAGGCCCAACACTAATACCACTTGGGCTACATAACGAGCCAGTAGTATTGCATGTTATTTCGAGTAGCATTGCATGTTATTTCGAGTTGTAGGATGTGTAATATAGTTTCCTTAGTAGGGTTTTGTTCCTTATTATCCATTGTACGAGGCATAGGTTTAGTGTGGGTGTCATGAACAAACTTACATCCCGCCCCAAAACGACACGACACTTTAGCATGGTTAATACATGGTTTCCATGATTTTACTTGCAGATTAGTGGGATTACGAGGGTTACCTTTTCCGGTCAAAAGAATCATTGGGGAAGATGACGACGAGTCCACTGGAAGTGCAAGTGATTTGGATTTTAACCTCATTTCCTCGGTGATGAGCATGGAGCGAGTCGTTTTGAAATCGGGAAAAGGATCTCTGTGATGCATAATACCACAAATTTGATCATACCTCTCCGATAGACCTTCAAGGACATAGTGAACGAGGTATTCATCATTAACCGGGGCGTCAAGGCTAGCAAGTATCGTGGCATTCGACTCAATCTTCCCAAGATAGGCTTCCATGCTTAGGGCACCAAGCTTTAGCGACCTCAATTGTGCCTTTAAAGCATTCGTGCGGGAGCGTTTGTTGTCCTTGACAATGGAATTGATGAGATCCCATGCCTCTTTAGCCGACTTTGGACGTGCTACAACCAAAATTGAAGCGAATCTGAGAGAGTTGTCAAAATCCATGAAAGCACTATTTTATCAACTTTAAGCTCTTCGGGTGTGAAGGGAGTAAGGGCGGCTGATGTAGATCATGTTGTACCATGGATATAGCAAATCACTTCATAACTAAAGCATAATTGTTCGAAAAAGAATTCCCACGATCCAAAATTCCAATTATCGAGATCGAGTTTGACAGGAACCCGGGTGAAAAGGTGGTGATGGGTAACTGCGGATAATTTTTCTGATAAGGGGATGATTGGAGTGGCGGGTGAACCGGTAATGGTGACAGTTGAAAGTATGAAGTAACGAGGGTATATGAGTGTTTATGGTTTTGTATGCAAGCAGTAGATAATTAAATAATGAACGTGTGATGGGACAAATAAGAATGAACGTGGGGAGTTTTGTATGCAAGCAGTAAATAAACAGTACTTGTGACCTTAGATTGCACAAGTAACACAAACAATAGTGTGGATTGAGACCTAGCTCAAATCACTAACACATAAAAAGGAGAATATGATGATTTTACAGTGATGGTGGCTGACAATTTGGTGGCAACCGATTTTAGGGTTTTAGGGTTTTAGGGAGAAGGATCGAAATTAGTTAGCTGATACCACGTCAATCAATGTGATTGATATGATAAGAATCTGTATATTTGATTGATTGATTTGCCACAATACATTGTCCAACTAAATATACACATACAAAATATTCTAAAAAATGATTCGGGCCCGTTACACAAATATAAACTATACGGGCTAACAGATACAAGCTTAAAACATGCAACACTCCCTTAAGAGTAACGAAGACCCTCGAAAATATTGATCACGTAAAAAGAGTCTCAAACACGACCTCCCACTTCTTAACGCTGAGTAACCAACACATGACCTCCCACTTCTTAACGCTGAGTAACCAAGTTATTTCATTGAACAACTTGACCGAGCTTTAGGACTGGTAACCTTTTCTTTATAAAGCATTTGGCAGTTTTTACCAATTAAAGTCTTGATAACCTTTTGGTAAAAATAATGTTTCATTCAATTATTAATATGGAGCTAGGGGTGTTCATCGGTTCGGTTATCGGGTTATTCGGTTTATTCGGTTCGGTTAGTTCGGTTAATTTTTTTTTAAGGTATAACCAAAACCGAACCGAACCGAATAAATTTGATTCAACAACCGAATAATCGAAAACCGAACCTATAACCGAAAACCGAACCGAATAACCCGAATTACATAATTGTTGTTATTTTTATTTAATTATATATATTTTAGCACAAAATATTTTTTCAAGCTTAAATCATGTTATATTTATACTAAAAAGAGTTTTAGTGATTTTTTCGTATATATACATAGAAAAATATATATTTTATATGAATTCGGTTTTGGTTCGGTTTTAGGTTTTCGTTAAAACCATATCCAACCCGATAACCAAATATTTAGTTCGGTTCGGTTCGGTTTTGACCAATTCGGTTCGGTCACAAATTGATTCGATTATTTTCGGTTCGGTTCAGTTTCGGTTTTCGGTTACTGTGGATATTACCCGATCCGTGAACACCCCTAATGGGAGCTATAGTGCCTTTGACTATGATAAAGAAAATTATAGAGGTGATAAGGCAATGCCTAAAAACATGGAAGAATGAATAATTGATTAGGTGAATAGAATAAAACGTAAAGAAAAGAGTAAAAAGACAAAGAGCTTGATTTATGTAGATGGCAACATAGTCAAAATACATGTTCTTTTAACAAAGAAAAAGGTATATAAATCACCCTTTCGATTTAGGCATACCATTAGTTACATATATCATTGTTCTAAAATTTTAATTCTTTAAAAGATACAGTAATTTTTATTTCCAAATTACAACATTCGATTGGTTAACAGAAGTATATTTGTACTATTCTAGAATTGTGTGTCATTTTCAAACTAGACATAATTTTTAGGATGGAGAAGTCAATTAACCCAACTAGCTCAAAAGGTATTGCCATTATTAGATGGGGTTTCTTACCATGATATAATCAGCATGTAAAAATATGAGCAAATTTTTTAAATGCCTGAGTCGTTTAAATTGTTCGACAAAAAAAAATGACTTCTCAAAATAAGAGACAAGGCGACTTAAGCGACTAGTCGCTTAAATAAAATGTCGCCCAAAGTACAATCAGGAACACTTGTCAGCATTTTGTTTGGGCGACTTGGAAAAATACCTTACACAAAAAGTCGCCCAAAATATAAGACACTTGTCAACATTTTATTTAAGCGACTAGTCGCCCAAATCGTCTTGTCTATTTTGAGAAACCACGTTTTTTTTTTTTTTTTTGTATAAAGAAAGTGAACAATTTAGACGACTTGGGCATTTAAAGAATTTGCTCTTAAAATATCATGACAAACAAATGTTGCGATATATTGAGTTATGAAGGTGGTTGGGTCTCGCCGGCATGAGTGAACAACATGCGGCGAAGGAACCTCTGGACAGGGCTGCACCAGACTAGAAAGTTGGTGCGGTCAATGTGGCTGTGAATTTGTTGGTGTGATCGATGACGCGAGTGCCAGAGAATAAGCAAAACCCCTGAGAAATTTAGAACTAGACCAGGCCTATAAAAACTTAGATATAATGAAGAGTAAAAAAAGGTAGCCGGAGTTGGTGAGGGCGACAACTGTTGAGAGGGAGGATATAACCTAAAGGAACCACATGATATGTTCATGATGTACACCATTGCTTACCTAAATGTAGTTTTTGTATCCCTAAACGGCTAAACCACATGACATGTTTGGTACCTAAATAGGAAAACTGGGTTTGTGACTTGTCTGCACACAAAAAATAATCATTTCTTATGGAAACCAAGTTAAAGACTCTTCGTAGAGCTGTCGCAAAAATAAATCCACCATGATGTGAATATAAACCAACTCAGCCAAAACTTATCGCATCAAGAGAGATTCAAGCATGATTATGCAGACATAATAACGGTGCTTAACAATTTGTACACTTCCAATAAAGCACTAATCAGATATATACAGTTAGATTTGGCCTAAAGCCGAAATACCATAGCTCCACCCCTAATAATTCAGGAGACCCGTTATATCTAACATCCCAACCAGTTCAGGAGACCTGTTAACGCATTCCCACAAAAACCAATGCAACTCTAAACTCGTTATGCACAATAGCTAAAAGACACCAACCCATCAGCCATGAAAAACACAGCCAAGTATTCAGAATTGACAATTCAAAACGGGCCAGATGCATTCTTCCAAACAAACATCAAGTAACCCCGTCACATACAACAAAAATCTAAACAACCTGCCAGATTTTGATTACTGAGGATATCCCACATGGTTTCACTTTAAACAACCAATTTGATTGCCAAATGCTAACCGCCGGGACCACTATATAAACGACGTACAATGTAACCAAATATACATACGATGGAAGAAACAAAATAATAGCTATAATATGTTTTACATAATAAAAAGGTGGATTGTTTGTGCCACAATACAAATTAAGTAGCACAAAATCCATCCCCAATAATAAAAGTCTTTTGAGATCAGTACTTGGTTTAGACAAATGGAAATATTAATGAAAATTGAAAATTGTTTCAACATGAATGAAACATCATATAAAAATTGTAAACAAATGTGCTAGAATTATGAAATAACAGAGATGGAAGAAACGATACCCAAATTTTATAGGCCTTGCTTTCTTCTTCATTCTTCTGCTTTTCCGCCATTAGAACAAGCTTTCCAAATTATCTTTGAACCCAAAAGAATATAAAATTTGAACATGTTTTGCAACAAAACATTTCCCACCTGCCCGTTATACCACCAACCCATGAAAGAACGAACCAACGCCCAAAAGAATATATACTTATATCTAGAAATAAGTTTGTTTCAGTCAATATCTAAGTGAAAATGAATATGAATTCATCTCTTTGCTTAGGCTACGAGCTGATCAAGTTGCATCTGCTCGAGCCACGCACCTATTACTGAATGATCAGTTGATTCACCACGTGAAAGGTCCTCACCGGATGGTCCATCAGCACCACCATTACCATTATTACTGGAGGCCGGTGGTGCATCAGCAGACTTGTTTTTCATCATCTCGGGTGGTGATTCTTTTACAAGTGATTGTACCCATGACAAATCAGGCTCTTCCGCACCGTCATTTTTAAGCTCAAATGAAGATGACCTTTTCAATTTACCAAACTCATCTGCGTTAACAGACCAATCCACTTTCCCAGTTGGAGATCCCCATTTTGACCAAGAAGATGAAATATTATTATTATTCACAGGAGACCCGACATTAAAAGGAATGTTAGTTCCAAGTTCCCTTGAGCTGAGACTACGCAGCTGCTGATGCTGCTTCTCACGCTGTGCAAAAGCAGAAAGACGAGCACCCATTGGAGATATTGGATCCATGCTTCGTGGAGACATCCTTCCAGGTGATGAAACGCCAAAAGAAGCCTGCAATAAAGCATGGTCAACGTTCTTTGGAGAGAACACATTTGTATTTATAGGTGAAAGCATGCTCTGCTGCTGTTGAAACTGATTGAGAACCGCTGATTTGTGTGACGGCGAAAAGACACCAGAAGATGCAGCCTGGTCAGAGTATCGCGGTGAAGAAGTAAGCTCAGCCGAGAATAAATCTTCAAGATTTGAAGGAGCAAGTGTTTTAGAACGGCTAGAGCGGTTTAAGGAGAGTGAACCAGGCCGTGATTGTGAGAAACATGCATACTCATTTAACATCTGAGACTCGAAATCCTGCAACATGCTCAAATCATCTGGTGGAATATCGCGAGCACTGAGAGAAGATCTGAGCCGACTTGACTGCAGGTTGCTACCCGGAAGATGGAGTGTTGGGACATTTGGCTGAGGCCAACCAACCGGAGAGTGTGGACCCCCGTTTCCCGATGGGGACATCTGTTGATTGAAACCAGGAGACATCATCGAGACTGACGAGGGTGAACCAGGCAGAAGGTTCAAAGCTGCTGCCATATCCATAACACTAGCACCAGCAGCAGACGACCTGGGAGACGGGACAGCAGAGCCAGTAGACACATACAACGGCCTAAGCTCTTCTGGAAGATGTGCAAAGAAGCAAACCCGCCTAGCACAGCTTGTACCATCTTTACACAGACGGGTACGGTATTGAGCAGGATGTAGCCAGCATTCAAACACACCATGAGCATATTCACACATATCCCCACGTCTACAAGCACCTTTCCTAAAATCAGGGCACGGCACACAGCTATAATGATACTTCCTCGGATCCCTTCGTCGTGCATTTTCTCCCGGGTGAACAAAAGGACACTCGGTCCAATCATGAGAATAGGCTCGTGAACAAGGTCGGACCTTGAATGAAAACATCCGGAACTCATCAGTAGAATAAATGCTGTTTTTGATGTCCGGAAGAGACGGGTCAATCGGGTATTCTTTTTTCTCTGAAGTATAGTTCACAGGAGTCTCGTTGAATTTTGACATCGTTGGAGACGACACCAACTCTGAAGGAGAACAAGGAGACCCGTTCTCTGGTGAAGACGATAGTGTCGGGGACCATGAGCTTGATGTAGCCACAGATACAGTCAGCTTACAATCACCAAGCGATCCATCCGAAGCATTACTCATAAGCATCTCTTCAAGCGAAGCTCGGACCCCCGACAGCTTCGGAGGCACAATAATCACATCAACCGGACGATGCCCATTAACATCCTCAATATTCGGATCAGCACCAACAGACAAAAGCACCTTAACAACCTCAACAGCATCAACCGACCCACCAGACGCCGCACAATGAAGCGCGGTACACTTATCCGGCCCACACGCGAAATTCACGTCAACCTTCGATTTCTCCACAATCAGCTTCAAAACACTCAAACTCCCATAAGTAGCAGCAACCATTAACGGCGTCCGATGCTCTAATCCAATCTGCTTCGACCCCTTCTTCCTTACATACCAAAGCCCAACCTCATCAATAGCCGAGTCATCAGTCTCAATAGAGCGTTTAAAACCCTCGAAGTCATTGTTAGCTGCGTACTCAAGTAAACTCGAAAAAGAATCTCCGGTCTCCACGGTTAGTGGACTCATGACCATCTTGTTAGATTTTTTCTTATCTGTTGTTAATTCGTTTGATTCGGTTGACGATGAAGCAGTATTATTATTATTCTCTTCAGGGGCAGGGGCACTACACATTCTTCAAACAATACACTGCATACACAAAAACACAAACATCATTTAAATATACAAGAAACAACAAAATAACATACAGCGGAACAAGAACAAAATCAGATAACATAACTTTCATTTTACAATATTCATACCTATCATCTGAATGGATATTAAACAAAAGCTAATGATCTAAGGCTAATCAAAGTTATATTTTTTATATAGTTAAGTATCATCAAAGTAAATAAAGATCTTCATCTTTCTGTAACAAACTTAATATACATATATCTTATCCTAAAACATCTTCAAAAACAAAAAAGATTCAAGCTTTATCATTTTTCTAACAATAGATCCAAGCAACTTCAATAAAAAAAGAACACTATTACCTAATGATCCACATAAATATATGATAAAAAAAATATATATATATTACTTGAAAAATAAGTCAAGAAATAAGATTGAATCTATGGATAATCATCCTTGAATCACTAGCATAAAAATCGCATCTTTAACCGCTAGATTCAAGTCAAACACACATCAAAAAATAAAAAATAAAAAAAAAACGAACTTCAACTTAATCGAATAAACTTACCGAGAAAAAATTAGTTAGCTGATCTAGAAACCCAGATCTGTTATATAAAATGTAAAAAAAAACATAAGATTTATGATAATAGGAACAAAAAGTGGTAGCAAATAATCAGTTCCTCAAACTCCATTTAATTTCTTTCTCACTCGATAACGATTGATTCAGATACTTGTCGATACAACCTATGTTTTTTTCGTATTTATATATCCATCCACAAATATTTTTATTTATTATTAAATATATAGGATTGAAAGGTAAGTTAGAGAGAGAAAAATATAACGTATTTGAGATGTGAATGAAATGCAAGTCAAATGTAAATGAAATTATATTTTTATCTATCAACAACTAAAAAAAATACACTTTAAAATAATATGCTCTCACTCCGTCCAAAATGTTATTATTAAAGTTTCTTTTTTGGGTAATCTTACTATCTTATAATAGAGGGATGCACTTCCCTCATATTAATTATTTTAAGATTTTCATATATAGAATTTTAAGAATCTGAGCTCTGGCGATTAGTTCTGACACCAAAGACATATAAAACTAAAACACACTACTCATATATTACAATTAATACTATTAAAACACCCTTCATTCAAAAATACGTGTGAAAAACATAATTTACAAGGTTGAAGCCTTGAATAAAACAAAAATCTATTCAACACATACAATTAATAAACCATTTATAAACCACGGTAGACCACATGTTCGCACAACCCGCTAAAAGCGGAAAACGAAATTTAAACATGGCGATTGAAACCTCGGACCGGTGCGGTCTTCCTTGGTCCATTGCCAAACAAAACTGAAAGAAAAAGTACAAGAAAATAGAAACAAATAACCAAATCCAAACAACAACTACGAATCAAACGAAAAATATATAAATGTCGGTTTTGTTACACTTGTGGTACAAAATCTTAAAAGATTTTAAGTGTGATCATCAACCATCATATAGATCTTGAACAAGAAAGCACCAATCCTTAGTCTAGACACAACCATATACCCCACTTTCACTCCCCAACACTCTTCCAAACCACAAACGCGCTGAACAAACAACAAAAAAAGGATCCAAATTTGTGTTTTATTTTAAAAGCAAACAACCTTTTATAAGGTATACCAAACACACCCAAGCAATGCTCCTTTTGTAATATCCGAAAATAAAGATCGACTTATAACAAATCTGTTAAAATCTATCTTTGTTTCGTTCAACAAGACACGAAAAACAAATAAACATGTAATACTACCCGAAATCTTATTTCAGATCTTGAAGCAAAAAACTTGTCCATCTTTGATTCGTGTGACATTCAATTTACAAGGGATAAGGTCTAATATGATTAGTGGGTTTCATAAGATCAAAAGGGGATTAAGTGTTTTTGTTAATGGATGTGTGTCAAGAGAAATATTGATTAGGTATGTGAATTGCAAATGGAGAGCAGAAAGAGAGATGGTGGTGGAGTGATTATGATTTGTGTGTGTATTTAGGGTTTGATGAAATGAGGCAAATAATTAGGGTAAGTTTGTTGTGTTTGTATTGACGGGTTTTGTATGCCTACCGTGGTAATTTTGGGCTTGCATGGGCTAATCAAATAAAAGGTGCTACTGGTATATATTGGGCTTAAGATGGTAATGAAACACCTCTATGGGGTTGTTAACAAAATTGCTAATAGAACATATGCACTTCAATAGTTAAACTATTTTTGTTAGTAATTGTTAACTTTTAGTAATTTTTGTTAAATGGTTATTTTGAGGTTCGAATGTCAAAGTGAATTATTTTTGGGGTTACATCTAAATGACGAGATCAGGAAAAACCATTATCAAGATTCATTAAACCGAGAACTAAGGTTAGAGGTGCCAAAATAATAATGTGGGACGAAGCATCGATGACCAAGAGGCAAGCATTAGAGGCGGTAGACCAAACCATGCAATACATCATGTGGGTAAGACTACCGTTTGGTGGTAATATAATGGTTAGGGTACCACACAGCATCGCTGCAGACTGCACAATCCACTACTAAAACTATAAGTCTAAATTGTTTTAGTTTGTCATGTTATCTCTAATAAAATTAGGAAAATTCTAAATCATCGATTCTTAAAGAATATTACCCTAAATGCTCCATTTTTTTCTCTTCCTTAATGCCTCATGGCAACTCTCCCACGGGCAACTCTATCATATATTTGAGCCCACTTTGTACTTACAAAGTACAAATCTAAGACTTGATGCGTTGGGCAACTTTGATATTTATTGAGAATCGACATTTTTGTCTTTTGTGAAAAAGCAAAATATTTATTTTTAATTTTTACTAAAAGACAAAATTGTCGATTCTTGACATCGAAAGTCGAGGTTCTTGCAACTAAAGATCTCAGACACTTGTCTTGGTAAGTCAAAGTGGCCCACAAAATGGGAGACGTGTCATTTATTTGGGATAGTTGCCAAATATGGTTGGGAGAGTTGCCCATAGGGCATTATGAGAAGTGAAAAAAGTGATGCGTTCGGGGTAAATTAATTGGACAACCGCAGGCGTTAGAGAATTTTCCTAAAATTATAACAAAATTAAATGAAAAAATTATCAAAAGGTAAAATTGTCATTTTGTTACTTTTATAGACTTAGGGTGCGTTTCTTTGCATTATGAATCACAATGGGTATAGGTGTTGGTATAGAATGGAATAATAATGGAGGGTATGAAACCACCCACACACATAATATATGAGGAAACCTTCACATTTGAGTATCCTTATTCAATTGTGATGGCCCTCATAATCAACCAAACAATATTAATGACTTTTAAAGTAATAGACTTATACTCATACACCCCAACCAAACGGGCCTTTAGAAACAGTGATAAATGTAATTTTTTTTAAAGGATTTTGTGTTTTTTGTCAATGAGTGATAATTTTGAGATAAATGGAGTAATAATTAATCTTGTTTAGTACTCATAATAAAGTACTTACTTCGTTCAAATAACACAGTCTAATGATTTGCACGCTCTAAAAAGTTATTCGCACACTCAAGATACAAGCAATTAAAACATATTGTTTAAAATTGTACAAGTATTTCATGTACAATTGAAATGTCTCATTCACTATGCAAAGTGTACAAATCAATTCTCAATAACAAAGGATCACTTTCAGATTCCAAAAAGTTTTAGTAGTTATTACTAGCAATATATTTTTCATAATCAAATATGATTTGTGTCTGATAAAAGAAATTTTATTAGTTAAAATGCGAAGTGAATATTTATTTTAAAATTCCTGAAAAAAATGAGCATGTATTTTAACACGAATGAAGTAACAACTTTGTATATTTAATAATTGATTAATGTTTTCTTAAACTATTATAATTAAACCCGGTCAAATTTTGCTACCTTGTTAATTTGGCACTAATTTGAAAGAATAAACATATAATTTGAAAGTAAAAGACAAAACAAGAACAAAAGCTCTAAGTGTCGTAATATTTGCAAGACGTTATCTAACGTGGCACGACGCCATAACGATACCATCATACCGAGACTGATCAAAGCCAAAGCGGCCTTGACCATTGGCTTGAGCCAAAACCATTTTTTTTATTAAAATTTCCTATTTGTGTTAAGTTCGTATGCTTTTCTTGCCATATATGCTTTTCTTAAGTTTTTAGTTTATATCCTTAAACTATGAAATCTATATATAAACTAGTACTCGTAGTATAAATTTAATGTGATTTTTATATATATTTTTTTCGTAAGATATTTTATATAAACTAATTTTAGTTTTAATAAATGAAAATTAGTTGGCTTGAAAAAATGTAACATAAAATAAAAATGGTGAGTTTTAAATAAATGTTTTAGCTTGAGTCATGAGAAAGATGAGTTTTTAAATTGGCGAGTAAAATTAAGTGTTTTGATGAAGTGTCCGACGTGTTACCCAAAAGGTCAAAAGGGGTAAATCGAAGAAGAGAAATGCTAGAATTATAAATATTTTTATAAGAATGTTTATTTGTGGATGTATATAAAAGACTAAAAGAGACTACAAGTTAGAGGACATGTCATTGTATGGATATTTTTTTGTGAATCATTTATTATTTCAGCATTTCTCTTAGAAGAAAAGATGCACTCCCTTTGTCTAATAATTATTTTCCTTGTGTTATATAATATTTAATGAAAATTATATCAATGAAATACATTTAATAGCTAATTTATTCATATATTTTGCATTAAGTATAACACAACTAAAAATATTTAAGGTCAAAACAGAAAGATGAAAAATTAAAAATCAACAGATGAATGATAATTATGAACGAAGAACTTATTTGAGATTAAATGAAATGCAAGTGAAATTCAAATGAGATATAATTTAAGAATAAAAATAAGGTTGTTATTGTTAGTGGAGAGTGGGACGGAATTGTCGGTAAAAGGGGTTTAGTGAGAGGCGGTGGTGACTGGGTGCGGTTTCCTTGTTAGTCTACTACTTGAAGGTGGACTTTGTTGAATTATTGCGGAATTGAATATTGGGTTGGCGTCCGCTATAGGAACGGATTTGAAAGGGGTTTATGAAGTGGATTGGATTGAGTTGGTGGGGTATTTCGGAGAAAAGGAGGCATGGAGCACTCGGGTTTGAAATCTAAGGTGGGGTGAAATTAAAAGAAAAAAAAGAAAGCATGAGATTGTGGCCTTCTTTCTAATTTAATTTATTTTTTCAAGTTTGAACAGGTTTTATTTTTAATACCGAAACAAAAATAATTTTATAAAATAAAAATATATTATTAAATAAAAGAATTACATCTTTAGATACAAGTTAAAAACGAAGAAAATTTGACCAACCATAAATATATGTTTTGACATTTAGTGAAACTAACGAGAAACAAAATATCGACGCGTTGCTACCAGAGGTGCCAAAACGGGTGGGTTGGGCGGGCACGGACAACGGGTTAAACGGGCACTAGCCCAGTGAGCACGGGTTTAAACAGGCACGGGTTTAGACGTGCATGGGCCAAACGAGCTCATGTTATACGAATCGGGTTAGAAAGGACCTAAAACGACAAAAAAAAATCTCAAACGTAACACATCATTTATATTTGAGTAACTAAATATATTATATCTATAAGTTTTTCATTAAAACCAATTTAATGTTCGAGAAAAACATGTGCCCATTATGCCTATTTAACTTCTAAATAGGCAATAGACAAAAGTTCCGTATAGAACCAATTTTTACCATAGATCGCTCAATTAATCTGAACCTCTCATCTACATATCATCCAATGGCTATGATTATTTGTAATTTAATAATTATAAAATTTAATTATACCTCTCAAGGGTGAATTGGTCATTTACCACACCACATTTACACGCTCACTATACTCTCACACTCTCAGTATACTCACACCACATTTACACGCTTCACTCTCCACACCTAATTTTCTCTCATTAAATCACTCACACCAAACCCTAATTTTTCCCCAAATCATATAAATAATGGATTTACGTGCTGAAATAGTAGCGACTAAGGATACATCGAAGATCGATTCATCATCTGCTCAAACTGAGGGTGTTGTTCTTTGTAATTTTTGATTTTTTATATTACGTTTTTTTTCAAATGATTATGAACACTTAGATAATGATTATAATTGTTTCGTAATTTTTGATTTTTGATTTTGATGTTTATTTGTTATATTTGATTAGATCGACTAAAAGTAGTATATTTGTTATATTTGTTATGTTTGATTTTGGTTTTTTGGTTGTGTTAGTTTGAATAATGATTATAACTGTTTTGTTTGATTTCCGCATATGTGATTATTTTAGTTATATGATTCAGAATCATATATGATATGTTTATGATATATTCTGCAGAAGTTTTTGGTTATTTTAAGCAAACTAAAATAATCAATGTTTTATGATTCGTAATCATATATGATCCGTTTATGATATATTTTAGTTATTGCTCATTCAAGACTTGACATTAATCGCTGCGAACATTGTAGTGACGAGTTGGGTTTTGTATATTCAAAGTAGTTATGATCAGATGCGTTGGAGAGAGTGTTTGGATGTGTTAAATGTGTTGAGAGTCGTTATTGAAAGGTGGTTAGAATGTTCGATTAAGTATGGGTAAATTGTGCAATGATTGATTAAGGTGGTTAGTATGGGTAAATTATGTGATTAAGTATGGTTAGTATGGGTAAATTGTGCAGGACCCATATAAGAATACATATAACGTCATTCGCTTCATAGTAGGTAACCGCATGCCCATTCAAGGGATACATTTACAGGTAGAGAACAATAAGTAGAACCAAAGAGGGGGATGAACAATATATTAGTAAAAAAGAACCAAAACAAGAAATGACTAACTAATGTAGACAAGCTAAAGGTAGATATCACCATCATGTATGTAAAACTCTCTTGGTTACAATTTCTAATAAAATTGTTGGTTCAGAACAACCATCAGTTACTTTTGATATACAAGAAAAATCCATAGATGCCACGTCTCTTTCCTAATCTAGTGAGTTCATAAAAATGACAGTAACTAAACATTGAGAGCTTGCAGGTGCTTCTCAGTTCAAAATAATATGTTGTTAATCTCAAAGAGTACTCGAGTTGGTCAAACAGTCAATATATTTTGTTGGAGTCAAAATGGAGAAACTAAACAATCATGTCATGCAGGTTATAATATCTTTTGTTGAGAGCTTGCAGGTGCTTCTCAGTTCAAAATAATATCTTTTGTTCAGAGTGTACTGAAAACAGATATGGCTTTGGGTTTAAAATTGTACTCCCCTTACAAGTCTTTGGTAGTAGATATTCTAACAAGTAGCTGGTTTAGGCGGGATTAGAGATAAAAACATAGAAATGGTAATATTTCAATACTCAATGAGTAACATAACAAAAGATAATAATCTTCTACATTCATAGGTTCTTTGAGCCTCAGTTTCTCATATTTACTCTCAAATGAAAATATTCCATACTCAGTGAGTAATCAGTTTCTAAATATTACAAAAGCAAAGTTGAAATGTAGAAACGTAACCATCATGTCATACATGCTACAGTATTCACATTGGATCATACATGCTACAGTATCTATGATTCTACTAGGATCATATATGATTCTACTAGGATCATATATGATTTTAGTAGGATCATATATGATTCTAGTAGAATCATATGTTTGAGTTATTAACAATCATATTGTAGTAGATTATTCGGGTTATTAACATTTAAAATTTTGATGCGGTCAATCAAAAACTGGCAATGTGAAGATGAAAAAGGGAGTAGTGATGAAGAATAGGACTCCTCCTAAATCAACCGTCGTTAAACCTACTGTCAAACCTACCGTCAAACCTCAAGCTACTGTCAAACCTATTGTCAAACCTCATCACAAACCCATCACAAACCCATCACAAACCTCAGCTCTGTGTCAAACCTCATCACAAACCTTCACAAACCTCATCACAAACCCATCACAAACCAAACCCGCCATCGATAAAATTTAGCGTCTGAGGAGCAAGAGGATGAAGACAGTGGTTCTAGTGAAGATGATAGTGGGTCTGGTGGTTCTAGTGAAGATGATAGTGGGTCTGATAAGGATGGTTGTAAAGACGGTGGTTCTCATGAAGGTAGTGATAGTGATGAGGACGAGGATGAGGGTGAGGACAAGGAAGGGGATGCATCTAATGAAGAAGAGGGAAGTGAAGAGGACGGTGGTGAGGAAAGGAAAAGGATGAGCGCTTAATTAAGAATTTAAAATCAAAGAGTGTTAAGGAAAGAGTACAAAGGTTAAGAAAGAGATTTCTAAGTCTGATAGTGACTCAAAAGATCAAAGGGCTAAGAAACGTGTCAAGGAAATGAAGGATGTTTCAGAGACTAAGAAAAGGAAGCGTTTTTCTAAGTCAGAAGAAGAAAATGTCTCGAAGCCTAAGAAATCTTTGTAGATGATTTCTCGAGGGCAACCTGGACTTATTTGTTACCAAGCAAACACCACACCATCTCAAACATCAAAATGTTTCATGCTTACATTCAAAATCATTTTCACACTTCCATCAAAACAATCAGAAGTGACAATGGAACAGAGTTCATTAACCAATCCTTAAGTGATTTTTTCAAAACCAATGGCATTCTACACCAAACCACCGTCCATACACTCCACAACAAAATGCCGGGCAGAAGAAAACATAAACACCTATTAGAGGTAGCAAGAGCCATAATATTTCAAGCAAACTTTCCAATCCATTTTGGGGATCTTGTCTTTTAGCCGCCACTTATCTCATCAACAGACACCTTGCAAACCTTTGAACAACAAGAGTCCATATGAAATGTCGTATCAAACACCACCTTCCCTACATCACTTGAGAATTCTAGGCTGTCAAGCTTATGCACATCAACACACCACAGACAAATTTGAGGCTAGATCCATACCATGCATTCATATTGGATATCCCACAACACAAAAGGTTACCTCCTATACAATCCTAAGACACACAAAACCTTTGTAAGCAGACATGTAAGATTTCATGAACACATCTTTCCTTTCAACATCAAACCAACACAATCCTCACCAAATCAAACTCCATTATCAACATCATAACCTCAAAACACTTCACCACCCACTAATACCACATCACCATTTCCCATACCAAGTCCATCCACTGAAGTACACCTCAACAATACACAACCCACAACACATTCCTCACCATCACCATTCATATCACCAGAGTTAAGCATTGATCCATCACCTACATCTTCTAATTCACCAACACACAATCACACAGAATCATCTCCATCTCAGTCATCTACACATGTCACACCACCAATTGTCACAAATCCATCTGAATTCACATCCAATTTATCTTCACATACACCAATACCATCACCATCTATCACTACTGATACATCTTCCATACCATCACCACCATCACCACTACCAATTAGGAAGTCCACAAGAACAACCAAAATACCATCAAAACTCAAGGACTTTCAAATCAACATACCCAAGAAGAACCACACTTTTAACACTGTCATCAAATTCCATCATTCAAAATATCTAAATTATCACAATATCACATCACTCAAACACAGACATTTCATAAACACAATCAATCATACCTTAGAACCAAAATACTACACCCAAGCTTCCAAAGACTTAAGATGGGTAGATGCTATGAATAAAGAGTTACAAGCACTTGATTCTAATCACACATGGGTGGTCACTTCTCTTCCACCAAACAAGTTACCCATTGGGTGTAAATGGGTATTCAAGATCAAGTATAGATCAGATGGTACAATTGAAAGGTTTAAAGCAAGATTAGTGGCAAAAGGATTCACTCAACTAGAAGGTATAGATTACACAAAGACATTTGTTCCAGTGGCTAAAATGGTAATTGTTAGAACTCTGTTGGTAACTGTTGTCCATCACAACTGGTATATTGCTCAATTAGACATCAACAATGCTTTTCTTCATGGAGATTTAGAAGAGGAAGTATACATGACTCTACCTCAGGGATACAAGTATGATACTTCCATTCCAAATCCTGTTTGTAAATTACAAAAGTCTCTCTATGGCCTCAAGCAAGCAAATAGACAATGGTTTACTAAGCTCACTGCCTTCTTACTTGATAAGGGCTTCACTCAGAGTTATGCGACACTTCATTACTTACCTCTGAGAAAGGGACAAGATTACTTAGCTCTAGTGATCTATGTTGATGACATTCTACTCACAGAAACAATCTTTCTCTCATCAATCATATCAAACAACAACCGGATACAACATTCAAGATCAAGGATCTAGGTAGTCTCAACTACTTTTTGGGTATAGAGTTCATGAGAAACTCAAAAGGCATCACCATGACACAAAGAAAATATGCCCTTGAGCTCCTTCAAAGTGCAGATGTTTTGGATCTCAAGCCTGCTCATATACCAATAAACCCAATTGACAAACTCAATGACATAGATGGAGAACCTTTTTCTGATCCTTCACAATACAGAGCTTTAGTAGGCAAGCTTTTCTATCTCACCCTCACCAGACCTGACTTATCTTATGTTGCTCATGCCTTAATTCAATTCAGTCACAATCCAAGGACACCACACTGGAAGGCTTTGATCAAAGTTCTCATATACATCAAGTTATGTCCAGGACAAGGCTTGTTTTTCCCAGCTAACAACAATTTACAGCTTAAAGCCTATTGTGATAGTGATTGGGCAAGTTGTCCCATTTCAAGAAGATCAACCACTGGTTTTTGTATCTTCCTTGGTTCCTGTCTCATTTCCTGGCAATCTAAGAAACAAACAGTGGTTTCAAGATCCTCAACAGAAGCTGAGTATAGCGCCCTTGCAGATTGCACATGTGAAATTACTTGGTTACTTAGCTTGCTCAAGGATTTCCAAATAACAACACCAACCCCTATCTCCATCTTCTGTGACAATCAATCTTCAATAGCTTTAGCTGCTAATCAAGTCCAACATGCCAGAACCAAACACATTGAGATTGATTGCCACTTTGTTAGAGACAAGATCAAAGCAGGGGTCATTCTTCCCATTTTTACTCCCTCACACACTCAAATTGCAGATGTGTTGACAAAAGGACTTAGCAGATCTCCATTCCATAATTGTGTTTCCAAGTTTGGCATGTGTGATCCATATACACTGCCAACTTGCAGGGGGTAATGGAGTTATCAATACTATCAAGACACAAGTCAAAGATGATCTTAAAGATGCAGTCAAGCAACCAGGCATCAAAGTTAATACAAGAATCATCTCCACAGTTATCTCATCCAACTATCTCCATCACCATAGATGCTTAGTTGATTGTAGCAACATGTAGTTTACATTCTTAGTTAATAGTCAACGATAGTCAACTGTAGTTTCAAGTTAGTTAGTTTCTCGCCTTTTCTATTTATGTATAAGTACTGATGTAATCTTCATTTGTCATTTAAAGTAATGGAATAATCATTTCCACTTCATCTTGTTTACTCTCACTTTATCAATAAACTTGTCTCCAAAGCGAACTCGGTTCTTTATGAAATCTCCACCACCATTTTGTCACCATCGCAATGTTGGAAGCATAAAGGCTACCAATACCAAGACCTCCACAACTCTTAGAAGAGCAAACTTTCTTCCAAGCAATCCAAGGTAACTTGTTTGAGTCTATTGAACCGCCACTGATACTTGGAACTATACACTCGATCCATCCCTTTTGTTCTCTGTCTCATCCTTCATACGCCATGTTGAAAGTTCGTGCTTGTCATCATCTCTTGATCCAGTAAGGTGGAACAAACATCTTACCATTAAGGTTAACATCCATTCTTGGAGACTATGTATGGATCGACTACCTACAAGGGTCAATTTAGATAAAAAAGGAATCGATCTTGATTCTGTAAGATGTCCGGTATGTGATGGCGACATCGAAACAACAAAGCATTTGTTCATCGAATGCCCGGTGGCTGTCGAGTTGTGGGAATTGGTCTCGTCTTGGTGGGATGTTGGAGATTATCCTAGAGATATTCAAGGCTTATCTTCATGGGGTGATTCAGTGAACTTAAACAGCTTTTCGAAAGGCTGCTTTGATGTTGTTATCCAAACAACATTTTGGATCTTATGGAGATATAGGAATAGAGTTTGCTTAGATGCTAAACCCCCGCGGAAGGATACTCTAGGTGAAGAGATCAAAGTTCTTTCCCATTCTTGGATCCTCCATAGACATAAAAAGGCAAATCCTACTTGGGTTGAGTGGATTTCCAATCCTAATCATGCTTGTACAAACTAAATGTAATCTTTCTTGTTGTATTATTTCGTTTATAGTTTCTTACTAGAACGTCATATGGTTATATATAAAAATGCCGTTCAAAAAAAAACATTTGGCGGCTTTGATTCATAAGGGGATCAATTGTGTGTTTTTTAGTGATTAATTATTAACGAAATCTGTGAGCTTCTAGGCAAGTATGATGTTTCTGTTCCTTTCATTTCAAGTAACATATTTATCAGTATATATGTCTGCATCTCCTCTTGGATCTTTTTATAGTATTTAAATACAAGTTAATTGAAAATTACTTGAATGGGGTGTTATCTGGTGGAGAATATGTTACCAATTATTTATGATGCAGGCTTCACTCTGACAATTTTGCATATCCATAAATTGCAAGATTATATCATCTTATGTATTAATCTATATTAACAGGGAATGTTGAGTGGGGGAGGTATACTTGTTTTTACGCCATTAGTTTAGATATCAAGAACTTGTGAGTCACTTTTTCGACTATTAATTTTAATTGATAAGGAGAGGTGGCAAAATGGGCGAGCCGGGCGGGCACGGGCAAGGGCTTAAACAGGCACGGGCTAGAATGGGCACGGGCTTAAACGGGCACGGGCCAAACGGGCACATGTTATACAAATCGCTTAATAAAAGCTCTAAAACAACGAAATAGATTATTTAAACGTATTATCTCATTTATATTAAAAAAATTAAATATATTGTATAAAAAAAAATTCTATAAAACGATCGTAATGTTCTACAATTAAGAAAAAAAAAATGTGCCCATTAGCGCCCATTTAAGTTTTTAATGGGCTATATGTGCCCATTTCAAAAAAAAGAGAGGGCTAAATAAAATCTTTTAAAATGTCCCATTTAATTTATCTCTTTTTAACATGACATTTGCCACCTAAAGAGCGATTGACACATGTGCATGAGACCAACGGCAGGCTAGTCCAGACCTTGCTGATATATTATGTGTAATTGAAATAATATATCAATATCGCTTACAAAATCGTATTTGTTGCATTGTGCGTATATACTGCTAGCTAGTGCTTTTCCGTGTCACTAGAACTGAGTGTTTGTAATATGAATTATAAGTTACAAATGTATACTTATACGGTTTTCTTAACTTAAGCAAGACATAACGATCTGTGCCGGTTCATCATTCTTGGAAATGTAGATATTAATTAATACCGAAACGAACTAACTTGATGTGGAGAACTTGTAGGAAGTTTCGTTGGAAATATCGTTTTGAGACCGCTAGTCAATAGGAGACCACAGTTCTCTAACTTAGTCCCATAACTAGGGGAGGCTTTATGTGCTTTAGAACTCTTTAAATTGATATTGAATTTGTCATTAAGCAGTGTACCTCTGCCTGGTGTTATAATATTCTCCTTGGATTTGTTTTTTGCATTGCTATTATTTATATTTAGAAAACTGATAGAGGCTTCTAATAAGTCCAGGTATGAGTTGAGCTTTGTTTGATGTTTGCTGCATTTTTAAATAGAACGTTTACGTGTATTTTGTTAGTTTATGTACCACATTGACTACCCTGATTTATATATCCATTCTATTTACATTTGCTAGAGCTACATTGTCAAATCAATATGCTTAACACACTCATATATGCATTATACAGATCTTGTATCTTGCATGCATAAGAGTTGAAGCTTTTCACGTGCCTGTTGAAGTGTTAATTCACATATCTTTCTTCATTATACTATGGCCGAGGACGGTGCTGTAGCTTCTGTAGAGAGAAAATGGAAACATCCGATCTTTATTTTCTTCCAAGATGTCAGGTAGATACTTTCCATATTAAGAAATATTTTCTTGATTCTGTGCATATACTTTATCAACTTTCTTGTTGAGATTTCATGTTGTTTTCCATTTGGAGTAAGTTAATACATGATTGTAGTTCTTATGGTCATATGAAACGATTTTGTAGGCTAGTACTAAAGATGGATTCACTTGGAAAAGAAATACTTATTATTGCCGTACCTGCAGCCATGGCATTCGCTGCAGATCCTGTTGCTTCATTAATTGACACCGCATTCATTGGTCATATAGGTATGCATAATTTCCCATTTATGGAAAGTATGAAGTGCCATTATTTTCTGCACATTGTACTCTCTTAGAACATTTATGCTTCTGAATAGGCCCAGTGCAAATTGCTGCAGTTGGAGTATCTATAGCCATTTTCAATCAAGTTTCAAAAGTAGCCATATTCCCACTTGTTAGTATTACTACTTCCTTTGTCGCTGAAGAAGAGACTAAAGAAAGACTGAATAGCAAATTACCCAAATATGAGAACACGAAGAAGACTTCTATAATTAAAGAGGAAACACAAGAACTGATGAAGGACGACATTAAACTTGAAAACTTGGAAAATGACTTAAAAATACCGGACGAGAAAAAAGAGTTAGCACTAGAAGATGGTATGTTTTGTTCTTGTTCTTTTCTTCACATTGTTGTTCACATCAAAATAAAAAAGCTGGTAAATTCATGATCTTAATTATTTAATCAGGTTTCAAAACAAGTCCAGGCAGGCATCTGATTGTCACTGAAACCACCCCAAAGATGTTAAAGTTTAAAAGAGAAAAACGAAATATTCCATCAGCATCAACCGCACTTCTGTTTGGTGCAGTGCTTGGTCTTCTTGAAACCGTACTTCTTGTCTTTCTTGCAGAACCACTTTTAAGTTTGATGGGTGTGAGACATGTAAGAATTCTCATTCTAGTAGTGTTGTATATATGTTTAGTATAACGATTATATGACTCTAACCTTTATTTTGTTGAACAGGGTAACCAAATGTTATTACCAGCCCATAAATATTTAACATTGCGTGCACTCGGTGCTCCTGCAGTTCTTCTCTCTTTGGCCATGCAAGGTGTCTTTCGTGGTTTCAAAGATACTAAAACTCCTTTATATGCCACGGGTATTTCACTTTTATCCTAGTATCATGTTGATGACACAACTACTTTGGCTACTTAGTGTTCTAACAAATTTTTTGTCTCCTAACGCAGTTGCAGGAGATCTAGCAAACATAATTTTGGATTCAATTCTTATCTTTGTCTGCAAGTTGGGTGTTAGTGGTGCGGCTATTGCACACGTTCTTTCCCAGTAATTGTTCCAATCCTGTTCAACTTTTAAAACATATGACTGGAGTTTGTGTGATTAAATGCCGATTATTATTTTCCAGGTACTTGATATCGATAATCCTACTAGTCAAATTGATGCAACAAGTTGACCTACTACCTCCGAGTATAAAAGCTTTGCAGTTTAGCCGGTTTCTTAAAAATGGTATGTCATGAGTCTCAACAGTTAATAGTATCCATATATTAGAAACATGAACCCGCACTTTACTATTTGGTACCATATATAATCTAGTAATAATTCATCTTTTTTGTTTCTTTCGACAGGTTTTCTCTTGCTGTTTAAGGTATTAGCTGCAACTAGCTGTGTGACGTTGTCTGCATCATTGGCTACAAGATTGGGTCCAACACCTATGGCTGCATTTCAAGTGTGTTTGCAGGTTTGGTTAACATCTTCACTTCTTGCTGATGGCTTGGCAGTTGCTGGACAGGTAGAATCCACTTTATGTCAAGTTTTGTATGTCAGAAGTCTACATGGATTTTTAAGACAAGTGTTAATGGATATATCTGCTCATGGAAATCTGTAGGCAATAATTGCTACATCATTTGCTGAAAAGAACTTTGAGAAGGCAACAGCAGCGGCAACTCGAGTACTGCAGGTATAGTTACTGTGCATCATAGAGGAACCGTGTAGAATGATATAGATTTTCTATTGCGCGCTAGTCACTAAAATGAGTTCTTATGGTTCTATATTATGATTTTAACCTAGTACGATATTTGTTTAGTTTATGTATTTCATGAAAAAACTTACTTTTTTATAATATTTGCAGATGGGATGTGTAATGGGTCTAGGACTCGCTCTTCTTGTTGGACTCGGGTTGCAGTTTGGTTCTGGGGTATTCACGAAAGACATACATGTTAAACACATTATTACCATAGGAATCCCGGTATGTATCCAACCATATTCAACATCTAAAATGTTTTAACTTCTATATTTCATGTTTACATTTCATTGTGCTCTTTTCCGATCAGTTTGTTGCTGGCACACAACCGATCAATTCAATAGCATTCATATTCGATGGAGTTAACTTTGGTGCATCTGATTTTGCTTATTCTGCATACTCCATGGTCAGCAATTACCATTCTTGTTCAAAAACACTATTATTTATTCCTGCATTATACTTATGTTAACTTTAGTTATGTACATTTCTTTTTATTAGATCCTCGTGGCGATAGGGAGCATCGGGTCACTATTTATTTTATACAAAGCTGCTGGTTTTGTCGGAATATGGATTGCTCTATCCATTTTCATGGGCTTACGTGCCATTGCAGGCATTTGGAGGTAACTTTCTTCAATGATATTAAATTTTATATCGATCATGACATAAGTTTTTAAAACCGAACCTTGTCAATGTGGTTTATTGATATGTTGGTATCTGGGGTGTAGGATAGGAACAGGAACGGGTCCATGGTCGTTTCTTAGGAAGTAAAAGATGGTTGTTGCTTACAGAATTTGGCTATTTTCATAGGATATGGAAATCATTGAGTAGAGTCTCCATACCACCTTTGTTTCTTGCTCGCACAGATTTCATATCACGATCGGATCCATCATTGGTTATTTGTATTGAGATCGTATTTTTTTCCATGAAGCTTTTGTATACTATATTACTATGTGATTGGTAATAGTAAACTTGTAGTCTAATATTGTTATGCTATTATGTAAATAAAGTTGTGTTTTATGTTTAATAGGTATTACGTACTATTGTTAGTTGAAACGAAGTTGGTAACAAAAATAGACTTGAAACTGTACACTTGCAGTTATCATGTACTAAACTGAACCAAATTGTCAACGAAAGAATGAATATAAAGGAAAGACTCGATGATTAGTAATCTCGCTGAGAAGAGTAATCAGTTCAATGTATGAGCTTGTACAGTATGTTTTGCCAATCTGATTGACCCAACCATACAACTCTTCTTTCGATTTCATCAAGTATCAAAAGAAGTTGGATGATTTGCATTTCTCTGTTCCCTATTCTTATAAAAGTACATCTTTAACTTAAGTAGCTCATCAAATCATATAAAAACAAATTCTGCATGATCTAGTCAAAAGCTTAGGACTGGACAAGCTGGCATTGAATTAATGTCTTCCCTATCTAACAAAAGGCTAGTCATGGTATGAACCAAGGCGGTCATCCAAATATTCCAGCTGGGACGCCAAGTCCACTTTTTAGAGGTGTTTTCGCTTCACATTCCGGCTTGGACTAAGTACAGCAGATTTACGCCAAGTACAGCACATTCCACCTGGGACTAGTTGATAGTTAGAGGTGTTTTTTCTTCACACCAATATTTTGAATTTTCTACCATCACTAAAGCATGTACATAGACGCAGTTGAGGGTACGATGGTACCCGTGGTATCCAGAAATGTTGGTGGTGCCTGGATTAAAAGCTGGTGTACAAATCACTCTTTATATCAATTACTTAACAGAGTACTCTCACATTTATTGCGCGTTTTTTAGGGTTATTTTAGTAAATTGTTTTTCTTCTCGCGATCTGTCTTAATTACTGTCAAAAAGAAGTTTTGCTGCGATGTATTGAGTTTTGAAAGCAGTTGGATTCAGCCTACATTGGAGAACAGGCTGCGAAGAAGCTTCTGGCACCAGGCGGCCCGGAAAGGATTGAAGCTACTGGAGGGGAGAAGAGGGGTGGTTGGAGGTGAGGTGGCAGTGGAGAGTGACTGCAACGTTGGTGTGATCATTGTTAAAAAAAATGGCTAGAGAGAATAATTTTTATTTTTTTTTAAACATGAATAAAATTAGAACCAAACCGATTTAAAATTTCAGTAGATCAAGGGAAAAAAAGGGTTAAAACAAAAAACAAAATCTTTCAATTAAAAATTAATACTCAAAAAAATGGTCTTAACACCTTTTATAAGTTCATACAATGTGCTACATATATATTTGAACACACATCACTATCATCATCCTTCATGGTCTCTCCATGGTGCGTAGAGGGAGGATAAAATCTAGAGAAACTCTAGCATAATTATCTCAGGCACAATCCAAAAAGAAGATATCTTCATGTTATGCCCCCTTGAACGCATTAACGTAGTATTTTGTACCGTTATACCAGACTTGTTTGGTACTAACAAGGGTATTTTCTTTTGTAAAGTAAGTTTGAAGACTTCTGTTCCAGAGTTCTGGAAGTAGATATACAAGGTTTGAGCACAAGTTTTGAAAGCGAACAAGGCATGATACGAGCTTAAAACATGTAACACTCCCTAAAGAGTAACCAACTCGACCCTCGAAAATTTTGATCATGTAAAAAGCGTTACAAACACAGGACCTCCCTCTTCTTAACGCTGAGTAACCAAGTTATTTCATTGAACTTGATCGAGCTTTAGGACCGGTAACATTTTTTACAAAGCATTTGGCAGTCTTTACCAATTAAAGTACTGGTAGCCCTTTTTGTTAAAATAATGTTTCAGTCAATTATTAATATGGGAGATATAGTGCCTTTGACTATGAAAAAGAAAATTATACAGGTGATACGGCAATGCCTAAAAACATGGAAGAATGAATAACTTCATGAATTGATTAGGTGAGTAGAATAAAACGGAAAGAAAAGAGTAAAAAGACAAAGAACTTGATTTATGTAGATGGCAACATAGTCAAAATACATGTTCTCTAAGGGTGTGTTTGTTTTTTAAAAAAGTCGATTAACGTCGAGCAAGAAATGTCTGAATCGGTCGGACGTTTCTGGTCGCATCGTTTGTTTTTCGTTCGGACGATCGAACGACGTCGAACGGAAAAATGTCGAATCTGTCGAGACACGAGAGGGTGTCTTACGCGTCGAATCTTGTACACAAAATAACCAAAATAAAAAAATAAAAATCCCGTTCAAACATGCGTTTTTTCTTCGTTCGGATGCGTTGATTCGACGTTTACGCATCGATTCGATTCGACGTCGCGGTTGATTGATTGACCTCTTAAAAACAAACACCACCTTAATAAAGGAAAAGGCGTATAAATCACCTCTTTGATACACTTCGTCTCAAAATAAAATAAAAGAATATTCACATTTTGCTATTTTAATTCTCAAAAGATAATTTTTTATTTCCAAATTACAACTTTTAGTAAAATGAAAAAACAGAAGTATGTTTGTACCATTCTAAAATTGTGTCATTATCAAACTGGACTTATTTTTAGGATGGAGAAGTCAATTAGGTACCCATAAGGTATTGCCATTTTATGGGGTTGTGTCTTATTAGATTGGGGTTTCTTATCATGATATAATCAGCATATCGTGATAGAGTTATGAAGATGGTTGGGTCTGGCCAGCATGAGAGAGCATGCGTCGAAGGAAGTTCTGAACAGGGCTGCACCAGCCTAGAGAGATGGTGCGGTCAATGTGGCTTTGAAGTTGATGGTGTGATCGATGACGTGAGTGCCAGAGAATAAGCAAAACCCCTATATAAATTTAGAACCCCTCTGATATAAAGAAGGAAAAAAAAAGTAGCTGGAGTTAGTGGGGGTGGCAACCATGGAGAGGGAGGATAAAACCCAAAAGGAACCACATGGTATGTTCATGATGTACACCATTACTTACCTAAATGTAGTTTTTGTATCCCTAAACCACATGATATGTTTAGTACCTAAAAAGGAAAACTGGGTTTGTGACTTGTCTGCACAAAAAAAATCATTTCTTTATGGAAACCAAGTTAAAGACTCTTCCTAGAGCTGGTCGCAAAAATAAATCCATCATGATGTAAATATAAACCAACTCAGCAAAAAATCATCGCATCAAGAGAGTTTCAAACATAATTATGCAGACATAATCACCGTGCTTAACAATTTTTACACTTCCAATAAAGCACTAATCGGATATATACAGTTAGATTTGGCCTAGAATTCTAGAAAGCCGAAATACCATAACTCCAACACGCCCTAATAATTCAGGAGACACGTTATATCTAACATCCCAACCAGTTGAGGAGACCTGTTAACGCATTCCCACTAAAACCAATGCAACTCTAAACTCGTTATGCACAATAGCTAAAAGACACCAACCCATTAGCCATGACAAACACAGCCAAGTATTCAGAATTGACAATTCAAAACGGGCCAGATGCATTCTTCCAAACAAACATCACGTAACCCCGTCACATACAACAAAAATCTAAACAACCTGCCAGATTTTGATTACTGAGGATATCCCACATGGTTTCATTTTAAACAACCAATTTGATTGCCAAATGCTAACCGCTGGGACCACTAGATAAACGACGTACAATGTAACCAAATATACATACGATGGGAGAAACAAAATAATAGCTATAATATGTTTTACATAATAAAAAGGTGGATTGTTTGTGCCACAATACAAATTAAGTAGCACAAAATCCATCCCCGATAATAAGTGTCTTTTGAGATCAGTACTTGGTTTAGACAAATGGAAATATTAATGAAAATTGAAAATTGTTTCAACATGAATGAAACATCATATAAATGTAAACAAATGCGCTAGAATTATGAAATAACAGAGATGGAAGAAACGATACCCAAATTTTATAGGCCTTGCTTTCTTCTTCATTCTTCTGCTTTTCCGCCATTAGAACAAGCTTTCCAAATTATCTTTGAACCCAAAAGAATATAAAATTTGAACATGTTTTGCAACAAAACATTTCCCACATGCCCGTTATACCACCAACCCACATGAAAGAACGAACCAACGCCCCAAAAGAATATATACTTATATCTAGAAATAAGTTTGTTTCGTCAATATCTAAGTGAAAATGAATATGAATTCATCTCTTTGCTTAGGCTACGAGCTGATCAAGTTGCATCTGCTCGAGCCACGCACCTATTACTGAATGATCAGTTGTTTCACCACGTGAAAGGTCCTCACCGGATGGTCCACCAGCACCACCATTACCATTATTACCGGAAGCCGGTGGTGCATCAGCAGACTTGTTTTTCATCATCTCGGGTGGTGATTCTTTCACAAGTGATTGTACCCATGACAAATCAGGCTCTTCCTCACCGTCATTTTTAAGCTCAAATGAAGATGACCTTTTCAATTTACCAAACTCATCTGCGTTAACAGACCAATCCACTTTCCCAGTTGGAGATCCCCATTTTGACCAAGAAGATGAAATATTATTATTATTATTCACAGGAGACCCGACATTAAAAGGAATGTTAGTTCCAAGTTCCCTTGAGCTGAGACTACGCAGCTGCTGATGCTGCTTCTCACGCTGTGCAAAAGCAGAAAGACGAGCACCCATTGGAGATATTGGATCCATGCTTCGTGGAGACATTCTTCCAGGTGATGAAACGCCAAAAGAAGCCTGCAATAAAGCATGGTCAACGTTCTTTGGAGAGAACACATTTGTATTTATAGGTGAAAGCATGCTCTGCTGCTGTTGAAACTGGTTGAGAACCGCTGATTTGTGTGACAGCGAAAAGACACCAGAAGATGCAGCCTGGTCAGAGTATCGCGGTGAAGAAGTAAGCTCAGCCGAGAATAAATCTTCAAGATTTGAAGGAGCAAGTGTTTTAGAGTGGCTAGAGCGGTTTAAGGAGAGTGAACCAGGCCGTGATTGTGAGAAACATGCATAGTCATTTAACATCTGAGACTCGAAATCCTGCAACATGCTCAAATCATCTGGTGGAATATCGCGAGCACTGAGAGAAGATCTGAGCCGACTCGACTGTAGGTTGCTTCCCGGAAGATGGAGTGTCGGGACATTTGGCTGAGGCCAACCAACCGGAGAGTGTGGACCACCATTTCCTGATGGGGACATCTGTTGATTGAAACCAGGAGACATCATCGAGACTGACGAGGGTGAACCAGGCAGAAGGTTCAAAGCTGCTGCCATATCCATAACACTAGCACCAGCAGCAGACGACCTAGGAGACGGGACAGCAGAGCCAGTAGACACATACAACGGCCTAAGCTCTTCCGGAAGATGTGCAAAGAAGCAAACCCGTCTAGCACAGCTTGTACCATCTTTACACAGACGGGTACGGTATTGAGCAGGGTGTAGCCAGCATTCAAACACACCATGAGCGTATTCACACATATCCCCACGTCTACAAGCACCTTTCCTAAAATCGGGGCACGGCACACAGCTATAATGATACTTCCTTGGATCCCTTCGTCGTGCATTTTCTCCCGGGTGAACAAAAGGGCACTCGGTCCAATCATGAGAATAAGCTCGTGAACAGGGTCGAACCTTGAAAGAAAACATCCGGAACTCATCAGTAGAATAAATGCTGTTTTTAATGTCCGGGAGAGACGGGTCAATTGGGTATTCTTTTTTCTCTGAAGTGTAGTTCACAGGAGTCTCGTTGAATTTTGACATCGTTGGAGACGACACCAACTCTGAAGGAGAACAAGGAGACCCGTTCTCTGGTGAAGACGATAGTGTCGGGGACCATGAGCTTGATGTAGCCACAGATACAGTCAGCTTACAATCACCAAGCGATCCATCCGAAGCATTACTCATAAGCATCTCTTCAAGCGAAGCTCGGACCCCCGACAGCTTCGGAGGCACAATAATCACATCAACCGGACGATGCCCATTAACATCCTCAATATTCGGATCAGCACCAACAGACAAAAGCACCTTAACAACCTCAACAGCATCAACCGACCCACCAGACGCCGCACAATGAAGCGCGGTACACTTATCCGGCCCACACGCGAAATTCACGTCAACCTTCGATTTCTCCACAATCAGCTTCAAAACACTCAAACTCCCATAAGTAGCAGCAACCATTAACGGCGTCCGATGCTCTAACCCAATCTGCTTCGACCCCTTCTTCCTTACATACCAAAGCCCAACCTCATCAATAGCCGAGTCATCAGTCTCAATAGAGCGTTTAAAACCCTCGAAGTCATTGTTAGCTGCGTACTCAAGTAAACTCGAAAAAGAATCTCCGGTCTCCACGGTTAGTGGACTCATGACCATCTTGTTAGATTTTTTCTTATCTGTTGTTAATTCGTTTGATTCGGTTGACGATGAAGCAGTATTATTATTATTCTCTTCAGGGGCAGGGGCACTACACATTCTTCAAACAATACACTGCATACACAAAAACACAAACATCATTTAAATATACAAGAAACAACAAAATAACATACAGCGGAACAAGAACAAAATCAGATAACATAACTTTCATTTTACAATATTCATACCTATCATCTGAATGGATATTAAACAAAAGCTAATATCTAAATGATCTAAGGCTAATCAAAGTTATATTTTTTATATAGTTAAGTATCATCAAAGTAAATAAAGATCTTCATCTTTCTGTAACAAACTTAATATACATATATCTTATCCTAAAACATCTTCAAAAACAAAAAAGATTCAAGCTTTATCATTTTTCTAACAATAGATCCAAGCAACTTCAATAAAAAAAGAACACTATTACCTAATGATCCACATAAATATATGATAAAAAATATATTACTTGAAAAATAAGTCAAGAAATAAGATTGAATCTATGGATAATCATCCTTGAATCACTAGCATAAAAATCGCATCTTTAACCGCTAGATTCAAGTCAAACACACATCAAAAAATAAAAAATAAAAAAAACGAACTTCAACTTAATCGAATAAACTTACCGAGAAAAAATTAGTTAGCTGATCTAGAAACCCAGATCTGTTATATAAAATCTAAAAAAAACAGAAGATTTATGATAATAGGAACAAAAAGTGGTAGCAAATAATCAGTTCCTCAAACTCCATTTAATTTCTTTCTCACTCGATAACGATTGATTCAGATACTTGTCGATACAACCTATGTTTTTTTCGTATTTATATATCCATCCACAAATATTTTTATTTATTATTAAATATATAGGATTGAAAGGTAAAGTTAGAGAGAGAAAAATATAACGTATTTGAGATGTGAATGAAATGCAAGTCAAATGTAAATGAAATTATATTTTTATCTATCAACAACTAAAAAATACACTTTAAAATAATATGCTCTCACCCGTCCAAAATGTTAACGCAAAGTTTCCCTTGTGTGTGTATTTAGGGTTTGATGAAATGAGGCAAATAATTAGGGTAAGTTTGTTGTGTTTGTATTGACGGTTTTGTACCCTACCGTGGTAATTTTTGGGCTTGCATGGGCTAATCAAATAAAAGGTCGCTACCGGTATATATCGGGCTTAAGATGAAATAAACACCTCTATCGGGGTTGTTAACAAAAATTGCTAATAGAACATATGCACTTCAATAGTTAAACTATTTTTGTTAGTAATTGTTAACTTTAGTAATTTTTGTTAAATGGTTATTTTGAGGTTCGAATGTCAAAGTGAATTATTTTTGGGTTACATCTAAATGACGAGATCAGAAAACCATTATCAAGATTCATTAAACCGAGAACTAAGGTTAGAGGTGCCAAAATAATAATGTGGGACGAAGCATCGATGACCAAGAGGCAAGCATTGAGGCGGTAGACCAAACCATGCAATACATCATGCTGGTAAGACTACCGTTTGGTGGTAATATAATGGTTAGGTGACCATGCCGCGATCAGCGGCATTCTGCTAGTCCACTACTAAAACTATAAGTCTAAATTGTTTTAGTTTGTCATGTTATCTCTAATAAAAATTAGGAAAATTCTAAACGCCTCGATTCTTAAGAATATTACCTAAATGCTCCATTTTTTTCTCTTCCTTAACGCCTAAGCAAGAACTCTCCCACAAGAACTCTATCATATATTTGAGCCCACTTTGTACTTACAAAGTCACAAATCTAAGATTAGTCATTGGGCAACTTTAATATACTTATTAATCGGTAGGCATTTTTGTCTTTTTAGTGAAAAGCAAAATATTTATTTTTAATTTTTACTAAAAGACAAAATTGTCGACCGCCCAACATCGAAAGTCAAGTTGCCCAACTAAAGATCTAGACACTTGTACTTAGGTAAGTACAAAGTGGTGCCCCACAAAACGGGAGCACGTCATTTATTTAGTGATAGTTGCCCAAATATATGGTTGGGAGAGTTACCCTATGCATTATGATGAAAAAAAAAGTGAGCGTTCGGGTAAATTAATGGACAACTGGCATTTAGAGAATTTTCCCTAAAAATTATAACAAAATTAAATGAAAAAAAATTATCAAAAGGTAAAATTGTCATTTTGTTACTTTTATAGACTTAGGGTGCGTTTGCTTTGCCGCTATGAATCACAATGGGTATAGGTGTTGGTATAGAATGGAATAATAATGGAGGGTATGAAAACCACCCACACACATAATATATGAGGAAACCTTCACATTTGAGTATTGATGCAGTCCGAACCGGCAAGTCTAATCACTCAATGACCACTCACTGAATGGTAATAGTAACAAACTTAAACCGCTTTCGAGACACAAATACAATGAAGATCGAGAATACAAGAATTCCGGGTCGTTATGTTCCACTTGAGACTCAATGGTGTGCAAACACCGATTCAGACGATAGAATGATCACTAATGATAGTGATCGAGAAAGGATTGGATCGAATATTACACTCTTGAAAAAGGGTTATAAAATAAAGCGACTTAAATGCAAATTAAGAAAATTAAAAGATAAAGATATTAAATAAACGCTATCACTATATTTAAAGTGATGAACGTTTAAAACCTAAAACGACGTTTAAATTAAAACTACGCGACGTCAAAATAAAACGTGAAAATAAAGAAGGAAAATACCTATGTATATAGAAAATACATTTTACAATCCTAATGATAAAAGAAAATATTTAGAAAAAGAAAATTATTTTTACAACTATTTATTTAATTATTATTAATTAAAACTATTTTAAACTATTTAATAAATACTCTAAAATAAAAGAAAATACAAAATAAGGTTAGAAAAATAAAATTAAGACTTAGGAAAATCTAAAATATGATAAAACTAATTTTAAAACAGAAAATATATTTTTTGACTTTTATATATTTATTACTAATTTAAAACTATTTAAAACTAATTAAAATGCTAGAAAATACTTTTTAAACTAAGAAAATTATGGAAAAATACTTTTAGGCTATTTATATTTATCTTAAACTGTTAAAATTGAAAAATTATTTTTGGAACTTTTCTTAATTTTTGTATTAATCGCTAATTAAAAATGCTTAAAACTAATTTAAATTAAGAAAAATAGCAAATCAACTTAGAAAAATCTGAAAATTTCAGGAAAAGTCTAAAATAATATAAGGAATAAAGGAAAAATAGAAAAACAGGAGGTTGTGTGGAGGAAATAGAATCTGATGAACAAAGTGCTTATAAATAAGCACTTTGAAGAAGCAAATGGAGTCCAAAGCCTACCAAACCAAAGGAGAAGCTCTAATATGCTAAAGTAACCAACATGCAACAAGAAACAACAAGCTAAACCCTCTGGATCACAAGCTCAACAGATTTGATGTGATTGAGATGATAAGCCAAAACAGTAAAAAGGTTGTCTACTTTGGACAGGGAAATAAGCACTCAAATAAGCTAGAAACAGAAAATAAACAAATGGGACTTAGAGTAGACCTGGTTGAGAGCTTATAAACCAAATATCAGACCTAGTGGAGCTATGATAAGCTCTGCACAAGCTCTAAAAACCGCCAAGCCACAGAGCTTAATGCCTCGCATGGCATTAAGTACCATTTTAACAAGCACTTTTGACACTTATAAAAATTGACAAAATTTATAAAAATAACCATAAGAAAGTAGACCAACGAATTTTAAAAGCCACAAGATTCACTTAGATTGGCTTGAAATGAGCAAATGAAAAATCCTTCTCAGTGGGCTCAAAACCACTTTTGCACAATTTGACTTTTTGAAGAAACTGAAAAGTTTGACTTTTTCCAAGTTTGATCTTGATTTAAGAACTGAAATTGATATGTTATGATGAAATAAACCTACTGCAATCTATATCTAGGACATTTAAACACAAAATGAGCTTTTGCAAATCCAAATCTACAACAGTTAAGTGGATTAGACAGTTTTAATACCATTTTGACTTTAGGTGTTTACAGACACAAGATATTGACTCAAATGTGCTCAAATAAGTTTAATAAACATGAACCAAAAGGAAGTATACACTGAACAAGACTTGAAGATGATCAAGCATTAATTCCAAACACCCCTTTTAATACCGATATACAACTAAAATACTTAAACTACTAGATCGCTTAGACCAATGATCAAGCTAAACTTAAATATCTTAAATACAACTAAATATACTAATTTAGACTAATGGTAATCATAGATATTCATACAAGTATAAAATGCAAAATGCTTGAAAATGAAAAGTGAAATATGAACTCACATCAGTCCAGCTTGTATAGCAGGCTAAAACCAGACCAATCCTATCCTAATTTAGCCTAATCCAACCCATTTACACCACTGCAACATCCCATATCAGCTTTCATTTCAGATAGAGTCCCAGTTTGACTTTCGTTGACTTTACATGAAATTTGCTTAAAACTGATTTGTAAGTTTAACAAAAGCTAAAATTAGCTTAACTAAGATTGTTTGAGCTTATAAATAAGCTAGTTAAAGCTTATACATAAGAATTTGAAATGGAAATGTTCAACAGTAGCCATGAAACATGAAACTTTAACCAAACCATGAAATTAATTCTTAAAACAGATTACAAAGCTATTTTAACTTAAGTTTGAATCATTAAAACAAAATATTACATAGTTTAGACTAAACTAAGACATTTTATATAAAATACGACATAAAGAAAATCTTCAAAAACTAACTACTCTCTTTGCTTCTCTCTTCCTCCTTCTCTTTATATGAAAATGTCTTCCCACTTGGTTCGATCAAATCCCACTTAAATTCGAGCCATTGGATATCTTGGAGCATTTTGACCATTGATCAATTTTTGGCGCCAAACGTGTTAGCCAAAGTGTAGGGTTGAGTGAAATGGAGAATGAGCATTTAATGGTTTTGGAGTTGTGTTGAGCGGGGACAAGGTGAGTGTGAAGATTGACCGGAGGTGAGGGAGGTAAGTGATCGAGCAAAGGATAGCGGTGGAGAAGAAAGAAAATGGGCGCCAAACGGGTGTTTGTTTGACCATTCGTTGATCGACCGAGATATAATAATAGGGGGTTCAAATTGGGTTGTGGCGGGGTCAAAGAGGTTAGCGAGGTCCAAAGGGATATTGACTAGTCCAAATGGGTGATAAGGGTTTTAAATACAAGGACTATTAGTGTAAAATCGAAAATTAAGGGACCTTTTCATCAATTCATCAAAGTTATTTCAAGGGACCAAACTGACAAGCTTCCATAGAACAAGGACCAAACTTGACAATTTCAAAATTCCAAGGGCCATTTATGACATTTTCAAACTTGAGGACCAAAGTTGTAGATTTGCAAATTTTACATTTCAAAGGTTTGTTTAACAACTTTTGAATCCCATGGACCTTAAATGACATTTTTCTTTATTTTGATTTACCAGGGACTGCTTTTGACAAATTTTAAATTTGGGACTAAACCGCCATTTTGCAAATTTGATACGTTTTCATCCGATTTTGATATTTTGCATTTAAAACGCATAAAACACCGATTTGTGATATTTTCATCATTTTGATGCATTTTGAGTGTTTTCGGATGATTTTGCGCTTTAGATTGTACAAAATGATGAGTATTAGACACTCATCAATCCCATCACTAAGATATTGCTAGTCCCTAGCAATGTTTTGAAGCTTTAATGGATTTTAAAAACTCTTACCAAAAGCCATCACTCGGAGTAGCCAAATGTTTCATTCAAGTAAGAACCATGGTACACCGATAACTATGCGATTTTGAGCAAACCACCGCCTTTCAACGGATTTGGTTTGTCTTTACCGTAAGCAGTACTTTCCGGACTAGCCAACTCTTAGATAAATTATCGAATTATCTTTGGTGAGTGATTACCAATTATGGATTTTCCATCGCCTTTACCACAAGCCATAACCTTGCGGCTAGCCAACTCTTCACTTTTAGGATATGGTGGTGAGAACCATACAATTTGGGCAAATTGCAAGCCATATAAACGGATTTGAGAAATCTTTACCAAGAGCCGTTTGCTCGGATTAGCTAATCCTTTGTCTTACGAGACAAAGCGATCGATAACAATTGAGTAAGTGTAGAACACTTACTCCAAAAACTTTTTGGCCAAAAACGGGAATTGGGTAGATAATATATGAAATTCGCGAGAATTCCCCCACACTTAGAAATGAATATGTCACACCCCAAATTACTGCTTTGGCAATGGAATGGAATTCGGGATCATCGTCATAGCATCACAATCACAGTTATATTGAATGACCTAAAGTGTCGTTTGGAAAACACATCGCTTGATTTAATAAAACAATCGAGTTTACAAAGTATAGGTCCCAAAAGTTTACAAAGTTTGCGGAAATATAAATATATTACAAGTCCAAACGATGGTTTTGAAAGAAAGTGCTATAATGTACAATGATGTAAGTCGACGCCATGACTCAAAAGGTGGTCCCTTAACCATGCCATGATGAGTATGCCTTAGATACGAGATAAAAACATGCTAAAAGTGTCAACACAAAGGTTGAGTGAGTTCATAGAGTTTGGGTTGAAATGTAAGGACTTTCAAAATCGTTTATGCAAAGAAGGCATTGTAAATCCACTCGGTTCAAGTTCCACCCATACAAAACTTGCAACCTGTATTCACAACCCATTGCCAAAGTGTAATATAGTTTATATTCAAGCGCATGATGTCAAATGAATTCACATAATAATGCATGACTTAATGTATCAATGTTTACTTGACATAATTATACCAAGACATTCGATTCAATGAAAATCCCAAGACATTCGGTTCAATGATGTTCCCAAGACATTCACTTCAATGATTATCCCAAGACATTCATTTCAATGATAATCCCAAGACATTCAAACCCAATGATAATCCCAAGACATTCAAATTTCAATGATAATCCCAAGACATTCAAATTCAATGATAATCCCAAGACATTCAAATTTCAATGATAATCCCAAGACATATACAAAAATAGAAAACCACAAAAAGAAAATAGAAAAATATAAAACCTTCAAAACCATAAAATCGGAAAATTTCAAAAATACCAAAAATATGTTTTTCTCAAGACATGTCTTCGTATCGATAACATCTACGGTCTTAGAAATGTCATTCAATAATGGCACGGGACCATAGATGAAGTTCGAGCAGGAGGTGTAAATATTCTTTCCAATACATGTCGAAAAATATGGCTTACGCTTATTTCGATCAGAACCTGGCTTCAAATGATGGCTTGCGCTTATTTTCGATGTAACCCGTGCACTAAACCATGTCTTGCTATTATTTCTGATAGCAACCCGTTTAAAGGAAGGAAAGTGTTGCGCTAAACAATTTTTCAAAATATTTCGCGGCACTTATCCTAAAAACAAAACAAGGAAAGTATGTCAAGGATCATTGTTCCTACACAAATGTTTTTCCGTCTAAAATTCTTAAAAAAATATTTGTTGTGTTCCAAAAAAATGGTGGTAAAATGAGTTGCTTTAACAACAATCGCTTCGTAGTTTTTATTAATCACCAAAACTCAATCAATGACTTCAAAGACTTTTAAACTTTTCACAAATTGAGTCATTGATTGAGGGGATAATGTTTTCAAATCTATTTCATCTAACGGGCTTTCTTAATTATCCTAATATGCTTAATTAAAATGATGTTAACCTATGTTGAAGGACTAGGTGCCTAGGATATGATCGCTAGGATTAGATGATTAGAGTTTGATGTACACATTATTCCCATACATTTATATGATCCGATTGATATGTTACATTGACTTTTATTAGTCGATTGTTTGTTTGGATGATGTCGACCACCATATATCCGCGCGGGTTCACTAACGTGTCACGAATATCATGGATATAAGAATGTTCCCGATCCGGATCCCACTAATGAAGATGATTGGATGCCGAAAGGAGTGGCAACTATTTCTTGGGTTGACAAATGAAGAAACGGACTTAATTGGACTTATGGAGAGTTGGCATAAATGCAACGTAAGAGGTCTCACCGCATCGGTGAGATGTTTTTCTTCTAAGTGATCAAGAAACGAGCTTAATTTGACCTCGCTTGGCATTCAAATGCAACGTGAAGAAGTCTCAGCTGCATCCGCAGACGGTTTTCTTCCAAACCCTACAAAGAACAACAACAAAAGCTGCTCAACCACCTAATCTAAATCTTTATGCAGGATACCATTTTAAACAATTTTGAATAAATTTGAATAAAATTGTTTTGAAAATGGAAAAATATTGTTTTTGAAAATAAATTGAACTAAAATTTGAAAATCACCGGACATCTTTTATCAAAACATATGTCACTCAATTATCGACTTCGGTCATCGATCGAGGGGAGAGTGATTTAAATATAATATTTTCAAACAATACTTCTTCATAAAAGTTCCGTTTGTATGCGTTAAAATGTGGTGATCTAAAGATTTAATGTTATGTCATGGTATGATTTTTCTTTAGAATCAAGGTCTTTCAAAATGAAATTTTTCTCGTTCTTGTTTGATTGTGAAATTGTTTTATTTTACTTAAAGATCTCTTAAAAACTATCATACCCCGACACTAACAATCTTTAATGTCTAAATCTGTCCTTATCTCGTCATTTTCAAAATTAAATCTTGCACGCCTTTCCCCAAATTTTTCTAAATGATTTAAATCGCTTGGGATCACAAATCTCAAATGGTTTGATATTTCGATCGGGTAGAGATCGTGATTTAAATCTCAAATCTGCTTTTAAATGGAATTGGTTTAGTCCTTAAAAGCACTCCTACCTCCATGTGCCAAACGATTTCAATATACATAATGCACATGTTGAGGAGGAGGATTTATCCAAAACCGATGAGTATTTAAACAAGGCCACATTTTCTCCCATGTTTTCTAAACCTAATTAATTCACTTGGGATCCAAAATCTCAAAGGATTTGATATTTTGATCGAGGGAGAATTTGTGATTTAATAATGAAATTTGATAAAAGGTGATCGCTTTGATTCAATTGTGTTGTCGCCTCTCTTATATGTGCTAAACGCTTCGAATCGATGAAGCACATATTGAGGGGGAGCAAATAAACTATCGAGGTACGAAAGCTTTTTAAAGTGATTTATAAAGTACCTTGATTGAGTTTTAAATGGTTTCTTAATAGATTATGTGATCGTGGATGTGCTTCAAAAGAACTCTTGCCTCTATGTGATAAAAATGATTTCAAAAATCCTATGCACATATTGAGGGGGAGAATTTTACCATGAAAATCAAATGGCTTTTTCGTATGAAAATTGTGATCAAAGAAAATATTTCAAAGTCCTCTTGCCTCCTTGTGCTAAACAATTTCTAAATCATACGCACATGTTGAGGGGGAGGTTTTCTAAATGATCAAAACTATTAGGGTACAAAATGCTTTGATCTCGTATCACAAGTACCTTAATTGTTTTTCCAAATGATTTTTCAATTGGTTTCAAGGAAGAATGAATTGTACCAAAAGACCGACCATTTTACTTTATGCATGGTGTTATAAGGATGGTTAGGTTAGGTATTCGTTCTCACGATCCCGCCAGAGTCGGAGGGATCTACCAGGGACAATCCACTAGATAGTGTAGAGTCCTTAGGTATGATGAAAAAGGAGAAAAATGAGAATATGGGAAGAGTGCGGACCGAGGCGTAGCTAGTAATTGGAATAAACCCAACAAGGTTCTAGTTATGAAGTCTCGGTCAAAAGCCTTCAAGGGGTTGAAGAATGAAAAAGAAATGAATGATAAAAGTGTGTAAAGAAATAGCCTCCATCAATTCAACCTTAGGCGTAAACCGGGTTCAATTCATATGCTACCGGTGGTTACTAAGGTAACACTGGTATTGAAGACAAGACATCATGGACCCAGATGATGACCGCACTAAACTTCCCAAACCACTCAAGTTCCTCTTAAAGGGCTTGTTTCATTCTCACGAGGGAAGGACATTATCTATCGACTTTCTCTTAGAGATTGTTGATATCACAGAAGGAGACCTCTCCCAGTCTCCCAAGACAGAACCAAATATGCACGATTGAGTCTAGAGCCAAGAGATCATCCACAATATCTCGTTAGGACACTAAATTCTTGAAGACTTGCTCTTTCACACAATGTGGTAATAAGTATATATTAAGAGTCCCTCGCATTATCCTTGTGGTATTGCCGTAACATCCGAGTGATATGTAAAAAATATTCACAATGAAGATGGAAATCCTTCTAGAGCCATCATCTTACAAGCTCTTGGTGGTGACATATGAGATCTTCTCGTAAGATCAAACTTGTGACAACCTGGATAGAAACGATGGGGAGATTCATTCTTGAATCAACCTTGGTCCGAGATCGGAATTGACGAATACTTTTGGAAAAACCATTCGATGTGCAAACCTTCTTTTCTCTAGCACGTCGAATGTGTACTTATGTTTTCAAATTCAAAAGTATTTCGATTGAAAAAATACTTTTAGAAAAACCATTCGATGTGCGAATCTCTTTTTTTTATAGCACGTCGAATGTGTACTCATTCTCTAATACAAAAAGTATTTTGATTGAAAATTGATCTTCTCATAAAAACTTCGTCAGATTGCAAAACTCTTTCTTCAAGCAATACACGATTGTTTTTCAAATCATTTTCATCAATCGCTGAATCTCAATTCATTGGGTTCACTCACTCCGTGTTGTCTTCTTTGAGACGTTCCGGCTTGAGAACGCCTAGAACAATTTCGAAACCTTCAAGGAGATTCTTAGGAATCCCACCGATCACGAGGCGGTTTGTGTCTTGATCAACGAGGAACCGTGGGCCACGGTACCTCAATTCGACGAAAGTGGTCAAAGACACTTTCGTGTGTTTATTGCTAACTTGTTGTCTGTGTGTACACTTGGACGGTTGCACGATCATCGGAGAGGAGTCAATCAAAAGTCAAGATGCTCACGACAGATCCACACTTAATTGAAGAAATCATGTTGGTGTGAACGATAAGGCTTCCGCTACTACCGATGGAAAGATGTCATGATTCAAAAGTGTGAGCATGTCGGTCCAAAAGTCACAACTTCACATGATGGCAACACAACAAAGGGTGATCCGAGATTTATGGTGGTCGATGATCTCAAAGAAAGCTCGAGATCATCAAAGATGTGGATCAAGAAAAGGCCTCCACCGAAGTACAAAATATGCGGACTATGAAGAGTCACCGCTACACAAAAAGATTGTTGAAATGAAGAATTGAAGTCTACGAGCTCAAGAACAAAGACAAGAATAGAATGCTAGGATTCAAATGTAAAAATGGGGTGACCTCCTTAGTGGGGAGATTGTTAGAATTAGAAAATTCCATAGTGAAGTGCTCGGTCACCCCAAATGTTATCTAGCTTAATTTAGCTCGTGAGACTTGTCGTTAGTCACGTTATTTAGTAGTTTATTTATTAGTTTGTAGCGTAGTATAGCTTAGTGCAACACCGTGGAGGAAGGATCGGTTCTTTACCCACCGTATCCACGATCCAGCAGCCGATAGGAGGTCGTGTCTTATGTAACTATAAATACCCCTTCCATCCATGGAAGGGTGGTGCTTTCTAATCTAATATTCAACTTTTGTGAAGTAACTCTCTACCAAGAACACCTAACTCTCTAACTTTTCTCTCTCTAATGGCAAACATGTATTTTGATCTCCCAAGACCATTCGAATCATCAAACACATAATATTTGAATCCTAACATTTACGATAAATGTTGAAATAGTGAAGCATAAATTGTTTTGAGAAATGACCCGGAATTATGCGGTTGTCACATTCACCCATCCAAAAGGAATTCAGATCCACGAATTCGGCCGTGTCGGGTCTATCGAATTTTTGAATTTGTGGTGATTATCGTGGAGAGAAGACACGGAGAAGTGTCGCTCTGATTATCGATGATCGAGAGTGTCTAAAACATCATAGTAAGGAAAATATCGGATGAATCTCTCACAAGCAACACTATGAATCGGAACATGTGAAAATTTTGCTTGCACTAAGATTTATAAATAATCGCTCCCAACATAACGTGATCCTCCGAATTAGACATAGTTAGCTAGGCTATGTATAACAAGGGAGCGATGACGTGATCGCTCGGTTTAGTCGTTATAACTCTCAATGTTTACAAGGATTTAAACCATGTCGTTAAAATGATAGTTAAAGTAAAAGGAAGTAAGATTCTCGTAAGTAATAACAAATCGGAAAGAAAATAAGTACGATAGATGGGAATATTTTACAACGAGTGGTTTAGCAAAAATAGTACATCTTTAAGTTATAAAGTTTTGACACGATGGAAGACATAAACTTAGTACGACATAATACATAAGGAGAAATAAGACCGTTAGTTTCGAACTTCTTGGTCTTCGCGTTGTTGATACCTTGACGAGCTCCTCCTCCTCCTAACATGTATACATTCCATGGAGCACTTTCGACTTGTTGACCTTGGTTTTGAGGACATTGACTTCGATAGTGTCCTTGCTCCCACATCCGGCTAACACGTAACTATGGTCTTGCCTCTACAATTCCTCGGCATGGTGTCCTAGTTTTTGACACTTGTAGCACTTACAGTGACAAAGACCCGTGTGATGATACTTACATCGACTACATAGCGGGTAGGCAAAGGATAACCTCTGCCTTCTATTGGTGCAAGAACATAAACCATTACGCGCTTGCCCTCTATTCTGTTGTTGATGATGGTTAGTGTTACGGCTTTGGTTGTTGTTGTTATAACCTCCTCGGTCGCTTTCCCATTTCCTTTTATTGTGGTTAGTTTGGTTGTTGGTGTTGTTGTTGATGGTGTGATTATTGTTATTGTTGTCGTGGTTATTGTTGTAGTTGGTGCGGTTGTTGGTATTGTTGTTGTTTTGGTTGGTGTTGTTGCAGGTTCCCTCTTTACTACTTGTGCCATAAGCTTTTGAGACAATCGAATAGATTCCTCAATTGTTTGCGGATCAAAGGAAGTCACATCACCTTGAATAATTTCGGAAGTCCTTCAATGAAAGCCTCCAGTAGCTTCTCATTATCCGAAACCATAGATGGGCATAATACGGCCAATTCTTGAAACCGAATGTAAGTGTCAATGTAATCATACCCAATAGTTACCAACTCATAGAATTCGGGTCCAACTTCTTCACCTCCGTACGCGGACAAAACTTCTTTGTTACCAACCTTTAAATTGCTCCTAAGTGAGCTTGAAAGCATTCTCCATTCCCATCGGTTGAGCATATGAGTTCCACCACGACAATGCTCCATCGAGTAGTGTGCTTGTAGCAACTTGACCTTACTATCATCCCGCAATTACAAAGAAAAACACGGACTCCAATTTCTCGAACCATCGCACCATGGCAGTGGCTCCTTCGCCCCTTTAAAGTTGGTGGGATCTCCACTTTTGAAATCTTTGTAAGACGATAGCTTAACTCGGATCCTCCCGTGATTTCCGAAGGCAATAAGAAGCCTTTGCGTGCTTCAATAGCCGCTCGGCAAAGAAGAAGAACAACCGCTTCCCTTTCAATTCTTAGAGCATCGGCTATGCTATCATTCACCAACTTTTGAATAACCGCTTGGGTCATTTCACTGTGGCTTTCTTGATGCCATATCTTCTTCAAAACAAGAGGAAATGTGAGACGTAGCAAAATCCGATGTTAATAATAAGCGCTGAGAAATGTGATAAGAAATGATAAGTTTGAGGTTATTTTTCAAAATAATCGACTTCGCTTCCTAAGAAATGGGTGAGGTGTCGTAAGTAAGCTTCAAATGTATGGTGGTTTAGTGATTTAGTGTGAATAGCGTGTAACTTCGACATGTTAGTGATGAAACAAAGGAGCCGAGAGCGACTTGTCCTACTTAAAGGTTTATCTCGCATTCGGCGTTATCGGTGATGAGTCAATTGATGTGAAAATTGTGATAGGGAATAACAAGGCATTATCGACATCGGAGTATGAAGAAAAATAATGGAATGGGCATTTAAAGGCATCCATGTGACAATCGATATGAAATGAAAGTAAATAACTCGAAAATGTACGTGATAAACCGCATGTAAAGTGAATATGCACTTATGATGAAATGATGAGATGCTATGATAATGTAATTCTGATCTAGGGTCAATGATGCAACCTAGTTCTCTATAACCGAAGCTCGATGCCATCTGTCACACCCCCAAATTACACATTTTGCAATGGGAATGGAATTCACGAGGATCGTTGTCATAGCAGATCACAATCACAGCTTATATTGAACTACCTAAAGTGTCGCTTGGAAAACACATCGCTTGATTTAATAAAACAATCGAGTTTACAAAGTATAGGTCCCAAAAGTTTACAAAGTTTATGGAAATATAAATATATTACAAGTCCAAACGATGGTTTTGAAAGAAAGTGCTATAATGTACAATGATGTAAGCCCATCATGCGACTCAAAAGGTGGTCCCTTAACCATGCCATGATGAGTATGCCTTAGATACCGAGATAAAAACATGCTAAAAGTGTCAACACAAAGGTTGAGTGAGTTCATAGAGTTTGGGTTGAAATGTAAGGACTTTCAAAATCGTTTATGAAGACAAAGGCATTGTAAATCCACTCCGTTCAAGTTCCGCCATACAAAACTTGCAACACATGTATTACAACCCATTGCCAAAGTGTAATATAGTTTATATTCAAGCGCATGATGTCAAATGAATTCACATAATAATGCATGACTTAATGTATCAATGTTTACTTGACATAATTATACCAAGACATTGGGCTCAATGAAAATCCCAAGACATTCTCGAGACATTCAATCAATGATTATCCCAAGACATTCAAATCAATGATTATCCCAAGACATTCAAATTTAATGATAATCCCAACATTCGACCAATAATCCAAGACAATGATAATCCCAAGACATTCACGGATGATAATCCCAAGACATTCAATGATAATCCCAGATGATTTATGATATAGGATATGACTAAACATTAAGTTCGATTAAGCATGTAGTTTCAATTAATAATGATAATCATAAAAATAGTCGAGCATGTATCTCCCCAAAACAACATGAAAACAAGTAAAGTAGGGGCTATGAAACTCACTTGATAAACTCGGTATGATGACAGAGTGAGTACAACGAGGTATAGCGTGATACTTTAATATGGACCTATTCTGAATGATATGATATGTGATAAGTCATGATGTAATGTTATGCATGCATTTCAGATGTTATTTATACCATTTATTGTTTGAAAATAATAGTACTTATCGTCGAAAAATACTCTTTTGACGCCTTGACCATTCTTAAATCACTTTATAAGTATTTACGTCAAATGTCATCCTACAATGGTTTTGTAATGATTTATGGTGAAATTTTCACTTTTAGCGTAGAAATAAAGTCATCGGAAAATCATGAAAGTAACAAAATGGCTTCAAAAACTAGTCGTAATATGGTGTCGTCGGCGTTAGAAACGAACTCAACGGTTTTGGAAAGTTTGTATCAAAATCTAGAAGTTTCAGTTCAGAGTCTTCGACATAAAGGTCTCGATCATAAAGATAATAAGGGTTAAAGATGGTGGTTTGTCTAATTGTTGTGTAAAAGTGAAGTTTCGGCCAATTTTAAGCATCCAGTAAATAATTTATTAAAACTCCGCTATACAAACGGTTGGTTGTTTTGAAAATATGCTCATTGATCTAAATTTTATTAGAAGACATTTAGTTCCAAAAGTTTTACATCATCGTTAAAAAACAGCCTCAAACATGGTCATTTTAGCTATCAGAAATACTATATCTCGTAAAAATAATATAGTTTTTAGAAAATAATAATTCACGGCAATTTTATGAAAACGCATATCTTAGTCGCTTTCAAATCTGCTTTCTCACGTATAATACGCCCTTAGCTTGTTATCAAAGTATACTAATATATTTTGACAAGTCGAAATAATTTGTGAAGCTTAAGGTTTGACTCGAACAAAGTAAAAAACATGTTGAAATTTTCAAAAGTATATTTCACGTCAAACTTTAAAATTCATAACTTCTTCGTTATAACTCCGCTTTTATCCGCCTGCTGCCACGATTCGTTTTTAAAGTATATTTTCTAAATATCAACAAAAAGTCTGTACATCTTGGATTTTCCAGAATCAAAACAAGGACAGAATACATTTTTATACTTATCGAAAATAGTTTTTCTCGTACTAAACCTATTCTAATCCTTCAAATCAACTCCAAAGCTAATCTAATCCTACCATACACCTTCTTAGGGTGTCATGGGTTCCTAAACATCATCAAGACCAAAGTATACAAGGGGATAATTATAGGATGACCTTATATATATATATTTCTAAAATCATATAAAATGGTATAAACAACACAAATCATGCATGCTTGCTCCAAAATGAAGAGATACCTATGAAATGAAAAGGAAAGATGAAAATATAAATGATATGCTTACAAGTTAATATGATGAGGTGCAAAGAACAAGGTTTAGCCTAAACACTCTAGATTTTTATTTCAAAATCTTATTAAGAGTGTGATTTTAGATTATTAAATACTTGAGCTTGTAAAAAGTTTTGTGATCCTTGCTATCTCCTTAAGGTGGCGGTTTTGGAAGAGTGAACAAGAGAAGAAAAATTTTATCACTTTGAATTATTGGAATGAAAATGAGATGAAGTAAAGTAGATTGAATGTAGATATACATTTGAAAATAATCTACCAATCCATAAATGCTAACCCTCCCCTAGAACCGGTTTTGGGGATGTATCTCACCAAATAATTTTTTTTCTTTTATATATTGTAAAAATTGTGTAGGTAATTATTTGTAAGAAAAAATGTAGTTAAGTGAAAGATGTTGAAACTTGTATATAATTGTGAACTTTGAGTAGTATGGACTAAAAATAAATTTTAATGGATCAAAATGAAGTATAATGAGGTCATAAAAATTGTAAAATACATTTCTTGTAAATCGGTGATAAAATAATTATCTTGTAGTTTTTTAAGAAAAGTGTCGTAATAATATAAATTTAACGATTTATATACCAAATAAAGTTTAAACACTAGTAAACTCAAAATATAGTTTTATAACTAAATGTAAGTATAAAATATATCGGGATCATTTTGAAAGTAACGGATTAAATGTTCAAAATAATAACTCACGCGATAACGTTTATTTAATATAAAATTTACGTGTTAAATGTGAAATGCAATGTCATGAATGAACTAACGTGATGCAAATGATGTTAATGAAATGTAGACTACACTAGTCCATATGAAATGTTCGTGATGATGATCGAGAATTGCCGCTAAACCATTCGAGTTACTGAATTTGGAACACGTAAACCTAGTTTACGATAAATGTTGAAATAGTGAAGCATTTGTTTTGAGAAATGACACGAAATTGCGAGTTGTCACGAATATTGCCCTCAATATTCAAAGTACGGCGGTTATGCCGAAACAAAAAACGTAAAAGAAATACTACTGCCATTATTTAGAAAGAAGATTTTTTTTTTTTTTTTTTTTTTTTTTTCATAAATATATATATATATGTGGGGGCATCACCCCACACTTGGTAGAAAGGGGTGAAAGGCGAAATATGGGTGAAAACCCATATAGTGTGCTCTTGTTTTTGGTTACAGTCGCTAGCTTAACTCGACCCAATTTATTGGCTCATGGGAAGCAAAGTGGAAGAAACAATCTCCATCGGACTTTCATTCAAGATGTTTGGACAAACATTTGAAGCACGTGAAAGTTCCACCCGATGAGATATAAAGAGCCGGCTCAAAAATGATAATTGAAAATGCGGGATCAAAATAGTGTCCTCATTCGAAGGAGAAAAGGAAAGAGCAACCGCACCATTTGTGAAGAATGGAATAAATATGCATCACAATGCATGTCCATTCCTCATTAGAAAGCAAATCACCATTTTGACATTTTAAGCTTAAACTTGAAGCTTTATGGTGATTGGTAACAAAATTTCCGGAGGAGGAGCTGAAGCGGTTCTTCAATCAACGATTTTCAAGAAAAAGGATGTCTCCTCCGAATCAAAGTAAGTATTGTCAATTCTGTTGGAATCGACTCATCACTAAGAAAATCATCGACCTCCTTCCAAAATTTGTCATCTTCCTCATACGGAGTGAGAGAAGGAATGGAAGAGTCGAAATGGGACAAGAAATGAGTGAATGATCATTATATGGAGACTTCTAGTTTCTCCAATCGGCGAAATCAAAGAGATCATCGTCACTACGATGAAAGTGGGTGATGTGAGTGAGTTCATCGGTGAACTCCTCGAAGAGGATCGGGGCCTGGGAGTGATGCCTCAACATACTCGATGTTTCCATAGGAAGCACATCGTCGCTAAGATCGGGAGAAAGTTTCAAAATGATCTTTGAACACTCAAGAGGGAAAGAGAATCACATATGATCGAAGTTCCTGTGATTCTCTCGGGATTGGGACAAGGTTCTCAACACTAGACTTTATGAATTAAGTCGATTCCTTTTAGAACAGTGTCAAGATGCTCGTCCCCATGTTTAGAGAGTGAGTGGGAATATCGGTGTGATAACAACGGACAGGAGTTTAGAAGGACTAGCATACATATGTTTTATACTTAACATTTGTTCTTACTAGTAATTCCATCATAGTCTTTTCTCCCGACTTTCCACGGAGGAGTTTCAACGGATGAACTTGATGACTGTTATAAAATTGTAGGATATCAAGGATATCTTCATCATCATCGTCATCGAGAATGAAAGCGGAATCGAGAGCTAGATTTGGCGCTTTTTTTTGCAATTGATTCCACTGCAGTTTTTCAAAGGCAATCAGAATCTAATTTAGCGACCGCTCTTCGATAACAAAACTTCCATGGATTTCTCATTTGGATTATCTTGGGAGGACATAGCCGAGCTCCTTAAGTTCTTTTAATAACTCCAGTCTTGTGAAAGTGCATCGTGGTTTCATGAGGAGTCGCTTGAATCATTTGGTCTTGTGGAGGTTGGTCATTATCACGAAGAGTCGTAATTGTTACAAAATGGATTCCTCGTTTGACAATCCGAGCTAGAGTGAGACCTCCATGATACTCATGATGGCCCGATGTGGCCGTGAGTGGTATGTGTTGTAGTCATAATTGTTATCGGAACTTTGCTCAGAAATGTTTCCGATTGACAATCAAGCTGGAATGTGAACCACCACGGACTACTTGCGATTAAGCTGCTTGAGTCTCATGGTGTGTTAGGCGATGGAATAAATCGATTGTGTTATGGTAGGAATAGGGATCTTGGTTATAGACAGACCGTTTCTGATTCCACCACGCTACAACCGGGCAATGCCACCATTATAAGGACCACCACACATTGACAACCCGAGGGTGAGGATAAGACATAGAAAGAATCAAAGGTTAACAGAGGGTGAAATGAAGAATCAAAAGGTAAGAGGGTAAAGAGGAATATTTTTGGTATTTTGAAAAACATGATGATAAAACAAAGAATGAAAATATTTTTATGCTTTTAACACTTTAGGAAAGTGTTAATGAACTTTGAGATTTTTAAATAACTTTACAAAAACTTTTACAAAAGATGGGGTATGTGCAAGAATGGGTTAGAAAAATGGCTAAACACACGCTAAAGCCTCCCGGCGCAAAATTTGATCCGGTCCGAATCGTCAAGTCTCATCAAGCCGACCACTTGTGAATGGAGCCGTAACAACTTAAAGCGCGGATTAAATACAATGAAGATCGAGAGAATACGGTGAATTCTCGGTCGTTATGTCCTGAGACTCAATGGTGCAAACACCGATTCGAACGATAGAATGATCGCTAATGATAGTGATCGAGAAGAGTTTGGATCGAATATTACACTCTTGAAAAAGGGTTATAAAATAAAGCGACTTAGATGCAAATTAAGAAAATTAAAAGATAAAGATATTAAATAGCGCTATCACTATATTTAAAGTGATGAGCGTTTAAAACCTAAAACGACGCTTTTAAATTAAAAACTAACGTGACTAAAATAAAGCGTGAAAATAAAGAAGGAAAATACCTATATATATAGAAAATACATTTTACAATCCTAATGATAAAGAAAATATTTAGAAAAAAAATTATTTTACAACTATTTATTTAATTATTATTAATTAAAACTATTTTAAACTATTTAATAAATACTCTAAAATAAAAGAAAATACAAAATAAGGTTAGAAAAATAAAATTAAGACTTAGGAAAATCTAAAATATGATAAAACTAATTTTAAAACAGAAAATATATTTTTGACTTTTTATATATTTATTACTAATTTAAAACTATTTAAAACTAATTAAAATGCTAGAAAATACTTTTTAAACTAAGAAAATTATGGAAAAATACTTTTTAGGCTATTTATATTTATCTTAAACTGTTAAAATTGAAAAATTATTTGGAACTTTTCTTAATTTTTGTATTAATATTAATTAAAATGCTTAAAACTAATTTAAATTAAGAAAAATAGCAAATCAACTTAGAAAAATAAAATTTCAGGAAAAGTCTAAAATAATATAAGGAATAAAGGAAAAATAGAAAAACAGGAGGTTGTGTGGAGAAATAGAATCGATGAACAAAGTGCTTATAAATAAGCACTTTGAAGAAGCAAATGAGTCCAAGCCTACCAAACCAAAGGAGAAGCTCTAATATGCTAAAGTAACCAACATGCAACAAGAAACAACAAGCTAAACCCTCTGGATCACAAGCTCAACAGTTTGATGTGATTGAGATGATAAGCAAACAAGAAAAGGGTTGTCTACTTTGGACGAGAAATAAGCACTCAAATAAGCTAAAGCAGAAAATAAACAAATGGGACTTAGAGTAGACCTGGTTTGAGCTTATAAACCAAATATCAGACAGTGGAGCTATGATAAGCTCTGCACAAGCTGCAGCCTCGAAACCATGGAGCTTAGCTGCCTGCAGACATTAAGTACTCATTTAACAAGCACTTTTGACACTTATAAAATTGACAAAATTTATAAAAATAACCATAAGAAAGTAGACCAACGAAATTTTAAAAGCCACAAGATTCACTTAGATTGGCTTGAAATGAGCAAATGAAAAATCCTTCTCGGTGGAACAAACCACTTTTGCGATTTGACTTTTGAAGAAACGAAAAGTTTGACTTTTCCAAGTTTGATCTTGATTTAAGAACTGAAATTGATATGTTATGATGAAATAAACCTCACGCAATCTATATCTAGGACATTTAAACACAAAATGAGCTTTTGAAATCCAATCTACAGTTAAGTGGATTAGACAGTTTAATACCATTTTGACTTTAGGTGTTTGAGACACAAGATATTGACTCAAATGTGCTCAAATAAGTTTAATAAACATGAACCAAAAGGAGTATACGAACAAGACTTGAGAAGATCCAGCATTAATTCCAAACACCCTTTTAATCTTGATATACAACTAAAAATACTTAAACTACTAGGCGCGAATAATGATCAAGCTAAACTTAAATATCTTAAATACAACTAAATATACTAATTTAGACTAATGGTAATCCACGGATATTCATACAAGTATAAAATGCAAAATGCTTGAAAATGAAAAGTGAAATATGAACTTCGCATCAGTCCGACTTGTATATGATAAAACCGGACCAATCCTATCCTAATTTAGCCTAATCCAACCCATTTACACCTGCAACATCCATATGACTTTCATTTCAGATAGAGTCCAGTTTGACTTTTTGACTTTACATGAAATTTGCTTAAAACGGATTGTAAGTTTAACAAAAGCTAAAATTAGCTTAACTAAGATTGTTTGAGCTTTAAATAAGCTAGTTAAAGCTTATACATAAATTTGAAATGGAACAGAGCTATGAAACATGAAACTTAGCAAACCATGAAATTAATTCTTAACAGATTACAGCTATTTTAACTTAAGTTTGAATCATTAAAACAAAATATTACATAGTTTAGACTAAACTAAGACATTTATATAAAATACGACATAAAGAAAATCTTCAAAAACTAATACTCTCTTTGCTTCTCTTCTCCTCCTTCTCTTTATGAAAATGTCTTCCCACTTGGTTACGATCAAATCCACTTAAATTCGAGCCATTGGATATCTTGGAGCATTTTTGACCATTGATTGAATTTTGGCGTAAACGTGTTAGCAGTGTGAGGGTTGAGTGAAATGGGAGAATGAGCATTTAATGGTTTTTGGAGTTGTGTTGAGGTGGGGGACAAGGGTGAGTGTGAAGATTGACCGGAGGTGAGGGAGGGTAAGTGATTGAGCGGTGATAGCGGTGGAGAAAAAGAGAATGGGCAGTGGTGTTTGTTTGACCATTTGGTTGGTGACCGGATATAATAATAGGGGTTCAAATTGGGTTGTGGCGGTCGAAGAGGTTAAGCGGTCGAAGGATATTGACTAGTCAAAATGGGTGATAAGGGTTTTAAATACAAGGACTATTAGTATAAAATCAAAATTAAAGGGACCTTTTACGTAATTCATCAAAGTTATTTCAAAGGGACCAAACCCGGCAAGCTTCCATAGAACAAGGACCAAACTTGACAATTTCAAAATTCAAGGCCATTTATGACATTTTCAAACTTGAGGGACCAAAGTTGTAGATTTGCATTTTACATTTCAAGGTTTGTTTTCAACTTTTGAATCCCATGGACCTTAAATGACATTTTCTTTATTTTGATTTACAGGGGAATTGTTTTTGACAAATTTTTAAATTGGGGGACTAAAGCGCCATTTTGCAAATTTGATCGTTTTCGATATTGGTGTACTGGTTCTTGAGCTTCATACACGTTCATCTCGGAAGAAAATGTGAACATGGGAAGGTGTTCTTCATTCCCCATGAAGTGTATTCGGGAGAGTTCTTGAGCATTATACAAAGAGACTGGACCGCATCAATTCAACTACTTGGGAATTGTTCTCTTGACACCTTTTTGGAATGGATTGCTTCGGACCTCGGTGGAAAAGAAATTTGAGAAGATTATTTATGAGTGGGATGAAGCGTTCTTTGGTATTCTATTGGATGATATAGCCTCGAACGAAGAATCACGTGATTATTCTTAAAAGGAGCAAATGGGTTTATGATAATGGTGTGCTTCTCTCTGCACTGCTAAAGCAAGCTTGAAATAGAGCTTGAATCTGCTCAACATAAGGATTTTCGGTTTGGGGAAGCTACCAAAGTCTCACTTTCAAGTGGCTCAATTTCTCTCTTCGATTCAAGAGTCTTGGAAGCTTTGGTGGTGAATGCTTACAGATGATGACTTCTATCTTCTACAACGAGGTCGCCGATATTCTTATCTTGGTACTGCTTCATCATCCTCTTAACTATATCATCTATTCTATCCTTGTATATATTTTCCGAAAAGCAAAATACAAAATAGAAAACCACAAAAGAAAATAGAAAAATATAAAACCTTCAAAACCATAAAAATCGAAAATTTCAAAATACCAAAAATATGTTTTTCTCAAGACATGTCTTCGGTATCGATAACATCTACGGTCTTAGAAATGTCATTCAATAATGGCACGGGACCATAGATGAAGTTCGAGCAGAGGTGTAAATATTCTTTTCAATACATGTCAAAAAATATGGCTTACGCTTATTTCGATCAGTAACCCGGGCTTCAAATGATGGCTTGCTATTTTCGATCAGAACCTGACTTAAACCATGTCTTGCTATTATTTCGATAGCAACCCGTTCTTAAAGGAAGGAAAGTGTTGCGCTAAACAATTTTTCAAAATATTTCGTGCACTTATCCTAAAAACAAAACAAGGAAAGTATGTCAAGGATCATTGTTCCTACACAAATGTTTTTCCGTCTAAAATTCTTAAGAAAATATTTGTTGTGTTCCAAAAAATGGTGGTAAAATGAGTTGCTTTAACAACAATCGGTTTGAGTTTTTATTAATTGCAAACTCAATCAATGACTTCACACTTTTAAACTTTTCACAAATTGAGTCATTGATTGAGGGGATAATGTTTTCAAATCTATTTCATCTAACGGCTTTCTTAATTATCCTAATATGCTTAATTAAAAATGATGTTAACCTATGTTGAAGGACTAGGTGCCTAGGATATGATCGCTAGGATTAGATGATTAGAGTTTGATGTACACATTATTCCCATACATTTATATGATCCGATTGATATGTTACATTGACTTTTATTAGTCGATTGTTTGTTTGGGTGATGTCGACCACCATATATCGTGTGGGTTCACTAACGTATGCGATATCATGGATATAAGAATGTTCCGATCCGGATCCCACTAATGAAGATGATTGGATGCCGAAAGGAAAGGGCAACTATTTCTTGGGTTGACAAATGAAGAAACGGAACTTAATTGGACTTCTATGGAGAGTTGGCATAAATGCAACGTAAGAGGTCTCACCGCATCGCAGATGTTTTTCTTCTAAGTGATTGAAGAAACGAGCTTAATTTGACCTCGCTTGGCATTCAAAATGCAACGTGAAGAAGTCTCACCGCATCTGCAGACGGTTTTCTTCCAAACCCTACAAAGAACAACAACAAAAGCGGCTCAACCACCTAACGAATCTTTGTGCAGATACCATTTTAAACAATTTTGAATAAATTTGAATAAAATTGTTTTGAAAATGGAAAAATATTGTTTTTGAAAATAAATTGAACTAAAATTTGAAAATCACGGACATCTTTTATCAAAACATATGTCACTCAATTATCGACTTCGGTCATCGATTGAGGGGGAGAGTGATTTAAAATATAATATTTTCAAACAATACTTCTTCATAAAAGTTCCGGTTTGTACGTTAAAATGTGGTGATCTAAAGATTTAATGTTATGTCATGGTATGATTTTTCTTTAGAATCAAGGTCTTTCAAAATGAAATTTTTTCTGTTCTTGTTTGATTGTGAAATTGTTTTATTTTACTTAAAGATCTCTTAAAAACTATCATACGACACTAACAATCTTTAATGTCTAAATCTGGTCCTTATCGTCATTTTCAAAATTAAATCTTGCCACGTCTTTCCCAAATTTTTCTAAATGATTTAATCGGTTGGGATCACAAATCTCAAATGGTTTGATATTTCGATCGGGTAGAGATCGTGATTTAAATCTCAAATCTTTTTAAATGGAATTGGTTTTAGTCCTTTAAAGGCACTCCTACCTCCATGTGCCAAACGATTTCAATATACATAATGCACATGTTGAGGAGGAGGATTTATCCAAAACCGATGAGTATTTAAACAAGGCCACATTTTCTCCCATGTTTTCTAAACCTAATTAAATCACTTGGGATCCAAAATCTCAAAGGATTTGATATTTTGATCGGGGAGAATTTGTGATTTAATAATGAAATTTGATAAAAGGTGATCGCTTTGATTCAATTGTGCAGTTGCTCTCTCTTATATGTGCTAAACGCTTTCGAATTGATGAAGCACATATTGAGGGGAGCAAATAAACTATCGAGTACGAAAGCTTTTAAAGTGATTTATAAAGTACCTTGATTGAGTTTTAAATGGTTTCTTAATAGATTATGTGATCGTGGATGTGCTTCAAAGAACTCTTGCCTCTATGTGATAAAAATGATTTCAAAATCCTATGCACATATCGAGGGGAGAATTTTACCATGAAAATCAAATGGCTTTTTCGTATGAAAATTGTGATCAAAGAAAATATTTCAAAGTCCTCTTGCCTCCTTGTGCTAAACAATTTCTAAATCATACGCACATGTTGAGGGGAGGTTTTCTAAATGATCAAAACTATTAGGGTACAAAATGCTTTGATCTCGTATCACAAGTACCTTAATTGTTTTTCCAAATGATTTTTCAATTGGTTTCAAGGAAGAATGAATTGTACCAAAAGACCGACCATTTTACTTTATGCATGGTGTTATAAGGATGGTTAGGTTAGGTATTCGTTCCCACGATCCCGCCAGAGTGGAGGGATCTACCGAGGACAATCCACTAGATAGTGTAGAGTCCTTAGGTATGATGAAAAAGGAGAAAATGAGAATATGGGAAGAGTGCGGATGAGAGCGAGCTAGTCTTGGAATAAACCCAACAAGGTTCTAGTTATGAAGTCTCGGTAGCTTGAAGGGTTGAAGAATGAAAAAGAAATGAATGATAAAAGTGTGTAAAGAAATAGCCTCCATCAATTCAACCTTAGGCGTAAACCGGTTCAATTCATATGCTACGGTGGTTACTAAGGTAACACCGGTATTGAAGACAAGACATCATGGACCCAAAGGATGCACCGCACTAAACTTCCCAAACCACTCAAGTTCCTCTTAAAAGGGCTTGTTTCATTCTCACGGGAACCGACATTATCTATCGACTTTCTCTTAGAGATTGTTGATATTGAAGAAGGAGACCCTCTCCACAGTCTCCCACACAGAACCAAATATGCACGATTGAGTCTAGAGCCAAGAGATCATCCACAATATCTCGTTAGGACACTAAATTCTTGAAGACTTGCTCTTTCACACAATGTGGTAAGTAAGTATATATTAAGAGTCCCACGCATTATCCTTGTGGTATTGCCGAACATCCGAGTGATATGTAAAAATATTCACAATGAAGATGGAAATCCTTCAGAGCCATCATCTTACAAGCTCTTGGTGGGTGACATGAGATCTTCTCGTAAGATCAAACTTGTGACAACCGGATAGAAACGATGGGAGATTCATTCTTGAATCAACCTTGGTCCGTGATTGGAATTGACGAATACTTTTGGAAAACCATTCGATGTGCAAACCTTCTTTTCTCTAGCACGTCGAATGTGTACTTATGTTTTCAAATTCAAAAGTATTTACGATTGAAAAAATACTTTTAGAAAAACCATTCGATGTGCGAATCTCTTCTTTTAGCTAGCACGTCGAATGTGTACTCATTCTCTAATACAAAAAGTATTTTGATTGAAAATTGATCTTTCTCATAAAAACTTCGTCGTATTGCAAAACTCTTCTTCAAGCAATACACGATTGTTTTTCAAATCATTTTCATCAATCGCTGAATCTCAATTCACGGGTTCACTCACTCCGTGTTGTCTTCTTTGAGACATTCCGGTTTGAGAACAATAGAAACATTGCGAAACACCGTCAAGGAGATTCTTAGGAATCCTACCGATCACGGTAAAGATGTGTAATCGATCAACGGGAACCGTGGGCGTGTACCTCAATTCGAAAGTGGTCAAAGACACTTTCGTGTGTTTTATTGCTAACTTGTTTGCAGTACACTTGGACGGTTGCGGTGATCGTAATCGAGGAGTCAATCCAAAGCCGCATGCTCACAAGATCCACACTTAATTGAAGAAATCATGACCGGTGTGAACCGAGAAGGCTTCCGCTACTCGATGGAAAGATGTCATGATTCAAAAGTGTGAGCATGTCGGTCCAAAAGTCACAACTTCACATGATGGCAACACAATAAAGGGTGATCCGAGATTTCTTGTGGTGATGATCTCAAAGAAAGCTCAAGATCATCAAAGATGTGGATCAAGAAAAGGCCTCCACCGAAGTACAAAATATGCGGACTATGAAGAGTCACCGCTACACAAAGATTGTTGAAATGAAGAATTGAAGTCTACGAGCTCAAGAACAAAGACAAGAATAGAATGCTAGGATTCAAATGTAAAAATGGGGTGACCTCCTTGGGGGAGATTGTTAGGAATTAGAAAATTCCATAGTGAAGTGTCGGTCACCCCAAATGTTATCTAGCTTAATTTAGCTCGTAGACTTGTCGTTAGTCACATTATTTAGTAGTTTATTTATTAGTTTGTAGCGTAGTATAGCTTAGTGCAACACCGTGGAGGAAGGACGGGTCTTTACCCACTGTATCCCTGATCCAGAGGCCGATAGGAGGTCGTGTCTTATGTAACTATAAATACCCCTTCCATCCATGGAAGGGTGGTGCTTTAATCTAATATTCAACTTTTGTGAAGTAACTCTCTACCAAGAACACCCAACTCTCTAACTTTCTCTCTAATGGCAAACATGTATTTTGATCTCCCAAGACCACGAATCATCAAACACATAATATTTGAATCCTAACATTTACGATAAATGTTGAAATAGTGAAGCATAAATTGTTTTGAGAAATGACCCGAAATGCGAGTTGTCACATTCGCCCATCAAAAAGGAATTCATCCACGAATTCAGTTCGTGTTGGTCTATCGAATTTTTGAGTTTGTGGTGATTATCGTGGAGAGAAGACATGGAGAAGTGTCGTTACGGTTATCGATGATTGAGAGTGTCTAAAACATCATAGTAAGGAAAATATCGGATGAATCTCTCACAAGCAACACTATGAATCGGAACATGTGAAAATTTTGCTTGCACTAAGATTTATAAATAACTGCTCCCAACATAACGTGATCCCTCCAGAATTAGACATAGTTAGCTAGGCTATGTATAATTAAGGAACGATGACGTGACGTTCGGTTTAGTCGTTATAACTCTCAATGTTTACAAGGATTTAAACCATGTCGTTAAAATGATAGTTAAAGTAAAAGGAAGTAAGATTCTCGTAAGTAATAACAAATCGGAAAGAAAATAAGTACGATAGATGGGAATATTTTACAACGAGTGGTTTAGCAAAAATAGTACATCTTTAAGTTATAAAGTTTGGATACGATGGAAGACATAAACTTAGTGCGACATAATACATAAGGAGAAATAAGACATTAGTTTCAACTTCTTCAGTCTTCCGCGTTGTTGATACCTTGACGAGCTCCTCCTCCTCCTAACATGTATACATTCCCATGAGCACCTTCGACTTGTTGACCTTGGTTTTGAGGACATTGACTTCGATAGTGTCCTTGCTCCCCACATCCGAAGCACGTAACTATGGTCTTGCCTCTACAATTCCTGGCATGGTGTCCTAGTTTTTGACACTTGTAGCACTTAACAGGACAAAGACCCGTGTGATGATACTTACATCGACTACATAGCGGGTAGGTTCCAAGTAACCTCTCGCCTTCTATTGGTGCGGCAACATAAACCATTACGCTTTCTTGCCCTCTATTCTGTTGTTGATGATGGTTAGTGTTACGGTTTTGGTTGTTGTTGTTATAACCTCCTCGGTCGTTTTCCCATTTCCTTTTATTGTGGTTAGTTTGGTTGTTGGTGTTGTTGTTGATGGTGTGATTATTGTTATTGTTGTCGTGGTTATTGTTGTAGTTGGTGCGGTTGTTGGTATTGTTGTTGTTTTGGTTGGTGTTGGTGGTGTTGCCCCTCTTTACTACTTGTGCCATAAGCTTTTGAGACAATCGAATAGATTCCTCAATTGTTTGCGGATCAAAGGAAGTCACATCACCTTGAATAATTTCGGAAGTCCTTCAATGAAAGCCTCCAAGAGCTTCTCATTATCCGAAACCATAGATGGGCATAATACGCCAATTCTTGAAACCTTCGAATGTAAGTGTCAATGTCATACCCAATAGTTACCAACTCATAGAATTGGGCCTCCAACTTCTTCACCTCCGTGCGTGGACAAAACTTCTTTGTTACCAACCTTTAAATTGCTCCCAGTGAGCTTGAAAGCATTCTCCATTCCCATCGGTGAGCATATGAGTTCCACCACGACAATGCTCCATCGAGTAGTGTACTTGTAGCAAACTTGACCTTACTATCATCCCGGCAATTACACAAGAAAAACACGGACTCCATTTCTCGAACCATCGCACCATGGCGGTGGCTCCTTGATCCCTTTAAAGTTGGTGGGATCTCCACTTTTGAAATCTTTGTAAACGAATCTTAACTCCGGATCCTCCCGCATTTCCGATGTGGCAGAAGAAGCGGCGGCTTCGGCTACATGACCTCGGCGGCAGCAGCGACCACCGTTCCCTTTCAATTCTTAGAGCATCGGCTATGCTATCATTCACCAACTTTTGAATAGCCGCTTGGTCATTTCACCGTGGCTTTCTTGATGCCATATCTTCTTCAAAACAAGAGGAAATGTGAGGCGTAGCAAAATCCGATGTTAATAATAAGCGCTTGAAATGTGATAAGAAATGATAAGTTTGAGGTTATTTTTCAAAATAATCGACGGTTTCCTAAGAAATGGGTTATGAGGTGTCGTAAGTGCTTCAAATGTATGGTGGTTTAGTGATTTAGTGTGAATAGCGTGTAACTCGACATGTTAGTGATGAAACAAAGGAGTGAGAGTGACTTCGTCCTACTTAAAGGTTTATCTCGGCATTCGACGTTATCGGTGATGAGTCAATTGATGTGAAAATTGTGATAGGGAATAACAAGGCATTATCGACATTGGAGTATGAAGAAAAATAATGGAATGGGCATTTAAAGGCATACATGTGACAATCGATATGAAATGAAAGTAAATAACTCGAAAAATGTACGTATAAACCGCATGTAAAGTGAACATGCACTTATGATGAAATGATGAGATGCTATGATAATGTAGTTACAGTCTAGGGTCAATGATGCAACCTAGTTCTCTATAACCAAGCTCGATGCCAATCATCACACCTCCAAATTACTGCTTTGCAATGGAATGGAATTCACGGGATTGACAATCATAGCATCACAATCACAGTTATATTGAGCGACCTAAAGTGTCGTTTGGAAAACACATCGTTTGATTTAATAAAACAATCGAGTTTACAAAGTATAGGTCCCAAAAGTTTACAAAGTTTGCGAAATATAAATATATTACAAGTCCAAACGATGGTTTTGAAAGAAAGTGCTATAATGTACAATGATGTAAGTCGTCGCGACTCAAAAAGGTGGTCCCTTAACCATGCCATGATGAGTATGCCTTAGATACCGAGATAAAAACATGCTAAAAGTGTCAACACAAAGGTTGAGTGAGTTCATAGAGTTTGGGTTGAAATGTAAGGACTTTCAAAATCGTTTATGCAAGAAGGCATTGTAAATCCACTCGGTTCAAGTTCCGCCCATACAAAACTTGCAACACGTATTCACAACCCATTGCCAAAGTGTAATATAGTTTATATTCAAGCGCATGATGTCAAATGAATTCACATAATAATGCATGACTTAATGTATCAATGTTTACTTGACATAATTATACCAAGACATTCGGGAAAATCCCAAGACATCAATGAAAATCCCAAGACATTCGGTTCAATGATGTTCCCAAGACATTCAAATTTCAATGATAATCCCAAGACATTCATGATAATCCCAAGACTCAATGATAATCCCAAGACATTCACTCAATGATTTATGATATAGGATATGACTAAACATTAAGTTCGATTAAGCATGTAGTTTCAATTAATAATGATAATCATAAAAATAGTTGAGCATGTATCTCCCCAAAACAAGTTATGAAAACAAGTAAAAGTAGGGGCTATGAAACTCACTTGATAAACGGTATGATGACAAGAGTGAGTACATCGAGGTATAGCGTGATACTTTAATATGGACCTATTACGAATGATATGATATGTGATAAGTCATGATGTAATGTTATGCATGCATTTCGTATGTTATTTATACCATTTACGGGTTTGAAAATAATAGTACTTATCGTCGAAAAATACTCTTTGACGCCTTGACCATTCTTAAATCACTTTATAAGTATTTACGTCAAAATGTCATCCTACAATGGTTTTGTAATGATTTATGGTGAAATTTTCACTTTTAGTAAGTAAAATAAAGTCATCGGAAAATCATGAAAGTAACAAAATGGCTTGAAAAACTAGTCGTAAAATGGTGTCGTCGGCGTTAGGAAACGAACTCGACGGTTTTGGAAAGTTTGTATCAAAATCTAGAAGTTTCAGTTCAGGAGTCTTCGACATAAAGGTCTCGATCATAAAGATAATAAGGGTTAGAGATGGTGGTTTTGTCTAATTGTTGTGTAAAAAGTGAGTTTCGGCCAATTTTAAGCATCCGTAAATAATTTATTAAAACTCCGCTATACAAACGGTTGGTTGTTTTGAAAAATATGCTCGGTGATCTAAATTTTATTAGAAGACATTTCGTTCCAAAAAGTTTTACATCATCGTTAAAAACAGCCTCAAACATGGTCATTTTAGTTACCGTAATACTTATCTCGTAAAAATAATATAGTTTTTCAGAAAATAATAGTTACGGCAATTTTATGAAAACGTGCATATCTTAGTCGTTTCAAATCCGTTTTCTACGTATAATACGTCCTTAGCTTCGTATCAAAGTATACTAATATATTTTTGACAAGTCGAAATAATTTGTGAAGCTTAAGGCTCGTTTTTGACTCGAACAAAGTAAAAACATGTTGCTGAAATTTTCTGAAAAAGTATATTTCGTCGTCAAACTTTAAAAATTCATAACTTCTTCGTTATAACTCCGTTTTTATCCGTTCAAGCGGCCACGGATTCGTTTTAAAGTATATTTTCTAAATATCAAGGCCAAAAAGTCGTGCCTACAGTCGGATTTTCCAGAAAATCAAAACAAGGACAGAACACATTTTATACTTATCGAAAATAGTTTTTCTCGTACTAAACCTATTCTAATCCCTTCAAATCAACTCCAAAGCTAATCTAATCCTACCATACACCTTCTTAGGGTGTCATGGGTTCCTAAACATCATCAAGACCAAAGTATACAAGGGGATAATTATAGGATGACCTTATATATATATATTTCTAAAAATCATATAAAAATGGTATAAACAACACAAATCATGCATGCTTGCTCCAAAAATGAAGAGATACCTATGAAATGAAAAGGAAAGATGAAAAATATAAATGATATGCTTACAAGTTAATATGATGAGGTGCAAAGAACAAGGTTTAGCCTAAACACTCTAGATTTTTATTTCAAAATCTTATTAAGAGTGTGATTTTAGATTGTTAAATACTTGAGCTTGTAAAAAGTTTTGTGATCCTTGCTATCTCCTTAAGGTGGCCGGTTTTGGAAGAGTGAACAAGAGAGAAGAAAAATTTTATCACTTTGAATTATTGGAATGAAAATGAGATGAAGTAAAGTAGATTGAATGTAGATATACATTTGAAAATAATCTACCAAATCCATAAATGCTAACCCTCCCCCCTAGAACCGGTTTTGGGGGGGATGTATCTCACCAAATAATTTTTTTTTTCTTTTATATATTGTAAAAATTGTGTAGGTAATTATTTGTAAGAAAAAATGTAGTTAAGTGAAAGATGTTGAAACTTGTATATAATTGTGAACTTTGAGTAGTATGGACTAAAAATAAATTTTAATGGATCAAAATGAAGTATAATGAGGTCATAAAAATTGTAAAAATACATTTCTTGTAAAATCTGAGTGATAAAATAATTATCTTGTAGTTTTTAAGAAAAGTGTCGTAATAATATAAATTTAACGATTTATATACCAAATAAAGTTTAAACACTAGGTAAACTCAAAATATAGTTTTTATAACTAAATGTAAGTATAAAAATATATCGGGATCATTTTTGAAAGTAACGGATTAAATGTTCAAAATAATAACTCACGCGATAACGTTTATTTAATATAAAATTTACGTGTTAAATGTGAAATGCAATGTCATGAATGAACTAACGTGATGCAAATGATGTTAATGAAATGTAGACTACACTTAGTCCATATGAAATGTTCGTGATGATATGATCGAGAATTCGCTAAACCATTCGAGTTACTGGCAATTTGGAACACGTAAACCTAGTTTACGATAAATGTTGAAATAGTGAAGCATAAATTGTTTTGAGAAATGACACGAAATTGCGAGTTGTCACGAATATTGCCCTCAATATTCAAAGTACCGCGGTTATGCGAAACAAAAAACGTAAAGGGAAATACTACGGCCATTATTTAGAAAGAAGATTTTTTTTTTTTTTTTTTTTCATGAAATATATATATATAAACATGTGGGCATCACCCCACACTTAGGTGGTAGAAAGGTAAGAAGGCGTAAATATGGGTGAAAACCCATAGTGTGTGCTCATCGTTTTTTGGTTACCGAGTCGCTAGCTTAACTCGACCCGAATTTATTGGCTCATGGGAAGCAAAGTGGAAGAAACAATCTCCATCGGACTTTCATTCAAGATGTTTGGACAAACATTTGAAGCACGTGAAAGTTCCACACCGATGAGATATAAAGAGAACCTACTCAAAATGATAATTGAAAATGCCGGATCAAAATAGTGTCCTCATTCTCAAGGAGAAAGGAAAGAGCAACCACACCATTTGTGAAGAATGGAATAAATATGCATCACAATGCATGTCCATTCCTCATTAGAAAGAAGCAAATCACCATTTTGACATTTTTAAGCTTAAACTTGAAGCTTTATGGTGATTGGTAACAAAATTCCGGGAGGAGAGCTGAAACGGTTCTTCAATCATGATTTTCAAGAAAAAGGATGTCTCCCTCCGAATCAAAGTAAGTATTGTCAATTCTGTTGGAATCGACTCATCTAAGAAAATCATCGACCTCCTTCCAAAATTTGTCATCTTCCTCATCCGGGTGAGAGAAGGAATGGAAGAGTCGGAAATGGGACAAGAAATGAGTGAATGATCATTATATAGGAGACTTCTAGTTTCTCCAAGATCGGCTTCAAATCAAAGAGATCATCGTCACTTCGATGAAAGTGGGTCGATGTGAGTGAGTTCATCGGTGAACTCCTCAAGAAGAGGATCGAACCGTGGAGTGATGCCTCAACATACTCGATGTTTCCATAGGAAGCACAATCGTCGCTAAGATCGGAGAAAGTTTCAAATGATCTTTGAACACTCAAGAGGGAAAGAGAATCACACATATGATCGAAGTTCCTGTGACTCTCGGGATTGGGACAAGGTTCTCAACACTAGACTTTATGAATTAAGTCCGATTCCTTTTCGTGAACAGTGTCAAGATGCTCGCCCCCATGTTTAGAGAGTGAGTGGGAATATCGGTGTGATAACAACAGACCGGGGGAGTTTAGAAGGACTAGCATACATATGTTTTATACTTAACATTTGTTCTTACGCTAGTAATTCCATCATAGTCTTTCTCCCGACTTTCCACGGAAGGAGTTTCAACGGATGAACTTGATGAACTGTTATAAAATTGTAGGATATCAAGGATATCTTCATCATCATCGCCATCGTGAATGAAACGGAATCGAGAGCTAGATTTGGCGCTTTTTCTTGGTAATTGATTCCCAACAGTTTTTCAAAGGCAATCTGGGAATCTAATTTAGCGACCGCTCTTCGCTAACAAAACTTCCATGGATTTCTCATTTGGATTATCTTGGGAGGACATAGCCGACTCCTCCTTAAGTTCTTTTAATAACTCCGTAGTCTTGTTGAAGGTCCAGCCGTGAGTTTCATGAGGAGTCGCTTGAATCATTTGGTCTTGTGGAGGTTGGTCATTATCACGAAGAGTCGTAATTGTTACAAGGAAATGGATTCCTCGTTTGACAATCCGAGCTAGAGTGAGGACCTCCACACCTACACAATGAAAGCCGATGTGGCCGTGAGTGGTATGTGTTGTAGTCATAATTGTTATCGGGAACCGCCTTAGACAAGCGTGTTTCCGATTGACAATCGAGCTGGAATGTGAACCACCACGATTTCACAATGCTGGAAATGCCGAGTCTCATGGTGTGTGGCCGATGGAATAAATCGATTGTGTTATGGTAGGAATAGGGATCTTGGTTATAGACAGACCCGTTTCCCCGATTCCACCACGCTACAACCGGGGCAATTGCCACCATTATAAGGACCACCACACCATTGACAACCAAGAGGGTGAGGATAAGACATAGAAAGAATCAAAGGTTAACAGAGGGTAAGAAATGAAGAATCAAAAGGTAAGAGGGTAAAGAGGAATATTTTTGGTATTTTGAAAAACATGATGATAAAAACAAAGAATGAAAATATTTTTATGCTTTTAACACTTTAGGAAAAGTGTTAATGAACTTTTGAGATTTTCCGATAACTTTACAAAAACTTTTACAAAAGATGGGGTATGTGCAAGAATGGGTCTGAAATGGCTAAACACACGCTAAAGCCTCCCGTGCATGCGCCTAAAATTTGATCCGTCCGAACCGTCAAGTCTAATCACTCAAGCCGACCACTTGTGAATGGCCGACCGTAACAAACTTAAAACGCTCGGATACACAAATACAATGAAGATCGAGAATACGGTGAATTCTCGGTCGTTATGTCCCACTGAGACTCAATGGTGTGCAAACACCGATTCGAACGATAGAATGATCACTAATGATAGTGATCGTAAAGGATTGGATCGAATATTACACCACCGAAAAAGGGTTATAAAATAAAGCGACTTAGATGCAAATTAAGAAAATTAAAAGATAAAGATATTAAATAAACGCTATCACTATATTTAAAGTGATGAACGTTTAAACCCAAAACGACGCTTTAAATTAAAAACTACGTAACGTACAAAATAAAACGTGAAAATAAAGAAGGAAAATACCTATATATAGAAAATACATTTTACAATCCTAATGATAAAAGAAAATATTTAGAAAAAGAAAATTATTTTTACAACTATTTATTTAATTATTATTAATTAAAACTATTTTAAACTATTTAATAAATACTCTAAAATAAAAGAAAATACAAAATAAGGTTAGAAAAATAAAATTAAGACTTAGGAAAATCTAAAATATGATAAAACTAATTTTAAAACAGAAAATATATTTTTGACTTTTTATATATTTATTACTAATTTAAACTATTTAAAACTAATTAAAATGCTAGAAAATACTTTTAAACTAAGAAAATTATGGAAAAATACTTTTTAGGCTATTTATATTTATCTTAAACTGTTAAAATTGAAAAATTATTTTTTGGAACTTTTTCTTAATTTTTTGTATTAATCGCTAATTAAAAATGCTTAAAACTAATTTAAATTAAGAAAAATAGCAAATCAACTTAGAAAAATCTGAAAATTTCAGGAAAAGTCTAAAATAATATAAGGAATAAAGGAAAAATAGAAAACAGGAGGTTGTGTGGAGGAAATAGAATTGATGAACAAAGTGCTTATAAATAAGCACTTTGAAGAAACAAATGGAGTCCAAAGCCTACCAAACCAAAGGAGAAGCTCTAATATGCTAAAGTAACCAACATGCAACAAGAAACAACAAGCTAAACCCTCTGGATCACAAGCTCAACAGATTTGATGTGATTGAGATGATAAGCAAAATAAGAAAAGGGTTGTCTACTTTGGATGTGGAAATAAGCACTCAAATAAGCTAGAAGCAGAAAATAAACAAATGGGACTTAGAGTAGACCTGGTTGAGAGCTTATAAACCAAATATCGGACCTAGTGGAGCTATGATAAGCTCTGCACAAGCTCAAAACCGCCTGCTCGCAGCAATGCTTAATGCCCTGCAGGGCATTAAGTACCATTTAACAAGCACTTTGACACTTATAAAAAATTGACAAAATTTATAAAAATAACCATAAGAAAGTAGACCAACGAATTTTAAAAAGCCACAAGATTCACTTAGATTGGCTTGAAATGAGCAAATGAAAAATCCTTCTCAGCTGGCTCAAAACCACTTTTCGCACAATTGACTTTTGAAGAAACCTAAAAGTTTGACTTTTCCAAGTTTGATCTTGATTTAAGAACTGAAATTGATATGTTATGATGAAATAAACCTCACGCAATCTATATCTAGGACATTTAAACACAAAATGAGCTTTTGCAATCCAAATCTACAACAGTTAAGTGGATTAGACAGCTTTAATACCATTTTGACTTTAGGTGTTTACAGACACAAGATATTGACTCAAATGTGCTCAAATAAGTTTAATAAACATGAACCAAAAGGAAGTATACACTTGAACAAGACTTGAAGATGATCAAGCATTAATTCCAAACACCCCTTTTAATAATTGATATACAACTAAAAATACTTAAACTACTAGGCGCTTGAGACCAATGATCAAGCTAAACTTAAATATCTTAAATACAACTAAATATACTAATTTAGACTAATGGTAATCACAGATATTCATACAAGTATAAAATGCAAAATGCTTGAAAATGAAAAGTGAATATGAACTACGCATCATTCAGCCTTGTATAGCAGTGCTAAAACCAGATCAATCCTATCCTAATTTAGCCTAATCCAACCCATTTACACCATCGCAACATCCCATATCGCTTTCATTTCGATAGAGTCCCGCTTGACTTTCGCTGACTTTACATGAAATTTGCTTAAAAGCGGATTTGTAAGTTTAACAAAAGCTAAAATTAGCTTAACTAAGATTGTTTGAGCTTATAAATAAGCTAGTTAAAGCTTATACATAAGAATTTGAAATGGAAATGTTCAACAAAGAGCTATGAAACATGAAACTTTAACCAAACCATGAAATTAATTCTTAAGCAGATTACAAAGTTATTTTAACTTAAGTTTGAATCATTAAAACAAAATATTACATAGTTTAGACTAAACTAAGACATTTTATATAAATACGTACATAAAGAAAATCTTCAAAAACTAACTACTCTCTTTGCTTCTCTCTTCCTCCTTCTCTTTATATGAAAATGTCTTCCCACTTGGTTCGATCAAATCCCACTTAAATTCGAGCCATTGGATATCTTGGAGCATTTTTGACCATTGATTGAATTTTGGCCTAAACGTGTTAGCGGTGTAGGGGTTGAGTATTGTAAAAATTGTGTAGGTAATTATTTGTAAGAAAAATGTAGTTAAGTGAAAGATGTTGAAACTTGTATATAATTGTGAACTTTGAGTAGTATGGACTAAAAATAAATTTTAATGGATCAAAATGAAGTATAATGAGGTCATAAAATTGTAAAAATACATTTTTGTAAAACTGAGTGATAAAATAATTATCTTGTAGTTTTTAAGAAAAGTGTCGTAATAATATAAATTTAACGATTTATATACCAAATAAAGTTTAAACACTAGGTAAACTCAAAATATAGTTTTTATAACTAAATGTAAGTATAAAAATATATCGGGATCATTTTGAAAGTAACGGATTAAATGTTCAAAATAATAACTCACGCGATAACGCTTATTTAATATAAAATTTACGTGTTAAATGTGAAATGCAATGTCATGAATGAACTAACGTGATGCAAATGATGTTAATGAAATGTAGACTACACTTAGTCCATATGAAATGTTCGTGATGATATGATCAGAATTCGCCGCTAAACCATTCGTGTTACGCTGATTTGGAACACGTAAACCTAGTTTACGATAAATGTTGAAATAGTGAAGCATAAATTGTTTTGAGAAATGACCAAATTGCGAGTTGTCACGAATATTGCCCTCAATATTCAAAGTACCATGTTATGCGAAACAAAGAACGTAAAAGGAAATACTACGCCATTATTTAGAAAGAAGATTTTTTTTTTTTTTTTTTTTTCATGAAATATATATATATATACATGTGGGCATCACCCCACACTTAGGTGGTAGAAAGGGTAAGAAGATGTAAATATGGGTGAAAACCCATATAGTGTGTACATCGTTTTTGTTACCGAGTCGCTAGCTTAACTCGAATTCCAATTTATTGGCTCATGGGGAAGCAAAGTGAAGAAACAATCTCCATCGGACTTTCATTCAAGATGTTTGGACAAACATTTGAAGCACGTGAAAGTTCCACACCGATGAGATATAAAGAGAACCGGCTCAAAATGATAATTGAAAATGCCGGATCAAAAATAGTGTCCTCATTCTCAAGGAGAAAAGGAAAGAGCAACCACACCATTTGTGAAGAATGGAATAAATATGCATCACAATGCATGTCCATTCCTCATTAGAAAGAAGCAAATCACCATTTTGACATTTTAAGCTTAAACTTGAAGCTTTTATGGTGATTGGTAACAAAATTTCCGGAGAGGAGAGCTGAAACGGTTCTTCAATCAATGATTTTCAAGAAAAGGATGTCTCCTCCGAATCAAAGTAAGTATTGTCAATTCTGTTGAATCGACTCATCACTAAGAAAATCATCGACCTCCTTCCAAAATTTGTCATCTTCCTCATCCGGGTGAGAGAAGGAATGGAAGAGTCGGAAATGGGACAAGAAATGAGTGAATGATCATTATATAGAGACTTCTAGTTTCTCCAAGATCGGCTTCAAATCAAAGAGATCATCGCCACTTTACGATGAAAGTGGATCGATGTGAGCGAGTTCATCGGTGAACTCCTCAAGAGAGGATCGATCGGGAGTGATGCCTCAACATACTCGATGTTTCCATAGGAAGCACAATCGTCGCTAAGATCGTAGAAAGTTTCAAATGATCTTTGAACACTCAAGAGGGAAGAGAATCACATATGATCGAAGTTCCTGTGACTCTCTCGGATCGGGACAAGGTTCTCAACACTAGACTTTATGAATTCGTCCGATTCCTTTCGTGAACAAGGTCAAGATGCTCGTCCCCCATGTTTAGAGAGGAGTGGGAATATCGGGTGTGATAACAACAGACCGAGGGAGTTTAGAAGGACTAGCATACATATGTTTTATACTTAACATTTGTTCTTCGCTAGTAATTCCATCATAGTCTTTTCTCCCCGACTTTCCACGGAAGGAGTTTCAACGGATGAACTTGATGAATTGTTATAAAATTGTAGGATATCAAGGATATCTTCATCATCATCGCCATCGAATGAAACGAATCGAGAGCTAGATTTGGCCGCTTTTCTTTGCAATTGATTCCCAATGATTTTTCAAAGGCAACTGGGAATCTAATTTAGCACCGCCTTCGCCAACAAACTTCCATGGATTTCTCATTTGGATTATCTTGGAGGACATAGCCGACTCCTCCTAAGTTCTTTTAATAACCCGAGTCTTCGTGAGAAGGTCCGCCGTAGTTTCATGAGGAGTCGCTGAATCATTCGCACTTGTGGAGGTTGGTCATTATACGAAGAGTCGAATTGTTACAAGGAAATGGATTCCTCGTTTGACAATCCGAGCTAGAGTGAGGACCTCCACAATACTACAACAAGAAACTGGTGTGGCCGTGAGTGGTATGTGTTGTAGTCATAATTGTTATCGAAACTGCGCTTAGACAAGCGTGTTTCCGATCGACAATCGAATCGAATGTGAACCACCACAAGACTACAATGAAATCAGAGTCTCATGGTGTGGTAGCCGATGGAATAAATCGCTTGTGTTATGGTAGGAATAGGGATCTTGGTTATAGATGCACCCGCTTCCCCGATTCCACCACGCCTACTGCCGGGGCATTGCACCATTATAAGGACCACCACACCATTGACAACCAAGAGGCAGGATAAGACATAGAAAGAATCAAAGGTTAACAGAGGGTAAGAAATGAAGAATCAAAAGGTAAGAGGGTAAAGAGAATATTTTTGGTATTTTGAAAACATGATGATAAAACAAAGAATGAAAATATTTTTATGCTTAACACTTTAGGAAAAGTGTTAATGAACTTTTGAGATTTTCCGATAACTTTACAAAAACTTTTACAAAAGATGGGGTATGTGCAAGAATGGGTCTGAAATGGCTAAACACACGCTAAAGCCTCCCGGCAATGGCGCCAAAATTTGATCCGTCCAACCAGTCAAGTCTAATCACTCAAGCCGACCACTTGCGAATGGCCAATACGTAACAAACTTAAAACCGCCGTACACAAATACAATGAAGATCGAGAATACAAGAATTCTCGGTCGTTATGTCCCACTGAGACTCAATGGTGTGCAAACACCGATTCAGACGATAGAATGATCACTAATGATAGTGATCGAGAAGGTTTGGATCGAATATTACACTATCGAAAAGGGTTATAAAATAAAGCGACTTAGATGCAAATTAAGAAAATTAAAAGATAAAGATATTAAATAAACGCTATCACTATATTTAAAGTGATGAACGCTTAAAACCTAAAACGTCGCTTTAAATTAAAACTACGAACGCATAAAATAAAACGTGAAAATAAAGAAGGAAAATACCTATATATATAGAAAATACATTTTTACAATCCTAATGATAAAAGAAAATATTTAGAAAAGAAAATTATTTTTACAACTATTTATTTAATTATTATTAATTAAAACTATTTTAAACTATTTAATAAATACTCTAAAATAAAAGAAAATACAAAATAAGGTTAGAAAATAAAATTAAGACTTAGGAAAATCTAAAATATGATAAAACTAATTTTAAAACAGAAAATATATTTTTTTGACTTTTATATATTTATTACTAATTTAAAACTATTTAAAACTAATTAAAATGCTAGAAAATACTTTTTAAACTAAGAAAATTATGGAAAAATACTTTTAGGCTATTTATATTTATCTTAAACTGTTAAAATTGAAAATTATTTTTGAACTTTTCTTAATTTTTGTATTAATCGCTAATTAAAATGCTTAAAACTAATTTAAATTAAGAAAATAGCAAATCAACTTAGAAAAATCTGAAAATTTCAGGAAAAGTCTAAAATAATATAAGGAATAAAGGAAAAATAGAAAAACAGGAGGTTGTGTGGAGGAAATAGAATTGATGAACAAAGTGCTTATAAATACACTTTGAAGAAGCAAATGGAGTCCAAAGCCTACCAAACCAAAGGAGAAGCTCTAATATGCTAAAGTAACCAACATGCAACAAGAAACAACAAGCTAAACCCTCTGGATCACAAGCTCAACAGATTTGATGTGATTGAGATGATAAGCCAAAACAGTAAAAGGGTTGTCTACTTTGGACAGGGAAATAAGCACTCAAATAAGCTAGAAACAGTAAAATAAACAAATGGGACTTAGAGTAGACCTGGTTGAGAGCTTATAAACCAAATATCGACCTAGTGGAGCTATGATAAGCTCTGCACAAGCTCGCAAAACCGCCAAGCCACTGCAGTGCTTAATGCCTCGCAGGGCATTAAGTACCATTTAACAAGCACTTTTGACACTTATAAAAATTGACAAAATTTATAAAAATAACCATAAGAAAGTAGACCAATGAATTTTAAAAAGCCACAAGATTCACTTAGATTGGCTTGAAATGAGCAAATGAAAAATCCTTCTGGTGGGCTCAAAACCACTTTCATGACACTTGACTTTTGAAGAAACCGAAAAGTTTGACTTTTTCCAAGTTTGATCTTGATTTAAGAACTGAAATTGATATGTTATGATGAAATAAACCTCACGCAATCTATATCTAGGACATTTAAACACAAAATGAGCTTTTGCAAATCCAAATCTACAACAGTTAAGTGGATTAGACAGTTTTAATACCATTTTGACTTTAGGTGTTTACAGACACAAGATATTGACTCAAATGTGCTCAAATAAGTTTAATAAACATGAACCAAAAGGAAGTATACACTGAACAAGACTTGAAGACAGATCAAGCATTAATTCCAAACACCCCTTTTAATACTGATATACAACTAAAAATACTTAAACTACTAGACTGCCTTAGACCAATGATCAAGCTAAACTTAAATATCTTAAATACAACTAAATATACTAATTTAGACTAATGGTAATCACAGATATTCATACAAGTATAAAATGCAAAATGCTTGAAAATGAAAAGTGAAATATGAACTCACATCACCGAATTGTATAGAAAGCTAAAACCGCATCAATCCTATCCTAATTTAGCCTAATCCAACCCATTTACACCATCGCAACATCCCATATCGCCTTTCATTTCGGATAGAGTCCAGCTTGACTTTGTTGACTTTACATGAAATTTGCTTAAAACTGATTTGTAAGTTTAACAAAAGCTAAAATTAGCTTAACTAAGATTGTTTGAGCTTATAAATAAGCTAGTTAAAGCTTATACATAAGAATTTGAAATGGAAATGTTCAACAAGAGCTATGAAACATGAAACTTTAACCAAACCATGAAATTAATTCTTAAAACATTACAAAGCTATTTTAACTTAAGTTTGAATCATTAAAACAAAATATTACATAGTTTAGACTAAACTAAGACATTTTATATAAAATACGACATAAAGAAAATCTTCAAAAACTAACTACTCTCTTTGCTTCTCTCTTCCTCCTTCTCTTTATATGAAAATGTCTTCCCCACTTGGTTCTGATCAAATCCCACTTAAATTCTGAGCCATTGGATATCTTGGAGCATTTTTGACCATTGATTGAATTTTTGGCGCCAAACGTGTTAGCCAGGTGTAGGGGTTGAGTGAAATGGGAGAATGAGCATTTAATGGTTTTTGGAGTTGTGTTGAGGTGGGGGGACAAGGGTGAGTGTGAAGATTGACTGGAGGTGAGGGGAGGGTAAGTGATTGAGCAGTGATAGCAGGTGGAGAAGAAAGAAAATGGGCGCCAAGTGGGTGTTTGTTTGACCATTTGGTTGACTGACCAGATATAATAATAGGGGGGGTTCAAATTGGGTTGTGGCAGGGGTCAAAGAGGTTAGGCAGGGTCCAAAGGGATATTGACTAGTCCAAAATGGGTGATAAGGGTTTTAAATACAAGGACTATTAGTGTAAAATCTGAAAATTAAGGGACCTTTTCTGTCAATTCATCAAAGTTATTTCAAGGGACCAAAACTGACAAGCTTCCATAGAACAAGGACCAAACTTGACAATTTCAAAATTCCAAGGGCCATTTATGACATTTTTCAAACTTGAGGGACCAAAGTTGTAGATTTGCAAATTTTACATTTCAAAGGTTTGTTTTAACAACTTTTGAATCCCATGGACCTTAAATGACATTTTTCTTTATTTTGATTTACCAGGGACTGTTTTTGACAAATTTTTAAATTTGGGGGACTAAAACTGCCATTTTTGCAAATTTGATACGTTTTTCATCTGATTTTGATATTTTTGCATTTAAAACACATAAAACACTGATTTGTGATATTTTCATCATTTTGATGCATTTTTGAGTGTTTTGATGATTTTGCAGCTTTAGATTGTACAAAATGATGAGTATTTAGACACTCATCAAGTATCCTTATTCAATTGTGATGGCCCATAATCAACCAAACAATATTAATGACTTTAAAGTAATAGACTTATACTCATACACCCCAACCAAACGGGCCTTTAGAAACAGTGATAAATGTAATTTTTTTTAAAGGATTTTGTGTTTTTTGTCAATGAGTGATAATTTTGAGATAAATGGAGTAATAATTAATCTTGTTTAGTACTCATAATAAAGTACTTACTTCGTTCAAATAACACAGTCTAATGATTTGCACGCTTTAAAAAGTTATTCGCACACTCAAGATACAAGCAATTAAAACATACTGTTTAAAATTGTACAAGTATTTCATGTACAATTGAAATGTCTCATTCACTATGCAAAGTGTACAAATCAATTCCCAATAACAAATGATCACTTTCAGATTCCAAAAAGTTTTAGTAGTTATTACTAGCAATATATTTTTCATAATCAAATATGATTTTTGTCTGATAAAAGAAATTTTATTAGTTAAAATGCGAAGTGAATATTTATTTTAAAATTCCTGAAAAAAATGAGCATGTATTTTAACACGAATGAAGTAACAACTTTGTATATTTAATAATTGATTAATGTTTTCTTAAACTATTATAATTAAACCCGGTCAAATTTTGCTACCTTGTTAATTTGGCACTAATTTGAAAGAATAAACATATAATTTGAAAGTAAAAGACAAAACAAGAACAAAAGCTCTAAGTGTCGTAATATTTGCAAGACGTTATCTAACGTGGCACGACGCCATAACGATACCATCATACCGAGACTGATCAAAGCCAAAGCGACGCCAGTTCATTGGCTTGAGCCAAAACCATTTTTTTTATTAAAATTTCCTATTTGTGTTAAGTTCGTATACTTTTCTTGCCGTATATGCTTTTCTTAAGTTTTTAGTTTATATCCTTAAACTATGAAATCTATATATAAACTAGTACTCGTAGTATAAATTTAATGTGATTTTTATATATATTTTTTTCGTAAGATATTTTATATAAACTAATTTTAGTTTTAATAAATGAAAATTAGTTGGCTTGAAAAATGTAACATAAAATAAAATGGTGAGTTTTAAATAAATGTTTTAGCTTGAGTCATGAGAAAGATGAGTTTTTAAATTGGCGAGTAAAATTAAGTGTTTTGATGAAGTGTCCGACGTGTTACCCAAAAGGTCAAAAGGGGTAAATCGAAGAAGAGAAATGCTAGAATTATAAATATTTTTATAAGAATGTTTATTTGTGGATGTATATAAAAGACTAAAAGAGACTACAAGTTAGAGGACATGTCATTGTATGGATATTTTTTGTGAATCATTTATTATTCCAGCATTTCTCTTCAAAGAAAAGATGCACTCCTTTTGTCTAATAATTATTTTCCTTGTGTTATATAATATTTAATGAAAATTATATCAATGAAATACATTTAATAGCTAATTTATTCATATATTTTGCATTAAATATAACACAACTAAAAATATTTAAAGTCAAAACAGAAAGATGAAAAATTAAAAAATCAACCGTGGACAATAATTATGAAACGGGGGAAAGAACTTATTTGAGATAAATGAAATGCAAGTGAAATTCAAATGAGATATAATTTAAGAATAAAAATAAGGTTGTTATTGTTAGTGGAGAGTGGGGACGGGAATTGTCGGTAAAAAGGGGTTTAGTGAGAGACGGTGGTGACTGGGTAAGCCGGTTTCCCGGTTAGTCTACTACTACGAAGGTGGACTTTGTTGAATTATTAAGCGGAATTGAATATTGGGTTGGCGTCCGCTATAGGAACGGATTTGAAAGGGTTTATGAAGTGGATTGGATTGAGTTGGTGGGTATTTCCGGAGAAAAAGGAGGCATGGAGCACTGGTTTGAAATCTAAGGTGGGTGAAATTAAAAGAAAAAAATAAGAAAGCATGAGATTGTGGCCTTCTTTCTAATTTAATTTATTTTTTCAAGTTTGAACAGGTTTTTATTTTTTAATACCAGAAACAAAAATAATTTTATAAAATAAAAATATATTATTAAATAAAAGAATTACATCTTTAGATACAAGTTAAAAACGAAGAAAATTTGACCAACCATAAATATATGTTTTGACATTTAGTGAAACTAACGAGAAACAAAATATCGACGCGTTGCTACCAGAGGTGCCAAAACGGGTGGGTTGGGCGGGCACGGACAACGGGTTAAACGGGCACTAGCCCAGTGAGCACGGGTTTAAACAGGCACGGGCTTAGACATGCATGGGCCAAACGAGCTCATGTTATACGAATCGGGTTAGAAAGGACCTAAAACGACAAAAAAAAAATCTCAAACGTAACACATCATTTATATTTGAGTAACTAAATATATTATATTTATAAGTTTTTCATTAAAACCAATTTAATGTTCGAGAAAAACATGTGCCCATTATGCCTATTTAACTTCTAAATAGGCAATAGACAAAAGTTCCGTATAGAACCAATTTTTACCATAGATCGCTCAATTAATCTGAACCTCTCATCTACATATCATCCAATGGCTATGATTATTTGTAATTTAATAATTATAAAATTTAATTATACCTCTCAAGGGTGACTTGGTCATTTACCACACCACATTTACACGCTCACTATACTCTCACACTCTCAAGATACCACACCACATTTACACGCTTCACTCTCCACACCTAATTTTCTCTCATTAAATCACTCACACCAAACCCTAATTTTTCCCCAAATCATATAAATAATGGATTTACGTGGTCAAATAGTAGCGACTAAGGATAAATCAAGATCGATTCATCATCCGCTCAAACCGAGGTGTTGTTGCCGGTAATTTTTGATTTTTTTATATTACGTTTTTTCAAATGATTATGAGCACTTAGATAATGATTATAATTGTTTCGTAATTTTTGATTTTTGATTTTGATGTTTATTTGTTATATTTGATTAGATCGACTAAAAGTAGTATATTTGTTATATTTGTTATGTTTGATTTTTGTTTTTGGTTGTGTTAGTTTGAATAATGATTATAACTGCTTTGTTTGATTTCCGATATGTGATTATTTTAGTTATATGATTCGTAATCATATATGATATGTTTATGATATATTCCTAAGTTTTTGGTTATTTTAAGCAAACTAAAATAATCAATGTTTTATGATTCGTAATCATATATGATCCGTTTATGATATATTTTAGTTATCGCATTTAGCACTTGACATTGTCGCTGAACATTGTAGTGACGAGTGGGTTTTGTATATTCAAAGTAGTTATGATCGATGCTTGGAGAGAGTGTTTGGATGTGTTAAATGTGTTGAGAGTCGTTATTGAAAGGTGGTTAGAATGTTCGATTAAGTATGGGTAAATTGTGCAATGATTGATTAAGGTGGTTAGTATGGGTAAATTATGTGATTAAGTATGGTTAGTATGGGTAAATTGTGCAGACCCATATAAGAATACATATAACGCTATTCGCTTCATAGTAGGTAACCGCATGCCCATTCAAGGGATACATTTATGTGAGAGAACAATAAGTAGAACCAAAGAGGGGATGAACAATATATTAGTAAAAAGAACCAAAACAAGAAATGACTAACTAATGTAGACAAGCTAAAGGTAGATATCACCATCATGTATGTAAACTCTCTTGGTTACAATTTCTAATAAAATTGTTGGTTGAACAACCATCGCTACTTTTGATATACAAGAAAATCCATAGATGCCACGCCTCTTTCCTAATCTAGTGAGTTCATAAAATGACAAGAACTAAACATTGAGAGCTTGCAGTGCTTCTCGCTTCAAAATAATATGTTGTTAATCTCAAAGAGTACTCGAGTTGGTCAAACAGACAATATATTTTGTTGAGTCAAAATGGAGAAACTAAACAATCATGTCATGCAAAGTTATAATATCTTTTGTTGAGAGCTTGCAGTGCTTCTCGCTCAAAATAATATCTTTGTTCGAGTGTATCGAAAGCAGATATGGCTTGGGTTTAAAATTGTACCCCTTACAAGTCTTTGGTAGTAGATATTCTAACAAGTAGTCGGTTTAGGCGGGATTAGAGATAAAACATAGAAATGGTAATATTTCAATACTCAATGAGTAACATAACAAAAGATAATAATCTTCTACATTCATAGGTTCTTCGAGCCTCGCTTTCATATTTACTCAAATGAAAATATTCCATACTCAAATGAGTAATCGGTTTCTAAATATTACAAAAGCAAAGTTGAAATGTAGAACGTAACCATCATGTCATACATGCTACAAGATTCACATTGGATCATACATGCTACAAGATCTATGATTCTACTAGATCATATATGATTCTACTAGGATCATATATGATTTTAGTAGGATCATATATGATTCTAGTAGAATCATATGTTTGAGTTATTAACAATCATATTGTAGTAGATTATTTATGGTTATTAACATTTAAAATTTTGATGCGTCAATCAAAACCTGCAATGTGAAGATGAAAAGGGAGTAGTGATGAAGAATAGACTCTCCTAAATCAACCGTCGTTAAACCCATCACAAACCTACCGTCAAACCTCAAGCTATCACAAACCTATTGTCAAACCCATCACAAACCCATCACAAACCTCTAGCTACCGTGGTCAAACCCATCACAAACCTTCACAAACCCATCACAAACCCATCACAAACCAAACTCACCATCGATAAAATTTAGCGTCTGAGGAGCAAGAGGATGAAGACAGTGGTTCTAGTGAAGATGATAGTGGGTCTGGTGGTTCTAGTGAAGATGATAGTGGGTCTGATAAGGATGGTTGTAAAGACGGTGGTTCTCATGAAGGTAGTGATAGTGATGAGGACGAGGATGAGGGTGAGGACAAGGAAGGGGATGCATCTAATGAAGAAGAGGGAAGTGAAGAGGATAGTGGTGAGGAAAGTGAAAAGGATGAGCAGTTAATTAAGAATTTAAAATCAAAGAGTGTTAAGGGAAAGAGTACAAAGGTTAAGAAAGAGATTTCTAAGTCTGATAGTGACTCAAAAGATCAAAGGGCTAAGAAACGTGTCAAGGAAATGAAGGATGTTTCAGAGACTAAGAAAAGGAATCGTTTTTCTAAGTCAGAAGAAGAAAATGTCTCGAAGCCTAAGAAATCTTTGTAGATGATTTCTCGAGGGCAACCTGGACTTATTTGTTACCAAGCAAACACCACACCATCTCAAACATCAAAATGTTTCATGCTTACATTCAAAATCATTTCACACTTCCATCAAAACAATCGGTGACAATGGAACGAGTTCATTAACCAATCCTTAAGTGATTTTTCAAAACCAATGGCATTCTACACCAAACCACCGTCCATACACTCCACAACAAAATGCCGAGCAGAAAGAAAACATAAACACCTATTAGAGGTAGCAAGAGCCATAATATTTCAAGCAAACTTTCCAATCCATTTTGGGATACTGCCTTTAGCCGCCACTTATCTCATCAACAGATTACCTTGCAAACCTTTGAACAACAAGAGTCCATATGAAATGTCGATCAAACACCACCTTCCCTACATCACTGAGAATTCTAGGTCACAAGCTTATGCACATCAACACACCATGTATAAATTTGAGGCTAGATCCATACCATGCATTCATATTGGATATCCCACAACACAAAAGGTTACCTCCTATACAATCCTAAGACACACAAAACCTTTGTAAGCGCATATGTAAGATTTCATGAACACATCTTTCCTTTCAACATCAAACCAACACAATCCTCACCAAATCAAACTCCATTATCAACATCATAACCTCAAAACACTTCACCACCCACTAATACCACATCACCATTTCCCATACCAAGTCCATCCACTGAAGTACACCTCAACAATACACAACCCACAACACATTCCTCACCATCACCATTCATATCACCAGAGTTAAGCATTGATCCATCACCTACATCTTCTAATTCACCAACACACAATCACACAGAATCATCTCCATCTCAGTCATCTACACATGTCACACCACCAATTGTCACAAATCCATCTGAATTCACATCCAATTTATCTTCACATACACCAATACCATCACCATCTATCACTACTGATACATCTTCCATACCATCACCACCATCACCACTACCAATTAGGAAGTCCACCAGAACAACCAAAATACCATCAAAACTCAAGGACTTTCAAATCAACATACCCAAGAAGAACCACACTTTTAACATCATCATCAAATTCCATCATTCAAAATATCTAAATTATCACAATATCACATCACTCAAACACGTACATTTCATAAACACAATCAATCATACCTCGTAACCAAAATACTACACCCAAGCTTCCAAAGACTTAAGATGGGTAGATGCTATGAATAAAGAGTTACAAGCACTTGATTCTAATCACACATGGGTGGTCACTTCTTCCACCAAACAAGTTACCCATTGGGTGTAAATGGGTATTCAAGATCAAGTATAGATCAGATGGTACAATTGAAAGGTTTAAAGCAAGATTAGTGGCAAAAGGATTCACTCAACTAGAAGGTATAGATTACACAGAGACATTTGTTCCAGTGGCTAAAATGGTAACTGTTAGAACTCTGCTGGTAACTGTTGTCCATCACAACTGGTATATTGCTCAATTAGACATCAACAATGCTTTTCTTCATGGAGATTTAGAAGAGGAAGTATACATGACTCTACCTCAGGGATACAAGTATGATACTTCCATTCCAAATCCTGTTTGTAAATTACAAAAGTCTCTCTATGGCCTCAAGCAAGCAAATAGACAATGGTTTACTAAGCTCACTGCCTTCTTACTTGATAAGGGCTTCACTCAGAGTTATGCAGACACTTCATTACTTACCTACAGAAAGGGACAAGATTACTTAGCTCTAGTGATCTATGTTGATGACATTCTACTCACAGGAAACAATCTTTCTCTCATCAATCATATCAAACAACAACTGGATACAACATTCAGCATCAAGGATCTAGGTAGTCTCAACTACTTTTTGGGTATAGAGTTCATGAGAAACTCAAAAGGCATCACCATGACACAAAGAAAATATGCCCTTGAGCTCCTTCAAAGTGCAGATGTTTTGGATCTCAAGCCTGCTCATATACCAATAAACCCAATTGACAAACTCAATGACATAGATGGAGAACCTCTTTCTCGATCCTTCACAATACGTAGCTTTAGTAGGCAAGCTTCTATCTCACCCTCACTGACTCGACTTATCTTATGTTGCTCATGCCTTAAGTCAATTCACCACAATCCAAGAACACCACACCGAAGGCTTTGATCAAAGTTCTCATATACATCAAGTTATGTCCAGACAAGGCTTGTTTTTCCCAATAACAACAATTTACGACTTAAAGCCTATTGTGATAGTGATTGGGCAAGTTGTCCCATTTCAAGAAGATCAACCACCGTTTTTGTATCTTCCTTGGTTCTGTCTCATTTCTCGGCAATCTAAGAAACAAACAAAGGTTTCAAGATCCTCAATGTAAGCCGAGTATAGCGCCTTGCAGATTGCACATGTGAAATTACTGGTTACTTAGCTTGCTCAAGGATTTCCAAATAACAACACCAACCCCTATCTCCATCTTCTCGTGACAATCAATCTTCAATAGCTTTAGTCGCTAATCAAGTCCAACATGCCGTAACCAAACACATTGAGATTGATTGCCACTTTGTTAGAGACAAGATCAAAGCAGGGTCATTCTTCCCATTTTACCCCTCACACTCAAATTGCGATGTGTTGACAAAGGACTTAGCGATCTCCATTCCATAATTGTGTTTCCAAGTTTGGCATGTGTGATCCATATACACCGCCAACTTGCAGGGGTAATGGAGTTATCAATACTATCAAGACACAAGTCAAAGATGATCTTAAAGATGCAACAAGCAACCGTGCATCAAAGTTAATACAAGAATCATCTCCACAGTTATCTCATCCAACTATCTCCATCACCATAGATGCTTAGTTGATTGTAGCAACATGTAGTTTACATTCTTAGTTAATAGTCAACGATAGTCAACTGTAGTTTCAAGTTAGTTAGTTTCTCGCCTTTTCTATTTATGTATAAGTACTGATGTAATCTTCATTTGTCATTTAAAGTAATGGAATAATCATTTCCACTTCATCTTGTTTACTCTCACTTTATCAATAAACTTGTCTCCAAAGCGAACTCGGTTCTTTATGAAATCTCCACCACCATTTTGTCACCATCGCAATGTTGGAAGCATAAAGGCTACCAATACCAAGACCTCCACAACTCTTAGAAGAGCAAACTTTCTTCCAAGCAATCCAAGGTAACTTGTTTGAGTCTATTGAACCGCCATCGATACTTGGAACTATACACTCGATCCATCCCTTTGTTCTCTGCCTCATCCTTCATACGCCATGTTGAAAGTTCGTGCTTGTCATCATCTCTTGATCCAAAGAAGTGGAACAAACATCTTACCATTAAGGTTAACATCCATTCTTGGAGACTATGTATGGATCGACTACCACAAGGGTCAATTTAGATAAAAAGGAATCGATCTTGATTCGTAAGATGTCCTATGTGATGGCGACATCGAAACAACAAAGCATTTGTTCATCGAATGCCCGGTCACGAGTTGTGGAATTGGTCTCGACTTGGTGGGATGTTGGAGATTATCCTAGAGATATTCAAGGCTTATCTTCATGGGGTGATTCAAGAACTTAAACACTTTTCGAAGGTCGCTTTGATGTTGTTATCCAAACAACATTTTGGATCTTATGGAGATATAGGAATAGAGTTTGCTTAGATGCTAAACCCCCGCGGAAGGATACTCTAGGTGAAGAGATCAAAGTTCTTTCCCATTCTTGGATCCTCCATAGACATAAAAAGGCAAATCCTACTTGGGTTGAGTGGATTTCCAATCCTAATCATGCTTGTACAAACTAATTGTAATCTTTCTTGTTGTATTATTTCGTTTATAGTTTCTTACTAGAACGTCATATGGTTATATATAAAAATGCCGTTCAAAAAAAAAACATTTGGCGGCTTTGATTCATAAGGGGATCAATTGTGTGTTTTTTAGTGATTAATTATTAACGAAATCTGTGAGCTTCTAGGCAAGTATGATGTTTCTGTTCCTTTCATTTGTAACATTATTTATCGGTATATGTCTGCATCTTCTCTTGGATCTTTTTGTATTATCTAAATACAAGTTGAGAATTACTTGAATGGGGTGTTATCGGAGAATATGTTACCAGTTATTTATGATGCAGGCTTCACTCGACAATTTTGCATATCCATAAATTGCAAGATTATATCATCTTATGTATTAATCTATATTAACAGGGAATGTTGAGTGGGGAAGGTATACTTGTTTTACGCGTTTATTATAGATATCAAGAACTTGTGAGTCACTTTTTCGACTATTAATTTTAATTGATAAGGAGAGGTGGCAAAATGGGCGAAATGCAAGGCGGCAGGGCTTAAACAGCACGGCTAGAATGGGCATGGGCTTAAACTGGCAGACGCCAAACCAAGACATGTTATACAAATCGCTTAATAAAAGTTCTAAATCAACGAAATAGATTATTTAAACGATTATCTCATTTATATTAAAAATTAAATATATTGTATAAAAAAATTATAAAACGATCGTAATGTTCTACAATTGAGAAAAAAAATGTGCCCATTAAGCGCCATTTAAGTTTTTAATAAATATATATGCTCATTTCAAAAAAAGAGAGGCTTAAATGCGCCTAAATCTTTAAAACGTTTACCATTTAAGCCATCTTTTTGCTTATGGGCACATTTTGCCACCTAAAGAGCGATTGACACATGTGCATGAGACCAACGGCAGGCTAGTCCAGACCTTGCTGATATATTATGTGTAATTGAAATAATATATCAATATCGCTTACAAAATCGTATTTGTTGCATTGTGCGTATATACTGCTAGCTAGTGCTTTTCCGTGTCACTAGAACTGAGTGTTTGTAATATGAATTATAAGTTACAAATGTATACTTATACGGTTTTCTTAACTTAAGCAAGACATAACGATCTGTGCCGGTTCATCATTCTTGGAAATGTAGATATTAATTAATACCGAAACGAACTAACTTGATGTGGAGAACTTGTAGGAAGTTTCGTTGGAAATATCGTTTTGAGACCGCTAGTCAATAGGAGACCACAGTTCTCTAACTTAGTCCCATAACTAGGGGAGGCTTTATGTGCTTTAGAACTCTTTAAATTGATATTGAATTTGTCATTAAGCAGTGTACCTCTGCCTGGTGTTATAATATTCTCCTTGGATTTGTTTTTTGCATTGCTATTATTTATATTTAGAAAACTGATAGAGGCTTCTAATAAGTCCAGGTATGAGTTGAGCTTTGTTTGATGTTTGCTGCATTTTTAAATAGAACGTTTACGTGTATTTTGTTAGTTTATGTACCACATTGACTACCCTGATTTATATATCCATTCTATTTACATTTGCTAGAGCTACATTGTCAAATCAATATGCTTAACACACTCATATATGCATTATACAGATCTTGTATCTTGCATGCATAAGAGTTGAAGCTTTTCACGTGCCTGTTGAAGTGTTAATTCACATATCTTTCTTCATTGTACTATGGCCGAGGACGGTGCTGTAGCTTCTGTAGAGAGAAAATGGAAACATCCGATCTTTATTTTCTTCCAAGATGTCAGGTAGATACTTTCCATATTAAGAAATATTTTTCTTGATTCTGTGCATATACTTTATCAACTTTCTTGTTGAGATTTCATGTTGTTTTCCATTTGGAGTAAGTTAATACATGATTGTAGTTCTTATGGTCATATGAAACGATTTTGTAGGCTAGTACTAAAGATGGATTCACTTGGAAAAGAAATACTTATTATTGCCGTACCTGCAGCCATGGCATTCGCTGCAGATCCTGTTGCTTCATTAATTGACACCGCATTCATTGGTCATATAGGTATGCATAATTTCCCATTTATGGAAAGTATGAAGTGCCATTATTTTCTGCACATTGTACTCTCTTAGAACATTTATGCTTCTGAATAGGCCCAGTGGAAATCGCTGCTGTTGGAGTATCTATAGCCATTTTCAATCAAGTTTCAAAAGTAGCCATATTCCCACTTGTTAGTATTACTACTTCCTTTGTCGCTGAAGAAGAGACTAAAGAAAGACTGAATAGCAAATTACCAAAAGATGAGAACATGAAGAAGACTTCTATGATTAAAGAGGAAACACAAGAACTGATGAAGGACGATGTTAAACTTGAAAACTTGGAAAATGGTTCAAAAATACCGGACGAGAAAAAAGAGTTAGCACTAGAAGATGGTATGTTTTTGTTCTTTTTCTTTTCTTCACATTTTTGTTCACATCAAATTAAAAAGCTAGTAATACTCATGATCTTAATTATTTAATCAGGTTGCAAAACAAGTCCAGGCAGGCATCTGATTGTCACTGAAACCACCCCAAAGATGTTAAAGTTTAAAAGAGAAAAACGAAATATTCCATCAGCATCAACCGCACTTCTGTTTGGTGCAGTGCTTGGTCTTCTTGAAACCGTACTTCTTGTCTTTCTTGCAGAACCACTTTTAAGTTTGATGGGTGTGAGACATGTAAGAATTCTCATTCTAGTAGTGTTGTATATATGTTTAGTATAACGATTATATGACTCTAACCTTTATTTTGTTGAACAGGGTAACCAAATGTTATTACCAGCCCATAAATATTTAACATTGCGTGCACTCGGTGCTCCTGCAGTTCTTCTCTCTTTGGCCATGCAAGGTGTCTTCGTGGTTTCAAAGATACTAAAACTCCTTTATATGCCACGGGTATTTCACTTTTATCCTAGTATCATGTTGATGACACAACTACTTTGGCTACTTAGTGTTCTAACAAATTTTTTGTCTCCTAACGCAGTTGCAGGAGATCTAGCAAACATAATTTTGGATCCAATTCTTATCTTTGTCTGCAAGTTGGGTGTTAGTGGTGCGGCTATTGCACACGTTCTTTCCCAGTAATTGTTCCAATCCTGTTCAACTTTTAAAACATATGACTGGAGTTTGTGTGATTAAATGCCGATTATTATTTTGCAGGTACTTGATATCGATAATCCTACTAGTCAAATTGATGCAACAAGTTGACCTACTACCTCCGAGTATAAAAGCTTTGCAGTTTAGCCGGTTTCTTAAAAATGGTATGTCATGAGTCTCAACAGTTAATAGTATCCATATATTAGAAACATGAACCCGCACTTTACTATTTGGTACCATATATAATCTAGTAATAATTCATCTTTTTTGTTTCTTTCGACAGGTTTTCTCTTGCTGTTTAAGGTATTAACTGCAACTAGCTGTGTGACGTTGTCTGCATCATTGGCTACAAGATTGGGTCCAACACCTATGGCTGCATTTCAAGTGTGTTTGCAGGTTTGGTTAACATCTTCACTTCTTGCTGATGGCTTGGCAGTTGCTGGACAGGTAGAATCCACTTTATGTCAAGTTTTGTATGTCAGAAGTCTACATGGATTTTTAAGACAAGTGTTAATGGATATATCTGCTCATGGAAATCTGTAGGCAATAATTGCTACATCATTTGCTGAAAAGAACTTTGAGAAGGCAACAGCAGCGGCAACTCGAGTACTGCAGGTATAGTTACTGTGCATCATAGAGGAACCGTGTAGAATGATATAGATTTTCTATTGCGCGCTAGTCACTAAAATGAGTTCTTATGGTTCTATATTATGATTTTAACCTAGTACGATATTTGTTTAGTTTATGTATTTCATGAAAAAACTTACTTTTTTATAATATTTGCAGATGGGATGTGTAATGGGTCTAGGACTCGCTCTTCTTGTTGGACTTGGGTTGCAGTTTGGTTCTGGGGTATTCACGAAAGACATACATGTTAAACACATTATTACCATAGGAATCGGTATGTATCCAACCATATTCAACATCTAAAATGTTTTAACTTCTATATTTCATGTTTACATTTCATTGTGCTCTTTTCCGATCAGTTTGTTGCTGGCACACAACCGATCAATTCAATAGCATTCATATTCGATGGAGTTAACTTTGGTGCATCTGATTTTGCTTATTCTGCATACTCCATGGTCAGCAATTACCATTCTTGTTCAAAACACTATTATTTATTCCTGCATTATACTTATGTTAACTTTAGTTATGTACATTTCTTTTATTAGATCCTCGTGGCGATAGGGAGCATCGGGTCACTATTTATTTTATACAAAGCTGCTGGTTTTGTCGAATATGGATTGCTCTATCCATTTTCATGGGCTTACGTGCCATTGCAGGCATTTGGAGGTAACTTTCTTTAATGATATTAAATTTTATATCGATCATGACATAAGTTTTAAAACCGAACCTTGTCAATGTGGTTTATTGATATGTTGGTATCTGGGTGTAGGATAGGAACAGGAACGGGTCCATGGTCGTTTCTTAGGAAGTAAAAGATGGTTGTTGCTTACAGAATTTGGCTATTTTCATAGGATATGGAAATCATTGAGTAGAGTCTCCATACCACCTTTGTTTTTGCTCGCACAGATTTCATATCACGATCGGATCCATCATTGGTTATTTGTATTGAGATCGTATTTTTTCCATGAAGCTTTTGTATACTATATTACTATGTGATTGGTAATAGTAAACTTGTAGTCTAATATTGTTATGCTATTATGTAAATAAAGTTGTGTTTTATGTTTAATAGGTATTACGTACTATTGTTAGTTGAAACGAAGTTGGTAACAAAAATAGACTTGAAACTGTACACTTGCAGTTATCATGTACTAAACTGAACCAAATTGTCAACGAAAGAATGAATATAAAGGAAAGACTCGATGATTAGTAATCTCGCTGAGAAGAGTAATCAGTTCAATGTATGAGCTTGTACAGTATGTTTTGCCAATCTGATTGACCCAACCATACAACTCTTCTTTCGATTTCATCAAGTATCAAAAGAAGTTGGATGATTTGCATTTATCTGTTCCCTATTGTTATAAAAGTACATCTTTAACTTAAGTAGCTCATCAAATCATATAAAAACAAATTCTGCATGATCTAGTCAAAAGTTTAGGACTGGACAAGCTGGCATTGAATTAATGTCTTCCCTATCTAACAAAAGGCTAGTCATGGTATGAACCAAGGCGGTCATCCAAATATTCCGGCTGGGACGCCAAGTCCACTTTTTAGAGGTGTTTTCGCTTCACATTCCGGCTGGGACTAAGTACAGCAGATTTACGCCAAGTACAGCACATTCCACCTGGGACTAGTTGATAGTTAGAGGTGTTTTTTCTTCACACCAATATTTTGAATTTTCTACCATCACTAAAGCATGTACATAGACGCAGTTGAGGGTACGATGGTACCCGTGGTATCCAAAAATGTTGGTGGTGCCTGGATTAAAAGCTGGTGTACAAATCACTCTTTATATCAATTACTTAACAGAGTACTCTCACATTTATTGCGCGTTTTTAGGGTTATTTTAGTAAATTGTTTTTCTTCTCGCGATCTGTCTTAATTACTGTCAAAAAGAAGTTTTGTTGCGATGTATTGAGTTTTGAAAGCAGTTGGATTCAGCCTACATTGGAGAACAGGCTGCGAAGAAGCTTCTGGCACCAGGCGGCCCGGAAAGGAATGAAGCTACTGGAGGGAGAAGAGGGTGGTTGGAGGTGAGGTGGCAGTGGAGAGTGACTGCAACGTTGGTGTGATCATTGTTAAAAAAATGGCTAGAGAGAATAATTTTATTTTTTAAACATGAATAAAATTAGAACCAAACCGATTTAAAATTTCAGTAGATCAAGGGAAAAAAGGGTTAAAACAAAAACAAAATCTTTCAATTAAAATTAATACTCAAAAAATGATCTTAACACCTTTTATAAGTTCATACAATGTGCTACATATATATTTGAACACACATCACTATCATCATCCTTCATGGTCTCTCCATGGTGCGTAGAGGGAGGATAAAATCTAGAGAAACTCTAGCATAATTATCTCAGGCACAATCCAAAAAGAAGATATCTTCATGTTATGCCCCCTTGAACGCATTAACGTAGTATTTTGTACCGTTATACCAGACTTGTTTGGTACTAACAAGGGTATTTTCTTTTGTAAAGTAAGTTTGAAGACTTCTGTTCCAGACTTCTGGAAGTAGATATACAAGGTTTGAGCACAAGTTTTGAAAGCGAACAAGGCATGATACGAGCTTAAAACATGTAACACTCCCTAAAGAGTAACCAACTCGACCCTCGAAAATTTTGATCACGTAAAAAGCGTTACAAACACAGGACCTCCCTCTTCTTAACGCTGAGTAACCAAGTTATTTCATTGAACTTGATCGAGCTTTAGGACCGGTAACATTTTTTACAAAGCATTTGGCAGTCTTTACCAATTAAAGTACTGGTAGCCCTTTTTGTTAAAATAATGTTTCAGTCAATTATTAATATGGGAGATATAGTGCCTTTGACTATGAAAAAGAAAATTATACAGGTGATACGGCAATGCCTAAAAACATGGAAGAATGAATAACTTCATGAATTGATTAGGTGAGTAGAATAAAACGGAAAGAAAAGAGTAAAAAGACAAAGAACTTGATTTATGTAGATGGCAACATAGTCAAAATACATGTTCTCTTAATAAAGGAAAAGGCGTATAAATCACCTCTTTGATACACTTCGTCTCAAAATAAAATAAAAGAATATTCACATTTTGCTATTTTAATTCTCAAAAGATAATTTTTTATTTCAAAATTACAACTTTTAGTAAAATGAAAAAACAGAAGTATATTTGTACCATTCTAAAATTGTGTCATTATCAAACTGGACTTATTTTTAGGATGGAGAAGTCAATTAGGTACCCATAAGGTATTGCCATTTTATGGGGTTGTGTCTTATTAGATTGGGGTTTCTTATCATGATATAATCAGCATATCGTGATAGAGTTATGAAGATGGTTGGGTCTGGCCAGCATGAGAGAGCATGCGTCGAAGGAAGTTCTGAACTGGGCTGCACCAGCCTAGAGAGATGGTGCGGTCAATGTGGCTTTGAAGTTGATGGTGTGATCGATGACGTGAGTGCCAGAGAATAAGCAAAACCCCTATATAAATTTAGAACCCCTCTGATATAAAGAAGGAAAAAAAAAGTAGCTGGAGTTAGTGGGGGTGGCAACCATGGAGAGGGAGGATAAAACCCAAAAGGAACCGCATGGTATGTTCATGATGTACACCATTACTTACCTAAATGTAGTTTTTGTATCCCTAAACCACATGATATGTTTAGTACCTAAAAAGGAAAACTGGGTTTGTGACTTGTCTCTCTGCACAAAAATCATTTCTTTATGGAAACCAAGTTAAAGACTCTTCCTAGAGCTGGTCGCAAAAATAAATCCATCATGATGTAAATATAAACCAACTCAGCAAAAAATCATCGCATCAAGAGAGTTTCAAACATAATTATGCAGACATAATCACCGTGCTTAACAATTTTTACACTTCCAATAAAGCACTAATCGGATATATACAGTTAGATTTGGCCTAGAATTCTAGAAAGCCGAAATACCATAACTCCAACACGCCCTAATAATTCAGGAGACACGTTATATCTAACATCCCAACCAGTTGAGGAGACCTGTTAACGCATTCCCACTAAAACCAATGCAACTCTAAACTCGTTATGCACAATAGCTAAAAGACACCAACCCATTAGCCATGACAAACACAGCCAAGTATTCAGAATTGACAATTCAAAACGGGCCAGATGCATTCTTCCAAACAAACATCACGTAACCCCGTCACATACAACAAAAATCTAAACAACCTGCCAGATTTTGATTACTGAGGATATCCCACATGGTTTCATTTTAAACAACCAATTTGATTGCCAAATGCTAACCGCTGGGACCACTAGATAAACGACGTACAATGTAACCAAATATACATACGATGGGAGAAACAAAATAATAGCTATAATATGTTTTACATAATAAAAAGGTGGATTGTTTGTGCCACAATACAAATTAAGTAGCACAAAATCCATCCCCGATAATAAGTGTCTTTTGAGATCAGTACTTGGTTTAGACAAATGGAATCTTCTTCATTCTTCTGCTTTTCCGCCATTAGAACAAGCTTTCCAAATTATCTTTGAACCCAAAAGAATATAAAATTTGAACATGTTTTGCAACAAAACATTTCCCACATGCCCGTTATACCACCAACCCACATGAAAGAACGAACCAACGCCCCAAAAGAATATATACTTATATCTAGAAATAAGTTTGTTTCGTCAATATCTAAGTGAAAATGAATATGAATTCATTTTTGCTTAGGCTACGAGCTGATCAAGTTGCATCTGCTCGAGCCACGCACCTATTACTGAATGATCAGTTGTTTCACCACGTGAAAGGTCCTCACCGGATGGTCCATCAGCACCACCATTACCATTATTACCGGAAGCCGGTGGTGCATCAGCAGACTTGTTTTTCATCATCTCGGGTGGTGATTCTTTCACAAGTGATTGTACCCATGACAAATCAGGCTCTTCCTCACCGTCATTTTTAAGCTCAAATGAAGATGACCTTTTCAATTTACCAAACTCATCTGCGTTAACAGACCAATCCACTTTCCCAGTTGGAGATCCCCATTTTGACCAAGAAGATGAAATATTATTATTATTATTCACAGGAGACCCGACATTAAAAGGAATGTTAGTTCCAAGTTCCCTTGAGCTGAGACTACGCAGCTGCTGATGCTGCTTCTCACGCTGTGCAAAAGCAGAAAGACGAGCACCCATTGAGATATTGGATCCATGCTTCGTGGAGACATTCTTCCAGGTGATGAAACGCCAAAAGAAGCCTGCAATAAAGCATGGTCAACGTTCTTTGGAGAGAACACATTTGTATTTATAGGTGAAAGCATGCTCTGCTGCTGTTGAAACTGGTTGAGAACCGCTGATTTGTGTGACGCGAAAAGACACCAGAAGATGCAGCCTGGTCAGAGTATCGCGGTGAAGAAGTAAGCTCAGCCGAGAATAAATCTTCAAGATTTGAAGGAGCAAGTGTTTTAGAGCTGCTAGAGCGGTTTAAGGAGAGTGAACCAGGCCGTGATTGTGAGAAACATGCATAGTCATTTAACATCTGAGACTCAAATCCTGCAACATGCTCAAATCATCTGGTGGAATATCGCGAGCACTGAGAGAAGATCTGAGCCGACTCGACTGTAGGTTGCTTCCCGGAAGATGGAGTGTCGGGACATTTGGCTGAGGCCAACCAACCGGAGAGTGTGGACCACCATTTCCTGATGGGGACATCTGTTGATTGAAACCAGGAGACATCATCGAGACTGACGAGGTGAACCAGGCAGAAGGTTCAAAGCTGCTGCCATATCCATAACACTAGCACCAGCAGCAGACGACCTAGGAGACGGGACAGCAGAGCCAGTAGACACATACAACGGCCTAAGCTCTTCCGGAAGATGTGCAAAGAAGCAAACCCGTCTAGCACAGCTTGTACCATCTTTACACAGACGGGTACGGTATTGAGCAGGGTGTAGCCAGCATTCAAACACACCATGAGCGATTCACATATCCCCACGCCTACAAGCACCTTTCCTAAAATCGGGCACGGCACACAGCTATAATGATACTTCCTTGGATCCCTTCGTGCATTTTCTCCCGGTGAACAAAAGGGCACTCGGTCCAATCATGAGAATAAGCTCGTGAACAGGGTCGAACCTTGAAAGAAAACATCCGAACTCATCAGTAGAATAAATGCTGTTTTAATGTCCGGGAGACGGGTCAATTGGGTATTCTTTTTCTCTGAAGTGTAGTTCACAGGAGTCTCGTTGAATTTTGACATCGTTGGAGACGACACCAACTCTGAAGGAGAACAAGGAGACCCGTTCTCTGGTGAAGACGATAGTGTCGGGGACCATGAGCTTGATGTAGCCACAGATACAGTCAGCTTACAATCACCAAGCGATCCATCCAAGCATTACTCATAAGCATCTCTTCAAGCGAAGCTCGGACCCCGACAGCTTCGAGGCACAATAATCACATCAACCGGACGATGCCCATTAACATCCTCAATATTCGGATGAGCACCAACAGACAAAAGCACCTTAACAACCTCAACAGCATCAACCGACCCACCAGACGCCGCACAATGAAGCGCGGTACACTTATCCGCCCACACGCGAAATTCACGTCAACCTTCGATTTCTCCACAATCAGCTTCAAAACACTCAAACTCCCATAAGTAGCAGCAACCATTAACGGCGTCCGATGCTCTAATCCAATCTGCTTCGACCCCTTCTTCCTTACATACCAAAGCCCAACCTCATCAATAGCCGAGTCATCAGTCTCAATAGAGCGTTTAAAACCCTCGAAGTCATTGTTAGCTGCGTACTCAAGTAAGCTCGAAAAAGAATCTCCGGTCTCCACGGTTAGTGGACTCATGACCATCTTGTTAGATTTTTTCTTATCTGTTGTTAATTCGTTTGATTCGGTTGACGATGAAGCAGTATTATTATTATTCTCTTCAGGGGCACTACACATTCTTCAAACAATACACTGCATACACAAAAACACAAACATCATTTAAATATACAAGAAACAACAAAATAACATACAGCGGAACAAGAACAAAATCAGATAACATAACTTTCATTTTACAATATTCATACCTATCATCTGAATGGATATTAAACAAAAGCTAATGATCTAAGGCTAATCAAAGTTATATTTTTTATATAGTTAAGTATCATCAAAGTAAATAAAGATCTTCATCTTTCTGTAACAAACTTAATATACATATATCTTATCCTAAAACATCTTCAAAAACAAAAAGATTCAAGCTTTATCATTTTCTAACAATAGATCCAAGCAACTTCAATAAAAAAGAACACTATTACCTAATGATCCACATAAATATATGATAAAAAAATATATATATATTACTTGAAAAATAAGTCAAGAAATAAGATTGAATCTATGGATAATCATCCTTGAATCACTAGCATAAAAATCGCATCTTTAACCGCTAGATTCAAGTCAAACACACATCAAAAATAAAAATAAAAAAAACGAACTTCAACTTAATCGAATAAACTTACCGAGAAAAAATTAGTTAGCTGATCTAGAAACCCAGATCTGTTATATAAAATGTAAAAAAAACAGAAGATTTATGATAATAGGAACAAAAAGTGGTAGCTTATTTGAGATTAAATGAAATGCAAGTGAAATTCAAATGAGATATAATTTAAGAATAAAAATAAGGTTGTTATTGTTAGTGGAGAGTGGGGACGGGAATTGTCGGTAAAAAGGGGTTTAGTGAGAGACGGTGGTGACTGGGTAAGCCGGTTTCCCGGTTAGTCTACTACTACGAAGGTGGACTTTTGTTGAATTATTAAGCGGAATTGAATATTGGGTTGGCGTCCGCTATAGGAACGGATTTGAAAGGGGTTTATGAAGTGGATTGGATTGAGTTGGTGGGGTATTTCCGGAGAAAAAGGAGGCATGGAGCACTCGGGTTTGAAATCTAAGGTGGGGTGAAATTAAAAGAAAAAAAATAAGAAAGCATGAGATTGTGGCCTTCTTTCTAATTTAATTTATTTTTCAAGTTTGAACAGGTTTTTATTTTTTAATACCAGAAACAAAAATAATTTTATAAAATAAAAATATATTATTAAATAAAAGAATTACATCTTTAGATACAAGTTAAAAACGAAGAAAATTTGACCAACCATAATAAATATATGTTTTGACATTTAGTGAAACTAACGAGAAACAAAATATCGACGCGTTGCTACCAGAGGTGCCAAAACGGGTGGGTTGGGCGAGCACGGACAACAGGTTAAGCAAGACTAGCCCAAAGAGCACGAGGTTTAAACAGTAGACGGGCTTAGGCGTACGTGCCAAACGAGCCACGTTATATCTGAATCGGGTTAGAAAGGACCTAAACGACAAAAAAAATCTCAAACGTAATACATCATTTATATTTGAGAATTAAATATATTATATCTATAAGTTTTCATTAAAACCAATTTAATGTTCGAAAAACATTGATTCATTATCTTATTTAACTTCTAAATAGGCAATAGACAAAAGTTCAGTATAGAACCAATTTTACCATGATCGCTCAATTAATCTGAACCTCTCGCTCACATATCATCCAATGGCTATGATTATTTGTAATTTAATAATTATAAAATTTAATTATGCCTCTCAAGGGTGAATTGGTCATTTACCACACCACATTTACACGCCACTATACTCTCACACTCTCAAGATACTCACACCACATTTACACGCTTCACTCTCCACACCTAATTTTCTCTCATTAAATCACTCACACCAAACCCTAATTTTTCCCCAAATCATATAAATAATGGATTTACGTCTTTGAAATAGTAGCGACTAAGGATAAATCAAGATCGATTCATCATCTCGCTCAAACCGAGGTGTTGTTCTTTGGTAATTTTTGATTTTTTATATTACGTTTTTTTTTCAAATGATTATGAGCACTTAGATAATGATTATAATTGTTTCTGGTAATTTTTTGATTTTTTGATTTTGATGTTTATTTGTTATATTTGATTAGATCGACTAAAAGTAGTATATTTGTTATATTTGTTATGTTTGATTTTAGTTTTTTGGTTGTGTTAGTTTGAATAATGATTATAACTGTTGTGTTTGATTTCTGCATATGTGATTATTTTAGTTATATGATTCAGAATCATATATGATATGTTTATGATATATTCTGCAGAAGTTTTTGGTTATTTTAAGCAAACTAAAATAATCAATGTTTTATGATTCAGAATCATATATGATCTGTTTATGATATATTTTAGTTACTGTCATTTAGCACTTGACATTAAGCTGTTGCAGAACATTGTAGTGACGAGTTGGGTTTTGTATATTCAAAGTAGTTATGATCAGATGCGTTGGAGAGAGTGTTTGGATGTGTTAAATGTGTTGAGAGTCGTTATTGAAAGGTGGTTAGAATGTTCGATTAAGTATGGGTAAATTGTGCAATGATTGATTAAGGTGGTTAGTATGGGTAAATTATGTGATTAAGTATGGTTAGTATGGGTAAATTGTGCAGGACCCATATAAGAATACATATAACGTCATTCGCTTCATAGTAGGTAACCGCATGCCCATTCAAGGATACATTTACGGTGAGAACAATAAGTAGAACCAAAGAGGGGATGAACAATATATTAGTAAAAAGAACCAAAACAAGAAATGACTAACTAATGTAGACAAGCTAAAGGTAGATATCACCATCATGTATGTAAACTCTCTTGGTTACAATTTCTAATAAAATTGTTGGTTGTAACAACCATCGTTACTTTTGATATACAAGAAAAATCCATAGATGCCACGCCTCTTCCTAATCTAGTGAGTTCATAAAAATGACAGTAACTAAACATTGAGAGCTTGCAGATGCTTCTCAGTTCAAAATAATATGTTGTTAATCTCAAAGAGTACTCGAGTTGGTCAAACAGACAATATCTTTTGTTGGAGTCAAAATGGAGAAACTAAACAATCATGTCATGCAGGTTATAATATCTTTTGTTGAGAGCTTGCAGGTGCTTCTCAGTTCAAAATAATATCTTTTGTTTAGTGTGTACTGAAAACAGATATGGCTTTGGGTTTAAAATTGTACTCCCCTTACAAGTCTTTGGTAGTAGATATTCTAACAAGTAGCTGGTTTAGGCGGGATTAGAGATAAAAACATAGAAATGGTAATATTTCAATACTCAATGAGTAACATAACAAAAGATAATAATCTTCTACATTCATAGGTTCTTTTAGCCTCAGTTTCTCATATTTACTCTCAAATGAAAATATTCCATACTCAGTGAGTAATCAGTTTCTAAATATTACAAAAGCAAAGTTGAAATGTAGAAACGTAACCATCATGTCATACATGCTACAGTATTCACATTGGATCATACATGCTACAGTATCTATGATTCTACTAGGATCATATATGATTCTACTAGGATCATATATGATTTTAGTAGGATCATATATGATTCTAGTAGAATCATATGTTTGAGTTATTAACAATCATATTGTAGTAGATTATTTGCGGGTTATTAACATTTAAAATTTTGATGCAGGTCAATCAAAAACTGGCAATGTGAAGATGAAAAAGGGAGTAGTGATGAAGAATAGGACTCCTCCTAAATCAACCGTCGTTAAACCTATTGTCAAACCTACCGTCAAACCTCAAGCTACTGTCAAACCTATTGTCAAACCCATCACAAACCTCGTTACCTCAAGTGTCAAACCCATCATTAAACCTTCCATCAAACCCATCACAAACCGAAACTCCATCGATAAAATTTAGCGTCTGAGGAGCAAGAGGATGAAGAAAGTGGTTCTAGTGAAGATGATAGTGGGTCTGGTGGTTCTAGTGAAGATGATAGTGGGTCTGATAAGGATGGTTGTAAAGACGGTGGTTCTCGTGAAGGTAGTGATAGTGATGAGGACGAGGATGAGGGTGAGGACGAGGAAGGGGATGCGTCTAATGAAGAAGAGGGAAGTGAAGAGGACAGTGGTGAGGAAAGTGAAAAGGATGAGCCGTTAATTAAGAATTTAAAATCAAAGAGTGTTAAGGGAAAGAGTACAAAGGTTAAGAAAGAGATTTCTAAGTCTGATAGTGACTCAAAAGATCAAAGGGCTAAGAAACGTGTCAAGGAAATGAAGGATGTTTCAGAGACTAAGAAAAGGAAGCGTTTTTCTAAGTCAGAAGAAGAAAATGTCTCGAAGCCTAAGAAATCTTTGAAGAAGGCTGTAGTTTTATTGAATCCTAAGAAGGAGCATTTGTAAAAGGCAGAAGAGAAGGTTAAAGTGAAGATTGAGCGTGTATTGAATTCAGATTCAGATAAGGAGAAGAAGAAGAAACCTCTTCACGAATGTATTCGAGGAATGAGTATTTGAGTAAATTTAATGTTCTCTTTTCTAGGACAGTTCCTTCTAGCTTGTTTTCTACAATCCGTGATGCGAGAGTTGACATGGGATCTTTCTTGTCCGATATTGGTTTTTCTTCATTGCACTTGGTTTCTATTGACACACTTCCATCTCGTTTGGCAAGGTTTGTGGTGTCAAAGTTTAATAACAAAACTTACGAGTTTGTGTTGGAGAAGGGGACGATTCTTGTCACTCGTGAGAAAATCCACGAGATCTTAGGAATTCCTCTTGGTGAAATTTCTTTATTTGATTTACCCGAGAGATCTCTTGATGATCCTTTTGTGAAGTTGTGGTTGAAGCAATTTTATCCAATGAAGTTGAAGGATATCCGAACAAAGTTGGTCATCGCAGCGAGTTGACTTTATGTTTAAAGTCAACTTCCTTATGTTATTTGCCAATGTGATGGGTAAAGCTGATACAATGAAGGCAATTGTTAATTTGACTGTGGTTAGACGTATTACCGAAGATACTAACATTTCCCAAATTGATTGGTGTGCTTACATTTATGACTGTCTTAAATATAGTGAACTCCCAAAGACTTCTGGCGGCTACAATATTGGTCCATTGTGCTTCTTGATTGTAAGTTTATACTTTTATGTTTCTTGTTTTGTGTATACTTTTTATGATCTCATTGTGAATTTTCTTACTTTTAACAGCTCCTGTATCTTGATTCCACAAAATTTGAGCGTTTAAATGTTATCCGTTACCGTCCTGCTATCCGAAACTGGAGCACAACTTCGATGAATCTACGGCAAAATCTTGAAATTGAAGAACAAGTCATAGGCAAATTGGAGTGAATCTGAAGTACACGAAACCGAAGGTTTTTATGATGGTGGGGTGAATGTGAGCAAGGCTCAGACTTCACATGTGCCTCCTCTTGATAAACAGTTCGACTCTTTCCTGCCTTTTTGAATTATTTGTTTGAACTACAATCACATATGATTCAAACAGAATCACATGTGATTCAGAGAGAATCATATGTGATTCTGATAGAATCATAAGTGATTCAGAAAGAATCATATGTGATTCTGATTGAATCATATGTGATTCAGAGAGAATCATTTAGGATTCAGAGTAAAATCATATGTGATTCTGACAGAATCATATGTGATTCTGACATAATCATATGTGATTCTGACTGAATCATATGTGATTCAGAGAGAATCATATGTGATTTAGAGTAAAATCATATGTGATTCAAACAAAATCACATATAATTATGTTTGAATCATATGTGATTCTTACTTGAATCATATGAGATTCTGTTTGAATCACATATGATTCTATTAGAATCACATATGATTCTATCAGAATCACATATGACTAAAGACTAATTGACATGTTATTCAATATTTTCACTTCAGTTTTATGTGACATGTCTTATATGATTTTATTTTTATCTTCAGAGTTTTTGCAAGATGATTAAAAACAAGCTTTCAAACATATCTCGTGAGAAGGTTAAACTTGAAGATCTTCTGAAAAAGGCTAATACTGAGTTCCCGAATGACGAAGAAGTTCTTGAATTATACGAGAAATGTGGAGGAGTATTTAAAGATGTTATATTATTTGAAAATGTTCATGTTGATGATTTTAATTCAGGAGATGGAGAAGGATCTGATGATGGTGAGAACGTTGATGGTGACAATAAAGATGTTGAGGGAGATAATTTGGAAAGCGAGACTGTTGCTTGCGAGGCTGTTGTTGAAGATCAACAGGAAGTACCAATAATTACTGAAGAAATGTATACGCAGTGGCTTGAAACAAATATTGATTGGGTCGGAGAGGTGATTGACTGTATTTGCGATGCCTATTATGATGTACTTTGTTTAACCCTTCTATCTTAGCAGTTTGATCTTACAAGTTTCAAGTCGAGTAACACAGCAAAACAAAATTTTCATCTTTTAATCTTTTTATAATTTGTTCTTTTAATCTTTTGTAACTAAAAATTTGTTTTTATTCGGGATGATATTAACTGGCCTCGGGTTGTTCAGCCGGTTAACATTGAGTGTCCTCACACTCCTGAACGAGTGGTTACTCGTTCATCTCTTAAGAAAAGAGTTCCTAAGCCATCTTCTTACTTGTCATCACCATACATGAATAAGAAGACGACAGTTATCGCTCTTCTTAAGAGGCTTGAGTTTGAGTTGGGGAATAGCTTGTTTTCAATGCAGGGCGATAAGTTGTAAGTTTACTTTATTTTTATTTGTTTTGGTCTTTATTTTTATTTGTTTTGGTCTTTATTTTTATTTCTGTAATAACATTTCTAATTCACTTTTTTTTTTGTTTTCTAATTTAGTGAAACGGTTTTTCAAACTCGTTCTGGTAACCATGAGGTATCGTCTATACGTTTAAACAGGGAGACGTTGGCACCAAGTTTGTGGATAGATACAAATGTTGTTGACTCTTGGGGAGCAATGCTGAATTATGAAAAATCGCTTAAAAAGGATCCGTCATCAAAAAGGCATTTTTTCCCATGAATTGTATTGTAAGTTATTTTATTTTAATTCAACTTTTTCAATCAGTTTTTACTCATATGTTACCTAAGTGAATCATATTTGATGAGAATCATATGTTATTCTGATGAGAATCATATATGATTCTGAATAATCATATATGATTCTTATTAATCATATATGATTCTGAGTGAATCATATAAGATTCTGTATAATCATATATGATTATGAGTGAATCACATATGATCTTGAGTAATCATATATGATTCTCATCAGAATAATCATATATGATTCACACAGATTCATATCTGATCCTGAGTAATCATACATGATTCACACATATTCATATATGATTTTGAGTGAATCATATATGATTATGATATTTTACACATAAACATGATTTATTTCAAGGACTAAAATAGCATATGATTTTTTGTTTAATACAGACTGAAGCTATGGTTAAAAAACTTATTGATGAAGATGAGCAGTGGAATATGTTTTCAGCGGAGATGTTGGCTCATTTTAAAAATGACGATGACAATGCCTCTAGGTCTCTTGCAGATATTGAATTGGTAACTTCCCATTCCATTAGAAATTTAATTTTGTATAAGTCTGAATTTGAGTTTTAACTTTCCTTTATTTTGTTGAAATAGGCGTTTTTCCCGATTCGTGTCTCCAATCATTTTTATGTTGTTGTTTTCAACATTAAGAAGAGTGTAACATCGATGATCATCATTGATAATTCTGATTCTGGAACCTACAATTCCTACAAGGGCGTTTGTGAACTTCTGACAAGTTCTTTTAAAAATCACATGTGATTTTTATACAACTTATATGTGATTTATGTACATTTTTTAACCATGTTTTTATTTTTTGTAGAAAAAGTTTTTTTCCAGGTGTCACACCCCCAAATTACGTGTTTTGCAGCGGAATGGAATACCTTGGGGGATGACTGTCATAGCATCAAAGTTACTGATTATATCGAGCGACCTAAAGTGTCGTTTGGAAAACACATCGTTTGATTTATTAAAACAATCAGAGTTTACAAAGTATAGGTCCCAAATGAAAATCAACTTGTGCGGAAATAAGTTTGATACAAGCCAAACGATGTTTTTAAAGTGTATGAATTCCATGTGAGACGCGTCGTCACCACGACTCTATGAAATGTCCAAATGCATGCCATGAAGTGAATGCCTTAGATACCTGAGATAAAACATGCTAAAAAGTGTCAACACAAAGGTTGGTGAGTTCATAGAGTTTGATTAACAAGTAAAGCTTTAAAAGAGCGTTCATAAAAACAAAGGCAAAGTTTTTGGTCATTTAAAATAGTTCGCAAAGCAAAGGCATCGTAAATCCACTCGGCCCAAGTCCCGCCCATACAAAACTTGCAACCCGTGTGTTACAACCCACCGCTAAAAATAGTATGACAATCATGATTATGCGCATCAAGGTAGTTAATAGTATAAATGTCACCACAAGGGTCTTCCAACAACTCGTGTTGGGATGTTCCTCAACGCCACGTTGGGATGTATCCAATTTAATGGCCTTCCAACATATAAATATTGGGATGTTCCTCCAACGACGCACGCTGGGTGTATCCAAATTAATGGCCTTCCAACATATAAATGCTTGGGATGTTCCTCCAACGCCACGTTGGGATGTATCCAAATTAATGGCCTTCCAACATATAAATGCCGGGATGTTTGTTTAAGTCTAATCAATACACACACCAAGTCTAGAGTATAAGTAATGTTGTTTGGCAAAAGAGTTTAAATGTTTTGGTAGATAAGCATGTATCTCGCCCCAAATAGTTTATAAGAATTTAAACGAGTAAAAGTGGGGTATGAACTCACAGTAGTATGTCAAAGTTTAGAATATTTGTGAAAGTAAATGAAAATAGTTTGAGCATGTATCTCCCCAAGCTTATGGAAACAATTAAAAGTAGGGCTATGAAAACTCACAAGAATATGTAAGAGTTTAGTATATTGTGATAGTAAAACAAGTAGTTGAGCATGTATCTCCCAAAGAATTTGTAAGTCAAATAAGTAATAGAAAGTGGGCTACTGAACTCACCCGGTGTGATTGATATGCTAACAAAATGAAGTGTATGAAAGTGAGGCTCAAACTATCCGCGACCTAAAATGAATGTTATGACTTGAGTTATGATATGTTGTCGTGAATGCATGATTTGAAAACGTATCACCCAATATGCTACTTGAAAACTAGTTATATAAAATATTGTTACTTGAATGTGTGCGGTTCATGTCGAAAATAAATACTTTTGAGTTAATGGTGAAAATATAGTTAAAACTACGTAACGGTTTTAGTAATTGAAAATCGGTTCACGTCGGACTTGACGTAATATATACATATGAAAACTAACTCGTTTTAACGTCCATTTCCCAAACGTCCGTTTAGGCCCTCAAAATCTTGATTAAAAATCGACAGCTTACCAAAGCTGTGAATAGTGTTTTCTGACGTTTACGACTCAAAGTTCGGTTAACCATAAATCACTCGTTTTAAGTCCGTTTTCAAGTTCTTTATATCCACGCCGAAGGTAATGAAGAGTACTAATATATTTTAAACTTGGAGACTTCACAGAAATTTTAAGGCCACTGTTTGGGTCAGTTAGAATTGACTGCATAAACATTTTCCGGAAAATTATAGTTTTTAAATCGTAACTTGAAACCACGTATATTTTTCGTTATAACTCCGTTTAGTCCGCTTCAAAAGGCCACGTTCATAACTAAAAATCTATTTTCTAAAACTTTAATAAAACTTATAAAATGACTAACTTTTCGGAAAAATTATAAATTTAATGGCTTCCGCTTATTTTAAAATTACCATTTTCTACTTGTTTAACCACAACTTCACCACAAAATCCTTAATCTACTCATCACCAATCCTACTAGAAATAAAATGCTATTCGAACCATAATAGATAAAAAGACCATTTTGAGGTTTATGTGACTACTTATAACATATAATTAAGCATAAACCACATCAAACCTTTACTAGTAAAAGATCAAAACTTACTTTGATAAATCATTTTTCAAACCACTCACTTTTATAAACTTTTAACTAGTACATACTTGTTAAAAATATTTATATAGCACATATGGGTGATAATCTTGGATGATAATGAATAAAATCACAACAATGCAAATATGATCATGAGGGCTTCATGAAATGTATGAAATATATGAAAAAGTAAGAGATGAAGTTTTAGGCTTACTAGTTGCTTGATGAGGTTTAGTGAACCAAGGATTATCCTAAACACCCTAGGTTTTTATTTCAAAACCTAAACAAAGAGTGTTACTAGATTGTGTAGAACTTGACAAGAAAAATTTTGATGATCACTTCTCCTTGGAACCTATGGTGGCCGGATATTGGTGAAGAAGAAGAGGAAAGAAAAGTTTGATCTAAACACTTTGAATTATTGGTTGTGAATGAGAAAAAGGTTGAGTGAAAGTTATATATATGTAAGAAAAATATCTTAGCAAATCTTGAAAAGTCTTGAGAAATCTTGTAATTAATGATACATGTACATATATTTACTATTATTATTATTAATATTATGTAAGTGTGTAAATGTATAAATGTTGTAAAGTAAAGTTATTTGAGGATAGTAGTAACTTGTAGTATTGTTAAATAAGATTAGTAAGTTGTATACACATTTGAATATTTAAGGTAGCGTTAGATAAAAATAAATTTTCACGTGTTAAGATAGAATATATTGTAGTCATAAAATTATAAAAATACATTTCTTGCAAGATTTTAAGTGAAATAATAATAATTGTGTAGTTTTAAGAAAACAGTCAGTAATAATATAAATTTAACAATTTATATACCAAATAAATTTAAAACACTGGGTAAACTCATTATATTATTTTTATAATCTTAATGTGAGTATTAAAATATATTGGAATAATTTTGGAAGTATCGGGTCAAATGTTCAAAAATAATGTTTACGCCGATAACGTTTATTTAATATGATATTTACGCGTTTAATGTGAAATGAAAATCATGAATGAACCGTTATGAAATGATGAATATGGAGTATGAAATGACCGAATTTGAGAATTGTGACACGTGTTTCGCAAGAACATAATCATCAAAGATATGCTGCTGTTTCTAAAGTTATAGGACGAGTTCCAAGGATGAAATGGAAGACTAAGAGCAATCATGTAGACTGTGGAGTTTTCGCGATGATTCATATGGAGTCTTATGTTGGTGATCCTGTTGCAAAATGGGATGTTGGTCTGTGTGCAGAATCAGAGCAACAAGTTACATTGTTGAGGCGGATGAGGTTTAAGATTGCTACCAAGATTCTGTTGCACTATTTGAATGAGCATTCGTAAAAGATGTATGATCTGGCTTATAGGTTCCAGTCTGAGATTCCTGAAGAGAATAGGATTTCAATTATTGTGAATGCAATCAAGAATAGGGCTGAGCGTGAAAAGGATCCTAAGAAGGATGTTGATCGTGAAAAGGATGTTAAGAAGGATGAGGTTGTTCATGCTCCTAAGTGATGGTAGTCATATTAGTTTATGTAGTGATGGTAGTTTAAAACTGATGGTAGTATCTGACGGTAGTCTTTTGGTAGTACTGATGGTAGTTTATGTAGGATATAGGATTTCACAAACACATTAAACCATAATCATATGAGGCGTTAACAAGGTTTAGAGAGAGAAAGTTCTAGTGAGAGAAAGGAAGAGAGTTGGAAACTATGTGAAACAAAGAAAAATGGTATTGAAGCTCCAACCCTCTACCTTGGGAGGTAGAGGTATTTATAGTGTCTTACAACAAACGCCACCTACGGGCGTGGATCGTGCATACAATGGGTAAAGACCCGTCATCCTCCACGGTGTTACATAACAAACCGCTTACTAACATATCTTGACTACGACTACGAGCTTTCTATCGAATGCATATACTTGAGGTGACCGACTCTTTAACGATCGGATTTTCTAATTCTAACAATCTCCCCTAAGGAGGTCACCTCAATTTACAATGAATACAAACAGATATTACATTAGATTGTTCTAGGATTCTTGATTAAGTTCTTTGCTCGAGAGCTCGTAGTCTTTGATTCTTCATGTTCCGCATGTTTGGATAATTTCAAGTGGAGGTCTTTAAGCGATCCACGTGATGATGAGTTTTGAGCCAGATTGAGATCATCAACTAACATAAATCTCGACTCATCCATTGTGGTGTTGGTATTATGTGATGTTGTGACATTTGGACCGACATGCTCACATTCTCGGATCATGATATATTCTCATCGAGTAGCGGAAGCTTTATCGATTCATGATATTTGCAAACATAAGCGAAGCATGGAGTGAAAGTATCGTAGTCGTTGAAGCACTTATCATGATTTCTTAAGAGATGAATGTGTAGTGTGAGCATGTGGCTATGGATTGACCGCTTCATTCGATCACCAGAACGCCGGCGACTCTGCATACAACAAGCTTAGCAATAAAGTGCACGAAAGTGTCTTTGATCACTTTTGTTGAATTGAGGTACACGCCCACGGTTCCCGCTTGATCAAGACAAGTCTTTCTGTGATCGGTATAATTCAAGAATTTCCTTGACAGGGTTTCGCACTGCTCTAGTGTTCTCAAACCGAACGCCTCAAAGAAGACAACACGGAGTGAGTGAACCGGTAATTGAGATTCACCGATTGATGAAAGAGATTTGAAAAACAACCGTATCCGCTCAATAGAAATTGTTTTTGCCATACAACGAGCGTTTTAATGAAAATCAATTATCAATCATTAACACCTTTATTTTGAAATATTAGTACACAACAATGTGCTAAAGGAAAGAGTTTTAAGCACAACGACCGGTTTTTCAAAGGTATCTGTCAATCCACAACTCGAACCGAGATTGATTCAAACGATTGAATCGCCTCGTTGTTTCTTCGCTCGCTTGTCACATGGTTGATCTATTGGATAGATCTCACATGCCACACACCGTGAGCTTGTTTGATGTTGGCTCGAAGGCTTTCCATCTTCATTGTGAATATGTTTTCATATCACTCGGATGTTCCGCAATACCACAAGGATAATCGTAGGACTCATAAGATATAATCTCTCTTTCCACATTTTGTGAAACGAGAGACTTCATTGACAAGGTCATGAAGAGATTTATTTGATGATCTCGTGCCTCTAGACTCAATTGTGCATATTTTGGTTCCTATGCCGGAGACTAGGGAGAGGGTCTCCTTCTTCAATATCAACAATCTCTAAGAAAAGTCGATAGATAGTGTTGGTTCCCGTGAGAATGAAACAAGCCCTTTTAAGAGGAACTTGAGTGGTTTGGGAAGTTGAAGTGCAGTGTGTCAATCGGGTCCATGATGTCTTGTCTTCAATACCGATGTTACCTTGGTAACCACCAAAGAGTATATGAATTGAACTCGGTTTACGCCTAAGGTTGAATAAATGGAGGCTATTTCTTTTCACCCTTTTCACATTTAATTCTTTTCATTCTTCAACCCTTCAAGATTTCACCGAGACTTCATAACTAGAACCTTGTTGGGTTTATTCCAGACTAGCTCGGTCTCGATCCGCACTCTTCCCATATCTCACTTTTCTCCTTTTTCATCATACCTAAGGACTTCTACACTAACTAGTGGATTGTCCCCGGTAGATCCCTCCGGTTACAGCGGATCATGGAGAAAATATCTAACCTTATCATCCTTATATCACCATACATAAAGTAAATTTGGTCGGTCTATTTGGTATTGATCATCTGCCATTGGAACCAATTGAAAACCATTTGAAAAATCAATCCAGATACTTGTGATATATCATCAAAGCATTTTGTACCTGAATTGTTTTTGATATTTTTAGAAAAAGAACTCCCCCTCAACATGTGCCTCATGTATTTGAAATCGTTTTAGCACACGGAGGCAAGAGGAAGAATTAATTTCTTTGATTACCATTTTCTAAAAGATATCAACATCACTTCCCTGATTAACTTAGATAAAGCATATTGGGGAAGGATGAGGTTTTCAAAAGTTTGCTCCCCCTCAATATGTGCCTCGAGGTTTGAAAGAGTTTTGCACATACTAGAGGGAACCTGCACTTAGAGACAGATCAATCACGTTTCAATTCTTTTGTGGTTTAAAAAGATGCTCCCCCTCAACATGTGCATGGAAAATTTGAAATCGTTTGGCACATGTGGGGAGGAAAGCTTGCAAAACACTTGTGAAACCATTTATCGAATCATCGCTTTAAATCTAATTTAAATCACAAATTCTTCCCGATCACAATTTTCAAATCATTTGAGATTTGTGATCTCTGAGATTTAAATTGATTTAGAAAGCTTTGAGGAGAATTGTCACTTGATTATGAAAACATTTTAAGCGATAAGGATCGGATTATGAGACATTAAACTCCATTGATTAAACATGCATGATTATCTTTTGAAAACATAACATTAGCAAAGGTTTTGAATCAATTGTATAAAACATTGTTCTTTTTGATTTTCCAAGAATAAACCTTGCTCATTTACGTGCCAATTGTTTGAAAAAAATAACCTTTCAAAATAACTTTTTTTTTTATTTCGATTGAAATCATTCTCCCCCTCAATCACTGACACAAGTTGTTGATTGAGAGATAGAGATTTTGACAGATGAAAAGCACAGATGATTTACAAGAATAATAGAGTACAAGGCATTTTCAAAGCAATTTAGTTTTCATTAGATGGCAAATATTTTTCAGAAGAATCATTAGACGGAAAAATATTTGGAAAGAAAAACATTTGTCTTTTTGATGACAAACATTTGTTTTAAGAATCAGAGCATGAGATTTGAAAAATAAGATAAGGCATGGCTCGTTCTTTACTTTTTAAAACGGGTTATCACTGAAATGACAAGAAACAACCATTTTCTCCGCCTCATTTTTTTTTTTTTTTTTTTTTTTTTTTTTTTTTTAAAGAAAACAAACTTATGTACATTCGAAGAACATCTAAAGACCCGTGACATTCTTTGAATGTCAACACAAAGTCCGTAGATGATATCGAATTAAGAAAAACATGACAAAATAACAATATTTTTAAAAAATTTCAAGATTTTCTAATTTTTTTATGGGTTTTTGAGAATTTTATATTTTTATATTTTTTTTGTGGGTTTTGAAATTTTGTATTTTGCTTTTTGAATAAATATATACAAGAGATAGATGAATAAAGACCTTTACTCCTCGCCTTCCTCTTGTAGACGCTGAGTGTTTCGGTTGTAGACTCTTTAGACCAAGACATGGAAGGATAAACTCAAAACGTTCTCTAGGAAGAGCTTTGGTGAAGATGTCGACTAATTGGTATTCATCCTCACAAAATAGAGTTCCACCACACCTTTTCTACTTGTTCTGAATGAAATGATGTCGAATGTCTATGTGCTTGGCTCTTGAATGTTGAACGTTGTTGCAAGAGAAAGCAATGGCACTTTTATTATCACAAGACTGAGGGATTTTGTTGAATTCAAAGCCATAGTCGATAATTGGGATCTCATCCATAGGATTTGAGCACGCAAGATGACATGGCTATGTATTCACCTCAGAGGAAATAGAAGTACTCATTTGTTTCTTTGAAGACCAACTCACAAGCTTATCACCCAAAAATCGAGCACCTCGGACGTACTTTGACGAGTATCTTGACATCTGCATGATCCGTGATTTGCATATGTCGTTAGTGACATACCAAAGTGTCCTTGGTACCAAAGTCCCATGTTGATGGTTCCTTGGAGATACCGAAGACCCGTTTAACCACTTCAAGGTGCTTTTGGTAGGCTTAGTCGGTATCTAGCACACATGCAAATAGCGAATGAATATCGGGTCTAATGGCAGTTGAGGTACATCGTGGATCCAATCATACTGATATTTCGTTTGATCTACCATGATCCATGAGTGATCCTCATCTAGTTTGGTACGCTCCACCATGGGAGTGTCAACGGTGTCACAAGTGTCAAATCCAAATTTCTTTAAAATTTCATGTTCATATTTAGATTGATTAATGAAAAAGCCTCCGGACTTTGTGAAATTTGTAATCCCAAGAAAATGACATTTGTCCCATCATTGACATTTGAAATTTGAGCCCATCTCCTTAGAAAACAGTCACATTCATTGGGGTCACGAGGCAAATATAATATCATCAACATTGATTTGAACGTGAATTAAATGTTTGCACGACTTTACGGTGAACAATGTCGGATCAATCGCCCTTTCTTTGAATCCAAGAGATAGAAGAAAGTTTGATAGCGTATCATACCATGCCCTCGAGCTTGCTTGCCAGAAAGAGCCTTCTTCAAGCGATAGACATGAGTAGGATGCTCGATTCACAAACCTTCCGGTTGGTCGACGATACGACTTCTTTAAGATCTCCGTTAAGAAAAGCCGCCTTTACATCCATCCGATGACAATCATATTCTTACTTGCGGCGATTAGCCGTGAAGATTACGATTGCCTCGATCGCGCGCCAATCGAGCAAATGATTCTTCAAAGTCAATACCTTCCTCTTGACGGTATCCTTTTGCAACCAATCTAGCCTTGTTCTTTAATACATCGCCATGCTCATCAAGCTTTACTTTGAAGATCCACTTTAGAGCAATGATCATGGCACAATCGGGAGCAGTACTAATTCCCATACATCTAGTTGAACAAACTCATGAATTTCTTCTTGCATGGCATTGAACCGCTTGTCTTCATTCATTGCGCTTTTAACGCCTTTTGGTTCGACCTTGGATAGTACAGAGTTGAAGAAGCACCATAAGGCATCGGTTGCAAGTTGTTTCCGTGTGGATCTTTGACGAGAGAGGTTTCAATGATGTTGTCCAATGGATGATCATGTGTCCATTTTCTAAGATGTTCATGTGGTTGTTGTTGAGGAACCAAGTAGCAGAGTCTATATCTCCGGATGACGATGGTTCCGATGATGATTCGTGAGCAAATATATTTTCAAAGGGTTCATCTTACGGAGGACCAAAGGGTTTTCATCATCGTAATGCAAAGAACATTTCCATTGTGTACACTTGATGATTGATGATTTGTTGATGAGACAGTAGTGATCGCAATGTGCGCTTCTTGACTTAATGACATTGAAACCGAAGGTTAGCTTCATTGACAGGGATAGAGGCACCTGCTGATGGAACCGACATATCATTAGCACTTGACTCATAGTGTTCATCAAACATTGGATCAAATAATTTCTTCAAATCATCTTCCGAAGGAGGTACATAAGGAGTTCTTTGGTGAAGAGTCGTAAAAGAGTAGAATCGATGGGACTACTTGATGATGCGGGTCCGAATCGGGTTGTCCCGGAGCCATTGGACCGTCGACCATCAAACGTAACGTGAATTGTTTCCATGATATTTTGGGTTCTTTTGTTGTAGATTCGGTATCCTTTTCGCTTGGTGCATATCCTACAAAACTCCAATGTCCGCTTTAGCTTTAAGATTGCCTAAGTCTTGGCCCTCATTAGTTGGATAACACAATGCACCAAACACACGAAGGAATGAGAGATTAGGTTTTCTATTGTGACAAGTTCATATGGAGTTTTTCTATGAGCAAGGTGAATTAGGATCGATTTTGAGTGTAGCATGCAGTGGCAATGGCTTCACCCGGAGAAACATTGGAACCTTTGAGTAAATCAAGATTGTTCTTGCGGCTTCCACAAGAGTTCGATTTCGCCTTTCAACTACACCGCTCGCTGAGGAGTTCGTGGAACACTTCTTTGATGACCGATTCCAACACTTTCATAAAACTCACTAAGTTGTTTATTAACAAACCCGGCCCATTGTCTGCTCGGATGATTCTCGACGGTTTTGTTAAGTCGAACTGCAATGCTTGATAAGTTTGATGATGATATCTCAAGTTTCATCCTATTTCCTTAAGAACTTAACCTGTGAATCGAGAGTAATCATCAACCACAACTAACACATATTTCTTCCCAAAGATATTCTCAGACTCTCATGGGTCCACATAAATCCATGTGAATTGTATGAAGAACTTCAGAATCGAGTTTGTAGGTTTGGTTTGTAGGCATACTTCTGCTTTTTCCCAATTGGCATGTTGAACAAAGATGATCCTTTTCATACTTTAGTCTAGGTAAACCTACAACTAATTCCTTTCTCGAAAGATTGTTTATGGTACCAAAGTTCAAGTGATTGAGACGACGGTGCCATAGCCATGACTTAGTTTTGGAAGCCTTTGACAAAGAAGCGGATGGGTGAAGATTTCATCATATCTTCGATAGAGATGGTGTATAGGTTTGAACCACGATTTCCTCTAAGAAGTTCCACACCATCAAGTTCTCTAACAAAGCAAGTATGTTTCCTAAAGGCCACTTCTAAATCGAGTCACAAAATTGTCCTACGTAAAATAGATTATGTCCAAGACCTTCAACATAATATACCTCGGAAATCACATCGTCTCCAACCACGTAATCTCCATAACCCATAATAGCACCAAAATGATCGCTTCAATCTCACAGCCCGATGAATTTACTCACGAAGTTCATGAGCCGTGACGGTCTCCATCATATGCTTGGAACAACTGAGTCCGTGTACCACGTAACGATTTGAACGATCCGCAGCTGAACATGACAAGAATGGATAATCGATAATTGGGATCCCCATGCAAGAATGGGTTCCATTTGGTTAGTGTGATGATTGGAACACCCACATCGAAGTAGAAGCAATGGAATCATCGAAATAAATGCGATGCTAGTGTCCGTATTTGACCTATTCAAAGTGTGTTCATTTCTTAAGGAATAGTTCTACCAAGAGGCATCCATTTTCTAGTGGGCATTGACTTAGCAATTTTAGGGCACATCTCATTAATCTTATGGCCAGAGGTATCCATTGATAACCTATAATACTAAATTCTCTTCCCGGGTTTCCACCGCTTTCTAACTTTCTTTCGCCTTTGCCTTTTAGCCTTCTTAGTTTGATGTTTAACATTGTAGGATCGTGAATATTATGTTGTTTAGATGATTCGGGTGGTCTAGGATGATGATAGTATATGAATGCCATTGTTAGAGAGATGAAGAGAGAGAGGAATTCTAGAGAGATAAACAAAAGTGTAAAGGTTAGATTAGAACTTCCAACCTCTACCTTGGAAGGTAGAGGTATTTATAGATTATAAACTAAACGACCTCTGACGGCATGTGGATCGGTATACGATTGGTAAAGACCCGTCCTTCCTCCACGGTATTGCACTAAACTAAACTACGCTAATAACTAACTAATAAACTAACAAATAACGTAACTAATGATATGTCTACGAGATAACTTATGCTAGATAATATTTGGGGTGACCGACTCTTCACTATGGAATTTTCTAATTCCTAACAATCTCCCCCTAAGGGAGGTCACCCCATGTTTTACATTTCGAATCCTAGCATTCTATTTTATCTTCAGTATTGAGCTCATAGACTTTTTAATTCTTCACTTCCGCAATCTTTGTGCTTAAGTAGTGCAACTTCAAAGTCCGAATGCTTTGTACTCTAAGTGGAGGTCTTTGAACTGATCCACATCTTGATGATCTTTGAGCTTTCTTGATATCATCAACCACGAAGAATCTCGGATCACCCTTTATTGTGTTGCCTTCATGTGATGTTGTAACTTTTGGACCGACATGCTCACACTTTCGTGATCATGACATCTTTCCATCCGAGTAGCGGAGCTTTCATCGGTTCATGATATTTGCAAGCAGCAGAAAGAAGCATAGTATAAAAATATCGTAACCGTGTTATGTAGATATGCACCACCATGATTTCTTCAATTAAGTGTGGATGCTTGTGAGCATGCGGCTTTGGATTGACTCCTCAATTACGATCACCGCAACCGTCCAAATGTACCGCAAACAATAGTTAGCAATAAAACACAAGAAAGTGTCTTTGATCACTTTCGTTGAATCGAGGTACACGCCCACTTTCCTCGCTGATCAAGACAAGTCATCGCTCGTGATCGTATAATTAAGAATCTCCTTGATGTGGTTTCACACCGTTCTAGCCGTTCTCAAACCGAACGCCTCAAAGAAGACAACACGAAGTGAGTGAACCAAATAATTGAGATTCAGCGATTGATGAAAAATTGATTTGAAAACAATCGCGTATTTCTTGAAGAAAGAGTTTTGAAATCTTGTTAGGAATTAGAAAATTCCATAGTAAAAGAGTCGGTCACCTCAACTATTATCTAGCATAAGTTAACTCGTAGACATATAATTATTTACGTTATTTAGTAGTTTATTAGTTAATTTGTAGCGTAGTTTAGCGTAGTGTTTCATCGTGGAGGAAGGACGGGTCTTTACCCACCGACACCGATCCACAGCCGTCGGGAGGTCGCTTAGGTTGTAAGTTATAAATACCCTCTACCTTGCAAGGTAGAGGTTGGAAGTTCTAATCTAATCTTTCACTTTTGATAAGCAACTCTTTCTAGAATTCCCTCTCAACTCTCTTCATCTATCTAAAATGGCTTTCTTATTTAATCACAATCCTAGACCACCGAATCATCTAACAACATACATATTAAGATCCAACAATTGGTACCGAGCCAAGGTTATGTTGTTTTAATGATTCGCATGGTTTTGCACTTACTCTTATATGCATTGTTTGGTTCATTCTTGCGGTTTGATGTGTTATTTGTGGTTCTTGAATGCATCTTGATGTGGTTATGATCTCATACTTGGTTGAATATGGTTTTAAATGTTGAATATGGTTATGGTGCATTTTCTAAACAAACAAGTTAACCGGTTTTATGAGTGTATTGGTATGTCGGTTGTATTGGTAAATATGGTCTCTGTTCGTCATGAATCATTATCGGTTTTGGAAAATCATTTTTGTGTTCTCATGTGTGGTTTTGCTCATATTCTCCTAAGCGAGTTGTGTCAAAATCTGTCCTAAAACAATGTTTACCAATGCGACTTGTCCTTATAATGTCCAGATTCAATGTCTTAAAAGCGTTTTGTGGTCCTTTTCAAACGCATCATATTTATTGGTCATAAGCGAGTTGTCAAATTCTTTTGGTCAAATTTCATCACATTCATAAGGCCCCGATTCTATGCATCCGTGATGAGTGTTTTCAATGGTCAACATGAGTAAAATATTTATGTGGTCAAAAGGTCAAAGCGGTCACAATGAATGAGTTCATTACTGCTGCGCTATGACTTTCATACATGCGAGTTGGGTTTTCTAATATGCGAGTTGATTGTTTACAGAAGCGAGTTGACATGATTGACCGTCATGACTCAATGTATTCCTCGGATGTGAGTCGTTATAATGCCCGGATACAATGAATGTTAAGCGAGTTGGGTTTCGGTCTTGTTTCAATGCGAGTTATTTAACTCGCATATTGTATGGGTGCACTCGCTGAAGCGAGTTGTTGTATGCGTGTTGGTTACGGGCGTGGTGTTTTAAGTATCGATGTGAGTTGTGTCAAAATCAAATGCGAGTTGTTAGCGAATGCGAGTTGATGTAAAAGGGAAGAATATAAAGCGAGTTGTTGACTTGAGATGAATGGGATGCTTCTTGATGTTAAGACACTCAAACCACACTAACAACAACTAGACCAAAGAACAACCAAATGAATAACAATCGGACTCTAGCCACCTCGTGTCTAAACCTTCATTGGTCCACGCTTTTTTCAACAAAACAAGCAGTTCAACTCGATCTAAAACCAACTACAATATGACCTAAACCAACTCATCAGTCCGAATCAATTAATCCCAAGTCATCATCACTAATCAAGACTCAAGACTCAAATAACAAAATGAAAACCATCTTAATGAAAACATCTTAAGATCTCAGATTTATTTCATTCACATTAATCAACTCACGACTCAAATATTACTCGTGTGTGAATCAAGCTCTTCATAGATCTTTTGGAAACCGTCACTTCTTGTTTAATATTCGAATGAAAAGGATAAAGAAAATAACAATTGTGTTATTCTGTATCTTCACTTGCTCAAAATGAATCACCGTAAAACGAAAATCAAAACATATGTTACCCACTGAACTTCGTTTGGTCTCGTGGCCTCTCCAAACCTCATGCCATCCCCGTGGTGAGAATAGTTGAAACCGACTCAAAACCTCCTTGCCAACCCTATGTCGAGGTTATTGTTATCATTGTTTGAGAGATATTAGGAGAAGGTGGCGTACAAATAAGTGATAAGGGTTGTAAGGAGAGCATTCTTAGGGTTTGTGGTGTATATTGAATGATTTGATGGCGACCGATATTAGCAATCGATTTATTGGAGCTAAGATGGATTATTTAAGAAGGGCGTTTGATTTAAGAGATTTGTGATTAGGTTTGTTAAAATAATTTTGTTGGTATTGCGTTTGATATGATGAGAGATGTTTTAGGCAACAATGTGATTGAGTGTGTATTATATACTCCTAAGTTTTAGGGTTAGTTGTTATGTGAAAGGTGTGGTAACGTGCGTGTAGTGGTCATGGGCTCAATACATACCTCATATTTATGAAACATGGGCCGAATGGTATATGGGTTTCTTCTATTAATGGATCGGATGGGGAGTACAATGTGTTGAGCGTATGAAATCATTTCATGGGACTATTAATGTTGAGTTTTCCAAATGAAATTTTCTTTTGTCAAATAATTCTAATGTGTAAGTTTGGCAAAAAATTTTGTGGTAAATCGGTAATATAATTTTGAGGTGATTGGTTATGAAAAATGAGCTTTGGGATTTGACACTTTACGTTTAATGGATCGGTGTTTACTTTTGTCATGGGCTATGGTCTCTTGGTCAATGGACTAAAAGTATAAGTGATTTGTCGATCATGTGATTTGATAATGAGATTTGATGATGAGATTGGGTATGATATGTTGTGATATGAGGGTTGATACTTTGGTATACGCATTTTCACGGAAGATATTATGACACGGCTTAAATTGATATTTGAACAATGTTGACTACGGGGGTTGTTTGGACGGTATTTCTTATTTGGATGTGAAGTGAGGTTTTCCGGGCGCGTTTACTTATTTTCGTCTTCTTTCTTTCTTCCCTTTCGCGAAGATGACTTGTTTGGGCATTTACAGAGTGTGATAAAGACTTGGCTATTTACGATTAACCCACAAAGTAACTATCACTTCGGTGTCTCATGCAGTTGAGGATACGTCAAGAGGTTTTGTACATTGGGTACATCGTTTCTTTTTCACGAGGATTAGTACAAGTTTAAGTAACAAATCTGGGGAATTCACTTCATGATCAAGTTTCGCATATCGGGTTTACTTCTCCATGTTGTCACTGCAATTGCCGACAGAATGTGTGAATGATGTGTTTACCATAGAGTTGATTGGATGGTTGATGATATTGTTGATGTTGGATAATGAACCGCTGATGAACCGCTGCATGTTCCCCTAAAACAGATATTCACCGGAACCAAAGTGGTCATAACACATTCAAGCTGACATTGTTTACGGTTTTTTCTTGATTTTGTAAAATCCCACGAAAGAACCTATTTCTCGGTTTAAATCATAGACTTGTAAAATCCCATGACAATGGAAACATCCTGGTATTAGTGAAGTGCATTTCCGGGTCTATCATACGGTTTATTCATGGTTTTGTAAAATCTCGCGAAAGAAACTATTCCTCGGTTTAAACCATAGAGTTGTAAAATCCCGTTTTGATAGAACCATCTTAGAGAAGAGAAAGTGTAATTCTGGATCTTTCTTGATGCTGGTGCTATGATTTCTGCTTCGAAGAAAGGATAAAAGGGTGTATTTCATGAACCGGATGTGTGTTTGGATTTTCGTCATGGCAATATTGGTTATTACATGGTTTTACGGGTTATGTGCTTTTAACCATGGTGGGGATGAAACCATTATCATAGTTCACTTAAAATGTCAAAGGAGGCTAGATTTGAGCTTTTAACGAGTAAGATGTGACAACGAGTCAATTCACTATTATCTATTTGAGGTTGAAGTGAAATATCACGGGCGAGTGTACTTAGTATCTGAAGGTATCGGGGATGGTTGGATGAAGATTACTGTAGGAATTAGAAAATTCCATGTTAAAGAGTCGGTCACCCCAATAATGGTCTAGCATATGTTAGCTCGTAGATTTGTCGTTGTTTACGTTATTTATCGGTTTATTAGTTAGTTTGTAGCGTAGTTTAGCTTAGTGCATCACCGTGGAGGAAGGACGGGTCTTTACCTTGTATGCGATCCACATCCGATGGGAGGACGTATTCTTGTAAGACTATAAATACCCTTCCATCCATGGAAGGGGTGGTGCTTTTCAATCTAATATTCAACATTTGTGAAGTAACTCTCTACCAAGAAAACACCCAACTCTCTAACTTTCTCTCTCTAATGGCTAACATGTATTTTGATCTCCCAAGACCACCCAAATCATCAAACACATAAAAATAATGATCCTACAGATTCTTCGAGATCCTTGTTCAAACTTTTTTCAAAAAAACGAAGACTTGGAAATCTAGTTATTTTTGGGAGTCTTTTCCTTTTACCACGTGGGGGAATTAGGCTCTGTTTGCCACAAAAATAACTATCACTTTAAGGAGTTACGTTGTAGTGCTCAGTGTCACATTCAATTGTGGATTTTCAAGAGGTAATGTACATCTTATACTTGATGGTTGGTTGGTTGAAGAGTATAAAGTACATAGAGAGTACTTAGAGATGCTAATGGAAATCGGCGCCGCTCTTTGTTACATATGTGCAAGTTTAAGTCACGAGTTCGGGGTAGTTTACTTCAGGGTCAAATTCATCATATTGGGTTTTCTCCATCAGCTGTCACGACAAATAGCCTCTTGAATGATAATGGGGTTGATTACAAGTTTGCCAGTGTAGATGAAAAGAGAGATTAATGACGATGAACACAACAGTTCATGCCTCGTTCTCTAAAGAAAAGAAAAGTGTCGTCTCAAATGCGCTTTATCTTTGATAGAAGAAATCTTCTTATGACGTTTGAACACAACAGTTCAAGCCTCGTTCCCTAAAGAAAAGAAATGTGTACGCCTCGATTGCACATTATCTTCGGAAGAAGAGAAATCTTCTCAATTATGACCATTCTCATCAACATGCTTCATACTTTTCCATGCGCTGGGTCATCAAGTGAACCGGCTACCATCGATTGTTTTCTCATTCCACTTGCTCGATTATAATGAAGATGGCGACATCATGTGCCGATTTTGGGAGAAGTGTGAATAGAACATTCGGTTGATTTTCACTTATTTAGTCAAGAATGGCATCTCCGTATGCAATTCTTGAGGGGAGAAGAAGTGTGAATTTTTGCATTGTTGATTGTTATTTGAGAATATAAATGGTCATACGGCTCTAAACTCATGTAAGAACCGAGCTTCTTCTTATCGGTTCATCTTCACATGGAGTTTTCTCTTCTAAGAGCCGTTGGTTGACATCTTCACTCGGATTGATGAGTTTATCGACAAAGTGCATCCGTTAATGCTTCACGATACATCAACATGATGATTCCGAACAATCTCTCGTTCTTGTTTGATGTGATTGGTAGTTTGGCGTTACCGTCTTGTGTGTTCGTTATGCCTAATTGTTGATTTCCTTGATGAACATCTTTACATTCTTGTTTGATTGGGAAAGATTTTAGTTAAGGATTTGCAAGATGTGTTAATTAGGATGCTTTTTGGTGGGATGCTTTTGGTGTGAGTTGAAGATGTTAACTATTTATTTCCCAATGGACAATCTAGAAGAAGGTCGAGTCTGATCGGTTCTACATTTTCTTTGTATGTTAGAAGACTAAAGGCGAGTTGCATGTGATTATCAAAGACTTCTTCTTATTACAGGCATTTATCAAGCAGTTATCGTCAGCTAGGGAGAGCACTAATTGGGGAGATTGAAATGCCAAATTTAATCCTAATTAGACTTGCTCGCGTTATTCTTGACAAGTTGATTCTCGCTGAGATACATCCGAGCTAATGAGGTTTTCTCAAAATATTTCTAGTATACGGACTTACAAAGAGTTCACGATTACGAAATGTCAAAAAAAGAAGGCGTAAGAGACAAGCACCTAAACGCGAGTAAACTTGATGAACTTAATACTTCTAAGTAATTGAAGATACCCGGAAGACAAATGTTATTACCATGAGAGAAACTCAAGGTTTGACTCATGACGAGTAAACTTGATGAACTTAATTCTTCTAAGTGATTGAAGATATCCGGGAAAACAAATGTCATGACCGAGAGAAACTCAAGTCTTTACTCATCAAGGCGTTTAGTGTTAGCATTTCAACTACATGGAAGTGATGTTAGAAAAAGTTTACGAAGATAAAGAGGTACACTAGTGTGTGGTGATTTCGATGGTATCGCAATGATCGGGGAGAGATTGTGTACATTGGGGATGCTCGGTTGTTTCACTGAGGCTTAATCAATTCGTAGATATAATCACTTATTCCGAGTTGACATCCGCGAGAGATAATCGGTGACTTGGCACGCTTCTTCAATGTTATCGATTACTCCTTCCTTGGTATTGGTATACTTTGATACTTGAGCTTCATACACGATCATCGTGGAAGAAAAATGTGAACATGGGAGGTGTTTTCATTCCCTCATGATGTGATTAGGGAGAGCTCTTGGGTATTGGTGTACTTAGGTTCTTGAGCTTCATACATGATCATCCGGAAGAAAAATGTGAACATGGGAAGGTGTTCTTCATTCCCTCATGAAGTGTATTCGGGAGAGTTCTTGAGCATTATACTAAGAGACAGATCGCATCATTTCAACTACACGGGAAGTGTTCTCTTGACACCTTTTGGAATGGATCGTTTCGAGCTTGATGGTTATGAAATTTGAGAAGATTATTTATGAGTGGGATGATACGTTGCTATTCTTGTTGATGATATAACCCCGAGCGGGAACCTCGATTATTGTTCTTAATTGGGCGGGATTTATGATAATGGTGTGCTTCTCATGCACCGCTAAGGAAAGCTTGAAATAGAGCTTGAATCTGCTCATCTAAAGGTTTTTCGGTTTGGGGGAAGTCGCCAAAGTCTCACTTTCGGATGGTTCAATTTCTTTCTTCAATGCAAGAGCCTCGAAGCTTTGGTGGTGAAAGTTTTAGGGATGATGACTTCTATCTTCTACAACGGGTCATTCGATATCCTTATCTCTGTACTCAGATCATCATCTTCTTTAACCATATCATCTATTCTATCTTTGTATATATTTTCGGAAAAACAAAATACAAAAGTATAAAACCAACAAAAGAAAATAGAAAAATATAAAACCTTCAAAACCCATAAAATCGAAAAATTTCAAAAATTCCAAAAATATGTTTTCCAAGACATGTCTTCAGTATCGATAACATCTACGGTCTTAGAAATGTCATTCAATAATGGCACGGACTTTAGATGAAGTTCGAGCGGAGGTGTAAATATTTCTTTCTAAACATGTCTCATAAAATGGCTTCTGATTATTTCGCATCGTAACTCTAAGGCTTAAACCATGGCTTGCTATTATTTCGAGATAGCAACCCGCTCTTCAAGAAAGAAAAGTGCTACGCTAAACCAATTTTCAAACATTTCGTGCACTTTTCCTATAAACAAAATGAGGAAAGTATGTCAAGGATCTTTGTTTCTACTCAAATATTTTTCCGTCTAAAATTCTTGAGAAAAATATTTGTTGTGTTTTCAAAATGGTGGAAAATGAGTTGCTTAAAATCAATCGATTCGAGTTTTATAAAATTTAGAAACTCAATCAATGACTTGACACTTTTAAAATCTTTTATAAAATGAGTTATTGGTTGAGGGGAGAATGTTTTCAAATCTATATCTTCAACGAGCTTTCTTAATTATCCTAATATGCTTAATTAAAATGATGTTAACCTATGTTGAAGGACTAGGTGCCAAGGATATGATTGCTAGGATTAGATGATTAGAGTTTGATGATCACAATATTCCCATACATTTATATGATCCGATTGATATGTTGCATTGACTTTTATTAGTCGATTATTGTTTGGGTGATGTCGACCACCATATATTTGTATGTGTTCACTAACGTATGCGAGATATATTGGTTACAAGAATATTCCGATCCGGATCCCACAATTGAAGATGATTGGATGCCGAAGGAAAGGGTAACTATTTCTTGGGTTGGCAAATGAAGAAACGAAGCTTTATTGGACTTCTATGGAGAATTGGCATAAATGCAACGTAAGAGGTCTCACCGCATCGCAGATGGTTTTCTTAAGTGATTGAAGAAACGAGCTTAATTTGACCTCGCCAGCATTAAATGCAGCGTAAGAAGTCTCACGCATTTGCATGACGGTTTTCTTCCAAGCCCTACAAAGAAGAACATCAACAAAAGCGGCTCAACCACTAACGATCTTTGTCGAGATTTCATTTTAAACAATTTTGAAATAATTTGATTAAATTGTTTTGAAAATGGAAAAATATTTTTTGAAAATAAATTGGACTAAAATTTGAAAATCACCGGACTTCTTTTAACAAAACCTAAGTCACTCAATTATTGACTTCGTCATCGATTGAGGGGAGAGTGATTTAAAATAAAATATTTTCAAGCGATATTTCATCACAAAAGTTCGGTTTGTACAACAATAAGTGGTGATCTAAAGATTTAATGTTATGTCATGGTATGATTTTCTTTAAAACTCAAAGATCTTACAAAATGAAATTTTTTACATTCTTGTTTGATTGTGAAATTGTTTTATTTTACTTAAAGATCTCTTAAAAACTATCATACACGACACTAACAATCTTTAATGTCTTAAAATGGTCCTTCTCATCATCTTTCAAAATTGAATCTTGCCACGCCTTTCCCAAATTTTTCTAAATGATTTAAATCGGTTGGGATCACAAAAATCTCAAATGGTTTGATATTTTTGATCAAGGAGAGATCGTGAGTTAAATCTCTTATCTGTTTAAATGGAATTGGTTTTAGTCCTTTAAAGGCAATCCCGCCTCCATGTGTAAACGATTTCATACACAATGCACATGTTGAGGAGGAGGAGTTATCCAAAACATGATGAGTATTTAAACCAAGCCACATATTCTCCTATGTTTTCTAAACCTAATTAAATCACTTGGGATCCAAAATCTCAAAGGGTTTGATATTTTTGATCGGGGAGAATTCGTGATTTAATAATGAAATTTGATAAAAGGTGATCGCTTTGATTTAATTGTGCACGCTCTCTCATATGTGCTAAACGCTTTCGAATCTCGAAGCATATATTGAGGGAGCATTTTTAAAGAAAAACTATCAAGGTGCAAATGCTTTATGTTTCAACATAAAGTACCTTGATTGAGTTTTCAAATGGTTTCTTAATGGCTCTTGTGATTGTGGATGTGCTTCAAATTAACTCTTGCCTCTATGTGATAAAATGATTTCAAATATTCTATGCACATATTGAGGGGAGAATTTACCAAAGAAAATCAAATGGCTTTTTTCGTATGAAAATTGTGATCAAAGAAAATATTTCAAAGTCCTCTTGCCTCCTGTGCTAAACAATTTCTAAATCATATGCACATGTTGAGGGAGGTTTTCTAAATGATCAAAACTATTAGGGTACAAAATGCTTTGATCTCGTACCACAAGTACCTTGATTGTTTTTCCAAATGATTTTTCAATTGGTTTCAAAGAAGGAATGAACTGCACTAAAAGACCCACCATTTTACTTTATGCATGGAGTTATAAGGATGGTTAGGTTAGGTATTTGTTCCCACGATCCCACCAGAGTCGGAGGATCTACCCAGGGGACAATCCACTAGATAGTGTAGAGTCCTTAGGTATATTGAAAAAGGAGAAATGTGAGATACGGAAGAGTGCGGATCGAGATGAGCTAATCTTGGAATAAACCCAACAAGGTTCTAGTTATGAAGTCTCGTAAGCCCGAAGGGGTTGAAGAATGAAAAAGAATTGAATGTGAAAAGGGTGAAATGAAATAGCCTCCAATAATTCAACCTTAGGCGTAAACCGGGTTCAATACATATACTCTGGTGTTTACTAAGGTAACACCGGTATTGAAGACAAGACGTCATGGACCCAAAGGACGCTCGCACCTAAACTTCCCAAGCTACTCAAGTTCCTCTTAAAAGGGCTTGTTTCATTCTCACGGGAACCTACATAATCTATCGACTTTCTCTTAGAGATCGTTGATATTGAAGAAGGAGACCTCTCCCTAGTCTCCCAAGACATGAACCAAATATGCACGATTGAGTCTAGAGCCAGAGATCATCCACAATATCTCGTTAGGACACTAAATTCTTGAAGACTTGCTTTTTCACAATGTGGAAAGTAAGTATATATTAAGAGTCCCACGCATTATCCTTGTGGTATTGCCGGAACATCCGAGTGATATGTAAAATATTCACAATGAAGATGGAAATCCTTCTAGAGCCAACATCAAACAAGCTCTTGGTGGGTGACATGTGAGATCTTCTCGTAAGATCAAGCTTGTGACAACCGGATAGAAACGATGGGAGATTCAATCTGAATCAACCTTGGTCCAGAATGGAATTGACGAATACTTTTGGAAAACCGTTCGATGTGCAAACCTTCTTTCTAGCACGTCGAATGTGTATTCATTTTAAATTCAAAAAGTATCTACGATTGAAAAATGCTTTTAGAAAAATGGATTCGATGTGCGAATCTCTTCTTTTCGCTAGCACATCGAATGTGTACTCATTCTCTAATACAAAAGTATTTTGATTGAAAATTGATCTTTCTCATAAAACATTGGCCGATTGCAAAACTCTTTCTTCATGCAATACGCGATTGTTTTTCAAATCATTTTCATCAATCGGTGAATCTCAATTTCTTTGGTTCACTCACTCCGTGTTGTCTTCTTTGAGACGTTCCAGTTTGAGAATAGCTAGAACATTTGCGAAACCCCGTCAAGGAGATTCTTAGGAATCCTACACGATCAGTGAAAGACTTGTCTTGATCAACGAGGAACCGTGGGCGTGTACTCAATTCAATGAAAGTGATCAAAGACACTTTCGTGCGCTTTATTGCTAATCGTGCAGATGCGTGTACACCCCGACGATTGCGGTGATCGTAATTGAGGAGTCAATCCAAAGTCGCATGTTCACAAAGACCACACTTAATTGAAGAAATCATGACCGGTGCTTATCTACATAACCTCGGCTCGATATTTCATACTATGCTTCGTTGTTGCTGCAAATATCATGAACCAAGAAGGCTTCCGCTACTACGATGGAAAGATGTCATGATTCAAAAGTGTGAGCATGTCGGTCCGAAAGTCACAACATCACATGACGGCAACACTACTATGGATGATCCGAGAGATTTCTTGTGGTGATGATCTCAAAGAAAGCTCAAGATCATCAAAGATGTGGATCAGTTAAAGGCCTCCACTGAAAGTACAAATCAATGCGGACTTTGAAGAATCGCTACAAAAGCACAAAGATTTCAGAATTGAAGAATTGAAGTCTACGAGCTCAAGAACAAAGTCAAAAATAGAATGCTAGGATTCGTAATGTAAAACTTGGGGTGACCTCCCTTAGGGGGAGATTGTTAGGAATTAGAAAATTCCATAGTAAAAGAGTCGGTCACCTCAACTTATCTAGCATAAGTTAGCTCATAGACATATAATTATTTACGTTATTTAGTAGTTTATTAGTTAATTTGTAGCGTAGTTTAGCGTAGTGTGTCATCGTGGAGGAAGGACGGGTCTTTACCCACTGTATACCTAATCCACAGGCCGTCAGGAGGTCGTTTAGGTTGTAAGCTATAAATACCCTCTACCTTGCAAGGTAGAGGGTTGGAAGTTCTAATCTAATCTTTCACTTTTGATAAGCAACTCTCTTTCTAGAATTCCCTCTCAACTCTCTTCATCTATCTAAAATGGCTTTCTTATTTAATCACAATCCTAGACCACCCGAATCATCTAACAACATACATATTAAGATCCAACAAATACGACGAATGTTTTATGAGAAAGATCAATTTTCAATCAAAAATACCTTTTGTATTTAAAAAGAGTACACAATCAATGTGCTAGAGAAAAGAAGAGATTCGCACATCGAACGGTTTTTTCAAAAGTATTTTTTCAATCAGAGATACTTTTTGCGTTTTAAAACATGAATACACATTCGATGTGCTAGAGAAAAGAAGATTTGCACATCGAACGGTTTTTCCAAAAGTATTCGTCAATTCCATTCTCTGGACCAAGGTTGATTCAAGAATGAATCGCCCCATCGTTTCTATCCATTTGTCACAAGTTTGATCTTACGAGAAGATCTCACATGTCACCCACCAAGAGCTTGTTTGATGTTGGCTCTAGAAGGATTTCCATCTTCATCGTGAATATTTTAACATATCACTCGGATGTTCTGGCAAAACCACAAGGATAATGCGTAGGACTCTTAATATATACTTACTTTCCACATTGTGTGAAATAGCAAGTCTTCATGAATTTTGTGTCCTAATGAGATATGTGGATGATCTCTTGGCTCTAGACTCAATTGTGCACATTTGGTTCCTATGCCGGAGAATAGGGAGAGGGTCTTCTTCTTCAATATCAACAATCTCTAAGAGAAAGTCGATAGATAATGTCGGTTCCCCGTGAGAATGAAACAAGCCCTTTTAAGAGGAACTTGAGTAGCTTGGGAAGTTTAGTGCGGTGAGTCACCGGGTCCATGACGCCTTGTCTTCAATACCAAGTGTTACCTTAGTAAACAGCAGAGTATATGTATTGAACCCGTTCTTGCCTAAGGTTGAATTATTGGAGGCTATTTCTTTTCACCCTTTTCACATTCATTTCTTTTCATTCTTCAACCCTTCGAAGCTTACCGAGACTTCATAACTAGAACCTTGTTGGGTTAATTCAAGTTCTAGCTCTATCTCATCCGCACTCTTCCCATATCTCACTTTTCTCCTTTTTCATCATACCTAATGACTCTACACTATCTAGTGGATTGTCCTCGGTAGATCCCTCCTGTTACGGCGGATCGTGGGAACGAATACCTAACCTCACCATCCTTATACTCCATACATAAAGTAAAATGGTCGGTCTTTTGGTACAGTTCATTCCTTCTCGAAACCAATTGAAAAATCATTTGGAAAATCCAATCAAGGTACTTGTGATATAAAATCAAAACATTTTGTACCTTAATTGTTTTTGATCATTTAGAAATGCTCCCCTTCAACATGTGCGTATGATTTTGAAATTGTTTAGCACATGGAGGCAAGAGTTCTTTGAAATAATTTCTTGATCACAATTTCCGTAGAAAGAGCCATTTGAATTTCTTTTGGTAAATTCTCCCCCTCAATGTGTGCATAGGATTTTTGAAATCATTTTATCACATAGAGGAAAGAGTTCTTTTGAAGCACATCCACGATCACAAAAACCATTAAGAAAACCATTTAAAAACTCAATCAAGGTACTTTATGTTAAAACATAAAAGCTTTTGTACCTCGTTACTTTATTTTCATTTGAAATGCTCCCCCTCAATATGTGCTTCAAGATTCAAAGCGTTTAACACATATGAGAGGCAACTGCACAATTGAATCAAACAATCACCTTTATCAAATTTCATTATTAAATCACAAATTCTCCCCGATCAAAATATCAAATCCTTTGAGATTTTAGATCTCAAGTGATTTAATTAGGTTTAGAAAACATGGGAGAATATGTGCTCGGTTTAAATACTCATCTTATTTTTGGATAAATGCTCCCTCAACATGTGCATTATGTATATTGAAATCGTTTGGCACATGGAGGCGGGAGTGCCTTTGAAGGACTAAAACCAATTCCATTAAAACAGATTTGAGATTTAAATCACGATTTCTCCCCGATCAAAACTTTCAAACCAATTGAGATTTGTGATCCCAATTGATTAAAATCATTTAGAAAAGTTTGGGGAAAGACGGGCAAGATTTAATTTTGAAAATGATGATGAGGACCAATAATGTACATTAAAGATTGTTAGTGTCGTATGATAGTTTTAGGAGATCTTTAAGTAAAATAAAACAATTTCACAATCAAACAAGAACATAAAAATTTCATTTTGAAAGATCTTGATTCTTAAAGAAAAAATCATACTATGACATAACATTAAATCTTTAGATCATCACTTATTTTGTACAATCCGGACTTTTATGAAGAAATATTATTTGAAAATAATTTATTTTAAATCACTCTCCCCCTCAATCGATGACCGTAGTTGATGATTGAGTGACTTATAGTTTTGATAAAATGAAGTCCGGTGATTTTCAAAACCAATATTTTTCCATTTTTAAAAACAATATTATTTGAAAAGTGTTTAAAAATGGTATCAAATTTCTGCACAAAGATACGTTAGGTGGTTGAGAAGCTTATGTTTTCTTGTAGGGCTTGGAAGAAAACCATCCGCAGATGCAATGAGACTTCATACGTTGCATTTAATGCCAACCGAGATCAAATTAAGCTCCGCTTTCTTCATTTTGCGATGAAGAAAACCATCATTGATGCATGAGACCTCTTACGTTGTATTTTTTCATGCCAACTCTCCATAGAAGTCAAATTAAGCTCTGCTTTTCATTTGTCAACCCAAGATATAGTTACCCTTTCCTTTCGCATCCAATCATCTTCAATTGTGGGATCCGGATCGGAACATTCTTATAAACCATGCTATCTCGCCACGTTAGTGAACATACAAACATATATATGGTGGTCGACAACACCCAAACAAAGAATCGACTAGTAAAAGTCAATCCAACATATCAATCAATTCATGTAAAGTATGGGAATAATGTGTTTATCAAACTCTAATCATCTAAACCTAACAATCATATCGTAGGCACCTAGTCCTTCAACGAGGTTAACATCATTTTAATTAAGCATATAGGATAATTAAGAAAGTCATTAGATGATATAAATTTGAAAATATTCTCCCCTCAATCAATGACTCATTTTATGAAAAGATTAAAAGCACCAAGTCATTGATTGAGTTTTGCTAATGAATAAAAAATTAAAACCGATTGATTTTGCAACTCATTAACCACCATTTTGTTAAAACAAATATTTTCTCAAGAATTTTAGAAGGAAAATTATTTGAGTAGGAACAGAATCTTCGACATACTTTCCTCATTTTGTTTTAGGATAAGTGCACGAAATTTTAGAAAATAGGTTTAGCGCAACACTTTCCTTCCTATAAGAGCGGGTTGCTATCTGAAATAATAGCAAACCATGGTTTAAGCGCGGGTCACAGTATGAAGTAGCTGTAAGCCATATTTTGAGACATGCTTTGAAAAGAATATTTACACCTCCTGCTCGAACTTCATCTATGGTCCCGTGCCATTATTGAATGACATTTCTAAGATCGTAGATGTTATCGATACCAGAAGACATGTCTTGAGAAAAACATATTTTTGGTATTTTTAAATTTTCTCGATTTTTATGGGTTTTGAAGATTTTATATTATTCTATTTTGATTTTGTTGGTTTTATATTTTGTATTTTGTTTTCGATAGATATATACAAAGATAGATAAGATGATATAGATTAAGAAGATGATGATATGAAAACCGAGATAAGTATATCGAACAACCCCGTTGTAGAAGATAGAAATCGTCATCTTAAACATCCACCACCAAAGCTTCCGAGGCTCTTGAAATGAAGAAAGAAATTGAACCATCCGAAAGTGAGACTTTCGCAGCTTCCCCAAACCGAAAATCCTTTAGCCGAGCAAATTCAAAGCTTTCTTTCAAGCTTCCTTAGCTGTGTGCACAAAGAAGCACACCATTATCATCGATCTTGTCGCTCCTTTTAAGAATAATCACCGTGATTCTTCATTCGAGGTTATATCATCCAATAGAACAACCGCAACGTATCATCCCACATTTAAATAATCTTCTCACATTCCTTTTCCACCAAGTCTCAAGCGATCCATTCCAAAGGTGTCAAGAGAACAATTCCCCAAGTAGTTGAATTGATGCGATCGGTCTCTTTGTATACGCTCAAGAACTCTCCCGAATACACATTATGAGGGAATGAAAACACCTCCCATGTTCACATTTTTCTTCCCCATGATCGTGTATGAAGCTCTAGAACCCGGTACACCAATACCCAAGAGCTCCACGAATACACATCATGAGGGAATGAAAACACCTACCCAATGTTCACATTTTTCTTCCTAGATGATCGTGTATGAAGCTCTGTTAGCCTTAATAGTTTTATTAGAAGTGATGGTCATTCACGTTTAGGAACTTTGTATCGTGTGTTAGATATCGTGATAGAATAGTCAATGGGCTCGTGGATTGGGCTAAGCTATTTGGTTAAACGTTAAGCTTAGCTAGCCGTTTATAATGTGTAATCCAATCCAAGTCCACGAAAGCCCAAAGAAAAGCCCAAGCAAAGCCTTTAGCCTTTAGGGGTGTGCTTGAAAGTGTTTGTGTGTGTGTTTTTCTTTATTGAATATACAACATCTTGTGTTTATCTTATCCTCTCACATACACGGATTTTATATCATCAAGTCACCAAACATCTTTATCTTTTCTTTCTTTATACGCATAGTATTTGTGTTGGGTTTCACGAGTTCCATGCATAACTTTGGTTAACGTGGGTATTACGTGATAAGGTTGATATTCGTAGTGGTCCTACAATTGGTATCAATCGCCTAACAATGGTTTAGGAGTGTTTGTGTTTGTTTTGAAGGGTTACGCGTTAAGTTTTGGTACTCACGTTTTACATATTTGAAACGCTTAAAGCTTTCATTTTTCACCAAAAATTCAAGATTCTTGTGGTTTAAGGTTTATTTGGTGTTAAAGTTTTAGTTTTTCGCAAAAAGTTTCAAGCTTTACGGGTTTAGAGACGTTTTTAAACTCGTATTTGGTTCATTGGTCATTTCTACTCGTAACTTTTCTAAGCACTTTGGGTGAAAAAAGTTAACATTTTTGTGTTATTTGAGTGTTTTTAAAGCTATCTGTGCAAGAGAAATTGGTTGAATCATTGGAAATTTTTACGAGTAGGTCAAAACCCTAGTTCTACTCGTAAGAAAGTCAACTACGATAGTTTTCTACTCAGAACTTTTGGTGAAGAATCTTCGTGCTCTAACGGTGACTCGCTGCTTTCCTCACTTGGATAAGTGTGTGAACACTTCGACTTTTGGATATCTCTTACATCGTGATAGTGTAAAGGATTTTGGGCAAACCCTAATCTTACGCATAAGTTTCGACTTCACGCGAGAATACTTTACGATAAGCATTTTTCTTACGCCTAAGTTTTTCTTACGCATAAGCTAAATCTTACGCTTAACTTTTCTACTCGTAACTTTAAACCCACGATAAGATCCCACGCCCAAGGAATCCTACGCCTAAGATCCCACGCCTAAGTTTCTACTCGTAACTTATGTTTCTACGCCTAAGCTCTTTCTACCACATTAACTGATCACAAAGCATGAAGGAACAAAGAATTAAGACTATTCTATATCTACTCACAAAGTTCAAGCTCAAAGAAAGTAGAGACCTAATCAAGTGGAGCATCATTTGAATGACCACCCCTTAGGGGGAGATTGTTAGCCTTAATAGTTTTATTAGAAGTGATGGTCATTCACGTTTAGGAACTTTGTATCGTGTGTTAGATATCGTGATAGAATAGTCAACGGCTCGTGGATTGGGCTAAGCTATTTGGTTAAACGTTGTTTAGCTAGCCGCTTATAATGTGTAATCCAATCCAAGTCCACGAAAGCTCAAAGAAAAGCCCAAGCAAAGCCTTTAGGGTTTTAAGTTGCTTGTATATAAATACCCTCAAATGGTCATTTGAGGGTGTGCTTGAAAGTGTGTGTGTGTGTGTTTTATTTATTGAATATACAACATCTTGTGTTTATCTTATCCTCTCACATACACGGATTTTATATCATCAAGTCACCAAACATCTTTATCTTTTCTTTCTTTATACGCATAGTATTTGTGTTGGGTTTCACGAGTTCCACGCATAACTTTGGTTAACGTGGGTATTACGTGATAAGGTTGATATTCGTAGTGGTCCTACAAGCTCAAGAACCCGAAGTACACACATTCCCAAAGAAAGAATAACTGATAACATTGAAGAAGCGGTCGAATCATCGATTATCTCTGCGGATGACAATCTGCGATGTCAACTCCTAATAAGTGATTATATCTCTCAATCATTTGGTTAAGCACTCAAGTGAGACAACCGAGCATCCCCAATGTACACAATCTCTCCTCATGTTATACATTTATCTCCCACAGATATGTCATACTTGTGTACCTCTTTATCTTCGTAAACTTTCTAACATCTCTTCCCCACATAGTTGGAATAAACACTAAACGCCATGAGTCAAACCTTGAGTTTCTCTCATGGTAATGACATTTGTCTTCCCGGATATCTTCAATCACTTAGAAGTATTAAGTTCATCAAGTTTACTCGCCATGAGTCAAACCTTGAGTTTCTCTGCGGTAATAACATTTGTCTTCCCGGGATATCTTCAATCACTTAGAAGTATTAAGTTCATCAAGTTTACTCGCGTTTAGATGCGTGTCTCCTTCCCCCTTTCTGGTTTTGATGATTCAGAATCAGCAACACATAATAAGCCTGTATACTAGAAATCTGTTGAGAAGAACATCATAAGCTCATATGTATCTATGAGAATTAACTTGCTGAAGAATATGGGCAAGTCTAATTGGGATTAAATTTGGCTTTTCAATCTCCTCAATTAGTGCTCTCCCTAAACCGACGAAGATTTTCAAGTGATCTTCTCACCGGATTAAGAAGAAGTCTTTAGATCATCAAATGCAATTGCTTTTAGCCTTCTAACATGTAGCAGAAAATGTAGAATGATGATAGACTCGACCTTCTTCAAGATTGTCCGAATGGGGAAATAGATAGTTAACATCTTCTTCACACCAAGAAAGCATCCCAATTAACTTACATCTTGCAATTCCCCTTAACTAACATCCCTCCCAATCAAACAAGAATATAAAGATGTTCATCAAGAAAATTAGCAATCAGCCCGCAACGAACACACGAAATGGTGATACCAAGCAAACAATCACATCAAACAAGAATAGAAGGTTGTTCGGAATCATCATGTTGATGTGCACGTGAAGCATTAACCGAAGCACTTGTCTTTAAACTCATCACCTGTGAATATGTCAACCAACGGCTCTTAGAAGAAACTCCATGTAACGATGACCCGATAAGAAGAAGCTCGGTTCTTACATGAGTTAGGAGCCGTTTGACCATTTATTCTCTAATATCAATCAACCATGCAAAAATTCACACTTTTTTTCCCCTCAAGAATTGCATACGAGAGATGCCATTCTTGATTAAACAAGTGATTATCATCCAAATGTATTCTATTCACACTTCTCCCCATGAAAACTAGTACATGATGTCGCCATCTTCATTATATTGAGCAAGTGGAATAAGAGTAATTATCAGTAGTCCGGATCACTTGATGACTGAAGTGCATGGAAAAAGGATGAAGTATGTTGATGAGAATGGTCATAATTGAGAAGATTTCTCTTCTTCAGAAGATAAAGCGCACTGAAATGTACACTTTTGTTTTCTTTAGAGAACGAGGCATGAACTGTTATGTTCATACGTCATAAGAAGATTTCTCTTCTTTCAAGATAATGCGCATCAAACGCATACATTTCTTTTCTTTGGAGAACGAGGCTTGAATTGTTGTGTTCAAACGTCATAATGATGAAGTCACGAGGCCCGGACCGATGTGAATGACGTCATTATCTCTCTTTTTCGCCTCTCTTGGCAAAACATGAAATCAACCCCATTATCATTCAAGAGGCTCTTTGTAGTGACAAATGATGGAGAAACCCAATATGATGAATTTGACCTCAAGTAAACTAACCCGAACTTGTGACTTAAACTTGCACATATGTAACAAAGAGCGGTGCCGAGACTTCATCCTCCATTGAATCTCTAAGTACTCTATACTCTTCATCCAACCAACCATCACACCTCTTGAAAATCCACAATTGAATGTGACACTAAGCACTACAACGTAACTCCTTAAAGTGATAGTTATTTTGAGGTGATAAGAGCCCAATTCCCCCAAGTGGTAAAAGAAAAGGTAAAAGTCACCCAACAATAACTAGATTTCCAAGTCTTCATTTTTGATAATAAGCTCGAACAAGGATCTTGAAGAATCTTCATCCAACCATCCCGAAACCTTCAGATACTAAGTACACTCACCCGTGATATTTCACTTCAACCTCAAATAAATAATACTGAATTAACGCTGTTGTCACATCTTCTTGTTATAAGCTCAAATCTAGCCTCCTTTGAAGTTTTAAGTGAACTATGATAATGGTTTTCATCCCGACCATGGTTAAATGCACATAACCCCGTAAAACCAAGTAATAACCAAACTGTCATGACGAAAATTCAAACACACATCCAATTCATGAAGTACACCCTTTTATCCTTCTTCAAGTAGAAACCGTAGCACCAAAGATCGATAAGATTCATAATTACACTTTCCTTTTCTCGTGATGGTTCCATCATCACGGATTTTACAATTCTATAGTTTAAACCGAGAAATAGTTTCTTTCATGGATTTTACAAAACCAAGAATAAACCGTAAGATAGATCCGGAAATGCACTTTACAATTACCAAGATGTTTCCATTGTCACGGGATTTTACAAGTCTATGATTTAAACCGAGAAAAAGATTCTTTCACGGGATTTTACAAAAATCAAGACTAAACCGTAAACAACGTCAGCTTGAATGTGTTGTGACAATTTTGGCTTCGGTGAATATCTGTTTTAGGGGAACATGCAGTGGTTCATCAACGATTCATATACCAACATCAACACCATCATCAACCATCCAATTAAACACTTTGGTAAATACAACAATCACGCATTCTGTCAGCTATTGTAGTGACCACATGGAGAAATAGACTCAATATGCCAAACTTGAACAAGACGTAACATTCCCCAGATTTGTTACTTAAGCTTGCACTAATCCTCGTGAAAAAGAAACGGTGTACCCAATGTACAAAACCTCTTGACGTATCCTCAACTTTGTGAGACAACGAAATGATAGCTACGTTGTGGGTTAACCGAGAAAGAATCACAACCGTAATTAAATAGCCAAGTCTTTATCACACTCTGTAAATGCCCAAACAAGTCATCTTCGCGGAAGGGTAGAAAGAAAGAAGACGAAATAAGTAAACGAGCCCTAAAAATCTCACTGCAAATCCAAATATGAAATACCGAATAAACAACCCCGTCGTCAACCAAGTTCCAATTACAATTCAAGACGTGACATAACGTTAATCGTGAAAGTGTATACACCAAGGTATCAAATAGCACAACACAACAAATCTCATAACTAAACAAATTCAAGTCTACAAAGCTCATTAACCAGTCTCAACAACAAATCTCATTATCGTAAATCTCATCATGTCCAATTCTCATAAACCTTATACCATCAAAACTCATAATTGTCAAAACTCATATGCACGATCCAATTATGCGTAGCCCATCAGTCCATCTTCCAAGTCATCAAATACATCTTGGCCCCAATTTAACAAGAATAACACCTGGTTCGAAAACAAATCGCACATATTAATTCAAGCATATATCCGGGTTAAATCTTTGATTTGCCACTCATGATATCAAAATAATTTAAACAAAATGCATCCAACATAAGTTTGAGATAACATTTTGTTCACAATGTGAGTCCAAACATTTAACGTAACAAACAATTAAATTAAATATGTGATTGTTCATCCCAGTTAATTACTTGTAACATAGCAGCCAACGTGTAATAATCTTGCAAACCAAAAACTCATCTCCAAAGACTCATCTCCAAAAACTCGCAATAATATACACCAGCACACGCTAGTCTCATCACCAAGCCCAAGGTGAAAAGAAGTATTGAACATACAATCCCATATATGGTCAATATTCGTTCAATCAAGTAGAACATATTATGACCAAACAAGTCCCACGAATGAATTAACAACAATATACCAATTGTTAAAGACTGCACTAAAACTTAACGCTTAACATTTAACGGCCCATTCCAATTGAAATCTCTTAACACTTAACAAAAACAGTCTTTGCCCAATCATTAACACAAGCAATCTTGGCCCATGAGATACAGCACACGAGGCCCATGAACCTCACAACACAACTCACGGCCCAATCCAACTCGGAGCAGCAAATTAACCCTAATCATCCGTGAGTATATAAAAACGCACTTATCATAAGTCCAACCCTAATATCACTCTCACAAAATACATTCGCCTCCCATTTCAGAATATCAACATCAAACGCAAACCCTAATCTCACACTCCAAAACAGATCCGTCCCCATTAACATAATCTCTCCAACCCTTTCTAATCATGAGACGGATTAGACAAATCCAGGCCACAGGGATGGCTTTGGTTAATGGTTCGAACATCATTGAATTTCCACAGGGTTGGCTTGGACATTTGAATCAGCTTCAAAGTGTTAGGTCACCATGTTTGTAACACAAGCATCAATAGAAGAAATAAGGAAGAAGTGATCGGTTGAACACTTAGCCAAACACACGTTAAGATAGTAAAGAAAGGTTATGCGTAGGTGAATGAGATAAATGAACAACCAACCCTCAAGTGAGGGTTATTACAAGGTATTTATAGGAGAGGGAGCTAGGGCAACACTCCTAGTCCCTTCCTTTCCTTATTGGACTTGGGCCAAGGCTTATGGGCCTTCTACATAAGCCTTAGCTTAATAATAAACATAAAGGCCATATTAAGCTAACTATTACATATGAATCACTAACACTTGAATAAGGTTTAGGAGTGATTCCAACAATCTCCCCTAAGTGTTAGTGATGAATGAATGAGTGATAAACGTTGTAGGTGCCGATGTAATAGTAGCTTTGACGCCTTGACATTCTTCTTTCTTGTGAGAAGAAGTGTCTTGATTCGAACAATCTCCCAGTGTAGAAATTGTTTCTTTTGAAGTGTTCTCGCTTTGACGCCATCATTTACTTTGTTCTTTAGTTCTTTGTTCTTTGAAAGTGATAGTATGTTGTGTAATCAGATCGTCTCGTCACGCTCAAGGTTCCACGTCTTTCTCCAACATGCTCATACACTCTTAACATTGATTACAGCTTGATGAAGTTCTTTAAGTCTTTAAACTTTGTAGATTCTTTGTTGACGAAGAATCATTCTCGACTTTGTGTTGCCTTTGATTATGAGAGAACTTTCATAAGTGATGTTGTTGGCATGAGCATGTGGAGAATCGCACGATCACCCGCTCCGTAGCTTCCATAAGAAAACATAGGAAAGGTTAGTAATAAGCGGATTCCGCACTTACAAGTTTGAACTTCGAGAGTGTTAACAACATAGTGTGAGAACACAACTCTAATTCTCACAAAGGCCGCTCTCGAACCGGAGTCCCACAAGTGAGATAACGCGATGTACCGGCACACCTACGGTTCATATGAGTCGCCGAGGTACACCAAGCATCACCTCACCACTATAGACCATTTGAGACCACTAAGCGTAATCCACGGGAGTTACCGGCGACTGTTGCCGTGGTCGCTGATGTTGACCCGGCAGAGTTTCCATTCAATCAACGAGGATCACATATGTGAACCTCTCATAAATGTTCTTGACAGATTGCTAAGATCCGTGAAGGACTCGATAACGTATCATCGTTGTTCTTATTGTTGAACAACAAGTGATGAAATGTCAAGTATACCTAAGAGATCTTTTGATGAATCTCGTGGCTCTAGACTCAATAGTGCACTTTGGTTTTCCCGAGCGGAGACTCAGGAGAGGGTCTCCTTCTTCAATACCAAAGAATCTCTAAGAGGAAGCCGATAGTTTACGTAGGGTTCCCGTGAGAATGAAACAAGCTTCTTTTGGAAGAAACTTGAGTGGCTAAGAAGGTTTAGTGCATGCGCCATCGAGTCCATGACGACTTTTAATCTTCAATACCGGTGTCACTAAGTGACAACCAAGTATATGAATTGAACCTTGTTCCGCTCTAAATTGAATAATTTGAAGGGCTATTTTTTTCACCCTTTTCTTTGCATTTCTTTTTAATTCTTCAACTCCTTCTTTCTCCGATTCTCATTTTCTCCTTTTATAATCATACCTAAGGACTTCTAATACTCACTATTGGTAGTGTCCTTGGGTAGATCCTCCGCTCAAGCGATCATAGGACGTTATTCCTAACCTTAATCACCTTATAACTCCATTGCCATAAAATCATTTTCATGAAAATCTCTCGAAGTGTTTGTGAATGAAAAAAGGTTTGAATACTTCAAGAGTTTTAGATTTTCGAAATACTCCCCTCTGACATGTGCTTAAGAGTTTTGATGTAAATCGCATAAAGGAGAAAAGAGCGTGCACTTTGAATTGATCGACTCAAGATAGACAATTCCCGAGGGACACGGTTACGTTGTATAGTTAAAGAGTTACATTGTCGCCTTTTAGGTGACAACTAGCTCTAATAACTACCTTGAAGGTGTGGACAAACCTCGAAGGTTGTCAAACCCACAAAGTTCATGTCTATCAAGAGCTTCTCGAATAGGTACAATTTACTTGGATAAGTCTTTGGAAGACAAATCTTTTCAATGTATGACCGTTTAGATCCCGTCAATTCATGGGTTAAGTCTTTTCACAGGAGGATTCATTAGCAAAACACAACATATTTCTTATCACATAATTTTCTCCCCACAAAAATGGCATATAAATGTTATTTTGAAGAAATGTTGAGAATAAATATGACCATTTTGAGTTTTGTGGGAAGATTACACAAAGAACAATTTGTGAACAAAGTTTTAGTAAATACTCCCCTCAACAAGTAATACTAACTTTGAGGTTTTGAAAATCATAAGGAAGTACTTGTTCTTTTGAGCAAAACCTTTTAAAATTGAAAGGTATGATAGGTTTTACTCAAAAGTAAGAAGCTTTCGCTCCTTTTATAAGGATTGTGGCATCAAGCGTACTACGTGGTCCTTTCATTACAAGAACGGGTTGTACATCGATATGTGTGCACAAACCATAGTCGATAATCAAACAAACAAAATCACAATCAAGAGAGTACCCAATGATTACAGACGATCGCCTACTTTACGAGGACGTTGGAAAGTCGAATCGAAAGTTTGGTCATCCTCCCACATAGCTCTCCAACTGTGCATCCGATCCCGATGAATCAAATATTCATCAATCCTAGTGATAAATCAACGAACATCCTTGCGATCCTTTGAATTCTATCTCTTCATCTGAATTATACCCAACTCAATGTCCTTTAATCGATATGTCAATCCATCTCGAACCATCTCCAGGGTGGCGTCATAGAACTTAGTGAATTTCATTGAAAGCCATGAAGCAAGTATGATGATTTTCACTTTGGTAGACAAACCCAAACTTTTGTTTATGAACGATTTTGTATTGAGGTTCTTGATTTATTTCGATGAAGTGTAGAATTTAGGTAAGATTCAACCCCGAGGTGGAGAACTTCAACACGCTCTTTGATTTGATGTGTATGAAAACAAGGAGTGCAGTAATGTACTTGATTTAAATTTCGGTTGAGGTTCTGGTTGGGGCTCGGTATGTTGTGATCCTCACCACCGGTGTATGTAGAACGATCAACGGTTTTCTCCATTGGTGGTGTGGTTTCAATCCTTGGTTGATCGGATGGTGGTGGTCAGTAGCTTGTTGTGTAGTGGTGATAACCTCCTTAACCATTTGTCGAATCATTGGATGGAGTTGCTTTTTAACATATTTTGTTGTTGACATAGGTGTTTCTTATGTTGATGGAGTGATGATTAAGATGATGATTTGGGTTTGGTGGAAGTGTCAAGAGGTGTTTCGAAGACTTTTGGGTTTGTGTATTGGATTGTCAACTATGTAGTTGTCGATTCCTTCTTAAACTTTTCCTTCTCACTCTAGCGACTTCTTTTGCCTCTTTTGAATCATTTCCTCTTGACCGCCAAATTATCATCATCGTGACTCTTTCATCCTTATCATGATCATAATCTCCTTCACATATATTTCCACATCTTCACCATGATTTTCTTCTTGCGGATGTTTGTTGTTGTGGTTGCTTCAGTTCAACAGTGGTGGTGACTGTGACACCCTGATCCTTACCGGGTTGATTAACTGGATCGGATGGGGTAGGAGATGTTTGCAATGGATCTTTCATAAGTGGAGGACTGCTACTTGACCCTCCTGCCCCACCGGGTTGATTAACCGGAAAGGTTGAAGCATGGTATTCCATCCTTTTCTTCTTTAATGTCTTATGAACTTTTATTTCCTCTTCCATTGAATCATACTCATCATCAGGATCACTTTGTGAGCATGAATTTGAATGGATGTTGCAGAAGGACGTCCACAGAGAATTCGCAAGATGATTATGAGCATATGAAGTTGTTGAAGATGACATGGAGATTGGTCTTGCCAATTGTTTTGTCGTATCCAATGGGAATGTGTTTGCCATCAAGAGCTCTGTGGGGCATTGATGATTGCTTGATTTGCAACCATTTTGTGATCTCGAAGACATTAGACAAAAAGATGTACATATGGAAACACAATGTGTTTGTTTTAGTCTCGATTTATTATCTAATTCCTTGTTTGATGGTAACATGTTTATGTTAGTTACAAGTCCTAAGTCACATTATTCCTATTGATTGAAGTTGATGTGATAAGTTACGTGAACATGTTAATTTTGAAATTTCAAAGTCCAATTTTCACTTAACACACAACATATTAACTTTTGTAAGTTTATACGAAACATCGTATTTGTGACTTATGCATAACATTTAACAAGAAACATATGCGTAATAGGCCAAAATGTAGTGAACAAAGGGTTATGAGTAACAAGGATCCTTATGCGTAAGAAAGGAGCTTATGCGTAGGAGTAAGCTAAAGCGTAAGACCAAGCTTATGCGTAAGAGTTTCTTCGCGAAGACAAGTTCAAAGGCTTTAGGCTTACAGCGTGTGGAATAAGCAAGATGTTACGCGTAAAGTTTACTCGTAAGAGTAAAGCTTATGCGTAACAAGCCTTGTTTACGAATATCTTTCCAAGATACACGTAATCCACTGTAGACCCCTTATGCGTAAGAGCTATGCGTAAGATTACTCTTAGCGTAACCTTTACGCATAAAGTATTCCTTAAGCGTAACGCTTGAACACCTAAAGATTCTCGACATTACGAATAATTAACACGTTAAATATAAACATGAAAACTTGATTGCGAGTTAACTCCAAACATCTTTTAGATCACAAAACAAGCATAAGAGCATATCAGATACACATAGAAAGACTTAGGTGTAAAATTACTTAAACCCTAAACTCTTAATCTACGCGTAAGAGATATAGCCACACAAATCAAGCAAGAATGTTTCTAGAGTGTCCTAGATGTCATATGAGTGCAATGGAACAAGATTTAACACATTTCCACCACAAAATCAGAAGATTCATGGGAGATGAACCCAAAAAAAACCTAAACTTAAATTCTTACAATTTAGATGTTTCTGGGCTAATTTCAAGGTTCAAAACATGCATATAAACTTATTCTAACACTTTCTTGACTACCTAATAACATATCACAGAATAGAAAAGCCCTAGATGAGCGCAAGAACCCTAGAATTCAAACTAATGAAATTTAAGATTCAAGATGGTTTTGGACGATTGAAACAAGTTTAATAGACACTAAGAAAAGTTTTAACACAACTCATTTCAATCCAAACACTTTTATGCATCAACACCCAATTCGTTCGAGTGAACAATTTTCCAAAATCAGTTTAAAGAGTTTTAACCGTTGGATTTGAAAGATTTTTGAAATCCTTGTTTAGAATCTTGATCAAAACAATTTAGAACTTACAGATTATGAACAGCTTGAACGGATTTAGAAGATTTGATTTGGGTCGTTTGATCTTTGTGGTTTAGGAGTAAATGATTTTGTTAAAATTAATTTGCCAAGTTGACACATTCAGTCCCTCAACCTTAAAGAGGTTCCAACCAAGATCCTTTAACTTCCGTTTAGGTTAGACAAAACACATGTAAGGCAAGAAACTTAACGATACTCCCCCTCGACTTTTGAAATAATGAATTTTGAAAAAAACATTTGAGTCCGAGGAGAGTATTTGACAAGAAACGTATCCACCATTTTGGAAGAAACAACATATTTTTGAAAACATGGAAGTACAAGGTTTTATGAAACAAAAGAATATTTACTTTCTCCCCCTCAACACTTGTTCGGAAAAAATAGTGAAAGATTTGATAGAACGAAGTGTTGACTGAAGATTTGTACTTGCGATGTTTGAAAGAATTTAGATAGAAGAATATTTTTGAGATTTTCTTATTTTATATTTTTGTATTTTGTTTTTGAAAATTATTTACAAAGGATGTTTTGGTGTTTGACTGGTTTTAAGAATGTTTTAAGAGTTCATCTAGTTCCTCTTGAGTCAAACACCGATACCAATCCAAAGGACCAACTCATTAAACCTAGCAGGAGCTAAGGCTTTGGTGAGGAGATCCGCCATTGGTATTCTACCCACAAAGTATAATTCAATAGTACCTCGCTCCACGTAGTCCTTGATGAAATGATATCAAGATTGATGTGCTTTGATTTCGAATGTTGTCTTGAGTTGCACGAGATCGCAATAGCACTTCGATTGTCGCAAAGACATCGGATTTTGTCAAACACGTAACCATAGTCTTTGAGTTGTGTTCGCATCCAAATGACTTGAGCACAACACGCCGACATGACTACATATTCTCGCTCATTGAGGAGAGCGATGTACAATCCTCGCTTCTTCGATTGCCATGACACCGCTTTATCACCAAGAAATTGTAATGCTCTCAAGTACTTTTCATGAGTCTAAGCATCCCGCGTGATCATCATCCGAAAAAGCTATTAGTTCAAAACCGTAATCCTTTGGATACCGGATCCCTAAATTAATGGTTCCCTTGATGTATCGGAGGATTCTTTAGCCTCGAGAGGGGTTTCAGTTGGTCTCGATCGATAACGGAGCAAAGATATACTGAAAAAACAATATCAGGCTCATAGTCGTTAGATACATGAGAGACCCAATAATACTACGGTATTTGGTAGAGTCCACCAATTTCCCATGTAAATCGCGTCTAGCTTCTTGGTATGAGCCATTGGTGTGGCATAGGTGTCACGGTTTTGCATTCCAAATTTGTTTAACAATTCAAGGGCATATTTGACCCACTCAAGAAAATACCACGGGGTGATTGATGAACTTGCATTCCTAGAAAGAATGTGAGTTCACCCATCATTGACATTTCAAAATGTTTTGTCATTAATTTTGCAAAAACATTTTAGTATTTTAAATGTGTTGACCCAAAATGATGTCATCCACATAGATTTGAACGATTAAGATGTGAGCCCGTGATATTGTATGAAAAGTGTGGGATCGACCAACCTTTGGTGAATTTATTGGTAATGAGGAAGGATGATAACTTATCGTACCACGCCCGAGGAGCTTGTTTGAGACCATACGAGAGGTTTGTTCGGTTTGTAGACATGGTTCGGGAACTCGGATCAACGAATCCTTCGGTGGCCGACATAAACTGCTTTTCGCCCATTCAAAAAGCGCTTTGACGTCCATTTGAAAGACCGTTATGTTCATATGAGCCGCGAACGAGAAAAATCCGAACAACCTCAAGACGAGCAACCGGAGCAAATGATTCTTCAAAGTTAATACCTCTTCCCGTTTATAACCCTTAGCCACCGACGTGACTTGTTTTGATTACGCCCTTCAAAGATCCAATTTGTTTTTCCAAATCCATTTGAGACCACCGACATAGATCCTGTTGGTCTTTCACCCGCTCCCATACTTCAAGACGCTTGAATTGGTTGAGTTCTTCTTGCATGGATTCAATCCGCTTGTCTTTTCATTGCGTCTTTAATGTTTTTAGGCTCAGTTAGCGACGGTGAGAGCATAAATGCAATGTTCACCATCTCGTGCGAAGACGTTGTCTAGTTATGACCGGTTGATTCGGTTGCCAATAATGTTCTCTAGAGGATGGTATTTCGTCCAACGATGTGTAGAGGGTTGATGTTGGTATCGTTGTGCAGTTATGAGGATTCAAATGGTTTGTGGATGATTCCGCGACATCAAAAAGGCAGCTTCATTGGCAAACGGGTTAAAGAACGATTTGGATCAAAATCAGCGGTGGGGTACTACATTAAGAATATTGTCACACCTCGCGGAGGCGAAACACGAGTGTAACGGAAAGGAACATAAGCACAAGATAATAGAACATACCAACGTTAAGATTTAAAAGAAAGAGTACACCATTACAATACCGGTTTAGCCGACATCGGCAAATATAGTACAAAGTTTAGATTCTAAATATTGCGTTTTATTACATAACGATTTATAGTGACAAGTGAAAACTTCATTATGCAAGACCTGGTAGAAAAAGCTTACTAACGATCACCTGAAATGCATGAGAGAAAAACGGGTCAACTATGAAAATAGTTGGTGAGTATACACGTTTCGTAAAAGTTAAGAAACTCCTAAGAGATATTCAAAGGTTTTGGTCATCGGAAATAGTCCACAAAGCAAAGGCATTGTAAATCCACTCAGTCCCAAGTTTCGCCCATACAAAACTTGGAACCTGTGTGTTTACAACCCATTGCACGAAATATAGTGTGTCAAGTAGTCAAGTATAAGTGGTCATAATAGTTCACAATATAGTACCTCATATATAATAATGTATGCCAGGCAAAGCCCCTAGAATAAATAATATGCGTCCCGTAACATAGTGGACGAGAGGTTGGCTTACCTCTAATAGCGCTATCCATACTACCTACTAATAGGAGACTAACAATGCGAATGTACGAACAGTACATCATACAACTATTAATATACAACCAAGAACACTCCGAACATGGGAGAATTTGCACCGCTCCGAACAAGGGAGACTTAGATTGAAAATGTCTGTTCCCATGGGAGACATTCTCATCCTGACCGGGAGGCTTAAGGTTGCTCCAACAAGGGAGACTTTGTACGCCCACCAATAAGGCGAGACTTTTAGGGTCATAGCAAGTACAGTTCAATAAGATCAAACAAGTCATAGGTTCGTAATTATGTTTAAGGGTTTGATTCGATTTCACAAGTTCTAGTCAAACAAGTTAATAAAAGTAGTAATCAATTTAGCTCAAGAATGGTTCATGCATTTCGCCCCAAATATAGTAAAAACGGTAAAAAGGGGGATGTGATTACTCACCGTTGCAATAGTTATGATGACAGAGTGGATGCACGTAAATGAGACGCAACACTCTAACCACGACCTATTATAAATGATATGCTCTAATATAAGTCATGAAACAATGTCGCATGCAAACTCATATGATATCCATACCACTTGTACACTTTTGAAAATAAAGTTTATCGTCGAAAAATAATCTTATAACGTCTTGTCAATTTATAAATTACTTTACAAGTAGTTACGTTGAAACGATATCCTACGATAGTTATTTAGTGATTTATTGTGAAATTATAACTTTTCGTCGTAAAATAATGTCATTTGGCAATTTCATGAAAGTGACTAAACGGCCTTGAAAAGCTAGTCGTAAAATGGTGCACGTCGAGTGTTAGGAAACGATCTCAACGGTTTTGGAAAGCTTGTATCATTATCTCAAAGTTTTAGCATTTAAATTTTCATCCTAGAGGTCTCGATCATGGAGAAAAATATAGGTTAAGTATGGTACTTGTGTCTAAAATATCGTTTAAGGGTGGTTTTCGGCAAAGTTTAAGTAACCGTATTTTATTCATTACAACTCCGTTCGACGAACGGTCGGACATTTTGGAAAATAGGCTAGGCGAAATTACTTTTACTAGAAGACATCACGTTATAAAAAGTACTACATCCATGTTAAAAACGACCCTCAACATGGTCCTTTGTAGCCGTAATACTTGTCTAATAGAAATATACTAGTTTTTCTTAAATAATAAAGTTACGGCAACTTTTGTAAACGTGTATAATTTAATCGTTACAAGTCCGTTTTCTACGTATTATATATCCTTAGTTTCGTATCAAAGTATACCAATATATTTTTGATAAGTCGACACAATTTATAACGCTTAAGACTCATTTTGACTCGTAAAAGTGGAAGTAACATGTTGAAATTTCGAATTTTATAGTTTTCGCTGCGTCTAACTTGAAAAATTCATAACTTCTTCGTTATAGCTCCGCTTTAACCCATTCAAGCGCCACGCTTTAGTTTTAAAGTATATTTTCTAAATATCTAGCCCAAAATATTTTACAAACTGTCGATTTTCCAGATTTTCAAAATAAGATCAGACCTTCAACTAAAGTTGTCGAAATGAGTTTTCTCGCCAAACCTATTCTAACCAATTCAAAACAACCTCGAAGTTATTCTAATCCTACCATACACCTTCTTAGGGTGTCATGGTTTCCTAGACATAACCAAAAGTGATATATTTCAAGGGGTAATTATAGGATGAAATATATATATATAACACTTAAAATCATTAAAAAGTGGTATAAGCATACATATGACTTGCATGTTTTTCTTGAATATGATGAAATGAATACAAAATAAATATGAAAGATGATCATGAATATGAGATGCTTACTAGTGACTTGATGAGGTGTAGTGAAACAAGGTTTAATCCTAACACCCTAGGTTTTTATTTCAAACCTTAACTAAGAGTGTGACTAGATTGAGATAAACTTGACTTGGAAAATTTTGGTGATCTCCTCTTTGAGCTTCAAGGTGGCCGGCTATGTGGAGAAGAAAGGAAGAGAGATTTTGATCTTTTACACTTTTGAATTTTGAGTTGTATGTGTTTTGTTGCAAGTAAAAAATGAATATAAGTTATTAGTAGAAGATATTTAGTTCTTTTGTGGTGTGAGTCACCCCCTTGTGTCGACAAGGGGGTCTTTATTTTAACTTGTACATATTTTTATTTTTATTTAAGTATAGATGTGTAGATTTAATGTATATTTGTAAGCATAATATGGTAATTAGGTATATATTTGAACTTGTAAGGTAGCGTTACTAAAAATAAATTTTAATGGATCAAAATAAAATATATTGAAGTCATAAAAATTATAAAAATACATTTCTTGCAAAATTAGAGTGAAATAATAATTATCGTGTAGTATTTAAGAAAACCGTCGTAATTATATAAATATGACAATTTATATACAAAATAAATTTAAAACACTGGGTAAACTAATAATAATATTTTTATAAACTTATTATGAGTATAAAAATATATCGGGATAATTTTTGGAAGTATTGGATCAATTTTTCAAAATAATAAATTACGCGATAGCGTTTATTTAATAAAAATTATGCGTTTAATGTGAAATGCAAAACTATGCATGAACTAATGTGATGATAATGATGCTAATGATATGTAGACTAAACCTAGTCTATACGAAATATCTTTGATGACTGTTCATGAATTCGCAGCTAAACCATTAAGGTTACGCGAATTTGATACTTGTAAACCTAGTTTACGATAAACGATGAAATAGTAAATTTGAGAAATGATCGGAAATTGAGAATTGTGACAAATATCATCAGCTGGTTCAACGTCGTTGGAAGCGGTTTGTTCAACTGTGTGGTAGAGTCAATCGGTAGTGCTTCTTCAACCGTAGTTGTTGTGGCGGTGTGTATCGTATAAGAGTAGTATCGTTGAGCAATGAAACATCGATACACTGGAGCACGCTCATCAATGTCATCACTAAACCGTGGAGCAAATAGCTTTTCCATTTGTTGACGAGTAAGGTGGGGCTTGATTCGATGATGATGGGGTTTGAGGAAGTTTAAACGGTTGTGATCGGGTTCCAAGTCATATGCTCGGAAGCCATCGTGAAGAAGTTTCGTAATCGCCTTCCCCAAACCGACAAGCGTCTTTAGCGATTTGAAACTTTGATGAAGTCTACATTTCTCTAACTTTTGAAGGTTTCGATGTCGTGAGAATTTATAGATGAGCGATAAACCACACAAAGAAAATCGACTAATTGGAAAATCCGCTCGAGGGTAACATGCCGAAATCAACAAGATCTTCTTACGTATGTAGACGCATCACACCAAACAAACCATGAAAGACAAAATGAAACAACTTTCCACAATGTTGTGGTCTTTGAATACTAATCACCGTGAATATGCAATAACTCGATACTAAGACCGTGTGTGAGGCATCATAACATCATATTTGGGTAACTTCACCAAGATCACCCATGAAATTGAGACGATAACACCAAAGTGAGACGTTTGAGCCACATATCGCCTTATTTATTCCCTAATTGAAGAAATTCAAGAAGGCATTGGGTTTTCGCAAAGAAGCATGTAGAAGAACAAGGAAGAAATGACCACCTACACACTCTCTCCCCTCGATGTTTTCAATGATTCGAATCATACACCACCTATGTTGATGATGAATTGAAGACAATGAAACCATGTATAAGGAGACAAAGAAACCATGTATGTTCAATTAATCGAACAAGTGTGAAGTACCATAAATATCTCGTGAGAATCAATCTACGAAAAAACTTCTATTCAATATGTTGATCATCACCGTGTCATTGTTGTTGGAAATAGTTTGATCTTCTCATATCGAAGATTCGATTGAGGTGCGATTCTGAAAGAACGGTTGTTGTTGTAGATTCGTGTATCCGAAATTAGAGTGTTGTCGGGTTGTGCAATGGAAACATTCGATACGTCTGAAGCACAACTTTGGACGTAATCTTTAACCGGAGGAGCAAGCAATGTTTCCAATTCTTGACGATTAAGTACAATGGTGGAGCAACTGATGGATCAATAAGTTTTGGACGGTGAGAAACGGGTCCTACGTGTATTGCAAGAGAAGCCATTGTCATTGTACCGCATAGAAAAAATAGGAGGGGACAAGAAGGAAGAAACATGGATCCCAAGTGTAACTGGGTTCCGATGTTAGAGGCATAAAGATGTAGTGTCAATTATCTTCTTGACACCGAACATGCTATTTTGATGATTTCCTTTCCTATCTCGTGGATGGATATTGTGGGTTTCACACCGTTATGATGCAACTACTTAGTATCTTGCAGTAGGAATCCACCTAAGACCAATAGTTTTGAAAACTCTACCGTTGGTATCCATCTAAGGTTAGATCTAGGGATGTTGAAACTTATTTAGGAAGAGTCTCAAGGTCCTATATTGATCCACCTATTAGGTTTCGAAATGTTACGTTTAGATCGACGGGTTTATTTCTAACCTGCTTGTTGATTAAACTTAGGATTTGGTTTGCTACTACAAGCAAAGGTTCGAGAGTACACGAGAAGGTGAGACACTAGGTCGTGAACCTAAGATTCCATCCTTTGAGTAGTGCCCTTTTCCTAGCCTTTTCTAGATCATAGTTCTTGTACGCGTCATGTGAATCATATGAATTTTTAATTTTAATGCTCGGTTTAGACACGTTGTCCGAACTAATCCTAGACGGGCCAGTGCAACTACTTGTTGAGGTTTAATGTAAAATTATAATGTAAACAGTTTAATGTAATCACGTTTAATGTAAACTGAAGCATTATTCTTTGGCCCGAAATGTAGAGTGACCGGTTTTGACAAATGATTATTCTCAACAACTTGGGAGGCAAACCGTGGTTTTGAAGATTTTGAACGTTCGATTTAAAAGCGGTTGGTTGTTTAACTATCGATTGGTTTTAGAGACGATTTCCCAAGATTGTTGGTTTTGCAAAATTAGTATCCACACTTTGGTCGCTTAATCTTCTCGCTTGTTTTGTAAAGCAACATGTGCAAGCCCATTTGCTTGAAGTTGAGCCTTTAAATGCTCATTTTCTTTTACTAATGTATCCACATGATTACTTTGTTCATTCAAAGATTTACCATTTTGCTCAGAGTTTAAAAATTTGTGTTGCATTTTAAGTTCAAGAGATATGCAATGAGCCTCAAGTTTTGAAAAATCTTTTTGAAACTGAGAAATGGTCTTTTTGAGAAGAGTGTTATCAGATTCAAGAGTTTGATTTGACATTTCAGTTGAATTGTTAACAAGTAAGGGCTCGTACATGAGATAGTTGTGCGACATTGTGCAACACATCGGTCAACCTCTCCTTCATTACTAAATTCAAAGTTGCTCAAGATGTTGTGTCGCATTTGCGTCGTAATATGATCAACGATGATTGTACCTTGACTATCTATTCGTAGTCGATGTCATAGGTGGGTAAGATATCTTCCTCAACCATTTGTTCTTCGTCACGCTTGGGCTCGGTGTCGTAGTTAAGTATGATATCTTCTCGGATCTCACGCTGTCATCATCCTCGCTTCAATGCTACAACCTCGATTATGCGATTCTCGATGATGCGAGAATCACAACATTCTCAACATCCCTTTGAGCATTCCTTTAATGTACATCAACTCTTTCACCTTGCACGATCTTTGGATTTTGGGATGAAGTCTGCCTCTTGAAATTGATATAATCTGAGTATTTTTCAGACAGAACCATCCATCCTTCGATCAATTCCTCATAAGATTTTGCATATTCATAATCATCAGTAGAAAGGTTTGATGATGAAGGTTTGATGGAAGGTGAGGAGATTTGTGAGTCAAGATACTTGAGAGGGCGATATAGTGATTTTAAAATTTCCTCCAAAAAATAATTTTGAAAAATTTTGACTCTTAAAATTTGAAAATCACTATAAAATTCAATTCTAAGGTTGTGAGAAAATTGAGTTATGACAATTTTGACGCTAAATTTGACCCAAAATTAATTTGGGCCCAAAATTTGAATTTTGACCAAAATTTTCACAGATTAAACCAAAATTTGAATCTCGTAAAAATTGAACGTTTAGTCTCCCAAAAATTAAATTTTACTCAATTTTTTGATAACTTGTGTTGATGGATCTTTGTAGTCGAATGAAACTTATTGTTTGTTGAAGAAGTGCTTAGCGTAGAAAACCGACTTATGCGTAGAGGAAACCTTACGCAGAGAACCCCTTATGCGTGAAAGTGCCTTACGCCAGAAAGAAGCTTACGCCGTAAAACACCACCTTACTCGTAACAATGAGAATTACGCGTATGAATAGCTTACGCGTATGAAATGAGAAACACTAAGATTAGGCGAAACCGAAAGTTAGGCGAGAAAACTTATCGTAGGATTAGCTTATGCGTAAGACAAGGCTTAGGCGTAAGAACAATCTTAGGCGTAAAGAGTTCTACGCATAAGTTTGAGCTTATGCGTAAAATTAGGGTTTGCCCAAAATCCTTTACACTATCACAAAGGTAAAGGATATCCAAAGTCGGTGTTTTCAGGCTTATCCAAGCAAGAAAACACTGAGTAAGCCAAGAACACTGAAGATCAAACCTTGAAAAACTTATGCGTAAGTTTAGGGTTTCCTTATGAGTAGAAAGTACCAAAAACTGATTTTATGCCCAAAAGTGTTTAGAAACTTGATTTTTATGATGAAATAGCTTCAATATCACCAAAATAACAAGAAAGTTTAAAACTTGATGATCCAAAACTCTTTTTCACCTTATGAGTAGAAAGAGGTACACGAATGAAATCAAGCTCAAAAACACTTCTACACACGTAAAGTTTCAACTTTTTGCTAAAAACTTAAACTTTAACACCAAATAACCTTTAAAGTACAAGAATCTTGAATTTTAAAGTGTAAAAATGAAAGCTTTTTGCATGAGAAAGGTAGAACACGTGAAACCTTACGCGTATGAAAACAACCTTCAAAACAAAATCGTTTCACCCAACTATTTGGCGAATGATACCACTGTTAGGTCACCATGTTTGTAACACAAGCATCAATAGAAGAAATAAGGAAGAAGTGATCGGTTGAACACTTAGCCAAACACACGTTAAGATAGTAAAGAAAGGTTATGCGTAGGTGAATGAGATAAATGAACAACCAACCCTCAAGTGAGGGTTATTACAAGGTATTTATAGGAGAGGGAGCTAGGGCAACACTCCTAGTCCCTTCCTTTCCTTATTGGACTTGGGCCAAGGCTTATGGGCCTTCTACATAAGCCTTAGCTTAATAACTAACATAAAGGCCATATTAAGCTAACTATTACATATGAATCACTAACATTTGAATAAGGTTTAGGAGTGATTCCAACACAAAGACATATTCCAGGTTGTGGTAGGTTTTCATTGTGTTTGATACCATTTATGAACGAACCATTTGCTTTTTGATTTTCTTTTAATATGAACGAACCCGTCAAAAAGGGGATAACATAATTGTTATAACCCTTTTTTTCTTGATGTTCGGATAAAACACAAAAAGATCGATGAAGATTAGTTTCTCGTTTGATAGACTTTAACAAGTCTTGTTGGTTCTTTGAATCATCACTAGAGAAAGTGGCTGAGATCTTTAATCCTTTTGTTATTATTATTTATTTTAAATTTTGATTTGGTCTGTGATGTATGATTTTTTCGTGACTTAGACTCTCGTTAGTCTTGTTGTTACCTTTTGAGAACCACGAAAAAAGAAGGCAGAGATCTATTAATTTGAATTAGGTTCATTGTTGAGTCTAGAGAAGTTTGGAGATGGGATTGAATGAGGTAGGATAGATTGTAGATGGATGTTGAAGTTGGTTGTGATTTGTTTTTTGATCAAGTTTGATGTAGTCGCATCAGTTGTGCTTCGATCTACCTTAATGTGGTATGATTTATTTTTACAACAAGTGACATGGACCATTGATGTTAAACACTGAGTTCGAGTTGTTTTGGAATATGTTATTGTGGTCATGAGTCAATTTCTATTTCATCTTCTTCATCTTCCTTTCTGTTAAGTTCCTTTTGTTACCAACTCGCTTTCACCAGCTCGCATCTTTACACAACCTGACAACTCGCTTCAGAACTAACCCGCATAAGTAACACCATGCTCAAAAGCGAGTTGAGTGCAACTCGCATCATTTTAGTTTAGATAACTCGCTTCAGTTTTTGACTTAACTCGCTTGTGATTTTTGACTCAACACGCATCAGCAGCAACTCGCTCAAAAGCAAGTGCAAATATACCATATGCGAGTTAAGTAACTCGCATTGAAACTGGACCAGAAACCCAACTCGCATCTTTCTCAACTCACATCTTATTGACTCAACAACTCCGACCAACTCGCTTCATGACATTAAAAAATGACAACTCGCAACAGTACATTCAATGAATCCGGACACGAAGGCAACTCACATTCAAAAATGCGAGTTAGAGACAAACAACTGAGACACAACTCGCTCCAAAGAGTATGACAACTCGCATAGATGAAAAAATCCACACGAGCAGATTCGTGTATAACCAGTTAACAACTTTATAAAAAAAACCATATTCAAATCTGCTTTTCTTAAAAAAAAACCATATTTAAATACTTTTCATTTGAAGACCAAGAACAGTTTTTTCAACACATAAAAAACCATATTCAAATCTGCTTACCACAAAATATGTATAAACCAATGTCAAAAACATATCAAACCACTTCAGAAAGCACCATACGAATTAAACAACAACAAAACCGTAGCTAAACATCACAAGCGCATATATGATTTAGTACAATATGCATCAAAACCACTCAAAACCAGTATGAATCATCAAGAACAACATAACCATGGCTCGATACCAATTGTAGGATCATGAATATTATGTTGTTTAAATGATTTGGGTGGTCTAGGATGATGATAGTATATGAATGCCATTGTTAGAGAGATGAAGAGAGTAGAGAGAATTCTAGAGATAAACAAAAGTGTAAAAGGTTAGATTAGAACTTCCAACCCTCTACCTTGGAAGGTAGAGGTATTTATAGGTTACAAACTAAACGACCTCCGACGCCATGGATCGGTATACAGATGGGTAAAGACCCTCCTTCCTCCACGGTGTTGCACTAAACTAAACTATGCTAATAACTAACTAATAAACTAACAAATAACGAACTAATGATATGTCTACGAGCTAACTTATGCTAGATAATATTTGGGGTGACCGACTCTTCACTATGGAATTTTCTAATTCCTAACAAACATTAATGAGTTTTAATCGGGCATTTGACAAGATTAGACAAATCATTCATACCACATTCAAGATTAGTAATAGAAACCATGCAATCATCATTACATGTTTTGCCAAAGTAGCGTAATCGCATTAATTACGAAGACGCTTAGAGCTAACACTAGAATCAACACGATTCGTCTTATTCAAATTCTCCCTAAGGTGATCTTCTACTCTCTTCCACTGAGCATTCCTAGCATGCAAGGTCCTATCATTCTTTGTGTTGCCTTGAGGCTTTGACCCGCTTGCTTTGGTGTAACTTCTTACTCCTGTAGAGGGAATTGGAACATTAGTTGGTTTTGCTACCTTTTGCATTCCTGAACTAGATGTGCATGGATCTAAACTACTTGAAGGCACATTAGAGTTCACTTTCTTAATAGTGGGCATAGAATGGTTTGTATTCTTGGCACTAGGCATAGAACAAGGCATCACAACTTTACCCTTCGCACCTAAGGATTTAGGACATGTTGCTATTAAACATTCTAGCAGCTCTTGAGATTGTTTGGCTTGAATGCACGCAAACCTAATTTCAATGTCAAGAGGCTTATTTATAAAATCCTCTTCCACAATCTCACGGAGACATTCTAGACTATCCTTAAGGTGAGCACAATAGTTGTGAAACACATGTTCATTATTCTAAGATAAGGAGGAATGTATTTATGATCACAATATATTTGCAACCGAGGATGACTTTGATGCAACATTCTCATTAAAACAAATGGTCGTTTCCTTTTCCCGACTCTTGATTCTCAATTTCTTTTGTAAAGATGTTATTTTTTCATTGTTTTTGTCACGAGTGACTTTCATTGAATCATATAACTCTTTAAAGTGTCGTTTAACTTTTTCATTTTCTTCTCGAAAACTCTTGTTTTCCTTTTGTAAAGCATTAACTAAGTTTTGAAGATGAAAAGTTTGAGAATACTATGAATCTAAAGGAAGAGGCATTTGGGAGCCAGTCACATTGTTCTTTTCAACCTTTAATTGAGAGATTTGGGCTTTCAACTTTTGATTGTGTTACAATGAGCTTGAATCTGTTCACGTTTGTTTATCTGGCGCATCAAACTCGGAACATCCGAGGATGTCTTGATATTTGAGGTTTTGACATTTTCTTTGAGATGTTGATATTTTAGTTGTAAATCAAAATGTTCAACTTCTAGTTTAGAAAGATGTTTTACAAATTATCATGATCATCCCGATCAATTTTCTCATTTAGTTATGAGTTTTGTTTTCAAGCTCAATGACACGATCATGGAAAACTTTCAATGCAATAGATAATTCATGAAATCGAGAAGCGATAATAGAGTGCTTAGTAACGATATAAAACACATCTTGAGCAACACAACTCAAAATAAAATTCTCATTTAAGATGTGCAAATTCTTCCTTTCAACTTCATTATATTTGAGTTCCTGCTCATAATCATTGACTTCAACTATCATTGCATCAAATTCCTTTTCCATTTCTTTAATATCCGAATTTATCACTTTTGAAGACTCTCAAATTGACCTTTTAATTGTTTGAAGAAAGGCATGACCTCGCTTAAATAAGATTCTTTAGTTTGCACAAACCCTTTCCCCGAGCTTATTCTTGTAGGTGTGATTCTCTTCTTACACGTTTTCTCAAAATCAACAAACAAATTGATAAACAACATATAGGTGATTAATGTTTTGCTATTAGTGGCAATGGATCTAGGAACTAAATGCATTGGTGTATTAGGAGGATACAGTTGTTTGAGGCAATTTCCTACTAGGGATTCTTTTCAACAAGATTTTTAGCTTTTGCATATCTATATCCTTTTCCGAACACTTGTTCGGGGGTTAATAGGTCGAGGCTTAAACTTGTTTAAGGATATCCAATTTTCCTTAGTGTAATCATGGGGTTTGATCGTTATGTTATTCTCTTTACACGCAGGATCGTTAAGCTTCCTATCCATTTTCTCCTAGATGCATCATCTAATTTTCTATCTTCTTGATGCACTCAATGCAACTAGGTTTCGCCTAGGTTTAAGAATCTCATTGCCATCATAGATTACATTTTGAGCGACTTTTGCTTTCTTACCATACTCGTGGTTGGATTCCTTTATAATGGGGGTACTATGCTTATTGCGAGAACTCTATGCTTAGTGATCATGTGAGCGATCGAATGGTGTTCCTTAATCGCACAACTTATTTTCAAGCTTGTTTTCAAAGTTTTAGATTGAAAAATCATTCAAAAGTTTTGATTCCTTAGCATTGAATTCTTGCTTAAGCATTTTAACATTTTCTTGAAGTTCTTGTTTTTGCTTAGCGCTTTAGAAAGCTTTTCTTGTAAGGAGCTTAACTCTTGTTTTAATACTTCTTCTAAAATTACTTTTTCTAGTAATTGTACGCATTTGGTCATCCATTTCCGCTCACGGGTGGTTAACTCAAACTTAGCACTGTTCATAAATAACAACTTGTTCTTTATAGGCATTTAGTTCAAATAACAGAATCATCGAGGCACATGCGGTGTATTCATCAAAATATAGTCATCATTGACCGCAGAAGATGCATCACTTGGTACGCCTCACTTTCACTTTGTTTCACATATTGATCATATGGGACAACATTGATATTACCCATATTTTCAATATATGACTCAATAGTTTCATTGATTGTACTTTGTCATGTATCTTTGCTCATCAACATTATCGTATAGTTTTAATACCTACGAGATGATTGATTCTTTGGATGGACCAGCTTGTCGTGGTGAGGGACCTTTGGAGAGACCATTGGAGAAATGCTAGCCATGAAAATAGTGCATGCGATGGGTTCATCATCAATGTCGAGTCGTATGCATCACGATCGGCGACTTGAAAGGCATTCGATGATTATGACCTATCTCCTAAATTGGTTGCTCATCCACATCTCATCATATGTCTTTGCATTGACCTCGACAAGAAACAACAGACTTTTCTTCATCCAACACACTCCATTATCCCGAGCTTTCACAAGTAACATCTTGTCTTTGAAGTACTCTGCATTTTGAGGCGTTTTGGAGAAGTGCAGTTCCTTTCTATGTGTCCATCACCACCATAGTTGTAGCACTTAATTGGCTTAGCTTGACCTGATTTGGATTCCTCCCACGGTTCGATTTGCCACATATCCTCTACCAACTCCACCTCTTCCCTGCTCATACCGCTTTTCTTGAACCGGTTGCACCATAACCTTCCCATCTCGACGGTAGCTTGATTGTGTGGATTGGATCTTTGCTCGAGGTTATTGTTGGTGTGTGGAGAGTTCATATTTTGACTAACCATGAGAGACAGTTGATTAATGAAGTTTTCCATGAATGTGTTTGGGTCAGGAGGCTTATATGCTGGATCAGGGATGAGCTTGTAATTACCATTACCTATGGGTATGACTTGAGAAGCTTTGGTGGTAATTCCAACATTGGTGTAGAAAGCTGGTGAATCATTTGGTGAGCTTGTTTCTCCCTGGTTGGTTTTGAACTGTTCAAGAATCCTTTTTTCAAACATAACATGTGTCTCATTCTGAAGAAGGAATGCATAAAGTTGCTCATAGTTGGTATTCTTCAATCCTTTGGTTAGCTTCATAGAGGTGACAAACTTATGCCATTCGGGATTCATGTTCTTCACAAACTTTGAATTCAACTGAATTTTTGGCATGGTCATTTTGATATTCCTCATATCATTCACAAGCTTGTGGAATCTCACATAATATTCATAGACACTCTCATCGTGTTTCATCTTGAAATGCTCAAATTCATCATACTGCTTGTGATTCTGTCTTCCTTAGTTAATTCGAACCCGAGAGAAGCATCTTGACATTATCCCAAACCGCCTTGGCTTCGGTGTTGTGATTGATAAGCTTGTAGATGTCTTTGGAAGACCACAAGTATAATGTTAGAAGCCCCGATGTCGACATCGAATCTCTTTTTCTCCTTATCATTGAGCTCATCATACGTCTTTAGTCCGTCTAATCCATAGATCATTGTTCCATCTGCAATTGTATCAATTAAGTCTCTTGTAGTCTCAATCGATAAGGTCCTTCATCAATGGATTTGAGAATGTTGACCTGTTAATACAAATAAACCGTAAAAACGTTTATTAATATTTTGCGATCTCTTTGTGTTTTGTTGATAACATATATAATGTTGTATTAAGTATAATTATAAGGATACATGTTATTTTTGTAAAGCATTTACATATAATCTTTTAAATACAAAAATGTAGTCACTAAAGCATTTGTTGTAATAGTTAATTAGGATGGGTAAAATCACAACCCATGGATCTTAACCCATACCCAAAGAGACTTGATACAATGTATACTTAGATACATTGAATCTAGATATAACCCATGGACCAACCCATGACCCATAACCAAAAACCCATGGGCAAGAGGAGCGTTCCACGGATCCCTAGCTTTGTGCTAGCGGATCCCAAGTGGAAGGATCCGTGGGAACGATGAGGAAATTTGCCTATAAATGAGAGCCATTTCTTCATTCTAACTCACCCTCTTCTTACTAAATCTCATATACACTCTCATTCTCTTCTAACATATAGATCACTTGATCTAGAGAGTTGTTCTTCTTCTTTCTATTTGTGATCCTCATATAGGTCCTTCTCTAAGGCGAGATCACGAGCATTCTACAAGTCATCCAAGCAAGGGGTCCTTGATTGATTTGTCACTCCGCAAGATTTCATGGCGAAGATCTTGTATTTGATATTTCACATATTTGTTGTGTAATAGTTGTGTTGGTTTGGTCCACCGTGCTACGGACTCGGTATCTAGCTTTGTACCGGATAAAGTGTAAGCAACGTTGTAAAGGCTTCTCCGCCAAGTGAAGGAGTTTGTTGACATAGTGCTTGAACTCTCGAGTAGGTGACTCGGGAGTGGAGTAGGCAAGGAAGGTGTCCTTGTAGCGAACCATTATAAATCGGTTGTGTCATTTCTATACCTTACCTTTATTTATTTGCTTGCATTATCATTAGATCTATCGTTCTCAACATCCATACGATTTCACATAATATCGAATCTAAAGTTTTGAAATAAACTTAAAATCGGCAAAACTATTCAACCCCCTTCTAGTTTTCCACAATTGGTATCGAGCTAAGTTTATAAAAGTTTTAAAATAAAATTGTATTTTAAAAACTTTTCGATCACTATGGGTTCGAAAATTATAAGGAAGGGCAATCTATGCAACGACCACCACTACTTGAAACTAATGGTTTTATATATTGAAAAATAGATTCAAACATATGTGAAGTCTAAAGATATTGATCTTTGGTACATTATTGTTGAAGGTGATTTTGAGGCTACCTCAAATGATGATAAAGGAAATTTAGTTCACATACCTCATGATAAACTAAATGATGAAATGAAGAAAAGCTTTTTAAAAATAGTGAAGCAAAATGGTTTTATATAATGCTTTACCGAAAAAGGAATTCGAAAGAATTTCTATGCTTAAAACCTCTAAAGAAATTTGGAATTCTTTAGTTGTAACTCATCAAGGCAACCAACAAGTTAAAAATAATAAAATTGATTTATTTGTTCAACAATATGAACAATTTTCAATATCGGATGAGGAAACTATAGATCATTCATTTGCTAACTTTAATACTATTATTACATCTTTACAAGCACTTGATGAATCCTTTTCTAGCCGTAACCGTGTTAGGAGATATCTAAGGGTACTTCCATCGAAGTGGAGATCCAAGGTAATGGCAATCGATGAGTTAAAAGATTTGACAATCCTCACCCTCGATGAACTCATAGGCAATCTAAAAGTCTACGAGCTTGTCCTTGCTAAAGATTCCGAAGCCTCAAAGGTGAAAGAGAAACACAAATCTCTTACCCTTAAAGCCAAAAGGCTTCGAGCGATGAGGAGAACTCATCTTGAGTAGTGACGACGAAGAGTGCGCTATGGCGATGAGGACTTTAAAAGTTCTTTAGAAGAAAGGGTAGATACGTCAAACAACCGTATAACGATAAGAAAGGCTTTGGAAAAGCAAAGAGGACGAAGCCAAAGGATGATCGTATTTGCTTTAAATGTGGGGACCCAAACCACTTTATTAGTAAGTGTCCCAAACGGGATGATCAAAAGGCATTCGTGAGCTGCACGTGGGGAATGAGCGACGAGGAGGACGAAGAAATTTGTCTCATGGCAAATGACGAGGTATGTCACGAATACTATAGTAGTTCATCACTTGATGACGACTCATTGCATAATGAATATGATAAACTATGCAATATTAGCTTAAAACTAATTAACAAAAACAAGCTTTTAAAGAGTCAAAACCAACGTTTAGATAAAGAAGTCATAGAATTAAAAGCAAAACTAAAACGTTTGGAAAAGGGTAAAATAGCAAGTGGTGAATGTGAACTTTGTGTTCAACTTCAAACACTAGTTGATCATTTAGATTCTAAAATTGCTAGAATGAGTACAAACACCTTAGATACAATACTCGATGGTGTTAAAATCGGCAACAACCAAAAGGGTCTAGGTATACAACAACTTGATCCATCAACTGTTAAAGAATTAGAAAAACTAGCCACTGTTGTGGCGGATCCCACGGATCCCCTAAAAAGGGAACCGGCTAGTGTACAAACTGGGATCCGTGGATCTGCAGTGACAACTAGTGGTAATAACATAGCCTCATCATCTAGAACCGAGTTCGTTATCGTAAATAGGAAGAAACCAACTCATATCACCACTAGACATCCACCTCCAAAAAATAATCCTACTTTTTCAAGAAACAAAGCACCATCTTTTCAAAAACATAATGCATCTAGGAGACCTAATAATGTTTATCCAAGAAATAACCATCAAATGGGATGGAACCCTAATATGCAAAACGGTTTCTCTTTTCAAAACTTTGCTCCATGGAATGCATACTCATCTTATCCATACATGTCTAACATGAATGGAATGTTTAACACTAATGGACCCATGAATAAATGGGGACCAAACTTTTGAGTTTATTATTGTTTTAGGTGTGCTTAAAGGTCACCTAGACCCCGATGAATGGGTCAAGGATAGCGGGCACGAGGCACATGACCGCAATAGGATCTATTCTCCACATATGAATCCGTTAATGGAGGTAATGTGGTGTTTGGAAATAGCAAAGTAGAATCATCGGTAAAGGTACGGTTATTAACAAATCTCTAACCATTAACGATGTGTGTCACGAGAAAACCTAAACTTTAACCTCTTAAGTATAGGACAAATATGTGATAAAAGTGCAATGTACTTTTACCAAAACCGTAGTAAGATACTTAAAATGGCATAACCATAGGAAGAGGAATTAGGAAACATGGAGTCTATGTCATTAAAATCGGTAATGAACCTAAAGACAAACTATGTCTTACCTCTATGAATGATACTTCGACCTTATGGCATCGAAGATTGGGTCACGCCAACATGCGACTTCTTCAATCGCTATCATCCAAAGATCTAGTAAGAGATCTACCTAAGTTAAAATATGAACATTATTTTTGTGATGCTTGTAATATAGGAAAACAAGCTCATTCGAGTCATAAAGCTAAAAACATGGTGTCTACAACTAAGTGTCTAGAATTATTACATATGGATTTATTTGGTCCATCCGCTATCCAAAGTTATGGAGGCAATTACTATACTTTGGTAATAGTGGATGACTACTCTAGGTATACTTGGACAAAATTTTTAAAGAACAAAACGGAAACCTTTAACTATTTTGAAATATTAAGCAAAAAGATCCAAAGACAACTAGGAAAACCCATAGTGTCTATTAGGACGGATCATGGTAGGAATTCGATAATGAAGTGCACCGAGCTTTTTGTGACGCTAATGGTATTACTCACAACTTCTCGCTCCACGCACTCCACAATCGAATGGGGTAGTAGAAAGAAAGAATAGAACTCTACAAGAAATGAGTCGAACCATGCTTAATGAACAATCCATACCTCAAAAGTTTTGGTGTAATGCCGTTGATACTTCAACGATATACTCAATCGAGTCTTGATTAGACCAATTTTAGGAAAAACTCCATACGAGTTATTTCGAGGCAAAAAGCCTACGTTAAATCACCTTAGAGTCTTTGGTAGTAAATGTTTTATTCTTAACACTAAAGATTACCTTACAAAATTTGATCCTAAATCAACCGAAGGTATCTTTTAGGCTATTCGCCAAATAGCAAGGCTTACGTCATATTAAACAAAGAATCAATGAAGGTAGAAGAGTCATTAAATATAAAATTTGATGAAAGTCCACCCAAACCCTCTCCACCTCTTGTCGATGATGAGATTATAGAAAGTGAAGCCATAGTAATAAAGAAAAGATAAGTGAAGAAGAAGAACCTCTAAGTGATAAAATAGTAAACATTAAAGAGTCCAAAGATCACCCCGTAGATAAAGTCATAGGAAAGCTAAACGAATCGAACATTAAGGTCTCAAGTTCAAAACCAAAGTAGCTTGTTTTGTTTCGTTTCAACCTTAGAACCTAAGAATACTAAGAAGCCATAAAAGATGAAAGTTGGGTAATGGCTATGCAAGAAGAACTAAATCAATTTGTTTCTAATGATGTTTGGACACTTGTCTCTACCTAGTAATCAAACCATAATAGGAACAAAATGGGTTTATAAAACAAATTAGATGCAAACGGAGTAGTGTCTAGGAACAAGGCTAGACTCGTTGCTCAAGGGTATAACCAACAAGAGGGAATAGACTTTGATGAGACCTATGCCCCGTGGCTAGATTAGAGTCTATAAGAATACTTCTTGCCTATGCTTGTGCTAATGATCTAAAGCTTTATCAAATGGATGTCAAAAGTGCTTTTCTAAATGGTGTCATAAATGAAGAAGTATATGTAGCTCAACCTCCGGCTTCATTGATTTTGAAAACCCAAACATGTGTATAAATTAAAGAAATCCCTTTACGGTCTTAAACAAGCTCCAAAAGCTTGGTATGATAGACTCAAGTCATTTCTAGTTAAACAAAACTACACCATGGGGTTAGTTGACAACACACTTTTTACTAAGAAAAGAGAGTCACATATAATCATAGTACAAATATATGTAGATGATATTATATTCGGATCCACTTGTCAAGACATGTGTGATGATTTCTCTTAAATCATGCATGACGAGTTCAAGATGAGTATGATGGGAGAACTTAGTTTCTTTCTTGGTCTACAAATAAAACAAGTAGAAGATGGTATTTTCTTTAATCAATCTAAATACATAAAGGATATGTTAAAGAAATTTGGTCTAGAAGATTCAAAACCAATTAGGACTCCAATGTCATCCGACACCAAACTCACAAAAGACGAGGACGGAGAATCCGTTGATAATACTAAATATCGTGGCATGATAGGTAGCCTTCTCTACCTCACGGCAAGTAGGCGGATATCATGTTTAGTGTTTGCTTGTGCTAGGTTTCAAGAAGACCCTAAAATATCACACCTAGAAGCCGTAAAAGAATATTTAGATATGTTAAGGTACTACACAATTAGGATTATGGTATCCTAAGGGCACGGAGTAGAAACAATTGTATATGCGATTCGACCATGCAGTGATTACGTTGATAGAAAAAGTACAAGTGGGGTATGTACTTTTATGGGATGTTGTTTAACATCTTGGTTTTCTAAGAAACAAACGGCACTTGCAATATCAACAACCGAAGCCGAGTACGTCTCCGCGGCAAAGCATGCCAACAAGCACTATGGATGAAACAAGCGTTAGTAGACTACGACATCCATCTAAGCGACATAGCCATTCTATGTGACAACAAAGGTGCAATCGACTTAAGCAAGAATCCGTATTACATTCTCGCACAAAGCATATAGAAATTCGTCATCACTTCCTAAGAGACAATGTTCAAAGGGAACATCTCTATTGAGAAGGTTGCATCCGAAGACAACATAGTCGACGTCCTCACCAAACCGTTGAAGCGGGAACAATTCAACGATTGCCTTGGTCTTGGTCTAATGGAACAAACGTCATAACTTAAATTGACTCTACAAGGTATGTAAACACTAGCCTTCTTCTTCGAGTCTAGGATTTCTATTTCACGCACAACTCACAAACAATACGGAATTTTCAAAACCCAAGATAAGTATTCCATTTATAATTTTTTATAACAACATACACATTTTTAAAGAAAATCTCCTTTCAAAATGTTTTCTAAAAGGAATGATACCTTCCCAGATCAATTTCACAAAAGCAATTTCTCACGCCTAGGACAAATCGCTTTTCATTATTAATACAAAGTAAAACCCGCTTTCATTGCATCTCATGAATTTTGAATGCTAAAGGAACATATAACTAATATGTGTTTTGCACATTCATTTAAGCAAAATGAATTAGGAGCATTGATAACACAATACGTACTTATGTACCAAATGTGTGTTTTCGGGTTATCTCAATTAGAATTTATTTTCTCTAGTTATTTTCCTTTTCTTTTAGAGGTTGAGAAAACCGCAACTCCAAATAGTTTGCATATAGGCACACAATAGGCAAAATGTTTCAAAAGAAAAATTTTGTGTCGCTCAATCACCGCATCCACGGATCCCAACCTTCATGCCGGACGGATCCCTCAAGGGAAGGATCATGGGATCCGTAAATGTGTCGCTTTTCAACTTCTATTTTGTCATTTTGGATGAAAAATCCACATTTGTTTTATTTTGGGAGTATGCTCTTTAATGCTTGTGTTCTCATGATCACATGCCTTGAATTCATATCTAATCATTAGATTTTAATCCACATTTTGGTTCAAGCATTCATTACAATGTGTTGTTTTTCTATATATATAACTCCCAAAATACTTGCATACTCCATCTCCCTCTCATAAACACACTTCATCATGTCATCCAAAACCCTTTAGAGAATCATCTAGTACAAACAATCATGATATCCAAACCTTTGTACTTCCACCATCCAAAATACCACAATCAAATGCTAGGATATCCGCACGGATTAGTATCCGATCTTGTTGTTTAGCAAAACCAACCTCAAATGATTCATCCTCAACAAATAACTCACCACAAGATGCTTCCATTATAGCACCACCTCATCACCAACAAGTACACCAACTTCATCACCACCTAAAATAACTCTTTGGAACTCCTTAGGACTCAACAAGATCTACCCAACCTAAAGAAAAGAAATAGTCTTTTCAACACCCCCACATCACCAAATACTATTTTTCAAGATCCGAAACATCACCACCTCTAGCTCCCATCACATTACAAGAACATCTAGGTTCTTTTCCACCACCACGTATAAACATTCCGGATTTTGATCCATATTTTCCTATTTTTCCACCACAACTTCCGTGATAACTCAAATCAAAACAACCCGGAAAACTTCCGCACTCATTACCCACATAATTTACATTGTGAACATTGCCAATCCACTAGGGAAATTGCAATAGAAGTTAGGGAAGAAATGCGCTTCATACTCAACCTCATCCTTGATCGCATCAATACCATTACTCATCAAAACCTCCATCCATAACCTTATGCAAGCATGGAAGGAATCTCTACTACTATTTTTCAACTTTTAGTATTAATTTTTTTCATTTTCAAGAACAAGTCTTGTTCTTATTTTTACATGCTTTGAAGTGGCTTAACTACCACTACAATTTGTCGTTTTATTACAAGGCATTGTTTACATACCTTGGCTCCTATCTTGATTCTCGACAACCATAAGATCATTTAAGCATGTTACTAACTTTCTTTTGTAGGATTTTTTTTTCTCTTGACGCCCCAAACTAGGGGAGCTATCGCTCGGGGGAGTAAGAAATCGTAGACTACTTTTTCCTCCAGGGTTAACTTTTGTTTCGACAAAAGGGGAGAAGAAGTAAAACTTAGGAGCTTTCAAAACTTACATCTATTCTTAAGTTTTACTCATCATAACATTATATTTTGTCATCAACAAAAGGGGAAATTATTAATACAAATAAACCGTAAAACGCTTATTAATATTTTGCGATCTCTTTGTATTTTGTTGATAACATATATAATGTTGTCTTAAGTATAATTATAAGGATACATGTTATTTTGTAAAGCATTTACATAAAATCTTTTAAATACAAAATGTAGTAACTAAAGCATTTGTTGTAATAGTTAATTAGGATGGGTAAAATCACAACCCATGGATCTTAACCCATACCCAAAGAGACTTGATACAATGTATACTTAGATACATTGAATCTAGATATAACCCATGGACCAACCCATGACCCATAACCAAAAACCCATGGGCAAAGAGGAGTGTTCCACGGATCCCTAGCTTTGTGCTAGCCGAATCCCAGTGGAAGGGATCCGTGGGATCCGTGGGAACAGTGAGGAAATTTGCCTATAAATGAGAGCCATTTCTTCATTCTAACTCACCCTCTTCTTACTAAATCTCATATACACTCTCATTCTCTTCTAACATATAGATCACTTGATCTAGAGAGTTGTTCTTCTTTCTTTCTATTTGTGATCCTCATATAGGTCCTTCTCAAGGCGAGATCACGAGCATTCTACAAGTCATCCAAGCAAGGGTCCTTGATTGATTTGTCACCCGCAAGATTTACATAGCGAAGATCTTGTATTTGATATTTCACATATTTGTTGTGTAATAGTTGTGTTGGTTTGGTCCACCGTGCTACGGACTCGGTATCTAGCTTTGTACCGGATAAAGTGTAAGCAACGCTGTGAAGGCTTCTCCGCCAAGTGAAGGAGTTTGTTGACATAGTGCTTGAACTCTCGAGTAGGTGACTCGGGGAGTGGAGTAGGGCAAGGAAGGTGTCCTTGTAGCGAACCACTATAAATCGGTTGTGTCATTTCTATCCTTACCTTTATTTATTTGCTTGCATTATCATTAGATCTATACGCTCAACATCCATACGATTTCACATAATATCGAATCTAAAGTTTTGAAATCAACTTAAAATCGGCAAAACTATTCAACCCCTTCTAGTTTTCCATAGACCCTATTTTCCTTTCCAAGACAAAGACAATTTGATTCGTTGAGACCAAGAGTCGAGTCGCCTGTCAACATAGGTGGACGAGTATCTGAACCAGCTGCTTGAACATCCTCATCAACAGTGGAGATAACTGTAGGTATGTTGGTAGACATGATTACAATTTCTACGGGATTTTACTATTCTTTGATTAAACGGGGAAATTGATTCTTTCACGGGATTTTACTAAACCAAAATAACAACCATAAAGATGTAGTACGAAGAAGTAACAAGTCTCAATAGATAAGTAGCTAAACAGTCAACTCGCTTAGTTATCAACTCGCTAAACGGACAACTCGCAAAAGAAGCAAGTTGCTTAAAGAACCAACTCGCAATAGCCAAGTCGCATATAGAGACAACTCGCTTAATAGCCAAGTCGCAAAAGAGACAACTCGCTTAATAGCCAAGTCGCAAACAGAGACAACTCGCTTAAAGAAACAAGTCGCTGAGGTAACTCGCTAGTCAGACAACTCGCTTAATAGCCAAGTCGCTTTAGAACTCAAGTTGCTTAAAGAAGCAACTCGCTTAGAACCCAAGTCGCACACAGAGTCAACTCGCTAAATAGCCAAGTCGCATATACCAACTAGCTTCCAATAACAAAGCAACTCGCTTCGAAGAAACACAACTCCGAGACTCAACTCGCTTTGTACAACTTTCACAAACAACCACTTTATCAATCAAAAACAACCAAACCACAATGATTTAAGCCTTCCAATTCAAAACCTAAACACATATGATGATCCTAAACACAAAAGTACAAACAAAATTCAAACTTTAACACTAGAATTTGTCCAAATGCTTAAACTCTCCAAAACACTTATAACCCCAAAAACCTTATGAAATCCACCAAAACAAAGAGCATGAAAGATAAGTGATCAAACCATGGCTCTTGATACCAATTGTAGGATATAGGATTTCACAAACACATTAAACCATAATCATATGAGGCGTTAACATGGTTTAGAGAGAAAAGTTCTAGTGAGAGAAAGGAAAGAGAGTTGGGAACTATGTGAAACAAAGAAAATGGTATTGAGCCCAACCCTCTACCTTGGGAGGTAGAGGGTATTTATAGTGCACACCCCAATTTACTGCTTTGCAATGAATGGAATTCTCGGGATTGATCGTCATAGCACCACATCACAGCTTATATTGAACGACCTAAAGTGTCGCTTTTAAAACACATCGTTGGATATTTCATAAAACAATCGTAGTACAACATCGGTCCCAAAAGGTTTACAAAGTTTATGGAAATACAAATATGTTACAAATCCAAACGATGTTTTGAAATAAAGTACCATAATGTACATAATGTAAGTCGACGCCATGACTCAAAATGTAGGTCCCTAAACCATGTCATGATGATAGTGCCTCGCCACTCGAAAATACATTGCTAAAAAGGTCAACAATAATGTTGGTGAGAAATCATAGGTTTATGTAAATGTTTTATACGACTACACAAGTATAGACCATGCATGACAATCCAACACGTAAAAATAATGTTACAATTGCTCTAAGCCCATGACCCCAAACTAGACTGCTCAATAATGTATGCCCCGCAGAGTGTTTGCCGACAACTCGTAATGTTATCAAATGAAATGCATCCGCTTGCTCGGTTGGGATTCACCAACCCGGATGGAGGCGCCACCGATAGATCTATCCACTCATCCTCGCTCAAAGATTAACGGTTCATGTTCGTAATGGGACTTTCAAATTGGCAAATGCGGTAACTTAAGCAATGTAATGAATTTAACATACTTGGTATCGTATAAAAAAAATGTAGTGCAATGTATTCTCCCCGGTTTGAAAATAATCGAAAGCATGTAAACGGGCTATGAAAACTCACTTGGTAAACCGAATAATGGCAAAAGTGAGTACACCGAGGTATAATGTAATGCGTCAACCGGACCTATTATCAATGATATGATATGTCATGAGTTGCAATGTAATGTTATGCATGCACTTCAGATGTTATTTATACCATTTACGGTTTTGAAAATATTACTCGTCGTCGAAAAATACTCTTTGACGCCTTGACCCTTCAAAATGACTTTACAAGTTTTACGCCAAAATGTCATCCTACAATGGTTTTATAATGATTTTGGTGAAATTACCACTTTTCGTCGCAAAACAATGTCGCCGGAAAAATCATGAAATTAACAAAATGGCTTTGGAAAACTAGTCGAAAATGGTGTACGCCGATCGTTAGAGAACGAACTCGACGGTTTTGGAAAGTTTGTATCGATATCTAGAAGTTTCAGTCAGAGTTTTCATCAAAAGGTCTCGATCATAAAGATATCAAGGGTTAAAGATGGTGGTTTTGGCTAATTGTGTGCGTAAAATGAGTTTCGCCAAGTTTGAACATCCGTAATTAATTTACTATAACTCCGCTTTACAAACAGCTTTTTGTTTTGAAAAATATGGCCGATGAACTTGATTTTACTAGAAGACATTTCGCTCCAAAAGTTTCACAACCTTGTTAAAAACGCCAGAAACATGGTCGTTATAAATAATGTAACACTTGTAACGTAAAAATAATATAGTTTTTCGTAAAATAATAGTTACGGCAACTTTATAAAACGTGCATATCTTTGTCGCTTTAAACTGCTTTCACGATAATATGTCCTTAGCTTCGATCAAGTAAACTAATATATTTTTGACTAGTCGAAATAATTTGTGAAGCTTAAGGCTGCTTTTGACCCGAACAAACTAAAAACTGCATGTCGAAATTTCGTAAAACTATTTATTTCGTCACAAACTTTAAAAATCCATAACTTCTTCGTTATAAGTCCGCTTTTATCCGCTCAAAAGGCCACGGATTCGCTTTTAAAGTATATTTTCTAAATATCAAGGCCAAAGTTTCGCATCAACAGTAGGTTTTTCCAGAAATTCAAACAAGGACAGAACCTTTTATATAGTTATTGAAAATAGTTTTTCTCGGACAAAACCTATTCTAATCCCTTCAAATCAACTCCAAAACTAATCTAATCCTACCATACACCTTCTTAGGGTGTCATGGGTTCCTAATCACCATCAAGACCAAAGAATACCATGGGAATATTTATAGGATGACCAATATGTATATATAACTCCATAAATCATGAAATAAATGGTATAAATCACATATCATGCATATTATCTCCAAAAATGAAAAGGAAACATGAAAATGATAAAAACAAGCTTACTAGTGAAAGTGATGAGGTGAAAGTAACAAGGATTAAACTTAAATACCCTTGGTTTTTATTTCAAAACCATATAAAGGATATAACTAGATTGTAAATGACTTGATCTTGCAAAATCTTTGATCCCTTGTTTCTTGATGAGTGTGGCCGGTTTTGAGAAGCCAAAGAAAGGAGAGAAAACTTTTTCTACTAACACTTGTAGAAAATGAAATGAATGAGAAAATATAATTGAAGTAAGACTTTGTATGTTGAATGAAAGGTTTAGAAACATGAACCATGCCAATCATTTATTACACCCTCCCCTGGTCGCCAAGGGGGAGGGATGTAGATATTTGTATTTTTTTTTTTTTTTAAACTATACTTATATATATTTTGTGTATTATTTGAAAAAAGTGTAAGTAAAAGTGTAGGAAATGTACAAGTATAGGCAATTGGAAAATTTTGGTACAAGTAAGTTTTAGTAAGGTCAAAATAGAATGTAATGAGATAATAAAATTGTAAAAATACTTTCCTTGTGAAATTTGAGTGATAAAATAATTATCGATAATTTTTAAGAAAACGACGTAATAATTAAACTTTAACGATTAATATACCAAATAAATTTGAAACACTAGGAAAACTAAAAATATAGTTTTTATGAACTAAATGTAAGTTTAAAAATACCTCGGATCATTTTTGAAAGTAACGGATTAAATATACAAAATAATAACTCACGCGATAAAGATTATTAAACATAAAAATTACGCGTGAAAGTGAAATGAAATGTCGTGAATGAACTAATGAGATGCACATGATGTCAATGAAATGTAGACTAATCATAGTCCATATGAAATGTACGTGATGTTATGATCATGAATTCGCCGCTAAACCTTTAAGGTTACGCGACTTTGAAACAAGTAAACCAAGTTTACTATAAATGTTGAAATAATGAGACATGAATTGTGTCGAGAAATGACCGAAGTACGGGTTGTCACATTCACCATCTAAAAGGAATTCAGTCCCGAATTCAATCGTTGTTAGGTCTAACGGTGTCGGCGAAAAGATGAGGATACTTGCGTCGATCCGGTCTTCCTGCTCCTAAGTAAACTCAGACCTCGCCGAGAATTCCAACGAACTTTCACAATAGGAATACGACTGCTTTCAACCGCTTGACCTCGCGGTCCATGATTTCTACTGTTTCTTCCACAAAATTGAGTTTGTCGCCGTTGAACTTCGTCCAATGGAATAACGAGCGATTCGTCCGAAAGACACTTCTTCAAGTTTGAAACGTGAAACGTGTTGTGCACATGACTAAGTTCTGACGGAAGATCAAGTCGATAAGCTACCGGACCAACTCGGCTCAAAATCTTGAATGGTCCAATGTATCTCGGGTTCAATTTCCCACGCTTCCCAAAACGTACCACGCCTTTCCAAGGCGATACTTTCAACATAACTTTGTCACCCACTTGAAATTCCAAATCCTTGCGCCTAACATCCGTGATAACTTTTCTCGTCGACTCGCGCTCTAAGTCTATCACGAATTTGAACGATCTTTTCCGTGGTTTCCGCACTATTTCGGACCAAGAAGTTGTGCCTCTCTACCCGCCCAACAAACAGTGATCGGCACTTACGACCATAGAGTGCCTCGAATGGTGCCATCTTTATACCGTGTGATAACTATTGTTGTACGAGAATTCAATCAATGGCAAATGGTTAGCCCAACCATTTCCAAAATCAATTACACATGCCCTCAAAGATATCTTCTAACGTTTGAATGGTCCTTTCACTTTGACCGCTTTGTGGGTGATATGTCAGCTCATCTCTAACTGTTCCAAATGAATCTTGCAATGAATTCCGTAAGTTTGAAGTGAATCGACTATCTCTCGCTTGAAATGATAGAAATTGGTGCTCCGTGCCTCGAGACTATTTCCTTGACATAAAGTCTAGTGAGTTGCTCCATGGAATAAGTCTCTAATCGGTATGAAATGGGTCGACTTGGTAAGGCGATCAACAATTACCCAAATAGCGTCAGAACCTCCCGATGTCTTAGGAAGTTTCAGAACAAAGTCCATCGTAATGCGCTCCCATTTCCATTGAGGAATTTCCGTTGTTGGAGTAAACCCAAGGCTTCGATATTCGACTTTTACCTTAGCGCAGTAAGACATTTGCTAACGACGTGGCAATTTCCGCTTTCATGTTCGCCACCAATAAAGCTTCTTAAGATCTTGATACATCTTATCCGATCCTCGATGAATAGAATACTTTGACTTATGCGACTCATGCATAATCAATTCTCGTGATTCCGCCATACAATGGAACCCACATTCTATCCTTGAAACATAGTACTCCATCCGCTCTCTTTACAAAACCATTTGCGCTTTCGGCATACCATAAAGCTTTTCACTTGGTCGGTTTTCCTCCTTAAGTGCCTCGACTTGTGCTTCGTGGATTTTCGATGGTAAAGGAGAAATAATCGTCATTCCCAATGATCGAACTCTTAAAGGTTTAGGCCTCTTCCGACTAAGAGCATCACCACAACATTGGCTTTTCCCGGTGATACTTGATTTCACAATCATAGTCGCCGAGTAACTCCAACCAACGACGCTGCCTCATATTAAGCTCCTTTGATCAAGAATATATTGCAAACTCTTGTGGTCGGTAAACACTGCACTTTGTACCGTAGAGGTAGTGTCTCCAAATCTTGAGCGCAAAACTACGGCCCTAACTCGAGATCATGAGTGGTGTAATTCTTCTCATGAGTCTTAAGTTGTCGAGAAGCATACGCTATCACCTTCTCATTTTGCATTAAACAGCCCCAAGTCCTTTATGCGGCGTCGCAATATACAACAAAGTTCTCAATGCCTTCGGTAGTGCCAAAATTGGCGCACCGCAAAGCTTTTGCTTCAACAACCGAAAAGCAACTTCTTGTTTCTTTCCCACTGCATTTTGTTTTTCTCGTGTCAACTTGGTCAAAGGTCTTGCTATCTTCGAAAACCTTCATGAACCTTCGTAATACCCGCTAGTCCTAGAAATTGTCGAATTTCAGAGGATTTGTTGGAGTAGCCCAATCTTTCACGGCTTCAATCTTTATGGATCAACTTGTAGTCCTTGACTATCAATGATGTGACCAAGAAATTGCACTTTGTGGTTCCAAAATCACACTTCAAAACTTGGCATACAACTTCTCATTCTTGAGTAGCCTTAAAATCGCCCTTAAATGCTCTTCGTGCTCTTCTTTGCTCTTGGAGTAGATCAAGATGTCGCCGATGAACACTATAACAAACTTGTCCAAATACGGCTTACAAACTCTATTCATGAGATCCATGAATACCGCCGTGCATTAGTCAATCCAAACGGCATCACTTGAAACTCAGAATGACCGTAACGTGTTCTAAACGCTGCTTTGAATATCCTCTTCCGAACTCGTCGATGATAACCCGAACGAAGATCAATCTTGGAATAAATACTAGAACCTTGCAACCGATCGAACAAGTCATCAATTGGGAGTGGGTAACGATTCTTCACCGTTAACTTGTTCAACTCTCGATAATCTATGCACATTCGAAGGATCCATCTTTCTTCTTCACAAACAAGACCGGTGCTCCCAAGGCGAGGAACTCGCCTAATGAATCCTTTGTCTAGAAGCTCTTGCAATTGATTAGACAACTCTTGCATTTCGGATGGTGCTAAACGGTACGGTGCTCACAAGAATCGGTGCAGCCCGCACTAAGTCAATTTGAAACTCTACTTGACGTGCGGTGGAAGTCCCAGAACCTGGAAATACTTCGAAAATTCACGGACAATAGGTACATCTTCAAGTCGCCTCCTCCGACTTTTTCTCGGTTACATGGGCTAAGAAAGCAAGACAACCTTTCTTAATGTACTTCTCCGCTTTGATACTCGATATGATACTAATTCGGTTCCACTGCGCCCCACGAATAATCAAAGTTTCGCCATTGTAGGAAGATGAACAACTTTCTCATCACAATGATCTTTGCGCGATGCTTAGATAACCAATCCATGCCTATGACGACGCCAAAACTACCAAGCTCTACGGCATGAGGTCTATGTTGAAGGGATGATTAAGAAAATTGAATGTGCAACCGCGGACAATGGTGTTGGTGCTAACTACGCTACCATTAGCTAATTCAACGTTGTATGATATGTCTAATGTAGTTGGTTTAATGTTGAGCAAAGGTGCAAATGCATTGGACACAAAACTTTATCGGCACCGAATCAAATAAAACTCAAGCATAACGATTATTGAGAAGGAACGCACTGTAATGACATTCGGGTCCTCCCTATCTTCTCCGCCTCCAATGACGTAAACCCTTCCTTGAGCCATACCTCCTTGATTCGGATTTGCTTGATTCTTTCCTTCTTACAATCCTCTTGTAGTGTCCAGCTCCCGCAACCAAAACATGTAACTTTTGGTGCCGCAATCCCTAGTACGGTGACCAACTTTCTTGCAATTCTCACACGGATCAGGACATCGACCCGGATTGTGGTGACTCAAACACTTATTACATTTCGGCAAAACCCCTGAATACCCTTTTCCTTCCTTTTGACCCGCAGCATAAGCCTTAGCAACCTCTTGCCTCTTGGGCGATTGTTGAGTAGCATTTCTGCCCCTAGTGTTGTCCCACTTGCGCTTGTTATTGTTGCTATTGTTGTTGTTGTAGTTGGCTCGGTTGTTGTTGTTGAAACGGTTGTTGGGTTGTTGTTGTTGTTTCTGGTGGTGGTGTACTTACCTCGCTCACCACTTGTGCCATCAACTTCGAGTCACTCGAATAGCTTCCTCGATTGTTTGTGGATCAAACGATGTCACATCTCCTTGAATGACCTCGAAGTCCTCCAATAAAAGCCTCTAGCAACTTTTCATTATCCGATACCATCGACGGGCATAACGCGCTAATTCCTCGGAATCTCCGAATGTAAGTGTCAATATCATACCCAATCGTGACCAATTCATAGAACTCCGTCTCTAACTTTTTCACTTCCGCTCGAGGACAAAACTTAGTCACCAAGCCCTTAAATTCCTCCCACGTAAGCTTGAAAGCATTCTCCATACCAATCGGTTGAGCGATGAATTCCACCATGACAACGCCCATCGAGTAAAGTGCTCGTAGCAAATTTAACTTTACTATCATCCGGACAGCATAAAGCAAAACACCGATTCCAATTTTTCAAACCATCTAACCATTGTCGTAGCTCCCTCGGTACTCGAAACTTGGTGGGTTCACCACTTTGAAATCTTTGTACGAACATTTCTTAACCCCTGATCCTCCTCAGATTACCAAGAGAGTGAAGAGTTAGTCTAGCGGCTTCAAAGAAGAACAGCTGGCCTCAAAGAAGAAGCAGCAGCCCAATCGCTTCCTTTCGACTCTTAGAGCATTAGCAATGCTATCATTCACTAACTTTTGAATTGTCGCTGGGTCATTTCAACTGTAGCTTTCTTCTGCGCCATAACTCTTCAAAATCACAAGATGAAACAATCATGAGAACTCGTAAGTAGAAACAACCATCATACAAATATATCCACAACCACAACATGCATAAAGATAAATGGAATCACAACGGAACAATAACGAAATATCACAAATATAATCACAACACACGTGGATAATATACATGAAAATTTCGCCTACATGGACCGATATCATACATAATAATAACCATTCCTACATAGTAGAGTCAATACTTGATATATTTGTTTGTACAACAATCAAAAGACAACAAGTTCTTTAAACTACGCCACACACCTTGTGACTAGGATAATAATGGTCAAAACTATACATGACAAAGTCTACATAAGGCACCTCATGGTGCTCACGCCCCCTATCCTCAAGATCGCGAACCCGAGTAACCAAACTATCCACCAAACTCCTCAACTCATCCATCCGACCGCAAAGTAACAATAGTCTCACGAGCTAAAGATAACTCCCGCGATCGACTCAGAACTCATCTCGTGCCATATCGGCTCACAAACAACTCGGCATCTCCGCCTCAACTCCGTGATATGCTCTCTATCCTCTATCCGCCTATGCCGAATACTGATGAGATAAGTCAATACAAACCCCGCCTAATATTAAACCTCGACCTCCTCAAAGAATGGGCTCAATCCTATCTACCGACAGCCTCCAACCGCCGCACAAACTATCAACTGGGTCCGCCGAGCATCAATACGGGCTCCTAATGCCTCGATAGAAGGTCGTCGTGCACCGCGCCCCTAGAACTCTCTCCTAACTCGAACCTAGCAGTGCTCTCGCTCGGTGGATGGTGGTGTAGGATATCAAACGAGCACGCTGGGCGGCAAGTCCGTCAGAGGTAAAGGATCTCTAAGAAAATATGATGATGATGGTGATGATGGTGCCGGCAGCAGTGGTGGTGGTGGTGGTGATGGTGCGAGCAACGGGTTATGAGCCGGGCTAACGTGAGGAGTGGGTGCGACCGCCTCCTCGGCGGTTCGGTCTCGGTCGGTCATGATCAGCTGGAAGGCCGGAGTAGATCCAATGGAAGATACGATCTCGGAATGTGATGAATCATCATCCATGATGGGTTATGGAACATCATCCGAGCTAGAGTCCGATGATATGGTGATAGGGTGAGAATCAAGACATGTCTGTGACAACCGATGTGAAATAAATGTAAATAATCTCGAATCAAATGTAAGTGAATCCGCATGAAAAATGAATATGTACTATGATGAAATGATGAGATGCTATGATAATGTAGCTATAGTCTAGGGTCAATGATGCAACCTAGTTCTCTATAATCGTAGCTCGTACCAATCACACACCCCAATTTACTGCTTTGCGCAATGAATGGAATTCTCGGGATTGATCGTCATAGCACCACATCACAGCTTATATTGAACGACCTAAAGTGTCGCTTTTAAAACACATCGTTGGATATTTCATAAAACAATCGTAGTACAACATCGGTCCCAAAAGGTTTACAAAGTTTATGGAAATACAAATATGTTACAAATCCAAACGATGTTTTGAAATAAAGTACCATAATGTACATAATGTAAGTCGACGCCATGACTCAAAATGTAGGTCCCTAAACCATGTCATGATGATAGTGCCTCGCCACTCGAAAATACATTGCTAAAACGGTCAACAATAATGTTGGTGAGAAATCATAGGTTTATGTAAATGTTTTATACGACTACACAAGTATAGACCATGCATGACAATCCAACACGTAAAAATAATGTTACAATTGCTCTAAGCCCATGACCCCAAACTAGACTGCTCAATAATGTATGCCCCGCAGAGTGTTTGCCGACAACTCCGTAATGTTATCAAATGAAATGCATCCGCTTGCTCGGTTGGGATTCACCAACCCGGATGGAGGCGCCACCTCGATAGATCTATCCACTCATCCTCGCTCAAAGATTAACGGTTCATGTTCGTAATGGGACTTTCAAATTGGCAAATGCGGTAACTTAAGCAATGTAATGAATTTAACATACTTGGTATCGTATAAAAAATGTAGTGCAATGTATTCTCCCCGGTTTGAAAATAATCGAAAGCATGTAAACGGGCTATGAAAACTCACTTGGTAAACCGGAATAATGGCAAAAGTGAGTACACCGAGGTATAATGTAATGCGTCAACCGGACCTATTATCAATGATATGATATGTCATGAGTTGCAATGTAATGTTATGCATGCACTTCAGATGTTATTTATACCATTTACGGTTTTGAAAATATTACTCGTCGTTAAAAATACTCTTTGACGCCTTGACCCTTCAAAATGACTTTACAAGTTTTACGCCAAAATGTCATCCTACAATGGTTTTATAATGATTTTTGGTGAAATTACCACTTTTCGTCGCAAAACAATGTCGCCGGAAAAATCATGAAATTAACAAAATGGCTTTGGAAAACTAGTCGAATGGTGTACGCCGATCGTTAGAGAACGAACTCGACGGTTTTGGAAAGTTTGTATCGATATCTAGAAGTTTCAGTCAGAGTTTTCGTTCAAAAGGTCTCGATCATAAAGATATCAAGGGTTAAAGATGGTGGTTTTGGCTAATTGTGTGCGTAAAATGAGTTTCGCCAAGTTTGAACATCCGTAATTAATTTACTATAACTCCGCTTTACAAACAGCTTTTTGTTTTGAAAAATATGGCCGATGAACTTGATTTTACTAGAAGACATTTCGCTCCAAAAGTTTCACAACCTTGTTAAAATCGCCGAAACATGGTCGTTATATAAATAATGTAACACTTGTAACGTAAAAATAATATAGTTTTTCGTAAAATAATAGTTACGGCAACTTTATAAAACGCATATATCTTTGTCGCTTTAAACTGCTTTCACGATAATATGTCCTTAGCTTCGTATCAAGTAAACTAATATATTTTTGACTAGTCGAAATAATTTGTGAAGCTTAAGGCTGCTTTTGACCCGAACAAACTAAAACTGCATGTCGAAATTTCGTAAAACTATTTATTTCGTCAAACTTTAAAAATCCATAACTTCTTCGTTATAAGTCCGCTTTTATCCGCTCAAAAGGCCACGGATTCGCTTTTAAAGTATATTTTCTAAATATCAAGGCCAAAGTTTCGCATCAACAGTAGGTTTTTCCAGAAATTCAAACAAGGACAGAACCTTTTAATATAGTTATTGAAAATAGTTTTTCTCGGACAAAACCTATTCTAATCCCTTCAAATCAACTCCAAAACTAATCTAATCCTACCATACACCTTCTTAGGGTGTCATGGGTTCCTAATCACCATCAAGACCAAAGAATACCATGGGAATATTTATAGGATGACCAATATATATATAACTCAAAAATCATGAAATAAATGGTATAAATCACATATCATGCATACTATCTCCAAAATGAAAAGAAACATATGAAATGAAAAGGAAACATGAAAATGATAAAAACAAGCTTACAAGTGAAAATGATGAGGTGAAAGTAACAAGGATTAAACTTAAATACCCTTGGTTTTTATTTCAAAACCATATAAAGGATATAACTAGATTGTAAAACACTTGATCTTGCAAAATTTTGATCCCTTGATTTCTTGATGAGTGGCCGGTTTTGAGAAGCCAAAAGAAGGAGAGAAAACTTTTTCTTACTAACACTTGAGAAAATGAAATGAATGAGAAATAATTGAAGTAAGACTTTAGTTGAGTGAAATGAATTTTAACAACATCAAACCATGCCAATCAATAATGCACCCTCCCTTGTCGCCAAGGGGGGGGATGTAGATATTTGTATTTTTTTTTTTAAAACTATACTTATATATATTTTGTGTATTATTTGAAAGAAAGTGTAGTAAAAGTGTAAGAAATGTACAAGTATAGACAATTGGAAATTTTTGGTACAAGTAAGTTTTAATAAATCAAAATAGAATGTAATGAGATAATAAAATTGTAAAAATACTTTCCTTGTGAAATTTGAGTGATAAAATAATTATCGATAATTTTTAAGAAAACGACGTAATAATTAAACTTTAACGATTAATATACCAAATAAATTTGAAACACTAGGAAAACTAAAAATATAGTTTTTATGAACTAAATGTAAGTTTAAAAAAAATACCTCGAGATCATTTTTGAAAGTAACTGATTAAATGTACAAAATAATAACTCACGCGATAACGATTATTAAATATAAAAATTACGCGTATAAAGTGAAATGAAATGTCGTGAATGAACTAATGAGATGCACATGATGTCAATGAAATGTAGACTAATCATAGTCCATATGAAATGTACGTGATGTCATGATCATGAATTCGCCGCTAAACCTTTAAGGTTACGCGATTTGAAACAAGTAAACCAAGTTTACTATAAATGTTGAAATAATGAGACATGAACTGTCGAGAAATGACCGAAAGTACGGGTTGTCACAATCTCCAACGCCTCAAAATATACTTTTCGTGATCCTTTGAACATCACGGTTCTTCAAAACACGAATGCGTGTCGACATAAAAACCCGAATCGAAGAAAATGCCTACAAGTACATTCCACTAACCCGCCTTCAAGAGAACGCAGAACCTAATTGCGAATGTGAATGAAAGAAAATTAGAACTTTTTAGTATCGAAACCATATATGATTCGTAAGCATCATATATGATTCTCACGAAAATCATATATGATTCTATGTAAAATCATATATGATTCTATGTAAAATCATATATTATTCTTAAATAATCATATATGATTCTTACGTAATCATATATGATTCTTGGTGAAATCACATATGATTCAAAGTTGAATCATATATGATTCAGATTGAATGATATATGATTCGATTGAATCATATATGATTCGGATTGAATCATATATGATTTCATTTCGATGGTAATAGCTAAAGAATATTCAACAATTGGAAGTAAATTTACATTGTATTCGCTACCTTTTGATTCTTCTTTTCTTTAGAAAGTGTCCTATAAGCAAATGCATTCCTATCTTTAACCCTAACTATCTCACAACCCTCTTCTGCTTTTAAACTCTTCTATTGTGCAAGACCAACAAGCTTCTTTTATTTCCGTTTGAACAAGCGTAAATATTGATCTTGTATATACTTTATACGCATGTATGCTCCATCTTTAACTTTGTAAAAGTTTTGGAGTCGAGTCAAATGTGTTGAAGTCCAATTGTTCTTGCCTATACCTTTGCCTCTCCATTGCTGATTCGAAGCACATCATGAAATTAACCAATGTTGACCCATGATTTGTGAAATGTCTAAAGAATGCATTTTCACTCTTGGACCTTGAAGTAGTTCTCATCAATCCAAACAATGGATAGTCAATAAAATAAGCTGGTAGCCATATTTCTCTAAGTCTAAACATTTTTTTCATCCATTTATGGTCTTGCAATCCAAAATCTTCAATCAATTTTTTCCATTTTTCTTCAAATTCCAATGGTTCCATGAACATGTTCCACACAATCTTGTTGAAGCGTATTTTGAAATCAGTTTCATTATAGATTTTTTTATAAATCTGTAAGAAAATTTCATGTTACATAGAATCATATGTGATTCACATACAATCATATGTGATTCTAAGTGGCAGATTATATTTCTCAATATTGAAATAGTAAACGAATTAAAATACCTTCGATGGAATTTTTTGTGTGATATGCCACATGCATAGTCTATGTTTGGATTCAAGAAAACTCGCTTCAATTGCTAACTTCGTGGCTCCATCTTGATCCGTTACAATCATTTTTGGTTGTTTTTGATGTGTAGTCATGAATGATTTTAGTAGCCATGTGTGCTTCTTCATCTTCTCTTAGAAGCATTCCGCACCCAATGTCACATACTTTTGTGATTTTCTATCCCGTGAATGGAACAAACACCATATCGTATCTGAACATCACAATTTTCACACCATATCGTATGTGAGAATCATATGTGATTATATAAGATTCATATATGATTCTGTGAGAATCATATATGACTCTGTGAGAATCATTTGGGATTCTATGAGAATCATATATGATTCTGAAAGAATCATATGTGATTCGATGAGAATCATATATGATTCTGATAGAATCATATGTGAGATTCAGATTGAATTACAAGTGCTTCATGTAAATAACATGTGAATCAGATTGAAAAGAGACTTACTTGTTGGTTCTGAATGTTGCATCAAATGACACAATATCTCCGAATTCCTTATAGTTGCATTTGGCAACTTCATCAGCCCAAAACATGGCAACTAATTCACTTTTTCAACCTTATAATGAAATGTAAAGTTTGGAACATATTTCTTCGGTTTTCCATTTTGTTTATCAAGATTTATGTCACTTTCACCCACGCATACCTTTATATCCCTTTGATGATTCTTGAAATCATCGCTTGTGCCATGAACATATTGAGAACCACCTTCATGCTACATAACAGATCATGCCTTTATTGTACCAAGCCCAAGTTTGAACTTTTCACAACGAACATTTTTTCCGCTTGAGTCATCTTCCTTTGTTTCTTTGTTAGATGCTCATACTCTTTTGGAATCATTAAATGATTGTGCTTAGTAACAAATTTAGTTATTTTGTATTCTCCAAAAATAGGATCCAAAGTTATGAATATTCGCGCCATACAACCTGTTACCCGTTGTCTTGTATTTCTGACTTGTTTATCACTGCTTTTAAGATCCAATGTGTTGATATTTATGTCTTTTGGAACGCCTTCCCTATTACACATAAGGTACTTACTTTTTACCAAACCACCTTTTGTATTTTTCTGTGCCGATTTCTTAACTTCAAAGCCTGCTTCTTCAGCGTATTTGTTGTACATTTCAATACATTCCTCTATCGCTTTAAACTTTTTAGCCTCAACAGTAAATAAATATGATCAACAACGGGTTCCCAAAGACACCGATCCTCCGTGAGTTTCTTCATGTGCATATAAAGTTGTTCTTGGTGTCATGACAGTAATCAGATAGTGAGTTACATTAAAAGGATCGACAATATTTATTTTCATAAGAATCAAAGTATGATTCACACGTAATCATATATGATTTTTTTTGAATCATATATGATTCAAGAGGAATCATATATGATTTATCCTTTATTACATAAACAGATCGATGTAATGCATAAACTAAAATATGTGATTTTGCTTCACATGTGATTCTTCATAATCACATATGATTCGTAAAACTAAAATATATGATTATGAAGAATCACATATGATTCTATCGAATTATATGTGATTCTTCGCACGCATTTCATCAAACACATGGTGTGGATCTATATCATGAACACTTAGAATCATATATGATTTCTCCTTTATTACATAAATGGATCGATGTAACAAACAAACTAAAATATGTGATTTTGCTTCACATGTGATTCTTCGTAATCACATATGATTCGTAAAACTAAAATATATGATTACAAGAATCACATATGATTCTTTCGATTTCATCAAACACATGGTGTGCATCTATACACCATGTGTAATCCACTAGTATCATATATGTAATTCCACAAAATATTCAAAATAAGCAAAGAAACAAAGCGTAATAAGCAAAAAGTTATCCGAATCATATATGATCCTTTCTTCTTTACCTTGAATAACAGTGTATCGTCTTCTTCCATAATCTCAAAGATCCACCAATGTATCATCTACAATCATAACCTCAAGATCCACCATAAGCTCATCTTCATATCTATTTTCATCAACAACATCATCGCTTTCCATTATCAACGATGAGGATGGTAGAGCGGTGATGGTGGTGGATCGATGATGGGTGGAGCGATGATGGTGGTGGAGTAGTGATGGTGGTGGAGCGATTATGGTTGTGGAGCGTTGATGGTGCCGGATTGATGATGGTGTTGGATCGGTCATGGTGATGGAGCGGTGATGGTGGTGGATCGGTCATTGTGGTGGAGCGGTGATGGTGGTGGAGCTGTGGTTGAACCGTTCTCTGGTGTGTGTGTGTGTTTTTTTACACCTATAATTTTAGGGAAATAATGGAGGTAGGTTTATTTTTTTAGTTTATATATTTGACGTTTTTGCCCTCTAAGTGTAAATGCAGGATTTAATCTTAGCCTTTGGATGTAATTGGATTGGATGGTTGAGATTCACTGATTGGTTCTATGGTTACTCATGGATCTACATGGATCTCAACTCATAGGCAATATATGCCCATTTCAAAAAAGAAGAGGGCTAAATGTGACCAAATCTTTTAAAAAATTGTCCATTTAGCCCATTTTTTTATTTTAGTCACAAATTGACACCTCTAGTTATGACAATATATTAGGTCCGCTTGGTATGTGGGTTTTGATTAGGTTTGGGATTTAATAAATGCAAAAGTAATGTTTGTTTGTATTTATGGGATTTGGGTTTAGACTTGTACCCCAAATATTAAGGATGTAAGAAAGTTAAGTAGTTTAGTGGAGTTTATGACATATGTGGGATCATGTGTTCTTTATACCATATATTTTTTTTCTTTTCTTATTTATTTGTATTATAAAACAAAAATCTTTATCTCTTATCTCATCTTTAATATAAACAAGATGTAACCCGCGCGATCCGGCGGGGCTTTTTCCCAACGTTTTGAATGTGCTATTTGTGTTTAGGTAGTGTTGCAACGGGGTAGCCAGCCTCGATGTTGGTTGTTGTTTTTTTAAAGTTTTTAAATATGGTGTAGTAATAATTTTAACAATGTATGTGAGACTTAAATTTATTGGTTTCGGTTTTTTTTCAAATATAAATTATTTTTTTTACTTTTCACCGGTTTTTTAGTTTTTGAGAGTATTTTTCGTGAAAAGAGAAATTTTTTTGTCCCTCCTCGAGGAACGTTTTTTAAAGTTTAGTATTTTTTTAGTCTTTTATACAAATATGTGTTATGTAATTTTTTGTTTTGTTTTTAAAGATGCGGGGTTTGTTTTTTTTAATTGTATTGTTTAGTAGTTTATTTTATATTTTAGTTACGTTCCTTTATATGTTTTTTCCCCTTTTGTGTTTTCCAAACTCATTCCTGATCAAGACAACATCACCACCTAACAATGGCGGCAAAACCTAACATCGAGGAGATCCAAGCGGTGTGTGGTTCTGATAACCTTGCTACAGCTTACAAATTCCTTTTTAACAGCGAGGTGAATAAGGATCGCAGCTTTGTCAATCGTCTTCAAGAGGATCGTGCCCAGTTGCGCAATAAGATTGAGAAGCGTGAGCGTACGATTATGGAAACACATTGGTTTGGGCCATTTAATGAAAAGGCAGTTGATGGGTTGAGGGGTTTGGTGGAGCTTCAGCGTGTGGACCGTCAGTCATTGCTTGCGCTTGGGGTTCTGATTGACACAGTGCGTGATGGGATTGTGGAGAAGGAGAGGCAAGTTGGGTTCATGGAGGTTGATGAAGACTTGTCTGATGGTTAGTGTTGTAGTTAGCATCTTTTGTTGGTCTTTGGTTTCCACCTGTTTAGGTTGATGGTAATTTGTAGCTTTTGTTAAGTAGGTTCCGTTTGTTGATAAGGCATGGTGTTTATGTTTGTATGGAATTATGTACAACCATCCGGTAGATGTAATCTCTAGCGGTTACAACTTTGGTATTTGTATATCGATCCACCAGTTGTTAGGAATATGATGTAACCGATATTTTGTTAATGGAAACTTATGTAATTCGGTTCATGTTAATTTCATTATGTTGCAATTTTTCTTATCGCTCGATTTAGATGTTGTTTATGTTTAGTGTTGTAGTCGTCTGAGCCTGTATGATAGGGAACATATTTTGTTGCACTTTGCACGCCTCTGAGACATCTGTCCTTTCTTTTTTTTAAGCGTTGGTAGTGCTATATTTGGTCTTTACAGCTTTTTGTGTAGTGCAATGGTTCTGTTTTGCTGTTGCCTTTTGCACGCTTCTGATCATTAAAGTAAATGTGTTTGTAGTGGTGTTGGCACTGTTGGTAGTGGAGCATGTTATGCTACTTTTTTGTATAAATTTGGCCTCTATATCCGCCCATTTGTGTTTGTTTCGCTTTCGTCGTAAGTCATTTGGTGTATACATGTCGCGTATGGATCGCTTGGTCGAACTTGGTTTCGCATGCGATAGTGATTTTCTGCAGGATCAGATGTGTCTGTTTTTTTAAAGGGAGGTAATTGCAGCGCGTGAGTGGGAAAGCATGGTACTTGCGCGGTGTTTTGAGATTGGAGCGCATATCACATATTTGGATGACCTTATCCAAGAGGTTCTTCAAGAAGGGTATGGCGTGGTCGCTACCACTTCTGTTACATTTTTGAGATAGGTTCAAGCACGTGAGCGCTCCAAATAGGTTACATTTTAGGCAATGTTGCGTGAGGCACATGCCGCGCTTCGTGCAACTGCATGATACATTAACAGTATTCGGGCTCTATGATGATCCTTTCTATGTTTGTATTAGGTGTTTTCGTGATTGCCTTGTTTGTTGTAGTTGGGTTTTCACGTGTGTTGAATCTTGATTTGTATTCGTACCATGTGTGTGACATTTTTCTTTAATAAAAGTGGCTTTGTTAATCCTGGTTCCAAGATGTTTTTCGGTTGATGGAATGATTGCAGTGTTTTAATGAAGTTTTGTTTTTCATTAGGAATGGTTAATAATATTGGACTTGAATGCGTGAATGATGGTATTCGTATCTGTTTTGCTACGTGTAGTTACAACAGCGTATTCGTAGCGTTAATTTTGATAGGAATGGTATGTAGCAAATGACGGTTTTATGAACACCATTGATATAGTTATATTATATGCCCGCCTATTACAACTTAGTGAACACAAAATGTATAGCTACCATGTCGATGTCGCACGATCACCGCTTTATACTACCGTTAGACTATTGTTTCATACAAGACGTACATTTTATACATACTTTATATATTCGTTAGAGGATCATTGCAGATTCAACATTTTGTCTCAGTAGAGACTTGATGAGGGAAAATTTGCCTTTGCAACGGTGGCGCCTATTCACGCTTAAGCTTCTTGGCCTCGCGGTCGGTTTCTTCGGTTCATCAAGAGGAAAGCAGCTCTTACGTGTTTCGCCGATGACTTTTCATCCACCAAGGCGCCTTCTCCGCTGGCTCGCCCGTCATGGGAGGGGTGGTACTGCTCCAATGGGGTGGCGCTTCAATTGTTTCTTGGATTGCAGGTATCGTCGCTGAGGAAGATGCCGCCTGTTGTTCTGTAGCTGGGATTGCTGGAAGTAGTAGGGGAAGTGCATCTGCAGCGTGGTCAAGCACAAATTTCGGGTACCCTCGTCTGCTCCCTGTCCCTAAATGTAGCTGGAACACATGCCTGGTGTTAAGTAGGTCAGTGATGATGGGTGGCAAGAGATAAGGGTCCGGATCGGGGCTGTAGCTTATGACCTCGCCGCACGGGGGCCGCAAGGATTCATCCGCAGGGCTGAAGCAGGTCATTGTTATGTCACCAGTGCCATCTCCAAGGACAACCTTAAAGCAGTAGCTGCGCGTTGAAATTGTCACGGGGTTACTCATTTGTAACTCTTTTTGATGCGCGATAACGCGCTCGGGGTCAAAGGAACTTCCTTTTCGTTGAGCGAGCAAGTTTTTCAACACCCTAGGCGGTGAACCTAATCGTTGTAGTGTAGTATTGGGTAAGCCTCGGGTATTGATATCGTTCTCTAGGGAATAGGAATGCTAGTGAGAGATGTACTACGCTAAGGTTGAGGTTGAGGAAGATTATTTTTATCTTTTATATTTTTTATAAAGCTAAGGGTAAAATCTCGGGGTTTGGATTTGGGGTTTGGTATACTTCACCGATTACTCTACTATATCTAATTATCTAAACTAATGGGTAGTCTATGTCTATTGATGTGTGGTTATTAAACTCGTATGATGATTAAAAAGTGTGTTTACCTAGATACTATTACTCCCTAGTTATCTTTTATTGGTGGTTGAATTGTCACGTCCTTATTCTTAACGCGTTGTGTTTTCTAAGGTCGTAGGGTATGCTTTTATCCCTAACTCTTTGAGACTACCTTAAGGTTATTGCCTACGAAATCTCTAGGTTTCATAAACTAACTCTAAGGTTATCTTTGGATGTTTAGCCTACAATTCCGCTAAGTGATTATAAGCTAAGGTTCACAAAGATTACTCAAGCATTAAAACACAACGATGGCCTAGTGCACTCCTAAGCCAATTACAATTAAGATAAGAGACAACCAATCAATAATTAATAACTAGGTTTCATAGATCTAAGCAAACACACAAGAAATTTAGCGGACATGTTAAACATGCAAGCATACACACATACAATCGAAGACATAATGAAATCAATGAAGTAAAACACTTATCTTGATGTAAAATAGGTATGAGAACCCTAAGATATCGTCCAAACCGGACTAAAATCGTTTTAGGTTTTACTCCACAAGTCTACCTCTCAAAATTCGAAAATTCGATTTCTATATATATTTTACAATCGCGACGGCCGCCTTATAGGTGGGACGCCATCGATCGCCATCATTAGGGTTTCGTCTTGGCCAAGTCATCATTGGGACGGCGCCATGTTGTGGTTGTGACCGTCGGTCTTCAGAGTGACGTCGTCTCGAATCGGATCTAGGCCGCCCGAGAAGAAAAGTCTTCGTGACGCCTTCCTCTTCAAAGCTCGACGCCGTCGGTGTAAAATAGCAAAATCGTCTACTGAGTCGTCACAAATTACATAGAGAGGGACGGCGTCGCCCATGGATTGTGATGCTGTCAGGTGTAATTCCAGCAGCTTGAGTGTCTTGATCTTGACTTAGCCATTTTCTTCATATATTCACTCCTTTTCGTCCAAATATGCATCATTCCAGCATTTTGCTTCCAAGAGACCTAAAAGTGAAAAGGAACGAAATTAAGCAGTAACGGATATAAAAGTGGGCGATTAAGGGCTTAAATGACCCTTTAAAAGTGTACGTTTTAAATCCTTATCAAATATCCCTACACTTGGTATTTGCTTGTCCTCAAGCAAATGTGCTTTTGGCCAATCAATTTATAAGTTAGGGGCATGAAGCATTGGTTTAACATAATTCATAACAAGTAAAAGCACCGCAATAGTCATAACAAGCACGAAAATTATATACTAGCACCTCACAAGGGTGTTTGGATTCTCTCATCTCTCGGTGTATATGAAATATAGTAAATGGAAATGGAAGATAAACACTCATTAACCGGTCATAGTACATAGATTACCATAGGCTTGAGACTAGATCAAACCTCCACCGCTTTGGCGTAAGCACCTAGGAACAACTATCTAAGAGGTCTTTTAAAGGGTTGTAACGTTAGGCTTACGGTAGGAAAACAAAGGGTTTGGTTGGATAGGCGATTTAGTGGTGGCAAGTCAAAAATCTTATGTTACAAGCATGAAAAGAATGGCGTTGCTAAGCCAAGACTCGACTCACTAAACTCTAGATAACTTTGAAACAAACAAACATAAATATAAAGATAGATGTAGGATGGTAGCCCGTTTTTTTTTTTTTTTTTTTTTTTGGCATACACTTTTACTCTACCATCCTCTACGATAACATCAAAATATAAGGGATTTATAGGAGCATCCCTACACTTGAGTTTTTATTACTCTAACACTAATTTGACCCGAATTGAAAAGATCAAAACACTTGGAGTACATTATTACGTAAATAAAGGGAATTTGAATTTAACGTTCTTTCCCGTCACTCCATAAAATTTAACTTTACCCATGAGTCCCAATCGTCCCAAAACTGTGTACAAAAGATATGACTCGACTTAGCAACCATGCAAGTAACTAGATAATTGAACTAAGGGTTTAGTATGATAACAATAATGCACTAAAGGTGAGTGCATACAAGGTAGGCTAAGGCGATTTGGGTGTACATTTGGGGGTGGATTGTAAACAATGCTCTTCATTGATATTCGAAAACCAAACATCACGAGAACCGCGAAAAGGATAGGCTCGAGGGGTTAACTAGGGTATCGTGTACTAAAGATGAGTACATCGCAAGGGTGTGGGGAATTACTCAACCGATGTGGAAGAAGTAATTATAATACGGTATCAAACAAGGGTTATCCTAATGCCTCTTATCATTTAGTTATTCCTAACTACACAAGTGTAGTCTCACTAGCGATCTCGAAATGCATCACAAAACAAGTTCTAGAATCTATTATACTACCGGTACACTCTCGAAGCATTAAAGGTGAATGCTTTAATTCCTATAGATCTAGGGGCGAACCTCACATTTTGGGGTGGAATTTGAGTGGTAAAGGGTTTTTGTGCTAGTCATATAACTCCTATCCATGAGACGCTTTATTAAGACTAAAGTCCCACCCGTACATGTCATGAAAAATTTTAAATTTGGCGCTAAAATTGCCCTAACAAATATTTCTCATGGTTTATTACACAAATGAAATAGGACAAGACAAATGATCAAGGATAAGCATAGTTTCAAAGTTCCCATTTTATTCTCCCTCCCTACACTTAAACTGAACATTGTCCCCAATGTTCCCCGAAAGTATCAAAGTTATGATAACGGAAGGTAATTAAAAGAGAAAGAAACTAGTACTCCCTGATTAGCTCGGTAGGATCCGTGTGAAGTAGTGGTTAAATTCTTTCCAAGAAGAATGTATGCGTGAAAAGCTTCATCCAATCTTATGTTTCTTCTTCTTGATAAATAAAACCTGCACACTTTAAGAAAATAGACGAAACCTTCGCGTAAAATCGGCGGTAAAACTATATATGACTCTACTAAACTAGGATATAATGCTTGTGGAATGGATGTTTGCGATTTTTTTGGGAAAATTAGGCCTGAGAATTTCCAAAAATTTATAAGTAGCACAGAAAACGAGAGAAATTAGATAAGTTGTTTCGCTCCTCCTCGACGTCGTCAGTTGTAATCTCGACGTCAGTTATCCCGACAGAATCGGTCTCATCGCATTTTTCGAAAAATTCTAGAAAATTACACCTTTAAAACTGGAAAAATTCCTACAAAACATCCATTATGACTCGATACAAGAATTTGACTCGATACAAGAATTTGACTCTAACAAACACACATATATATTATTTTCAATAATTGTAGTTCTCATGTTCACATTCTTTTAAAAACGTGTGTAATCCTCCCTAAACTTATCCTTTTCGTAAAATACCTTTATATGTAATTAAGACGAGGTTAAAGACAAAATAAAGCATTTTCACAAATTCAAATATGAGAACATACAATAGTGAAAAGACATATGACATACATAAAAATAATCCAACCAAACAAGGAAAAGATAAGCCACGCCACAAACAAATATATACATAACATATTGTCCCAAATCACCACATCATCACCAAGTTAAGATAGTCTAAGTTATTACAAGCCCAAATAAAATTGTCTCAATCAACAACCAACCACAATTGTCCATAAACAACTCACAAATAAACACATGAATCACTGAGGAGGGGGTCCATAACGGTAGTCATAACCAGGGGGAGGTGGCCCATGTATCCATAAGGCGGGTAATCCTCCTCCCGCCCGGGGAATGGGTCAATCTGCAGGTGTGGGTCAAGATGATCGCGCATGGACAAATGCTGCATCTGTCTGACGGTATGATCATATGTCCAATCGCCCTCGATCTGCCGCGCCATCCACGTGTCCATCCGCCCATCCACGCCCCGGTGGGCTGCGCCATCCCACCGGACATGTGCTCAGAGACGTCGGTGAGCCTCCTGCCCATCCCCGCCGGTATGGCCGTATCGGTTGCGTCATCATCATCATCATCATCATCATCATCCCGAATCATGGACGAGCGGAACCATGCGTAGCCACCTCCATAATCCATGATAACATCCATGGCCTTCATGGACTTAGCTTTGACAACCTTCTCTCATACAACATTGAGGTACGTGGGTACCTCCCGTCTAGGATGCCAAAGGATCGAGCCAACCGGTGACAAACATACCACCATACACCCTATCTTCAAACCTCATACCGCTAGCGGTCCTCAAGTAATCACCCAACCGTAATGGGATGTTACAAGTACACACCTCAAAGAAACATGCAGAGAGATAGAATAGATCCGTAAGGTGACACGATGAGTTGTGTCCTTGTGCCCCGTTATGGTGAAGGCAATGCAACGGTGCACGAGCCTTACACGCGGATCCCAGATCCGTGAGGCAAGGGTACTCCCAGTAACATACTCCCCGTTGGCTATCGTGTTCCAAAACTGAATCCCCCACATGTCTTCCCTAGTGACAAACCCAGCTCCCAAGTTAGCCCTAAAGACATCACTCTCAATATCCCTCTGTGAATACAACCCTACTCTCCAACCAAACTCCAGCACCGACATAGTCCTCCAGACTCCACCCAGTCTAAACCTAATCCCCTGAAAATCAATGCTACCTCGACAAGAAATAACATTCATCGAATAAGAAGCGTGAAACTCACGCACCAACTCACTATACACAGGCTCACGCATCCGAAACAACCTCTCCCACTAAGGATCAGTGAACTTATCCTTCCTAAAACTGTTTCTAAAATCCCTAGCCAGATCATGCTCCTCAAGAAATCCCCAATCCAAAACAGCCCCTGAGTCAATGGTTTGATGGAGCAAATCATTGTAGCGAGTTTGGGCTTCTTCCTCAATAAACACTCCCCATCCAGAAACAATGTCAGCGATGCTCTCTTGGGTGCCAGGAGATTGCCCCTTGTTCTTCTTGTTCTCTTGCTCATTTTCTGAAACAGGTAATCAAAAATATTGGGAACAAATGAGTAATATTCAAGCTGCTAAAAACGACATCAGAAGGCTCTGACGGCGTCACGCCAGCGGGCTGACGCCGTCCCAACCAGAAAAATTCAAATCCGACGTTTGCGAGGGAAAAATCCAGGTTTTTAACCATAACCCTTAACCCAAACACCCCTGCTACAGCAACAATGGTGCATTGGCTAGGTGGTTTAGTCCCTAAGCCGTCTAAGGCTTCTCGCAAAATCAAACCCACATGATAACACTACTATTCGCCTAATCTTAAGCCTAATTAACAAGATTCATGGGCGACATTTAGCATTAATCAAATCAATTGGGGGATTTCGGATTGAAAGGGGAAATCAAAATTGAGCGCGGAATAGAGCAATTGACTAGACAAAGATCAATGAATATTACTTACCTTGTGGAGATTGACGCAGCAAAGTGGTGAATTTGATGTGGAGAAAACGTGGTAGTGTGGTGTGGGGCGGATAAAATGTGTAGGGTAGAGAATGAAAGAGATGTTTGGTGTTTTTATTCGTCTGATCTGGCTTAGCGACGGCGTCACCCTTTGCGTGGTGACGGCGTCACGCCCAAATTTTTGCAAAAGAGGCTGTTTTTATGAATCCGCCCGGATCAAAAATCTTGTTACTATTTTTGACAAAGATTTTGGTTTTTATTTTAAAATTCATTTTGTCAATCCACTTGCAATCTCCACAAAGGTGAGCAACGCACATGTCAAATTGTCTTTCAACTGGGATTCTAGAAATATTGAAATGTCGGGGATGAGGACTTTTCGATCCCGGTTTAAAACCAAAAGAACGCTTCCTTATGTCAGAAAAGTTGGGAAGCGATACGTGCACCCTTCCAATGAATATGTCCCTAAGAAATGTCTCTTTTATGCAGGGAGCGTTGAGGCAAGAATTCATACAAAGATGTGATTCCTTGAGGGGGTTGCCTTGCTTATTGGAATTGAAGAGGGTTCAGAATCATTCTAACGAGCTCCGGTATCGCATATACCTTTTCTATCTTTTAGGTACATTATTCCTTGCGATTTCTTCACGGAGTTTTAGCATGAAGTTGTCACTAGCTCCAAGAAAGTTTCGTGTGTTTTCCTCATTTGAGCTTCGAGACGTTTTATTTCCTTTTCTTGCTTGTTGAAAAATGTCAACATTATGTCCTCGAATTCATCTTGTCGGGATTTTCTTGGGAGCAAAAATTCCTTGACCGCGTTCACATGCTCATAATCATGGGTGGTTACTTCCATTAATTCATTCACTTGTGCCTCCATACTCTTAAACAGTTGTGCGCGGGAATCCAAACTATTTTCATGGATTATCAGAATTTCCCATCCTTCTTCTTCATATTGTGCTAAGTCTTCGATGACTCCCCAACATGCTTCAACATTGAGCTTACTTAGCCTTCCACTGGCGGCATAATCAATGGTTTGTCGGGTGGAGGGATTGACATGATCGTAGAAGATTTGAACTTGAAGCCAAAGATCAATGCCGTGATGAGGGACTTTATGGAGCAAGTCCTTGAATCGAGTCCATGCCTCGTAGAGAGATTCACCTTGATGTTGTTGGAACATTAGGGTTTCATTCCTAGGTTTAGTAGTTCTCCCCAGTGGGAAAAATTGGGCAAGGAAACAAGTGGTGAGATCATCCCAACTTGAGATGGATCCATCGGGAAGTCGCTCAAGCCAATTACTAGCTTGGTACCGTAGAGAGAATTGGAAGAGACGCAAGTGCGTGGTCTCCCGTGTGGTAGCATCAAGGTCGATGGAATCAACGATTTTAAGGAAATCCTTGAGATGCTGATTATGATCTTCAAAACGAAGTCCATGGAATGCACATCCGTTTTGCACCAACCGGATGGTGTGCAGGGCCGTAGTTTGAGCTTGATCGGGAGCTCAATAGTGTTCCTATAGCCTTGGTGGCTTGGTCTAGAGTATTCACCAAGAGTACGGCCTCTTGGCGGGTCAATGATTGGTGGATCAATGAGTGGTGGCGGTTATCACCTTCCATGATGAAAAGTGATGGGATTACTAACAAAGTCACGAAGAAGGGGATAGACTACGAGGAAGCTAAAATGAGAAAAATCTTACTTGATAGGAATCAAGCAAGGAACCTAAACGAGATAGAAATCTAACTAGCTATTCTATTCCCGGCAATGGCGCCAAAACTTGATGCGCGATAACACATTCGGGGTCAAAGGAACTTCCTTTTAAATCGAGCAAGTTTTTCAACACCCTAGGCGATGAACCTAATCGTTGTAGTGTAGTATTGGGTAAGCCTCGGGTATTGATATCGTTCTCTAGGGAATAGGAATGCTAGTGAGAAGTGTACTACGCTAAGGTTGAGGTTGAGGAAGATTATTTTTATCTTTTATATTTTTATAAAGCTAAGGGTAAAATCTCGGGGTTTGGATTTGGGGTTTGGTACTTCACCGATTACTCTACTATCTAATTATCTAAACTAATGGGTAGTCTTATGTCTTTGATGTGTGCTCGTATGATGATTAAAAATGTGTCTACCTAGATACTATTACTCCCTAGTTATCTTTTATTGGTGGTTGAATTGTCACGTCCTTATTCTTAACGCGTTGTGTTTTCTAAGGTCGTAGGGTATGCTTTTATCCCTAACTCTTTGAGAATACCTTAAGGTTATTATCTACGAAATCACTAGGTTTCATAAACTAACTCTAAGGTTATCTTTGGATGTTTAGCCTACAATTCCGCTACGTGATCTATAAGCTAAGGTTCACAAAGATTACTCAAGCATTTAAACACAACGATGGCCTAATGCACTCCTAAGCCAATTACAATTAAGATAAGAGACAACCAATCAATAATTAATAACTAGGTTTCATAGATCTAAGCAAACACACAAGAAATTTAGCCGACATGTTAAACATGCAAGCATACACACATACAATCGAAGACATAATGAAATCAATGAAGTAAAACACTTATCTTGATGTAAAATAGGTATGAGAACCCTAAGATATCGTCCAAATCGGACTAAAATCGCTTTTAGGTTTTACTCCACAAGTCTACCTCTTTAAAATTCTAAAATTCGATTTCTATATATAATTTTACATTCGCGACGGCATCGCCTTATAGGTGGGACGCCGCCGATCGCCGTCATTAGGGTTTCGCCTTGGCCAAGTAATAGTTGGGACGGCGTCACGTTGTGGTTATGACGCCGTTAGTCTTCAGATAGAAAAGACGTCGTGCGAATATGGATCTAGGCCGTCGAGAAGAAAAGTCTTCGTGACGCCTTACCTTTCAAAGCTCGACGCATTATTCCAAAGATTTTGTCGGTGTAAAATTAGCAAAATTCTCTTGAGTCATCACAAATTTAATTACATAGAGAGGGACGGCGTCGCTTGGATTGTGACGCCGTCGTGTCAATTCCAAAGCTTGAGTGTCTTGATCTTGACTTAGCATTTCTTCATATATTCACATTTTCGTCCAAATATGCATCATTCCAACATTTTTGCTTCCAAGAGACCTAAAAGTGAAAAGGAACGAAATTAAGCAAGAATGGATATAAAAGTGGGCGATTAAGGGCTTAAATGACCCTTAAAAGTGTACGCTTTAAATCCTTATCACGTGTGAATTATATTGGGTTATTAACATTGTTATTACAACATAAGCATGGTAAAAGGCATGTGCGTAACAACCCGCTTATTGTTTACTATGTCATGAAATGATGCTCGTACTATGGGTGTAAAGAATATTCGTAACATTTTAGAGTCTCGTGTTCGCTAAGGGCCGTGGTTTGACATAGATATTTAAGTGACGGTGACATGTTGTGAAGGGTGTGGATAGCCCCTCAGAAATAATGAAGACAATACGCAAGTTTATTAGATCGAAAGGTGTAATCATCATGTACAATATAAATCGATAATTGAAAACAACATTTCAAGGAAAATAAAGTGACTTAAACTCGTCGGCTTTTAATTTTTGCTAAAAAAATATCTGTAGACTATATTTTTAGTGGTGTTATACTGCCTCCACACAGTGTCTGCAATGACCATCTTTAAGCCTTGAGGACTCGTTGCTCTTGACAAAGCCACGTACAACTGGCCGTGACCAAATATTGGCTCCGGTAAATAGATGCCAATTTTTTTCAACGACTGCCATTGGATTTTGTTGATTGTCATGGCATAACATATCTTAATGGGAAACTGTTTACATTTAAATACAAATGGCATCTTATCATCTTTCATTGTGAGTACGATTCGGGGGGTGAATACCTTTTGGGACACCATTGTACCAGTTATTATCTTTGCCTCTATCACGCGTGTTAATAATTGAGTGAAAATCATCCTTGTCCCGTTACAAAGGCCGCCAACAAGATTGAGGTTCCTCAAGAGCATGACCGAGTGCCGACTTTAATCTCTAGCGATGCGGGAAAACCCGCCGATTGATGGAGTTAAGATATTCAACAGGGTACAATAATTCTGAAGCACCTCCGTCATTCCCTATAGGGACATCATGATCATTGATTGTGTAGTATTTGCTTGTTCCCGATACCCTCTTTAAAACCTCAAGGTTGATCATGTCAGCAGTCTCATTTTTTTGACATACTATAGCCTTGTCCTGAAAAGATTCTACTGAAAGGGAATGTAATGTTCGATTATCGTATATAAACTGTATGAGTTGCCATTTGCCTTCCTTAGTTGGCGGATAACAGTATCTGTCTGGGATATGGATCCATGATGTGTTTTGTGGATCGTCTTCGTCTGGTATGCCCATGTTACCATCACCAATGTCAAGTAGCCAATTTGAAAATGCCTGTACGTCTGCCCTTTCTGTAGCGTCCATATTATCTTTTTGGAGGCGCATGTTTTGTTCCAAAATGAAAAGTTTCAGGTGTTGCCACATATATGATTCATAAATGGATGATGCAATAACCTCGTTCCTTGTTGCTTTTTTTCCCCGGCATTGTTTGTCGAAAGTCCCCACCAAAGATAATTGTTTTCCCGCCGAACAACATTGTCGGTGTCTCGCAAATGTCACGTAATGTACGATCCAGAGCCTTAAAACATCGTCTGTCATTCATTGGTGCCTCATCCCAAATGATAAGGTATGTTTGTTGCAATAGTTCAGCTAATTATGTGTTTCTCTGTATGCTACATAAGGACTCGTCAGTTAGGTTTAAAGGAAGCTTTGAACCTGGAATGCGTTGTTCTTCCTGCCGGTAACAATAGGGATGCAATCCCTGATGACGCTACAGCTAGAACAATCTTTGCCTCTGACCTTAAAGTTGTAATTATAGTTTTCCATAGAAAGGTTTTGCCCGTTCCACCATGCCCATATACGAAGAGGAGCTCTTGTATCCCGTGATTGATCGAATGCATTATCATTTCAAATATTTCTCGTTGTTCACTGTTTAATTTGGGCACCAAAAAGTCTCGTTCCCTTGCCAACTCTTCTATGTTATAGCATTTTTCCTCCATTATCATCTTGTTGGTGAGTATGTTCAATAAACCTTCTGGCGGTGGTTGTATTCCAAAGTCTTCCAATGATTTGCCGTAAGAATTTAGGGACGATTCCAGCTCATACAAGACTCCTCCTTTTAGTTATGACTCATTTAGGTGCGTGAGTCGCATTCCAAAGAGCTGACCTAATGTGCGAGGTATGTCATGTGCCATGTGCTCCCAAAAAGAATTGAATAATTCCACTGGATCTGAAACGTCACAAAAGATCAGTATTTGCACGAACAATGCACGTAACTCGATGCGCCGTTGTTGCGACAACCTCTTCTAGGGCAACTGACCATTCCTCGTCGTTTTCCAAAAGACTCATCGCTTCGCAATGCCTATTTGTGGTAGGTGTGGTTGTTGACGGTCCGAATATCGGAAAGGATGTGCACCCTTTTGGTGACAAAGCAAGAGCCTTTGGAAGAAAAGGTCTCCGCACTAGGTGGATGTATGTGAGTCTTCGATTGACGGTTTGTGTTAATACAAATAAATCGTAAAATGTTTATTAATATTTAGCAATCTCTTTGTGTTTTGTTGATAACAAATATAAAGTTATCATAAGTAAAATTATAAGGATACATAAAGCATCTACATACATAGTCATTTAATATTAGTTGATGTAATGATTCATTTATTGTAATAGTTTATTAGGATGAGTAAAAACCATAACCCATGACCCATACCTTTGGAGCATATCCATAATCCATGGAGCTAAGGCATAACCCATTGACTAGATGCATTTCATCTTCTAGATACATTGTATCTACTTGGATACCCATGGTCCAAAGTCTAAGACCCATTACCCATGACCCATGACCCATAACCCATGGATAATGAGGAGCGTCTCACGGATCCCTCACTTTACACTAGACGGATCCCTCATGTAAGGGATCCGTGCGACAGTAGAAAGCTTTTGCCTATAAATAGAGAGCCATTTCTTCATTATATCTTACCCCTCTTCTTACAAACTCTCTTATATATTCTTACAATTCTTCTAATCTCAGATCTCTTGATCTAGATAGTAGTTCTTCTTTCTTTTGTTGTGGTTCTCATATAGGTCCTTCTCTAAGGCAAAATCACGAGCTTCTACAAGTCATCCAAGCAAGGGGTCCTTGATTGATTTGTTCCTCCACAAGAATTATGTAGCAAAGATCTTGTATTTCATATTTCACATATTTGTTGTGTTATAGTTGTGTCGGTTTGGTCCTCCGTGTTAAGGACTCGGTATTTAGCTTTGTACCGGAAAAAGTGTAAGCGATGTTGTGAAGGCTTCTTCGCCAAGTTGAAGGAGTTTGTTGACATAATGCTTGAACTCTCGAGTAGGTGACTCGGGGAGTGGAGTAGGGCAAGGAAGGTGTCCTTGTATCCGAACCACTATAAATCGCTTGTGTCATTTCTATCCTTTACTTTACTTATTTTCTTTACTTGCATTACTTATAGATCTATACTTTCTCTCCATCCACACGATTTCACATAACATCGAATCTAAATTTTTTGAAACTAAGTTAAAATCGGCAAAACTATTCAACCCCCCTTATAGTTTTTCACAATTAGCATCAAGAGCTAATTTAACAAACGTTTTAAAGTAAATACTATTTTAAAAACTTTTCGATCACTATGGGTTCTGAAAATTATAAAGAAGGGAAATCTATGCAACGACCTCCACTACTTGAAACTAATGGTTTTATTTATTGGAAAAATAGATTCGAAACGTATGTGAAGTCAAAAGATATTGATATTTGGTACATCATTGTTGAAGGCGATTTTGAAGCCACTTGATGCAGGTTTTACTGACCAGGTCTTAAATTTATAGTGTCTCGTCATACCTATGGTCTACCCTAGTGCATTAACGGACAGTGTACCCAGTCGCTTGTAGTGTAGTAATCGGTAAAGCCGAGGTCGTCCCAAGAGCTATGTGTGTTGGATTATTACTAAGTCTAGTGTCACAGATTTAATAAAGGTTTCGATAGGGATATAATTAATTAAACTACTAATGCAGAATAAAATAAAGCGTATAAATGGATAAAGGAAATCAATAGAAGAGTGGTGCTAACCTAGTTAATCCTCCTAGCTAGTTATGTCTACGTCTACTTACTTCCAATTACTTGGTGGGGTCAAATTCGAGAGGACAACATTTGGTCAATTCGCCTAACCTATCAAAGAAAGATGCCACCACAGAGAAATCAAAGCACCGTCATAAGTCCCGTTGTTCTTGGTCCCATAAGCCAAGTCATTAAGTACCGCTACATGCTAGATTCATAATAATGAGTGCCCGACCGTTAGGAACTTAGACACTACACCCCCAATTCTTAAGTTCATCCAAACGATAGGTGATCAGCTGGTCAAATCGCACAAGTAGAAAGGGTCGTCAGCTTGGTCATATCTTACCCTTCCTGCTCATCCCGCTCACCTAGGTTCAGCTTGGTCATATCTCCTAGGCAATAGGCCTCTACCGCCATTCAAAACTACCGAACCAAGGGTGGCAACCAATGAACTATGCATGCATACACTTAGAAATAAATGTACGGAAGTAAAGGTAAACGAAAACAAAACAATTAAGGAATCATAACTAGGCTAGCACTAAAAGGTGCTTAGTCGTTCATATTAATCCTGCAAATCAATTCAATATTCAAAGGTACGAAATACATGAATTGAAAGTAAAAGAAATATAAAACGCTAACGCTTATCGTAATGGAGTGACTTCTCCTCGAAATAGCTCCGTATGCTCATCTAGACATGCCTTGAGCTTTTTCCCACGCTCGTGAGTGTCGTGTGTGGAATGGGATGATTAGAAATGCCGGAATTCGTGGGATATTTATAGGCGGATCCGGGTTACTGGCGTAACCAATATAGGAGTTACACCGTGAACCTTGTATTTCTTCGTAAAATGCACTAGATCTGCCGGTTACGGCGTAACCTTATTAGTGGTTACGCCTTAGTCTTCAAGAACTCGGTTACGCCGTAAGTGATGCAAGAGTTACGGCGTAAGTATCGTGTGTGGAACCTCATTTGACCTAATGTAGTTACGTCAGAACCTTTGGGAAGAGTTACGCGTAACCTTCCGATAAGTTGGCATTCGAGTCACGAAATAGTTACTACAGAATGTGAGAGATGAGTTACGCCAGAACTCTTCAAAATAACATAATGTGATAAATCTTTAGATATGTTTCTAGTTCCACGTCTCTTTTGCTTCAATGCTCGTAATTTACCTGAAAGTGGAAAACAATGGAAAACAAGCGTAAATCCATATAAATAATATAAATAACGAGCATTATCGTGAAAATTGACACTTAATATTCGTGACTATTTGATGTTATCAAATATCCCCACTGAACTCTACTTGCCCTCAAGTAGACCTTATTAGATAGATTCCTAAAAAGATATCTCCCATAACCTGGAAAATATGAGTTTAAAAATCCCTTATGCTAGAATAAAACAAAGCCGAAAACCTCACGAAAGGGAAACAAACACTCAAATCTCTCAACTATTCTAAGTGTCAATTTCGGGGTGATCACTCAATCTCACAGTCATAGCATGTATTCTATCATAAGCTTGGCGGTTACACAAATCTCCACCACTAGAGTTAAGCGCTAAACAATTCTCGAAGGCAATATGGGTAGACACGACAAGGGTTAAGGGTGACTCGCCTTTACTAACATGTCACGGCAAAGTGGACAAAATCAATGATACATGACCAAATCCATGGCCAAGACACCAAAGATTGCTCACGATCACCTAGACACGCTTCATGACTAAAGGGTAGGATGAGACATGGGATATATAATTGGTGAAAATAAAAACAAGGTGTAGTCTAAATCTATAACCACGTCATCACCACTTCACCGTCCGCCCAAAGTTCAAGCTTTGAAGTCAAGAAACCGGATCATGAAATGCAAGGTAGATGTGTCATTAGAGGACGCTGTGATGGGCACACTATCTTTTCTCCAACTATTGGCATAACTACCAACTCCAATCTTCAAATGTGATCGAGGTGTCCTCCTCGATACTAAATCAATAAAGTTCATACTACAGTGCTTATAGCATCGCACTTTACAATAGCATAATCATAACAACTATTTTTTTTCATAACAATAACATAACATAATATCCCCCCACTTGAGATGAACAATGGGAATATGGGGGGTCTTCAATGATCTTCAGAAATGTTGTCGATGAAAGCGTAATTTCCGAACCTTTCCACTCGAACCTTGAACTTAGGCAAATGATGACTTCCCAATCACAAATAAAGACTAAAGGGTAGGCTAAGGTGTATAGGTGTATCGAAACAATATATTGGGTGAACAAAATGAAAGGAATGGCTCGTAAGGGTGTATCTAGGGGTATCTTGCACTAAAGATGAGTGCAACAAAAGGGTTTCACATGGGGTCAAAAGTCGAGGTGACTAATCGATAGACTCATAATGGTAGGCGTTTGGGTGATAATCCTATAATATTGCCTTCTAAACCGAAAAGTCCAAATACATCGAGCTAACTCAACATACCTCGCCTATGGTCTCGAAATGATGCAAAGGCCAAGTTCTAAAGTTTACAAGCTACCAAGACACTCATAATTTGGTGGATTTGGGGTAAAATATTGGAAACGGATAAGGCTAATCTCATCATATAATATCAAGGGTCAGTGTGCTCTGCTAAGGTCTAATCTAGTTAGGTTAAAAAAACATGTCAAAATTTAAAAATGGCATAATTTTTCAAAATAAACTAGAAAAATGAGGGCTAAATAAAGTTCAAGAGAAAATTCTACTCCGTCCCCCACTTGAATTGTACAAAGTCCCTTTTGTACTAGGAATTTAAATAAAGGCGAAGAGAAAGGTAGAATTAGAGCGAGAACTTCCCTGAAATTTGCTCCATAAAGAAGGAAGGCCTACGAACAAGAGACGTGCCTTCGTATAAGCATCATGAACAAACTCCAATCCCTGAAATCACAATATCGAAAAGCATAATTCTAAAAAGAAAAAATGAAAAAAAAGAAAAACAAACCTAACTCACTTTCGTAGGAAACACGGTTGCATTTAGCGAATAGAACAAGCCTTTTATACCACTTGGTGTCCCAAGTGGGCGAGTGAAGTATTGTGAGGGTTTACAGGAACACACTCCACAAAGTTCATTTAAAACTAATACAAGGTTATTGTGTTTTAAAATGAAAGAATTAAAGCAGAGAGTTACGTCAGAACCCTTTTGAGGGAGTTACGCCAGAATCGCAAAACTGGAATGAGCTACAACGCAGTAGTTACTGGCAGAACCACCGAGATGGTATTACGCCGAATTGGTAATGCGTCAAGAATTCTGGCCGCTAAAATGTTGGTTATGGCGTAATCACCAAGATGAGTTACGCCAGAACTCGCTCGAGATCAAGAACCGCAGCAAGAATTACTTCCTCATTTCCGCAAAAATAGTTAGAAAACACAAACCCAACAAAAGGAAATAAAACAAAAGAAATGTATAATTCGGTTGTCTCCGAAGAGCACTTTTCTTTATTTACGAGTCTTTAAGTTAGACTCAGAGCCATGGGATTCTTTGGGGCTTTGGATTTCCCCGACTTCTTCCATGCCTTTTTTCTTTGAATAAGGCTGGTCCCAAACATGTGGCGAAACATATCGAGTCATGGTGTATCTTTTCTGCAGAAAATTAGCTCGTGCCCATTCAAAACCAAACCTAGCCTCCTTTTCCCCATCAATTTTAACATAACCAAACTTTACTCATAACCAATTTTCAAATGAGATCCCCCTGTATCCTACATTGCTTCTCTTATCTTCGCCAAAACATGCCCATTCCTTGCGCTTGAGCCATTTAGGTTCGTGGTATTCTCCTCCATCGCAGATCTTATGATTGGGTGGCATGTAGGCCATACCATGGTGTATTCATCGTGCATGATAGCTGGTTCAAAAGATGAATGGTCCACCAATATCGGAGAACCATTCGCTAAAAGCACTATGCTCTTGTAACCACTTTTCTCGATATCTTTTTTTTCCCAAAGACCACCAAACTTCGCAGCCTTCTTTAATCATACGAATGAGATACTTCCTCCTCCATTACATCCTTTTGGAAAGGGAACACGTGGAAAATATTACTTGAGTCCCTCAACTAAAGGAACACAACAGTGAACTCTTCCTTTTACAACGTAACTGGGAACAGAAAACGGGATCTCTTCCTCATCATCTTCATCGTCACTGGATTTGGAGTCCTGCAAATGGCCAAAAGATGAAGGTGGAAACCTATCAGAGTTATCTAATTCTATCCTCGGTGGTTCTTTTGTCGTAACAATTTTGTCTAGTTCAAGGCTCAAAGTTTTATCCAATTTAAACTCCACTATATTTCCATAGTATCCACCATAATGTGCTAATGTGTCAAGGAATGGTTTACCAAGAATCAAATGCTCCTTTTCGTCTTTCACATTATCGATTACCACAAATTCGGGGGCTGAAGTAAATTTGTCGACCTTTACTCACGTACCAATTGTAATTCCTAAAGGGCAATCTTAGTTTCGCCGATTCAATCACGATATCTGCTTCCCAAAGGTGGATTATTCTCGCTTTAAGAATATGGATAGAGGCATGATGTTTACACAAGACCCAAAATCTACTACCCCAAAATATCAATATTTCCAACAAAACACGGAATGATTAACCCGCTTGCACTAATATCCTTAATCGAGAATAAACTTGATCCTAACCTCGATACGCCTTCGAACATGGTTACGCCAGAACTCCGTAAGTAGTTACGGCGTAATCTCACCGATCGATTTCGTGACCTCCAACTTGTCGATTGTGGATTTGCATCCCTCAATTACCTCCCGAGAATCATTGGTGAAAACAATTTGCATTCCTCCTCATGCATGGCTTCATTAAGTTCAATTCCATCTATCTCAAAGACCGAGTTTTTAATCATTGCTCCAAGATTTTTAGGGTTTCGCGTGCTCGGAAAGATTTTTATTTGTGTTTTTCTGGAAACCCCTTAACCAAATATCTTGTTCTTTTTGTTTTTGGGCTGAAGTTTCCAGGAACTTGTTAATTGTTTCTTCAAGACTGGTCTTTCTTTCTCCATAAGGCCCACGGTTGTAATTTCCACGATTCCCATTACTATTTCGATTATCTCCGTAAAATGGTCAATTTTCTCCATACTTGGCTTCTTCAATATTCTCTTCGTCCATATGAGGACAATTTTTAGTCAAATGTCCCCCACCACAGCTTTCACAACCTACTTGGATGGCATGAATGATTTCTCTGACCTTCAAAGATATCTCGATCGAGATTTTCAATTTTACTAGCGATTGTCGCAATTCCGCCAAAACTTCCGCTTGGTTTCTTTTTCTTCCTCCGTCGTGCCATTTTTGAGAGTGATCCACCATTTTTTGAATGGCTTCAATTTCAAGAGTAGGAGTCATGTTCGGGATAGGTCCTTGATAGTCCAAAATTTGTTTCGTAGTTACGTTAATTCCTTTATAGAAGATGTGACCTTTTGCTGGTTGTTCAGGTCATTAGTAGGACACTTGAAAAGAAGATCGTTGTATCTGTCCCAAGCTTGATACAACATTTCGTCTTCTTCTTGTTTGAAATTATGAATAAAGTGCTTCTTAAGTAGCGCCCAAGTATTAATTGCCCCGGCGGGCAATCTTTCAATCCATCTTCTGGCAGCTCCAGTAAGAGCCATAGGAAATACCCTTAGCATAACAACATCATGAGACACGCCTGGAATGTTGAAAAGGCTTGCGATGTATAGAACATTTTCAACGTGCTCATATGCATCATCGTCCCTGTTTCCTGAAAAAGGGTTAGCGCGAAGCTCCCTCATAAATTGGTCTTTGATTTGAACGGACATCCGCCTCCAATTGCCGGTCTTACGAGACCCGCCCTTGTTCCGCTTCTTGTCAACGCCAAGTATTCCTCAAGAGTGAGGTCATCGATGTTAACAACTTCCATGGTACCGAAAACTTGAAATATGATCGTGAGAAAAAGAAATTAAAAACTTAATATCAATCCTAATATAACTCCCCGAAGTTAGCGCCAAAAACTTGATGCGTTTTATCGACTGTGTCTTAAATTTATAGTGTCTCGTTATACCTATGGTTCACCCTAGTGCACTAACGGGCAATGTACCCGGTCGCGTGTAGTGTAGTAATTGGTAAAGCCGAGGTCGTCCCAAGAGCTATGTGTGTTGGATTATTACTAAGTCTAGTGTCACATATTTAATAAAGGTTTCGATAGGGATATAATTAATTAAACTACTAATGCAGAATAAAATAAAGTAGATAAATGGATAAAGGGAAATCAATAGAAAAGAGTGGTGCTAACCTAGTTAATCCTCTTAGCTAGTTATGTCTACGCCTACTTACTTCCAATTACTTGTGTGGGGTCAAATTCGAGAGGACATCATTTGGTCAATTCGCCTAACCTATCAAAGAAAGATGCCACCACAGAGAAATCAAAGACATCATAAGTCCCTGTTGCCGGGTCCCCAAGCCAAGTCATTAAGTACCGCTACATGCTAGATGCATACTAGTGAGTGCCCGATCGTTAGGAACTTAGACACTACACCCCAATTCTTAAGTTCATCCAAACGATAGTGATCGCTTGGTCAAATAGCACAAGTAGAAAGGGTCGTCATTGGTCATATCTTACCTTCCTGTCTCAAATCCGCTCACCTAAGGTCATTGGTCATATGTCCTAGGCAATAGGCCTCTACCGCCATTCAAAACTATTGAACCAAGGGTGGCTACCAATGAACTACGCATGCATACACTTAGAAATAATTGTACGGAAGTAAAGGTAAACGCAAAGAAAAAAATTAAGGAATCATAACTAGGCTAGCACCAAAAGGTGCTTAGCCGCTCATATTAATCATGCAAATCAATTCAATATTCAAAGGTACGAAATACATGAATTGAAAGTAAAAGAAATATAAAACGCTAATGCTTATCATAATGGAGTGACTTCTTCTGGAAACACTCAGATGCTCCTCTAGACCGCCTTGAGCTTTTCCCACATTCTCGTGAGTGTTGTGTGTGGAATGGGATGATTAGAAATGCCGGAAATCGTGAGGTATTATAGGCGAGATCCGGGTTACTACAGAATTAATATTGGAGTTACGCAGAACCTTCTATTTCTTCGTAAAATTCACTAGATCTGCCGGTTACGGCGTAACCTTATTAGTGGTTACCGTAGTCTTCAAGAAACTCGGTTACGCCGTAAGTGATGCGATGGTTACGACATAAGTATCGCCGCGTGGAACCTCATTTGACCTAATGTAGTTACGTCAGAACCTTTGGGAAGAGTTACCGTAACCTTCGATAAGTTGGCATTCGAGTCACGCAATAGTTACCGCGAATGCGAGAGATGAGTTGCCAGAACTTCTTCAAAATAGCATACCGTGATAAATCTTTAGATATGTTTCCGCCCGCCGCCTCTTTAGCTCCAATGCTCGAATTTACCCGAAAGTGGAAAACAATGGAAAACAAGCGTAAATCCATATAAATGATATAAATGACGAGCATTATCGGAAATTGACACTTAATATTCAGGACTATTTGATGTTATCACCACTACAAAAGATGAAACCGGTAATTTAGTAAACACACCTCATGATCAACTCACCGATGATCATAAGAAAAAGCTTTATAAAAATAGTGAAGCTAACATAGTTTTATACAATGCTTAACCCAAAAAGTAATTAGAAACAATTTCCATGCTTAAAACCTCAAAAGAAATTTGGATTTCTTTAGTTGTAACTCATCAAGAAAATCAACATGTTAAAAACAATAAAATAGATTTGTTTGTTCAACAATATGAACAATTTTCAATATCGGATGAGGATACTATAGATCATTCTTTTTCTAACTTTAATACTATAATTACATTGTTTGTTAGGATTTAGAAAATCAATGTTGAAGAGTCGGTCACCCCAACTCTAGTCTAGCATATGTTAGCTCGTAGACATTATGTTATTTACTAGTTATTTAGTTTAGTGCAACACCTTGGAGGACGGACGGGTCTTTACCCACTGTATGCCTAATCCACAGTCCGAAGGAGGATGTTTAGTATGTAACTATAAATACCCTCTATCTCCCAAGGTAGAGGGTTGGACCTTTCACTCAATCTAACCTTTCTTTCTTTTATTTACTTTCTCTCCGTAAAGGATCCCATCTTCCACTTTCTCTCTAAACTACAAACTATTCGACCCTATATGTCTATTTTATATGATTGTGAAAACTAATATGTTACAAATGGTATCAAGAGCCATGGTTTGATCACTAATCTTTCATGTTCTTGGATTTCTAGTGGTTTTCATAAGGTTTTTGGGTTTGAATGAGTTTAGAGTAGTTAGCATCATTTGGATCATTTCTTGTGTTAAAGTTTGGATTTTGATAGCACTTTTGTGTTTAGAATCATTATAAGTGTTTAGGTTTTGATTTGGAAGGCTTGAATCATCGTGGTTGGGTTGTTTTTAGATTGAAAAAAGGTGTTTTTGAATATTTCTTTGATGCAATTTATGTCACGTTAAGATATTCTTCTATGCGATTTGTCCCTTTTGGATCGCTTATTGATGTGATTTGTCATATTTTGTGAAGCGATTTGTCTTGTATGCGATTTGTCTATTGAGACAAAACGACAAGAAAGGACAAAGTAGTGGAAGTAGTGGGTGTACTTGTGTACTATGCGATTTGTCTATTTATGGGATTTGACTGTTATGCTATTTGTCTTTTAAGCGATTTGTCACCAGTGCGATTTGTCACCAGTGCGATTTGTCATCAGTGCGATTTGTCTCCTATGAGATTTTTCACCAGTGCGATTTGTCTCCTGTGCGATTTGTCTCAAGTGCGTTTTTGTCAAGGACTGAGATTTGTCAATTCCTGTGATTTGTCTCTAAACCTAACACATACAACAATTGTTTTCAAACCCTAATAAAGAATTAGGGAATATCAAAAACCATAACACCAAATTCATCTTTACTTCCTTATCATCTTCTAGTTCCCTTACTACATCCTACTTCTCACTCTCTTACGGTTTGGTCTTGATTTTAGTAAAATCCCATGAAAGATTCTATTTCTCGGTTTAAATCAGAGACTTGTAAAATCCCGTGTATACTACAACATCATGTCTTACACTACTGACCCAGTAATTTCAAATGTGCTCAAATTATATGATGCTGTGGACAACAAAGAAAGTATTAGTTACTCTGAAAGGATAACCATGATTGATTCAACTAATGATGATTTGAGATCTTCATGTTCGAGTACAATGAGAAAGAATTGCACCGCTAATGCTACGTAATGCCATGCAAAAGAAATGTCGCATTATACCCTATCAAGAACTTCACTCTCACCTCATGTTACTTCTACCCATAACAATGGAACGAACATGTATTGCCCTCTTCGTCAGACTTATCCACATTAATGTGAACTTTGCTATTAAACTTAGAACAATTGGAGCTACAACTTGACAAAGAGAAGGTTCAAAAGGATGCTGAAGTGTCGCACTTCAAGTGATCCACAAACAACTTCAGTCATTCATTAGTAGGGAATTCACATCAGATTATGATCATCACATGACTGAAATGTCTTTCAAAAGGTACACTGGAATGGAAATTCACATGTTCATTGAGACATTTATCCAACTCATGGATAATGTGGAGAAGTACATTGAGGAAGTTACACAGAATGATGAAAAAGTGGATGAGTGTCAGGTGCAGTTGAGAGATAGTTGTGATGAGTCGGGTAATGTATCAGTTGAAAGGTCGGGTGTTGTTGAATGCAGAATATCAGAGGCAACAAAGAATGATGTAACAAGCTGCTTAGTAACTTCTGTCACACAAGAAGTGGATGTTGTGATCAGAAAGGTGAATGAATGTCGGGTACAATCAATAAATTGTAGTGTTGAGACCGTAAGGCATCGGATGATGGATCGACTTGACACCGAATACGAGGCTCAAAGACATATACGCTTGAAACATCAAGTAGTTCAATGACTCTTGTTACACATGATGTGGATGCAAATATCATACCGACAAATGAGCAAAGTCATGTGATGAGGTACCTTCATCGATCAACATAGTGCACCGCTAATGTACCTAAAAACTGATCTTAATAACGAACATGATTCTAATAATTGTTCCTTGGTTGAGGTCGAGTCTAATAAATTCAAAACAAATGATATGGTTGATAAAAGGCTTTGATGAACTTTCAAACAAATTCTCAAAACTTGAAAAACATTGCATTCCTATTGAAATTTCAATACAAAGAAAAGAGGAAAGTTTTAAAACTAAGAAACCATGTAAAAATCTGGAATTTCCTGAATTTCGTGAATTTTTAAAAATAAATGATTTAAAAGCTCAGCTTCAAGCCAAAAACTCAACTATCAAAAATTTGAAAAAACATATTTCTGGTATGCATGTGAAAAGTAATTCAGTCAAGACTGCACAAGACATTGATACTATTATAACAAGAAATAATGAACTATCAATTTATGTGGCTAAATTACTAAAGGAAAATGAGACTTTGAGAAAACATCACATAGAACTAAGTGACTCACAAAGAAGCTAGAACTAAGTCAATGGAACAAACAAACTCTTTGATAGCAAAATTGATGAACTCAAAGCTCAACTTCGTGAAAAGAGTTTCGCTATTGTTGCCTTAAAGAATGAGCTTAGAAAACCGTAGGAAAAGTGAACACTAAGCTTACAAAACCATCAACCTTGGGAAGCCGCTTTCATCCCACTAGAGACCGTCCGTTGTTAGGCAGTGTTAGGTTCCCATATTAGTAACATAAGCATCAATATAAGAAATAGAAGAGAAGTGATAGGATGAACACTACCAAACACACACGTATGAATAAGATAGAAAGGTTATGCGTAGAGTGTAATGATAAAATGAACAACCAACCCTCAAGTGAGGGTTTACAAGCATTATTTATAGGAAGGAACTAGGGCAACATGCAAGTTCCCTTCCTTTACTTTATGGGCTTGGGCCAAGGCTCATGGGCTTTCTACATAAGCCTTGGCATGATTACTAACATAAAAGCCATATTAAGCTAACTATTACATATTAATTACTAACACTTGAAATCTAGTTTAGGAGTGATTCCAACAATCTCCCCCTAAGTGTTAGTGATTGATAATATAAACGCTAGTAGTGCCGATGTAATAGTAGCTTTGACGCCTTCCGACATTCTTCTTTCTTGTGAGAAGAAGTGCCTTGATTCGAACAATCTCCAAAGGTAGGGATCTTGTATCTTTGAAGTATTCTCGCTTGACATCTTTTAATTTCTTTGTTCTTAAGTTCTTTGTTCTTTGTGATGAAAGTGATAGTATGTTGTTGTTGTCTCGATCGTCCGCTCCATTGCTCAAGTGTCTCCACGCCTTTCTTCAACATGCTCACACGCCTTTAACGTTGGATTTCAAAGATCGATGTAGTTCTCTTAGTCTTTAAACTTTGTAGATTCTTTGACTTTGACGAAGAATCATTCGACTTTGTGTTGCCTTTTGAGAGAACTTCAATTAGTGATGTTGTTGGTATGAGCATGTGAAGAATCAAGACGATCATCCGCTCCAGAGCTTCCATAAGAAGAAAACATAAGAATGGTTAGTGATAAGCGGATTTCAAAGACTTACAAGTTTGAACTTCGAGCGTGTTAACAACATAGTATGAAAACACAACTCTAATTCTCACAAAGTCCTTTCTCGAACCGAGTCCCACAAGTGAGATAACGCGATATCCCGGCACACCTACAGCTTCAAATGAGTCGCCGAGGTACACCAAGCATCACCTCACGATCGTAGACCGTTTGAGACATACTAAGCGTAATCCACGGGAGTTACCGGTGACCACCGTCTGTGGCCGCTTTGATGTTGACCGCGTGAGTTTCCATTAAATCACCGAGGATCACATATGAACCTCTCAAAATGTTCTCGATGATTGCTAAGATCCGTGAAGGACACGATAATGTATCGCTTGTGTTCTTATTGTTGCACAACAAGCGATGAATTTTCAAGTGTGCCTAAGAGATCTTTGATGAATCTTGTTAGGAATTAGAAATTCCGGTATTAAAGAGTCGGTCACCTCAAGTTTATGTAATCGTTAGAAAGCTCGTGAGTCGTAGTTCTTTTAAGTTAAGTAGTAATTTAGTTAAGTAACACCGTGGAGGACTGACGGGTCTTTACCCACCAGTATGCCCGATCCATGCCCCAAAGTGTGGCGAGTTATGTAAGACTATAAATACTCTCACCTTCCAAGGTAGAGAGTTGGAGCTCATAATAATATCTTTCACTTTCTCTCACTAAGTTCCCTAAACCTCTAACTTTCTCTCTAGAATTCCATCTATATGCTACTTTGTGTTATGGTTTGATGTGTATGTGAAAAGTTATATCTTACAATTGGTATCAAGAGCCATGGTTAGATCATATCTTGCACATCTTTGGATTTATAGTGGTTTTTAGGTGGTTTTGAGTTTGAAAAGTTTAGTGGTTTTTGCATCATTTGGTTGATCTCTTGTGTTAAAGTTTGAATTTTGTTGGTACTTTGTGTTTAGAATCATCAAAAGTGTTTAGGTTTTCATTTGGTAAGCTTGAATCATCTTGGTTGGGTTGTTTTGGACTGAAAAGTGAAGTTTATTTGGTTTTTCAAGCTAGCGACTTAGCTCTCGAATAGTTTCTTGGTAGCGACTTACTCACGCTTTGTAGCGACTTACGTTGTTAAAGCTAGCGAGTTAGAGCTAGCGAAGTTAAAGCACAAGTAGTGGACCTCCACCACGGGTAGCGACTGTGGTAGCGACTTGGTCCAGAGCGAGTTGCTCTTTAGCGACTTGTGTCTCTAGCGACTTGTAGCTAATTCACGCCAAAATCTGTTAGCGACTTGGTGTGTAGCGAGTTACTACTAGCGACTTGCTTTTCATAGCGACTGGGTTTCGCGACTTGGCTTTCTAGCTTAATTAATTGCTAGCGATTTAGTGCATTTGTCTCTAGCGACTTAGTGCATTATAATCTAGCGACTTGAGTGATTGTTTACGGTTTTCTCTTGATTTAGTAAAACCCGTGAAAGAATCTATTTCCCGCTTAATCATAGAGTTATAAAATCCGTGATAACTGTTAACATGTCTACCAACGTCCCCACCGTCATCTCCATCATGCCGAGGATGTACAAGCAATGGCTCGACACTCGCCCACCCATGCTTGATGTAATCGACCACGACTCTTGGGCTCAACGAATCGATTGTATTGCCTTGGAAAGGAAAATGGTGTCAACATTCTCAAATCCATTGATGAAGGACCATATCGAGTTGAAACGACTAGAGACATACTTGATACTAATGAAGATGGTACTCCTATTTACTAATGGATGCACCTAAGATGTATGATGAGCTTGATGATAAGGAGAAAAGAGATTTGATGCGTATATCGTGGCTTCAAACATTGTTCTTCAAGGTCTTCCTAAAGACATCTACAAGTCGATCAATCATAACATCAAGCAAAGGCGCTTTGGGATAATGTTAAGATGCTTCTCTCGTGTTCGTAACTAATCGTGGAAGACAGAGAATCCCAACTCTATGACGAATTTGAGCACTTCAAGATGAAACCGATGAGAGTGTCTATGAGTACTATGTGAGATTTCATAAGTTAGTGAATGACATGAGGAACATCGAATGACTATGCCTAACATTCACTCAACTCAAAGTTTGTGAACAACATGAATCCCGAATGGCACAAGTTTGTCACAAATGTGAAGCTCACTAAAGGATCAAGAATACAAACTATGAGCAACTCTATGCCTTCCTCCTTCGTAACGAGAGACATGCTATGTTTGAAAATTGATTCTCAATCGCCTCAAAACCAACTGTGGAGAGACAAGTTCGCCTAATGACTCAACAAACTTTCTACTCAAACATTGGAATCACAACCAAAGCATCACAAGTCATACCGGGTAATGGTAATCACAAACTCATTCTCGATCCCATGTTCAAACAAGTCGATGCAGATGCACGCGCGGATAACATCGTTAATCAACTAGCTCTACTCATTAGTCAAAACATGAATTCTCTCCCACAAACCAACAACAACCTTAGAACGCATCTAACCCACATAATCAAGCCACCGTTAAAGATGGAAGGATCGTGGTGCAACCAGCTCAGAAAGATGATGATCAAGGAAGAGGTGGAGTCGGGAGAGGTTATGTTGGCAACCGTAATCGAGGAAGAAATGGTAACCAAGGTCAAGCTAAGCCTATCAAATGCTATAACTGTGGGTGAAGGACACATTGCAAGGAACCGCACATCTCCAAAGCGCCCATGCACGCCGATTACGTAGATAAGATGTTGCCGCACAAGCTCGTGACAATGGTGCCGCGCTGATGAAGAGGAATTGTTGTTTTTGCCGAGGGTTATGCTAAGACCTATGATGCGATGCGGATGAGCAACTTATTAAGGAGATAGGTCACAATCATCGAACGCCTTTCAAGTCGCCGATCGTGATGCATACGACTGATGTAGATGATGGACCCATCGCACACACAATCTTTATGGCTAGCATCTCCAATGGTTTCTCCCAAGATCTCTTCTTCACCACAAGTCGCCCATCCAAGGACAAACTCATCTCGAGGTATTAAAGCTATACGATGATGTCGATGTGCAACAGATGCATGACAAAGTACAACCAACTCGAAACTTTTGAATCAAATGTTGAAAATATGGGTAATATCAATATTGTCCCATACGATCAATACGTGAAACAAAGTGAAAGTGAAGTTGTACCAAGTGATGCATCTTCTGCATCAACAACGACTATGTCTTTGATGAATACACCGCATGTGCTCCCTCGATGATTCCATAATTTTAACTAAATGCTTATAAGGAACGTGTTGCTATTTATGAACAACGTGCAAAATTTGAGTCGACCACCGTGAGCAGGAAATGGATGTCCAAGTGAGTACAAGAATTAGAAAAAGTAAGTTTAGAGAAGAAGTATTGAAACAAGAATTAAATTCCTTGCAAGAAAACTTTCTAAAACAAATAAACAAAACAAGAACTTCAAGAAAATGTGAAAATGCTTAAGCAAGAATTTAATGCAAAGGAATCAAAACTCTTGAGAGATTTTTCTAATCAAAACTTTGAAAACAAACTTGAAAACAAGTTGCACTTACAAGGAAACACCATTCGATCGCTCACATGGTCAACAAACATCGTGTCTTAAGCGATAAGCATAGCATTCCCTTGTAGAGGAACCAAACCAGAGGTAATCAAAAGGCTAGAAATGCTCATAAGGTGCTTTATGATGGGAATGAAGTCCTAAGCCTAGGCGTAAACCTAGTTGCGTTGAGTGCAATCGAGGAAGATAAGATATTAAATGAAATCACTAGGAAAAGATGAATAAGAAGCAAAATGATCCCAAATGCAAAGAGAAAACATAATCATCTCTCCTCATGATTACAAGAAGGAAAACCGATTTCTTGAACAAGTTTAAGCCTCGTGACTTTGTTGACTCCCAAACAAGTCTTCTCGAAAATGGATTTAGATAAGCGTAAAGTCAAAATATTGTAGAAACAAACCCTCCCTTCGAAAATGCCTAGAGCGACCGTGTATCCTCCTAATACACCAATGCATCTTGTACCTAGAACAATTGCCACTAAAAGCAAGACATTAATTAGCCAATACGTTATATTTCAACTATTTGTTGATTTTGAGAAAACTTGCAAGAAAAGGATCACACCCACGGTATAATCAAGGAGAAAGGGTTTTGAACAAATGAAAGAATGTTATTTAATCGAGGTCATGCCCTTCTTTAAACTTCTAAAAGATCACTTTGAGAGTCTTAAAAAGGGATAGAAACTGATATTAAGGGAATGGAAAAGGAATTTGATGGAATAATAGTTGAAATTAATGACTATGAGCGCTGCACTAAAATATAATGAGATTGAGAGAAAGAACCCGCATACATTAATAGAGAATCTTATTATCGAATGTGTTGCTCAAGATGTCTTTTTTCATCGCTTCAAATTGCTCTATTATCGCCCAAATTTCATGAACTATCTCGGCCCCGAAAGTCTCCCATGATCGTGTCATTGAGCTTGAAAAACTAATTCTAAACTAAATGAGAAAATTGAACTAGATGATCATGACAATTTGGTTAAACATTTTTCTAAACTAGAAGTTGAGTATTTTAATCTACAACTAAAATATCAACATCTCAAAGAAAATGTCAAAACTTCAAATATCAAGACATCTTCAGATGCTCCGAGTTTGATGCGCCAAATTAACAAACGAGATGAATGATTCATGCTCGGTGTAACACGATCGAAAAGTTGAAAGCCCAAATCTCTCAATTAAAGGGTCAAACGAACAATATGACAGCTCCCAAATGCCTCCTTCTTTAGATTCTCGAATTCTCAAACGCTTTCATCTTCAAAACCTAGTAAATGCTTTTACAAAAGGAAAACGAAAGTTTTCTAGAAGAGAATGAAAAGGTTAAACGTCATTTCAATGAGTTGTTTGAATCAATTAAAGTCACTCGTAACAAAAACAACGAACAAATAACTTCATTGCAAAAGGAAATTGAGAATCAAGAGTCGTAAAAGGAAAATGCCAATGATCAATGAGGAAAATGTTGTATCAAAGGTTCACTGTAATAAATTTGCTTTATCCGTGACATATGTCCCCTCACCTAAGGAACAACAAACTTTCCATTCAAACATATTTCTCATCCCTTAAGGATTGCTTAGAATGCTCATGCGTGAGATTGTTGAAGAGGATAAGCTAGAAACCTCATGATAATGCAATTGGACATGCATGCTTATATGCCAAACGATCTCAAGAAATCTTAGAATGTTTGATCACAATATGCCCAAAGACATTAGGTGAGAGAGTTAACCCTTGATTCCTTGTTCAATGCCTAAGGCCAAACATGACATGCACTCGATTCCCAATGGTTTGAATGTGAGGAGTAGTGTACCATTGAGTAGTTCGATTTTAGATCCACAATGCTAGGAAAGTGAACTCAAATGTGCCTTCTAGGAGTACTAATCTCAAGACTCTAGTGTTAAGAAAGTGAACCTTAGTGCACCAAGATGTAGTTCGATCCCAAAGACATCTAAACAGTGGTGCAAAGAGTAGTAAAACAAACTAATGTTCCCATTCCCTCTACAGAGTAATCAGTGACATTAAAGGAGCAGTCAAAGTCTCAAGACAATACAAGGAATGATAGGACCTCTCAAGCTAAGAATGTGCACCGGAAGAGAGAAGAACAATCTAGGAACCTTAAGTTTGAATCAAATAAAACGAATCGTGTTGATTCTAGTATTAGCCATAGGCGCATCAGAATTAATTCAATTCGATACTATTTGCAAACCTTGTAACCGATGATTGCTTGAATTTGCTTTCTAATCATGAATGTGATGTTAATGTTCGCCTAATGATGTTAATTGTCCAGCTTAATTCGTTAATGCTAAAATTCATGCTAAAAGGCTAAAAGGCAAAAGCGAAAGAGAGTTAGAAAACAATGGAAACCCACAGAAGAACATTCAGTTGTAATAGGCTTTTATTGATACCGTTGGTCATAAGACTAATCGATAATGCCCACTAGAAAATGGATGCCTACCGTAGAACTATTCCTTAAGAAGTGGTCACACTTTGTAAATAGGGCTAATACGCATACTAGTATTGCATCTATTCACAATGATTCCATTACCTCACCGTCGATATGAATGCTTCTATTTCGGCGGGTGTTCCAACTGTTACTACTAACCATATGGAACCCATTCGCATGGGGATCCCAATTATCCGCTATCCATTCTTGTCTGTGTTCAACCGCAGATCGCTCAAATCGTTCTCGTGGTACCGGACTCAGTCGCTCCAAGCATATGACCGAGACCGGTCACGGCCATGAACTTCGCGAGCAAATTCATCGGACTCGTTAGATTTGGTAATGATCATTTCGGTGCATATGGGTTATGGAGATTATGTTGTTGGTGATAGTGTCATCTCCAAAGTGTATTATGTGGAAGGTTTAGGTCATAACTGCTCTCGCTGGTCAATTCCGTGATTCTCGATCTAGAAGTAGCCTTCGTAAAACATACCGCTTTGTTAGAGATCTTAATGGTAAGGAACTGCTGAAAGGAACTCGTGGCTCAAACCTTTACACTATCTCTATCGATGACATGATGAGAGCTTCACCAACTCGCTTGTTATCAAAGGCTTCAAAACAAAGTCATGGTTATGGCATCGCTGCCTCAATCACTTGAACTTCGCACCATCAACGATCTTTCCGTAAAGGACTTAGTTGTAGGTTTACCTAGACTAAAGTATGAAAAGGATCATCTTTGTTCAAGATGTCAATTGGGAAAAGCAAGAAGTATGCCCATAAACCCAAACCTACTAACTCGTCACGTAAGTTCTTCATATGATTCATATGGATTTATGGGACCAATGAGGTGCAATATCTTTGGGAAGAAATATGTGTTAGTTGTGGTTGATGATTATTCTAGATTCACCGGGTCAAGTTCTTAGGACAAAGGATGAAACTCCCGATATCATCATCAAACTCATCAAACAATTTGCAGTGTTAGACTAAACAAACCGCCGTAATTATCGTAATGATAATGGAACCGAGTTTGTCAACAAACAACTTAGTGAATTCTATGAAAGCGTTGGAATCACCATCAAAGAAGTGTTCCACGAACCCTCAATGTAATCTGTAGTTGAAAGACTAAATCGCACTTTTGTTGAAGTCGCTAGAACAATGCCGATCTACTCAAAGGTTCCAATGTTTCTCTGGGTCAAGCAATCGCCATCGCATGCTACACTCAAAATCGCTCCTCGATTCACACCGCTCATGGAAAAACTCCATATGAACTTGTCCACAACAGAAAACCTAATCTATCTTTCCTTCGTGTTTTGGTGCCTTGTGCTATCCAACTAATGAGGTCAAGACTTGGGCAAACTTAGAGCTAAAGTCGACATTGGAGTATTTGTAGGATATGCACCAAACAAAAAGGGATACCGAATCTACAACAAAAGAACCCAAATATCATGGAAACAATTCACGCACGCTTGATGAGTCGACCGGTCAAATGGCTCCCGGACACTCCACTCAGACCCGCACTTCAAAACAAAGCCCTATTGGTTCATCCCTTGTTCCAAACTCCTCTCAAGAAACGCTTATATGTACCTCCATCTCAAGATGATGTAAAGAAATTGTTTGATCCAATGTTTGATGATCCGATGAGTCTACTACTAATGAGGTGCCGATCCCTACAACAGAGGATGCTCATATTCCGTTGAATGAAGTCAATCCATCTATTTCAATATCTCAGAAGTCATGAAGCACCTCGTCACGATCCTTCAAGATCATCAACAAATCATCATTCTTCAAATGTACATCATGGAAATGTTTCGCATCAATGATGAAGTTAATCCCTATGACTCTCAAGATGCTCCATTTGAAAACATATTTGCTACTCCCGAATCATCATCGTAACCATCTTCTTCGTGAGACATCGACTCGCCTACTTCAGCCTCAACAAATGCCACATGAACACCTCGTAAAATGGACTCACGATCATCCATTAGACAACATCATTGGAAATACCTCTCGTCTCAGATCAACCCTAAGCAACTCGCAACCGATGCCTTATGGTGCTTCTTCAACTCCGTACTATCTAAGATCGAACCAAAAGATGTTAAAACCGCTATGAATGAAGATAGTCGGTTCAATGCTATGCAAGATGAAATTCATGAGTTTGATCGCCTTGATGTATGGGAGTTAGTACCGCCCGATCGTGCTATGATTATAGCTCTAAAATGGATCTTCAAAGTAAAACTTGATGAGCATGGTGATGTGTTGAAGAACAAGGCCCGATTAGTTGCTAAAGGATATCGCCAAGAGGAGGGTATAGACTTTGAAGAATCTTTTGCTCCAGCTGTTCGAATCGAGGCAATCGTAATCTTTCTCGCTAATGCCGCTAGTAAGAACATGGTGGTATATCGATGGATGTAAAGACGGCATTTCTAAACGGAGATCTTAAAGAAGTCGCTCACGCCACCAACCCAAGGATTTGTGAATCAAGAGCATCCTACTCACGCTTATCGCTTGAAGAAGGCTCTTTACGGTTTAAAGCAAGCTCCAAGGGCATGGTATGATACACTATCAAAGTTTCTTCTATCAACCGATTCATCAAAGGAGCAATGATCCTACATTGTTCACCGTGAAGTCGCAAACATTTGATTCATGTTCAAATTTATGTTGATGATATTATTTTGCCTCGATCGACCCAATGGAATGTGATCGTTTTTCAAATGAAATGAGTTCAAAGTTTCAAATGTCAATGATGGGACAAATGTCATTTTTCTGGGATTACAAATTTCTCAAAGTCCCTGAGGCATTTTCATAAATCAATCTAAATATGCAACAGTAGATTTTAAAGAAATTTGATTTGATTCATGACCCCGCTGACACCCCATGATTAACCGAACCAAACTAGATGAGGACCTCTCGTGGATCATGATCGACCAAACGAAATATAGGAGTATGATTGATCCCTGATGTATCTCAACGCTAGTAGACCGCATATCTTGTTCTCTCGTGCATGTGTGCTAGATACCGTGCTGCCTACTAAAAAGCACCTTGAAGCGCTTAAACGGGTCTTTCGGTATCTCCAAGGAACCATCAATATGGGACTATGGTACCAAGGACACCGGTATGTCACTAACGGCCTATGCGTATGCCGATCATGCAAAGTTGTCAAGATACACGTCAAGCACGCCCTGAGGTGCTCGCTGGGTGATAAGCTTGGAGTCGGTCTTCAAAGAAGCAAATGAGTACTTCTATTTCCTCTACAGAGGTTGAATACATAGCCATGTCATCTTGTTGTGCTCAAATCTTATGGATGAGATCTCACTTATCCGACTATGGCTTTGAATTCAACAAAATCCTCTCAGATCGTGATAATAAAAGTGCTATTGCTCTCTCATGCAACAACGCTCAACACTCAAGAGCAAAGCATATCGACATTCGACATCATTTCATCGGGAACAAGTGGAAAAGGTGTGGTGGAACTATATTTTGTGAGGTCTCGAATATCGCTAGCTGACATCTTCACCAAAGCTCTTCCAAGAGAACGTTTTGAGTTTATTCTTCCACGCCTTGGTTTGAAAAGCCTTCAACCGAAACTCTCAAACGCCTTCGTGAGGAAGACGAGGAGTAAAGGTCTTTCTTCATCTATATCTTGTAAATAGTTATTCGAAAACAAAATAGAAAATTATAAAACTTTCAAAATCCATAAAATCAAAATTCAAAATTCTTCAAAAATATTGTCATTTTGTCATGTTTTTCACGGTTCGATAATATCTACGGTTTTGTGCTGTCATTCAAAGAATGACATGGGACTTTAGATGTTGTTCGAATCTTTAAAAAAAAAAAAAAAAAAAAAAAAAAAAAAAAAAAAATCAAAATATTTTGGGAGAAAGAGAAATGGTTTATTGTCATCTTCGTGCAATAACCCGGTTTTAAAGAAAGAACAGAGCCATGTTTTACCATGTTTTCAAATCCTATACTCGATTCTATAAACTCCTATCTCACGAAACTAAATGCTTTGAAAAATAACTCAATCTCTATTTTGATAATCATCGACTTATTTGTCAAAACCTCTATCTCTCAATCAACAACCCACGCTATTGATTGAGGGGAGAATGATTTCAATTAAATTAAAAAGTTATTTGACATTAAATTGTTTTCAAAAGATATACATGCATGTTTTATAAATGGAGTTTAAAGTCTTAAAATCCGATCCTTATCGGGCTCAAACGCTTTCACAATCATGTCACAATTCTCCTTAAAAGCTTTCAAAATCAATTTAATTTATACGAGATCACAAATCTCAAATGATTTGATAATTGTGATCGGGGAGAATGTGTGATTTAAATTAGATTTAAACCGATAATTAGGTAAATGGTTATAAACGGATGTACATGCTATCCCGCCCACATGTGACAAACGATTTCAAATTTTCAATGCACATGTCGAGGGGAGCATCTATCTTAAACATTTGATTTGAAACGTGATCATTCATCCTATCAGTGCAGTTCCTCTAGTATGTGCAAAACTCTTTTCAAACCTCGAGGCACATATTGAGGGGAGCAAATTCATGGAAACCTCATCCTTCCCTAAATGCTATACCTACTTGATCCGCTTGAGGAAGTGATGTTGATATCTTTAGAAAATGGTAATCAAAAGAAGTTAATTCTTTCTCTTGCCTCCGTGTGCAAAACATTTTCAAATACTTGATGCACATGTTGAGGGGAGTTCTCGTTCTAAAATATCAAAACAATTCGGTACAAAAAGCTTTGATAATATGTCACAAGTATCCTGAATTGATTTTCAAATGGTTTTCAATTGATCCAATGGCGTATGAACAATACCAAATAGACCGACCAACTTTACTTTATGTACGGTGATATAAGGATGATAAGGTTAGGTATTGGTTCCCATGATCCGCCGTAATCCGGAGGGATCTACCAGTGGACAATCCACTAGTTAGTGTAGAAGTCCTTAGGTATGATGATAAAAGGAGAAAATGAGATAAGGTAAGAGTGCGGACTAAGACCGAGCTAGTAATCGAATAAACCCAACAAGGTTCTAGCTATGAAGTCTCGTAAGCATCAAGGGGTTGAAGAATTAAAAAGAATTGAATGAGAAAGGTGAAAACAAATAGCCTCCATTTATTCAACCTTAGGCGTAAACCGGTTCACTTCATATGCTATCGATGGTCACATCGGTATTGAAGACAAGACGTCATGGACCCAAAGGACGACCGCACTTCAACTTTCCAAACCACTCAAGTTCCTCTTAAAAGGGCTTGTTTCATTCTCACGGGAACCGACATAATCTATCGATCGCCTCTTAGAGATGGTTGATATTGAAGAGAGACCTCTCCCAGTCTCCCAGACAGATCCAAATATGCACAAATTGAGTCTAGAGCCACGAGATCATCAATAAATCTCATTAGACACTTTCAATGAAGACTCTCGTTTCACACAATGTGGAAAGAGAGATTATATCTTGAGTCCCACGATTATCCTTGTGGTATTGCTGAACATCCGAGTGATGTGTTTACACATTCACAATGAAGATGGAAAGCCTCGAGCCAACATCAAACAAGCTCCTGGTAGGTGGCATGTGAGATCTATCATATAGATCAACCATGTGACAACCGAACAGAAACAATGGGGCGATTCAATCTTTGAATCAAACCCGTTCAGTTATGGATTGACGGATACCTTTGAAAACCGGTCTTTGTGCTTAAAACTCTTTTCTTTAGCACATCGATCAGATACTCATTTCTCAAACCAAAAGGTATTTTTATGATTGATAATTGATTTTCAATAAAACCTTCGTTGTATTGCAAAACAATTTCTATCGAGCAATACACGATTGTTTTTCAAATCTCTTTTCATCAATCGCTGAACTTAAAATTCACCGGGTTCACTCACTCCGTGTTGTCTTCTTTGAGATGTTCCGTTTGAGAACAACTAGAACAAATTGCAGAACCCCGTCAAGGAGATTCTTAGGAATCCCACCGATCACAGCAAGATTTGTATCGATCAATGGGGAACCGTGGGCCGTGTGTACTTCAATTCAACGAAGTGATCAAAGACACTTTCGTGCGATTTGTTACTAATCGTTGTATGTGCACGCCCGACGCTTGCGTACCGATCGTAATGAAGCGGTCAATCCACGTACCGCATGCTCACTTAACACATTCATCTCAAAAGAAATCATGATTAGTGCATCAATGACTCGATATTTTCACTCCATGCTTCGCTACGCCGCACGCCAATATCATGATTCAACAAATGCTTCCGCCACTCGATGAGAAGATATCATGATCCGTAATGTGAGCATGTCGGTCCCAAAGTCACAACATCACAAAATACCAACACCACAAAGGATGTGTCGAGATTGTTGATAGTGATGATCTCAAAAGATGGCTCAGAATTATTATCACGCGGATCAAGAAAGACCTCCACTTGGAATAACCAAACATGCAATGAGAAGAATCAATGACTACGAGCTTAGAGCAAAGGACTACATCAAGAATACTAGATCAATTGTTAATGTTATATCTATTTGTATTCTATGTAATTTTAGTACATGATTGAGGTGACCTCCTTGGGGAGATTGTTAGAATTAGAAATTCCCAGATTAAAGAGTCGGTCACCTCAAGTTTATGTAATCGCTAGAAAGCTCGAGTCGTAGTTCTTTAAGTTAAGTAGTAATTTAGTTAAGCAACACCGTGGAGCACCTGACGGGTCTTTACCCACTCAGATGCCCGATCCACACCCCAAAGTGTGGCGTTATGTAAGACTATAAATACCTCTACCTTCCAAGGTAGAGTTGGAGCTCATAATAATATCTTTCACTTTCTCTCACTAAGTTCCCTAAACCTCTAACTTTCTCTCTAGAATTCCATCTATATGCTACTTTGTGTTATGGTTTGATGTGTATGTGAAAAGTTATATCTTACAAATCTCGTGGCTCTAGACTCAATAGTGCACTTTGATTTTCCCGAGCAGAGACTAGGAGAGGTCTCCTTCTTCAATACCAAAGAATCTCTAAGAGAAAGCCGATAGTTTACGTAGGGTTCCCCGTGAGAATGAAACAAGCTTCGTTGAGAGAAACTTGAGTGGCTAAGAAGGTTTAGTGACATGCGCCACCGGGTCTATGACGACTTTAATCTTCAATACCGGCGGCCATCAAGTGACAACCAAGAGTATATGAATTGAACCTGTCATTCCTAAGTTGAATAACTGAGGGCTATTTCTTTTCACCCTTTCTTTGCATTTCTTTTAATTCTTCTAATTCTTCTTTCTCCTATTCCCATATTCTCCTTTTATAATCATACCTAAGGACTTCTAAGTACTAACTATTTGTGATGTCCTTGGTAGATCCCTCCGGCTCAAGGGATCATAGGACTTATTCCTAACCTTAGTCACCTTATAACCCATGACTAACCTATGTTGCCATAAAACCATTTTCTTGAAAATCTCTCAAAGCGCTTAGAATGAAAACATTTTTACCACCGTGAGAGTTTTATCTTTTGCGTAAATACTCCCCTCCACACGTGCTTAAGTGTTTAGACGTAACCGCACGGTGAGAGAAGAGCCACACTTTTGAATTGATCGACTCAAGATAGATAATCCCCATGAGACACAATTATGTTGCATAGTTAGAGAGGTACATTGACAACTTTTAGGTGAAAACTAACTCTAGTAACTACCTTGAAGGTGTGGACAAACCTCGAAAGGTTGTCAAACCCACAAAGTTCATGTCTATCAAGAGTTTCTAATAGGTACAATCTACTCTGGATAAGTCTAGAAGACAAATCTTTTCGATTTATGACTCGTAGCTCACAATTCATGGGTTAAGTCTTATCACACAAAGATTCAATAGCAAATCAACATATTTCTTATCACATTAATTTTCTCCCTCAAAATGGCATATAAATGTTATTTTTGATAACGCTTGATATTAAATATAACCATTTCGAGTTTTGTGGAAGATTTCCACGAAGAACATTTTGGTGAACAAAGATTTTAGCAAATACCCCCTCAACAAGTAATACTAACTTTGAGGTTTTGAAAACGTAAGGAAGTACTTGTTCTTTTGAGCAAAACTTTGAAAATGAAAGTTTTGATAAGTTTTACTCAAAAGTAAGAAGCTTTCCCCTTTTATAAGGATTGTGGCAATCGTTGCAACCACATGGTCCTTTCATTACAAGAACGGGTTGTACATCGTTATGTGCAGCACGCCATTGTCATTAAAATAATCACACATCCAAATCAATATTGAAAATGAAACAATGGGGGGTACCAGAGATTCTGTGTAGTCCAAGAATAACGCCAGAATGCGAACCGGGCGTTGATACTCGTGAGAGAAACTCGACTAACACCTACGAAGTTTCCAATGTTCGAATCGTCCTTTCTGCATAACCTTCATCAATCCGAGTGATGATCCTCTTAACATCCCTTTTCTCCTTAGAATTCCATCTCTTCTTCGATCCGATGCCTTCATGTATCTCCTTTAACCGATAAGCTAACCCATCCCCGACTTTCTTAAGTGTGCGATCTCCAAACTTATGAAGATCTCTACACGCCATCAAGCCATGGCGTAGTTCACTACGGTAAACAACTCCAAATGGTTTGGTCACGAGAGTGTATTGTGGAAGATGGTTGATGTCGTAAGTTCTAGCCGAGGTCCGCGTGAAGTTGACACGTGTTTGATATGACTCAACGGCAAGTTGCAAGTCTTCTACACGCCTCGGATCACTATGCTTCGGCGAATATGAGCATGGACTTGATGTATTCACATTGGATTTCACGAGAATAGTCTCATTCTTCCCTGCACTTTGGCAAGATACGATCTTCAATGTCGCTGAGAGAAAAATTCGAAGTCCACGTATTGTAAATCATAGTCCCTTTCGCCTTGTCTTTTGACCATGATTTTCTTGAGGAAAGTGTAATCCCATTTAGATGAGAGAGCTACATGCGTAACAACAACGATCCCTTTATCATCAGACACTTCATGTTTAGACCTTCAACCGGCAATTTTGTAGTAGATTCTTCGTGTTCCGCCAATGATGAATCCCATACATTGCATCGATGTCATATCGCTCCACTGCTGGCAAACATGCGGTAGCATTTTCCTTGATGGCTATACAGCTTGGAGTATATGGTCACGAGAACGGAAGTGTAAGTGATGTAGCGATTTCTTTGAACCATCGCTACTGTAGAAGAAATTCCGTGTCATTGTTGAAGAAGTAATGAATGGAATCTTAGGTTGATATGGTTAGCCAATCGCTGGTAGAGGTCCGTCCACCGGTGTAGTATGGAGCCTTGTCTTTTCGTGAAGTCAATGTTTGCTTTGTGGTTGAGCCAATCGATGTTGTTAGACATGGCTCGTGCTATGTTTTCAAGATGGTATTCAACTCGATAGCACTTTCCGAATCGCCTTCGAGCAACTGAAAATCTTCATTCTTGATACGTTTTAACTCTGACTTGGTCATCTTCTTCACCCGAAACTCCTCTTGAAGTAATTTAGTACACTCCAAAGTTTGACCTTCTACCATATTTTGATCATCAGTTATGGCGGGAGTAGCATCAACCAATGTAGAGAACCATTCATACTCGATGTCATCTTCGTCTAGCCATGAGACGACATCACCCTTTAGCGCCTTCTTCTTCTTCTTTGGCCCAGATGAGGATGCATGTTTCATTTCCGAGGCGGAGAGGGGGTTGTTGTTGGGGCTCGGGACTTCCTCATCGCCACCACCAAACTGTATTCAAATGATCACCGGCTTTCTCTGCAGTCTGGGTGCGACTCGTAGTCCCGAGGTTCGTCAACAGAGCGTGGTGAGATCTTCTTGCAGCTTGGAGTCCTTTCAAAGTGGAGGTGGCATAGAGGATGATTCACCGCTTTCTTCTTGCTTAGGCTCTTTATCTTTATCCTTATCTTCATCGCCTCTGGACGCTTAGGCCTTTCAAATTTGCTCCTTGCATGAAGTCTTGAGTTGATATTCCAGAGTGCCTCAAATAGTTTACTGGCCGAGGTGAAAGTTGCATCGCTGAGACATTTGTAGTACCACTTGGAAATCAACTCGCATCGTAGAGAACCGCAGCTCCATTGGATTGATTGTCATTGTTACCGGAGTGGATTGCATTGTTTGCTTGACCAATTTCATGAGATTCGATAGAGCCGTCTGCAAACATCTCCTTGTAACCTGTGAACAAAGGTTTAGTAGGAACTTGTGAGTATAGCCCTAATCATTTCGCTCAGCCCCTCGACATCACGTTACATGAACTTCCGATATACTCCTTTCACTTGACATCTTGTCTATCTCGTCATGTAGAAGATTGATACCGCCAACAGTTGATTTAGCTTTTGTTGGTTACGCTTTTCTTCCCGACTTGCTTGACAACATTGACAATCTTGGTTTTAGCCCGGATATCCAAGAGTCGCTTGGTTTCTTCACGATTTAGATGGGATCCGTTGTGCCTTTAGATGGTGGTAGTGAAGAGTGAGAAGACGAGTCCATGATGATGAGACACGAGGAGACTGTGGTCTTTCGGCTCGATGTTTCTTCCTTGAGCGTACTGGCTATCTAGAAGAAAATCATCATAATCAAGATCTTCAAGATTTGCACTTAGCCGTTTATTAGCCTTAGTATCGCCACCGTGAGTTTTCTCGCCTTTTCCATGTCCGGTTCCTCAAATTGTAGTTGATGGAATCCTATCTCGCTTTTGTTGTTGTTCGGTGGTGGTACCCGCCCTTATCGGTTGATTAACCGTGATCGAAACCGTGTGGCTTGAGTTCCACCACTTGATCTCCGGCCACGAGTTTGATCCAAGACGTAATTCATCGGCAAGATATTTGAGTCCGAGGTTCTTCAACTTTTTTGATAATCTCTTTCTCATCAAATGGTTCTTCTTCGTAACTTTCCTTATCATGCTCAAGCACAGAGTTTTCCCTTTACCTTTTCATTTTTGACCAGGAGGTTTAGCCATCGCTTGAGTGTCATCAATTGCGCCTGTGAGTAGGTGACCTCTTCGCCCCGATTCAGCCTCGCACCTTTCATCCAAGAGCTTTTGTTGCGTGTTCAGTCATGAATGGGAATAGAATGGCTTCCTTAGAGGGAACTTTCCTCGAGAGTATGTAACCTCTTGGGAAACTTTCTCCACTCTCCTGCTTGTAACACTCCCCTGACCGCCTCCCGGTTTTCCTAGTAGGAGTACCGAGGACTTTCCATCAAGAAAACCTACTTTGCCTTCATCAACCGCTACCGACACCTTTTCAGATGAATGGAGTTGTTTGACCGCCAGCTAGAAGGTGATCCGCAACACCGCACCTTGTTTCTTTGTTGTAGATTCCTTAAATCGACTATGAGTGTAGGCTCATACAACATGGAGTAATTGTTGGGGTCATTGAGTCTCGGGATATCGTGATTATACCCCAGAGCTCTTTAGATCAACAATTTAGTATATCCGATATATGGGATCTTGGAGCCAAGCTTTTCGAGGAAAGACATCATGTCGCACTATATCGTAGCTTCAACTTCAATATGTTTCATGTTGACCAAAGCCCAAAAGATCTGTAGTTCCATGAGCTCGATGCTCATAACCAATATCACGCCCGTAAACGGATTTGGTGATTATAATGTGAGGTTCTCCATGGCTAAGGAATATTCTTAAGATCCACGATGTATGCTTTGTGATTACTCTCAAGCTTCATTACAACCAATGTCGATCATGAGTTGCGTAACAACCTCTTCGCCAGTGGCATTGTATTCGGTTGGCTCAATGATAGGAATGAGAAGAACAACCATTAAGTCTCGCTGTGCGATGGTGACTTGTTTGTAGTCGAGCGCCACCGCCACAAAGATTTTGACCTTTGATCTTCGTGATTGTATGCCGTAATCCGTGAATGTAGATCTCCCAAGATCGTAGCGTAATCTGTGAGCATGTTCGATAAGGGTGATTCTTCGTAATGTCCACACTATTAAACAAGAAGATTCTCGGTACGTGAGACTATCAAAATCAACACGAAGGTTATTCTTTCCGATATTCATCTGATAGCCATTAGGGAAGATATCTTCAACGGTGAGAATGTTTAGTGCTTCCACATTTTGCATTCGAAAGGCCCATGTCATGATCCGAAGATATTTAGCCAAAATAACCAACATATCGAAGACATTACGCTTGTCAACAGCTGGTTTTATTGTCTATTATTTTAATGTGATATGTCGATGATTGTTACGAGTCCAATGTCACTTGTTAGTCGATAGTCCAAAGACGCCGTGATAAGTTTCGTGAGTTGTTAACTTTGAGTTTTAAAGTCCAAGTTTTCACTTATTTTCACAACTTATTAAACGCTTAAGCTTATTAGTGACATTTTGGTTTGCATGCTATGATTTATTTATTTACAAGTTCAGACGCCGTAATAATTCATAATTTTGGTTAACACTAGGCTTAGCGAGATTTTGCAAGCTTATGCGAAAAGGAGTGATTATACGCCAGAAACGTAAGCTTCATGCGAGGTTCTTGACTTACGCGTAAGAAATATTACGCGTAGGAAAAGAGGGCCTTATGCGTAAAGCTTACGCAGAAGCGATATGGAACCTTACACGTAAGGCTTACCGTAAGAGTGAACCTTATGCGAGAGAGGTCACACGATATCCTTCACAGATACGCCAGAGTCCCCATTGTAGAACCTTATGCGTGAAGGTTACGCCGAAGATTTCTTACAAGATAACATTCTCACGCCAGAAGGTGATCCTTATGCGAGATGTTCAAGTAACCTTGATTCCGAATTTTCACGATAGAAACTCAAATAAGTTTATCATAACACCAATATTAACACATATATTCAATCTTTATCAGCTCAAACCATGAATGCTCATTAAACAATTATGTGAGAAATGGTTTACAGAGACCTTAAAACCCTAAAGCTTAATTTCTACGAGTAAGCGTTCTAGCCATAGGAATTGCACAAAACTAGTTCTGGTAAGTCTAAGAAGCCAAATGGGTTGTTCTATCCAAGTTTTAACATCAAAATCTAAACGAATCACGAATACCCAAATATCAAGAACATAAACCCTAATTTTCAACATGCAATTAGTGTTTCTGAGTAGATTCTAAGCTTGGATATGGTCAATTCAACTTGTAATAAAATGATGATCAGAAACACAGATTTGTGGATGGATTTTTACGCGTAGGATTGAGTGGTTGAGTAATAAATGAGAAGAGTTAATGTGGTTAGGTGGAGTGTTTTGTTAAAATAACTTTGAAGTTTTGACATAATTAGTCCCTCCACCTTAACCATTTACAACCAATATCTATAACTTCCATTTTGGTTACCAAACTAGAGATATTTGGAAAGAAATTTGACGACACTCCCCCTCGACTTAAGAAATAATGAAATTTTATAAATTTTAGTCCGAGGAGTGTTAGTAAACCAGAATCAGAACCACCATAATTAAAGAAACAACCGGATGAGGTAACATGCAAGCTGTGGTTTTATGAAACCGAAAAATAATTGTTTTCCCCTCAACACTTGATCGAGAAAATACCTAATTTTGAAAGATTAAAGTGTTGACTAAGATTTGTACTTGCAATGTTAAAAGAAATAAAGATAGAAGAATATTTTGTTGTTTTATCGATTTTATATTTTTGTATTTTGGTTTTGAAAATATTTACAAAAGAGGTTTTGGTGTTTGACCGGTTTTAAGAATGTTTTAAAAGTTCATCCAGCCTCTCGAGTCAAACACCGTGATACCAATCCAAAGGACCAACTCATTAAACCTAGCAGTGAGCTAAGGCTTTGGTGAGGAGATATGCCAATTGGTATTCGCAGACCACAAAGTATAATTCAACATTACCCTTTCCATGTGCTCTTGATGAAATGATATCAAGATCGGCGATTTGATTTGAGTGTCAATGTCAGCACGAGATTGCAATAGCACTGATTGTCGCAGACATCGAGATTTTGTCAACACGTAACCATAGTCTTTGAGTTGTGTTCTCATCCAAATGACTTGAGCACAACATCGATACGGCTACATATTCACCTTTCCATGATGACAAGATGTACATCGCTTCTTCAATTGCCATGACACCGCTTTATCACCAAGAAATTGTAATGCTCCTCAAGTACTTTTCCGCGAGTCTAAGCATCCCGCTGATCGCCCTCAAAAGCTATTAGTTCAAAACCGTAATCCTTCTGATACCGATCCCCAAGTTAATGGTTCCTTGATGTATCTGGAGGATTCTTTAGCCTCGAGAGTGAGTTTCATTGGTCTCGATCGATAACCGGAGCAAAGATATACCAAAACACAATATCGTGCCTACTAGCCGTTAGATACATGAAAGACCCAATGATACTACGGTATTTAGGGTCCACCAATTTCCCATGTAAATCGCCTAGCTTCTGGTATGAGCTATTGTGGTATAGGTGTCATGCTTTGCATTACAAATTTTTAAGTTCAAGGCATATTTGACCGACTCAAGAAAATACCACGGGTGATTGATGAACTTGATTCCGAGAAAGATTGTGAGTTCACCCATCATTGACATTTCAAAATGTTTTGTCATTAGTTTTGCAAAAGCATTTGAGTATTTTAAATGTGTCGACCAAAAATGATGTCATCCACATAGATTTGAACGATTAGGATGCGAGCCCCGTGATATTGTATGAAAAGTGTAGGATCGACCAACCTTTGGTGAAATTATTGGCAATGAGGAAGGATGATAACTTATCGCACCACGCCTGGAGCTTATTTGAGACCGCATGAGCTTTGTTCGCTTGTAGACGTGGTTCGGAACTCGATCAACGAATCCTTCCGGCCGGTCGACATAGATCGCTTTTCAGCTGACCATTCGTAAAAGCGCTTTGACGTCCATCCGAAAGACCGTTATATTCATATGAGCCGAGAACGCTTTAAATATCCAAATTTTCAACACGAGCAACCGGAGCAAATGATTCTTCAAAATCAATACCTCTTCCCCGTTTATAACCCTTAGCCACCAGACGTGACTTATTTCTCGATTACGCTCCTTCAACATCCAATTTGTTTTTCCAATTCCATTTGAGACCAATGACGAGACCCTGTTGGTCTTTCAACCAATTCCCATACTTCAAGATGTTTGAATTGATTGAGTTCTTCTTGCATGGATTCAATCCAAATGTCTTTGTCATTGCATCTTTAATGTTTTAGGTTCGATTAGGTACAATGAGTGCATAAATGCAATGTTCACTATCTTGTGAAGACGTTGTCTCGCTACGACCGGTCGAGCCTGTTACCAATAATATTCTCAAGAGGATGGTCTTTTGTCCAACGATGTGTCGAGGGTTGATGTTGGTATATTGTGCGATTTTGAGGATTCAAATGGCTTGTAGATGATTCCGCAACATCAAAAAGCAGCTTCATTAGCAAACGGGTCAAGAATGCATTTGGATCAAAATCTGCAGTGGGGTACTTGATTGTTCGTAACATCATCACCGGTTCGGTCATTGGAAGCGCTTGTTCAACCGTTGTTGTAGAGTCAACTAGTGGTGCTTCTTCAACAGAGTTGTTGTGCAGGTGTATCGTATTGGAATATGATCAGTTGAGCAATGAAACATTGGATACACCAAGCATCGCTCATCAATGTCATCACTAAACAACGGAGCAAATAGCTTTTCCATTTGTTGACGAGTGTCGGGGCTTGGTTTAGCCGATGATGGGGTTTGAGGAAGTTTAAACGTTGTGACCGGGTTCCAAGTCGTTATGCTCGTAAGCCATTCATGAAGCTCATCGAATTTGCATGAATCGCTTCCATAATTGCTTTGTACGACGATTCCGCATCCGAAACCCTTAGAATTTTCACAATATCCTATAAAGACTCCAATGTCATCTTTGGCTTTGAGCTACTAAAGTCATCACGATCATTATTCGGATAACAAAGGGATCCAAATACATGAAAGTTTTGAGGTTCGTTTATCGCTATGAATAAGCTCATAAGGTGTTTTGTTGTGGCACTTGGTAATCATTGATCGATTCTCGAGTGTAGCATGCGCTGACACGGATTCAAATTCTATAAGTAATCCGTAAGTTTAGCATTAAGTAACATCGTTTTGCAACTTCCACTAACGTGCGCTTCGCTTTCAACAACTCCATTTTTTATCTCGCGTACGTGCAATAGATGTTTGATGCTCAATTCCCACTTTCTCATAAAATTCTCAAGAGTTTGATTCACAAATTAAGTTCCTTTGTCTGCTCGATTTATCGGACCGTGTTCCGAGTCGAACTTGTATTTTTGTGAGAAAGGTGATGATAATCGTGGAGCTTGATCTTTGCTTCAAGAAAGTAGACCAAGTCCATCTTGTAGTCATCTACAATTACCAAGATGTGCGCTACCATTAATCTTCCGCACGCGATCGGGCCACGCAAACCATGTGAAGAAGATGAAGCACATGTCAGGAGTGTGTTCCACCTTCGAGGAAATGAGCATGAGTGCTTTCCTTGTTCACAAGTCGAGCATAGGTGATCTTTAGAATACCGAAATTGGGAGACCTTCAACTAGTTTATATCGAGCAAGGTTGGTTATGTTTTGAAAGTTTAGATGTGAGAGACGACGTGTGCCATAGCCAGGATTTTGTAGATGTAGCCTTAGAGAGTTGACAGATGGAGATGAAGCAATCATGTCTTGCATTGAGATTGTGTAAAGACTTGATGCGCTGACTGTACATAAGATCGCTTCCTTGTAGATCACGAATGATACAAGTTTTCTCCTAAAAGTAACTTCCAAATCTCCATCACAAAATTGACAGACCGATCAGAACACCCCAACCCGACAAGGGTAGAAGTGTCATATTCTCGTGTCATATCGTAACATACAAATAAAATATTTACAAACGGAAACCTTAAAATGAAGTATCAAATCATATAAACAATTCACCGACGAGGAATACAATATCCAAATGAAATATCAAAACAAAACTCTTCAAAGTAAGTCCAAATAATAAGGTAACTAGGGTTGGTCCACCCAGATAAACCAACTCTCACCCCATCAAAGCCCATCTTCAAATCTAAAACCCGCCAGAGAAAGAAATGCACGAGCTTAAAAGCCCAAGGAATGATATAACAAAACAAAAGCTAAATAAAAGCGTAAACGAAATGAACGAAGGAAACCGCTAACAAGGTCGCAGCCGAAAAGAGAACAATGAGTCAAGGAGGATCCCAGAACACACTTATACGTATATCCAAAGAATGATAACAAGGAGAATGAAGCAAAGCAAAGCATCAAGACCTATATACAAGCACATACAAGCCGTATATACAAGCATCAAACATAAGCAAGTATAGCGTATATCGATCCACACAACATATGAATGACATACAATCAATTCAGAACTCGTAATACATACAAATCAAACAAAATCTAAAGGCAAGCGGAAGCAATTAGTTAATAGGTGAGCATGGAAATTCACATGTGTCAAAACCCTTAGTTGAAAGCATAACCAATATCATAATAAATGAAGTACTAATGAGAAGAATACATGGCAAATACACGAATAAGTAGGAATACGTATAAATATATAATTAAATGAATTAAAGACATAACAGGCAACTAAACAAATTAATGCCGACGTCACAAGTCAAACATTTACCCAATCAAACCGTAGTATAAACCGAAATGCAAACATGGCAGTCAACAACAAGCGATATAGGATACTATCGGATAATCATAGTCCACGAAATTAATCGAACGAAGTATACATGATAAATGTATAAAAACTATCGATTACACACTAGCATGGTCACCAGACAATTAGAGGGTCACATAACAAAGAGATCACATATAAATGTATGACAAAGCAGATAATCATATCGCAGCAGGAAATCAGAGTCATATAAAACATGCATAGCATAATCAAATCCAATAAACATATAATAACCCAGACGTGAATGGAACCATAGTCCAAGTAACGGAATGAAAGTGATGTATCAATGTAATGGAGTATCTATATCTTGGTAAAAGTGAATCATATAGGGTATTGAGTAATGAACAAGTAATACAGATTATGGTGCGTTGGGGAATACGAAAGGTACAATATAGGTTTCTCAAAAGTGTAAGTGGTTATCGTAAATCTACCGGAGTCTTAAACATATCATATCATATCATATCATAAGTAGCCATTGTATTCGGACGGGTGACCTCGGAATACCATACATAATAGAGGGAGACCTCAAGAATAAATGGAGTAGCTAGCTCCGGAATTGTAAGACGCTGATCGCACCCGACATCATTCACCATATATCATATCTATCAAAACAGATCGAATCCCTCAAACATATCATATCTAGATGCATCCATACGCCCCTAACATATCATAGTGGCCAAAATCATATACATATAGTGAGCTCATAATCATATCATATCATAATGGGGACGGTGTGTATCATCACCGTATTACACCGAGTCATGCCATTGGTGCATCAATGACACGATCATGTTACCTTCATGACTAGGAACACATATTTGGCTCTGTATCAAATCAAGGGTCAAAGCATAATCATATCATAAGGGTTCATATCAAAGGTTCAAGTCAAAGGTTCATATCGATTTCCATAACATAAGTTCATAATCGAGGTTCATAATCGATGGTTCATAATCATAAGGTTCATAATCGTAAGTTCATAATCATAACAAACGAATATCAAGGCGCAATGTAATCATATCAAAGGGGTTATGTCGGAATCATATCAAAAGGATCATAGCATAAGGAAATTATAGCTAAGGAATATCATAAGTGAAGTAAAGTTAAGGATCGAAAAGTTAAGTGAGAAATCCCTACCGAAAAGTGGATAGAATATCTCAGACTGCTCAAGTAAGTAAAATAGGAAAGTAAGGTCACACGATGAATCAACTCACGTCCCGAACCTATATGAATTTGATAACGCCCATAAGAAATGATTACACTGCTTTAGACGGCTTTCCATTTTTAGTGTGTTTCACTTTTAGCAAGTTTCCATATTTAGTAACTTTCTATTTTAAGTAGGTTTCCATAATTAGCGTGTTTCTATAATTAAGAAATCATAAGATTTACACCTCTCTGTGAAAACTCATCTTAGGTCGTAATATACCCTCCCTCATAATTGTTCCATACGAAGCCACCATACCATACAAGCCCTTCTTTCATTTATATTCGACATAATTTACTTCAAATGTACATGTTGTTTTTAACGTGATATTATTAAGATGAAATCATGCATGTCGCAGATTCCAAAGATTAAAATAAAACAGGTTTTATATCAAGTTAGTTTCTTCCAAATCCCATTCGACATGTTAACATTTTACATAGTGATTTCATGTTGTTCTTAGTCATCTTTTATGCGTTTGAAAATATGAGTACATGAGATTAAAAGTGGTCCCAACCCCATGACGTATCATCCAATAAGGCCCGATGTTTGGTCGAATCAAAGAAAGTAAAAAAGATTCCTTGTATAGTAAGAACATGGTCATTCCTATGATTCCTTGTATATTTTCATGCATACATGCATAGATTGTTTTTCAAGTGATATACTTATGATTTCATGATACGTAAAAGTTCTCAATCTTTATTTATCATTCAAGTGACATGATCATGCATGCATTTGACGAGGAACCCCACCACAAACAACACAAAGAAGAATGAAAATAAGGAGGCATAGGATACAATACCCTTGTGGTGTTCGAGACGAAACAACAACGGATGAACTAAGACCCAAAACCAAGCTTGCTTTGCTTGTAGAACCCCGGCAGAGCAGAACCTCGATGTAATTTAGAGCCCGTGAATACGCTTCCTATACGAACCACACACGATCACGACACCTCGAATTGATCACACGATCACCACACCTTTCTTGCTCAAAATTTCGGATGGAAAATGGAGGAGAAAATGAAGGTTTGTCGTCACTTTTGCAGAGAGAGAGGTAGGTTTCTTTAAGTGAGATTTTAAATTTTTAGAAGTAGGTTACAAGAGACTACATTTGCTTGATATAAGGAAGGGAGCGCCTAAGGTTGCTTAACAAAAAGGAAGAGAAATCTTGACCCAATCAATTTTATTAATTACCATTTAAAGGATTTATATTTAGTTTTTATTATTATTATATTTTCTTTTATTTAGGTATATGTAATTTGTAACATGTATAATACATAAAGTTGATTTAGCGAAGTCATGGTCGAGTTAAGTGCCAAACGAAATTAACGAGTTTTACGCATTTCACGACTATTACACTCGAGGGGCAAAATGGTCATTTAATACGTTAACGATTTTAGGTTTTACAACTCTTCCTCTAAGAGAAAATTTTCGCCCTTGAAAATTGAAGTCGCAGAGGTACACAAAGACGCATTTTTAGTTCAAGGCGCATTTAAAATTCATAATCTCACACAGATCATAACGATTTCGGTTCCCAAGCGTACAAAACTTATACATAGAAGATGTTGGTGAGAATCTTGCAAAGAGGTACAGAATTTCAAACGAACAAGAGGATCGACAAATAATGGATATAAGTCATAGTCCATTCACGTACCAACCCCATGCATTTCCCAAGACGTCGTATGATTTCAACAAGTTCAAATTATATGATCTCGGTATTATCACGGTGATCAGCCGTCATAATACTTGCATCACATAACAAGTCCTTATTGTCATCATATTCTGTCTCAGGTCATGACAAACCACATAACCAATATCATAACAAAACAGATAACATACAGATAACAAGTAACATACCAAAACAAGCCAGATTCATATACATACAACACATAACACATCAACCAACTTACCATACCACAAAAGAGAGAAGGCCACCAACTAGCTCGAAAGGGTTCCTCATAACTCATTACTGACGATCCAAAAGAAAAGCTGAGATATTAACAAAATACCAAACGATAAAGCTTCACGATTCAAACCGAGTTCAACAAATCAAGAAAAGCAATACCGATCGTAATCACTTAACAGATATCAAACCGCCTCAAATCATGTGAAAGTAGAAACGATGACAACGAATAGAGTAACACAGTCGCTCCAATCATGTGAAGTAGATGAATCTCCTCACCACCAGTTGAATCTTGTCTTCGCCTTGCATCTTTGGTTGATCCGTCCGACCCTCCAAAGAAAGATCCCGATGTCTCCAAAGACCACGGCAACAAAAGTGGCTTCGCTACACGAACCTCTCCACTGTGGATCAGCAAAGAACGCTGGCTCGGCACCATCATCTTCGCTCTACGGGTAGTCTCCATCTAACGATCAACAAACGGATGTGCGAAATTAAAATAGCAAAATCAAAAACAAAGAGAAGGCCAAATCAATGAAGACAAAAGAATATCGAAGTCAAATCCGAACAAGAATCAAAAGGAATCCGAAGAGATCAGAACATACTGAAGCCTAATGTCTACCCAAATCCTCACAGTCAATCCTAAGGTCAAGAAGACGAAACCTTATCTCTGATACCATAATTGTAACACCCCAACCCGACAAGGGTAGAAGTGTCACATTCGTGTCATATCGTAACATACAAATAAAATATTTACAAACGGAAACCTTAAAATGAAGTATCAAATCATATAAACAATTCAATGACGAGGAATACAATATCCAAATGAAATATCAAAACAAAACTCTTTAAAGTAAGTCCAAATAATAAGGTAACTAGGGTTGGTCCACCAGATAATCCAACTCTCACCCATCAAAGCCCATTTTCAAATCTAAAACCCGCCGCAGAAAAGAAATGCTACCGAGCTTAAAAAGCCCAAAGGAATGATATAACAAAACAAAAGCTAAATAAAAGCGTAAACGAAATGAACAAAGGAAATCGCTAACAAGGTCGCAAATAAAAGAGAACAATGAGTCAAGGAGGATCCCCGCAGAACACACTTATACGTATATCCAAAGAATGATAACAAGGAGAATGAAGCAAAGCAAAGCATCAAGACCTATATACAAGCACATACAAGCCGTATATACAAGCATCAAACATAAGCAAGCATAGCGTACATCGATCCACACAACATATGAATGACATACAATCAATTCAGAACTCAAGACATACAAATCAAACAAAATCTAAAGGCAAGCGGAAGCAATTAGTTAATAAGTGAGCATGGCAATTCACAGTCAAAACCCTTAGTTGAAAGCATAACCAAGATTATAACAATGAAGTACTAACAAAGAAGAACACATGGCAATACACGTAATAAGTAGGAATACAGATAAATATATAATTAAATAAATTAAAGACATAACAGGCAACTAAACAAATTAACAAGCCGACGTCAAGTCAAACATTTACCCAATCAAACCGTAGATAAACCGAAATGCAAACATGGCAGTCAACAACAAGCGATAAGGATACTATCGGATAATCATAGTCCACGAAATTAACTCGAACGGCATACATGATAAATGTATAAAAACTATCGACACACACTAGCATGGTCACCGTACAATTAGAGGGTCACATAACAAAGAGATCACATATAAATGATGACAAGAGATAATCATATCGCCGCAGGAAATCAAGAGTCATATAAAACATGAATAGCATAATCAAATCCAATAAACATATAATAACCTAAGACGTGAATGGAACCATAGTCCAAGTAACAGAATGAAAGTGTGATGATCAATGTAATGGAGTATCTATATCTTGGTAAAAGTGAATCATATAAGGGTATTGAGTAATGAACAAGTAATACAGATTATGGTGCTTGGGGAATACTAAGGTACAATATAGGTTTCTCAAAAGTGTAAGGGTTATCGTAAATCTACCCGAGCCCTAAACATATCATATCATATCATATCATAGCACCATTGTATTCTAGAGGGGCGACCTCTAATACCATACATAATAGGAGGGAGACCTCAAGAATAAATGGAGTAGCTAGTTCCGGAATTGTGAAGACGCGGATTGCACCCGACATCATTCACCATATATCATATCTATCAAACAGATCGAATCCCTCAAACACATCATATCTAGGATGCATCCATACGCCCGGAACATATCATAGTGGCCAAAATCATATACATATAGTGAGCCCATAATCATATCATATCATAATGGGACGTGTGTATCATCACCGACACACCGGAGTCATGCCATTGGTGCATCAATGACACGGCCATGTTACCTTCATGACTAGGAACACATATTTGGCTCCTGTATCAAACCAAGGGTCAAAGCATAATCATATCATAAGGGTTCATATCAAAGGTTCGTAAGTCAAAGGTTCATATCGATTTCCATAACATAAGTTCATAATCGAGGTTCATAATCGATGGTTCATAATCATAAGGTTCATAATCGTAAGTTCATAATCATAACAAACGAATATCAAGGCGAACAAAATCATATCAAAGGGGTTATGTCGGAATCATATCAAAAGGATCATAGCATAAGGAAATTATAGCTAAGGAATATCATAAGTGAAGTAAAGTTAAGGATCGAAAAGTTATGAGAAATCCCTACCCAAAGGGATAGAATATCGCACTCGCTCAAGCAAGCAAAATAGGAAAGTAAGGTCACACGATGAATCAATCCCGCCGTCCCGAACCTATATGAATTTGATAACGCCTATAAGAAACAAATTACCTGCTTTAGACGGCTTTCCATTTTTAGTGTGTTTCCACTTTTAGCAAGTTTCCATATTTAGTAACTTTCTATTTTAAGTAGGTTTCCATAATTAGCGTGTTTCTATAATTAAGAAATCATAAGATTTACACCTCTCTTGTGAAAACTCATCTTAGGTCGAATATACCCTCCCTCATAATTGTTCCATACGAAGCCACCATACCATACAAGCCCCTTCTTTCATTTATATTCTACATAATTTACTTCAAATGTACATGTTGTTTTAACGTGATATTATTAATATGAAATCATGCATGTCGCATTCCAAAGATTAAAATAAAACAAGTTTTATAATCGTTAGTTTCTTCCAAATCCCATTTGACATGTTAACATTTTACATAGTAATTTCATGTTGTTCTTAGTCATCTTTACGCGCTTGACAAATATGAGTACATCGATTAAAAGTGGTCCCAACCCCATGACGTATCATCCAATAAGGCCCGATGTTTGGTCGAATCAAAGAAAGTTAAAAAAAAATGATTCCTTGTATAGTAAGAACATGGTCATTCCTATGATTCCTTGTATATTTTCATGCATACATGCATAGATTGTTTTTCAAGTGATATACTTATGATTTCATGATACGTAAAAGTTCTCAATCTTTATTTATCATTCAAGTGACATGATCATGCATGCATTTGACGAGGAACCCCACGGCATAAACAACACAAAGAAGAATGAAAATAAGGAGGCATAGATACAATACCCTCGTGGTGTTCGAGACGAAACAACAACGGATGAACTAAGACCCAAAACCAAGCTTGCCTTGGCTTGTAGAACCCACGACAGAGCATAACCTCGATGTAATTTAGAGCCCGTGAATATGCTTCCTATACTAACCACACACGATCACGACACCTCGAATTGATCACACGATCACCACACCTTTCTTGCTCAAAATTTCGATGGAAAATGGAGGAGAAATGAAGGTTTGCGTCACTTTTGGTAGAGGAGAGGTAGGTTTTCTTTAGGTGAGATTTTAAATTTTAGAAGTAGGTTACAAGAGACTAAATTTGCTTGATATAAGGAAGGGAGCGTCTAAGGTTGCCGAACAAAAAGGAAGAGAATTTTGACCCAATCAATTTTATTAATTACCATTTAAAGGATTTATATTTAGTTTTTATTATTATTAGATTTTCTTTATTTAGGTATATGTAATTTGTAACATGTATAATACATAAAGTTGATTTAGCGTAAGTCATGGTCGAGTTAAGTCCCAAACGAAATTAACGAGTTTTACGATTTCACGACTATTACACTCGAGGGAAAATGGTCATTTAATACGTTAACGATTTTAGGGTTTTACACCGACAAAGCCAATGAACTTTGCAATATTGTTTGATAATGCTTAAGATTGCCTGTCATGTGTCGGAACATCCGCTATCAACAACCCAAAGGATGATCTCAGATCATCTCATTACACGATTTATACACGGATGGAATAGAAGTAGATGTGAACCCGGTGTTAGAGGGTTCCAAAGCAATATAGTAGAAATACACACATCAATGATTTTAGGCATCCATTTAAATCCTTGTGTATTATGTTTCCATTTCGCCATCTCCAACTAGTCTTTGCTTTAGTCTTAGTGAATGCACTAGTGGTACTATGTTCTTTGTAGGTGATAATGGAGCTACAGGACATCAATGCGTTCTTAGAATCTAAGGAGGCGGTTTACCAAGCACAAACTTAAAAGCATTAGTGGGCCTAGAGGTAATCCGCTTTTAGGATTCCTTAAACAAGACAAGATAGCTTTAGCAACACATTTATCATGACAATCGTAAAGCATACTTTTACGACAAGTAACACAAGAAGCTTTAGACCTAATATCAAAAGTACTTAAAGGTTCAAGATTTGTTACAACACTTTTTCCATTACATTTGTCGACGCAATATCTAAAATGGGTGCAACATGGGTCTTATTCAAAGTCCTAGGTGTTCTTCATCGCAAAGATTCTTGATTGTTCTTTTCTTAGGTCGCAACTTCCTATTCTTCCTTGTATTGCTCCTAGGTCGTGAAGTGCGGACGTTGGGAAAAGAGGCAACTATTCATGTTTCAAAGAGGGAAACACATTAGTATCTTGTGGTTTGTCAAGAGGGCATTCGAGGGTCACTTTTTCAAAGTGTTACATGTGCAAGTTTCTTAACGATGCTAGCTGAACTTGTTCATACTTTCCTAACATCTCTTAACTTAATGATAGTGTGCACAAAATCTTGATTTTCGTAATCTAAGATTTCGTAAAAATTCATGACTTCTTTAGTGTGTGCAAGATAATGATCAAGTTTGTTTGATGCTTCATCACGAGTTTGTTTAAGTAAATCAAATATGACACCATATTCCTTTTAACTTTTGCAAGTTCTTGTTCATATTTTGAGATTTGACATTTCAAAGATCGCGTTGTAATCATCCAGCTTGCTCAAATTTTGGATTAAAAGTTGTGGAATGCAACTGGTTGATTTTGTTTTGCAAAGCAAGTTCATGATTGTGACAATCTTTTGAAACCATTGAAGACGACGCTTTGCATATGAAAGCTCATTTAACAAATGCTCATTTTCAACTTTTAAAGACTCGATCCGATGCAAATTATTAGTATTCTCAACAATTTCAACAGAATCAACAAGATCAGCAGAGATATAATCAAATGCATATGACAAAGAATGCAACAACACAACATTATGGATATCAACACAGATAACATCTTCCAAGAGTCGATCAACATCTTTTCGTAACATCTTCTTTTTACGCTTTGTATTTTTAATTGATGTTTCGTTTGTTCAAAAACTCTTTTCATAAGTCCAAGCTCCTTGTGAAAATCCCTTTCCCAATATATAGCACAATTTTTCAAATTTCGACATGAGGTAAAATTCTTTTCTCAAGAATATCTCTTTGCACGCCGCAAGAGGCGATTGAAAATGTTCAATTTTTATTTCAAAATGAAATTCAATTTCACGCTCCAAAAGTTTGATGTCCGGGTGAATGTTTCAAAATATTTTATGACTTTACATTGTTTGGCTAATGGTTTTATTTCACTAAGTGAAGGTAAAGGACCATTAATTTGTACATTATTGGAAAGGGACCCTCGTAGTAGGTGTGATAACCCAAGGTGTGTTAGAAAATCTATTTGTGCAACGAAGTGACGGCTTTTGAATAGTTAAATGGTTTGTTATAAACAACATTTTCTAGTTTTGATCGACTCTCGCCTTCGCATCTAATTCCTCTTGACGGTTATATTCAACAACACTCATAATTGAATCATCAACTCTATGTTCTCGCATCAGAAACTTGAGATTTGGTTTGAATGCTCGCTTTGAAAACTTTGGTTTGTATTCAAGAAGATTCGTCCATATCCATTTGGATTTGGTTTGAAAGTAAACTTTTGAATCTGCAGATTGATTCACCATGTTTATAAACAACAGTTGAAACTCTTTGATTTTGTTTTGTAAGTTGACTATTTCCTCAAGATAGTCATCTATTCATTTCGTGGAATGCTTTTGTACTCGTGAGAACTTTGACAAGTTAACAACTCGTAATTGGATTTTTATTTTCCAAAGTAAGGCGTTAAGTTTTTTGTATGTTCATGTTTCATTGTTCTATTTGAGAAAACAAAGCATTCTTCGATGATGCTAGATCACGAATCTATCATTCTAAAGATTTTTCATTTTGGTTTGATTTAGCAAAAGCGACTTCAAAACCTTTTTCACGTTTTTCTTGAGTTTTGAAAAAATTAAGTTGTTGTTTTAAGCATTCAACATCCCCGTTAATAAAGGCATTTTACCGTAATTGCCGATTTAATGAACGACATTCATCCATTCGGGATTGTTGGTCTTTAAGTAAGAGATCAACATCTGGATTAGGCAAGGTTCAGCGTGTTCAACATGAGTCACAACATGATCATTATTCGATCTTCAAGTATAACTACGAGTCAATTTGAGTATCAAAGGTAACCATAAGGTCATCTTGATCGTCAAATTTAACTACGGGTCTAGTTGAGACTCGCCGAATGAGATGTGGATGGCTCATGTTGAACATTCTGAGCCTTGTCGGATTCTCGTTAGGAATTAGAAATTCCGGTATTAAAGAGTCTGGCACACCTCAAGTATATGTAATCGTTAGAAAGCTCGTAGTCGTAGTTCTTTTAAGTTAAGTAGTATTTAGTTTAGTAACACCGTGGAGGACTGGACAGTCTTTACCCACTCGATGCCCGATCCACACCCGATGTGTGGCAATTTATGTAAGACTATAAATACTCTACCTCCCAAGGTAGAGAGTTGGAGCTCATAATAAGATTTTTCTTTCTCTCACTAAAGTTCCCTAAACCTCTAACTTTCTCTAGAATTCTACTTATATGCCACCTTGTTGTTATGGTTTGATGTGTATGTGAAAAACTAATATCCAACAATTGGTATCAAGAGCCATGGTTAGATCATATCTTGCACATCTTTGGATTTCTAGTGGTTTTAGGTGGTTTTTGAGTTTGAAAAAGTTTAGTGGTTTTTGCATCATTTGGGTGATTTCTAGTGTTAAAGATTGGATTTTGATAGTACTTTTATGTTTAGAATCATCACAAGTGTTTAGGTTTTGATTTGGTAAGCTTGAATCATCGTGGTTGGGTAGTTTTTGGATTGAAAAGTGATGTTTTTGTGGTTTTCTTGCTAGCGACTTGACATTCGGACTTCATTCTTCGTAGCGACTTGCTTTGCAATTTCATGGCGAGTTACAGTTTTGGAGCTAGCGACTTAGATCTAGCGACATCAAAGACAAGTAGTGGACTCTCCACTACGGGTAGCGACTTGGTGGTAGCGACTTGGTCCAGTAGCTTAGTTGCTCTTTAGCGACTTGTATCTTTAGCGACTTGAGTAGCTTAATTGTCGCCAAAATTTTGCTAGCGACTTGAGGCTTAGCGAGTTACTACTAGCGACTTGCATTTGTCTAGCGACTTGGGACTCTAGCGACTTAGTGGTGTAGCGAATTAGGTGTTAGCGACTTGGTGCATTATCTTCTATCGACTTGGGTGATTGTTTACGGTTTCTCTTGATTTAGTAAAACCGTGAACGAATCTATTTCCCGTTTAATCATAGAGTTATAAAATCCCGTATAATGTTAAGATGTCTACCAACGCTCCTACTATCATCTCCACCGCTGCCGAGGATGTTCAAGTTCTTGGCTCGAGATACTGGCCCACCCATGCTTGACGGAACCGACTACGATTCTTGGGCTCAACGAATCGATTGTACCGCCTTGGAAAGGAAAATGGTGTCAACATTCTCAAATCAATTGATGAAGGACTGTATCGAGTTGAGACGACTAGAGATATACTTGATACTAATGAAGATGGAACTCCTATTTACGGAATGGACAGACCTAAAATGTATGATGAGCTTGATGATAAGGAGAAAAGAGATTCGATGCGATATCGTGGCTTCTAACATTGTTCTTCAAGGTCTTCCTAAAGACATCTACAAGTCGATCAATCACAACACAAGCAAAGGCGAGATGGGATAATGTCAAGATGCTTCTCTCGTGTTCGTAATTAACTATGGAAGACAGAGAATCACAACTCTATGACGAATTTGAACACTTCAAGATGAAGCCGGATGAGAGTGTCTATGAGTACTATGTGAGATTTCATAAGTTGGTGAATGACATGAGAACATCGAATGACTATGCCTAACATTCAACTCGAACTCAAAATTTGTGAACAACATGAATCCCGAATGGCACAAGTTTGTCACCGTGAAGCTCACTAAAGGATTGAAGAATACAAACTATGAGCAACTCTATGCCTTCCTCCTTTAGAATGAGAGACATGCTATGTTTGAAAATTGATTCTCAATCGCCTCAAAACCAACTGTGGAGAGACAAGCTCGCCTAATGACTCAACCGCCTTCTACTCAAACATCTAATCACAACCAAAGCTTCACAAGTCATACCTTGGGTAATGGTAATCACAAACTCATTCCCGATCCTATGTTCAAACAAGTCGATGCCGATGCACACGTGGTAACTTCATTAATCAACTAGCTCTTCCGATTAGTCAAAACATGAATTCTCTCCCACAAACCAACAACAACCTCGTAACAACATCTAACCCACACAATCAAGCTACGGTTAAACATGGAAGGATCTGGTGCAACCATCAGAAAGAGAGTATGATCGGGAAGAGGTGGAGTGGTAGAGGTTATGTTGGCAACCGTAATCGAGGAAGGAATGGTAACCAAGGTCAAGCTAAGCGATCAAATGTTATAACCGTGGTGGTGAGGACATTGCAAGAAACGCACATCTCCAAAGCGTCCACGAATCGCCGATTACTTCGAGATAAGATGTTGCTTGTACAAGCTCGACAATGGTGTTTGCTTTCTGGATGAAGAGGAATTGCCGTTTCTAGCTAAGGCAATGCCAAGACCTATGATGCGATGTGGATGAGCAAATTTATTCGGGAGATAGGTCACAATCATCAAAATGCCTTTCAAGTCGTGATTGTGATGCATACGACTGATGTGGATGATGGACCTACTAAGACACACAATTTTTATGGCTAGCATTTCTCCAATGGTTTCTCCCAAGGTCTCCTCTTCACCACAAGCTAGCCCTCCAAAGACAAACTCATCTCGTGAGGTACTAAAACTATACGATGATGTCGATGTGCAAAAGATGCATGACAAAGTACTATCAATCGAAACTAATGAATCAAATATTGAAAATATGGGTATACCGACATTGTCCCATATGATCAATATGTGAAACAAAGTGAAAGTAAAGATGTACCAAGTGATGCATCTTCCGCATCAACAATGACTATGTTTTTGATGAATACACCGCATGTGCCCCTCGATGATTCCGTAATTTCGAACTAAATGCCTATAAAGAACGTGTTGCTATTTATGAACAACGTGCAAAATTTGAGTTGACCACTCGTGAGCAGGTGAAATGGATGACCAAGTGCGTAAATATTAGAAAAGTTATTTTAGAGAAGAAGTATTGAAACAAGAATTAAATTCCTTGCAAGAAAACTTTCTAAAACAAATAAGCAAAACAAGAACTTCAAGAAAATGTGAAAATGCTTAAGCTAGAATTTAATGCAAAGGAATCAAAACTCTTGAGAGACTTTTCTAATCTGAAAACTTTGAAAACAAACTTGAAAACAAGTTGTACATACAAGGAAACACCATTCGATCGCTCACATGGTCACTAAACATAGAGTTCTAAGTGATAAGCATAGTGTTCCCATTATAGATAAACCCAACCCGAGTACGGAAAAATAGCAAAAGCGGCTCAAAGTGCGATCTATGATGGCAATGAGATTCTTAAACCTAGACAAAATCTAGTTGCTTGAGTGCACAGAGGATGATAAGAAACTAGATGAAATCACTAGGAAAAGATGAATAAGAAACTAAATGATCCTAAATGCAAAGAGAAAAAGTAATTATCACTCCTCATGACTACAAGAAGGAAAACCGGATTTCCTTGAACAAGTTTAAGCCTCGAGACATTGTTGACTCCCGAACAAGTCTTCGGAAATGGATTTAGATAAGCGAGTAAAGTCAGAATATTGTTGAAACAAACCTCCCTTTGAAAATGCCTAGAGCGATCGTGTATCCTCCTAATACACCAATGCATATTGTTCCTAGAACAATTGCCACTAAAAGCAAGACCTTAATTAGCCAATATGTTATATTTCAACTATTTGTTGATTTTGAGAAAACTTGCAAGAAAAGGATCACACCCAATCGGTATAACTCAAGGAGAAAGGGTTTTGAGCAAATGAAAGAATGTTATCTAACCGAGGTCATGCATTTCTTTAAACTTCTAAAGATCACTTTGAGAGTCTTAAAAAGGGATAGAAACCGATATCAAGGGAATGGAAAAGGAATTTGATGCAATGATAGTTGAAGTTAGTGACTATGAGCGAGCACTAAAATATAATGAGATTGAGAGGAAGAACTTGCATACATTGAATGAGACTCTTATTACCGAATGTGTTGCTCAAGATATGTTTTTACCGCTTCAAATTGCTCTATTAATGCTTCCAAATTTCATGAACTATCATTTGCCCTCGAAAGTCTCCCATGATCGTGTCATTGAGCTTGAAAAACTAATTCTAAACTAAACGAGAAAATTGAACCGATGATCACGACAATTTGTTAAACATTTTTCTAAACTAGAAGTTGAGCATTTTAATTTACAACTAAAATATCAACATCTTAAAGAAAATGTCAAAACTTCAAATATCAAGACATCATCGATGCTCCAGAGTTTGATGCGCTTTTCAAATTAACAAACGTGATGAATGATTCAAGCTCGAGCAACACGATCGTAAAGTCGAAAGCCCAAATCTCTCAATTAAAGGGCCAAACGAACAATATGACAGTTCCCAAATGCCTCCTCCTTTAGATTCTCGAAATTCTCAAACGTTTCATCTTCAAAACCTAGTAAATGCTTTACAAAAGGAAAAGAAAGTTTTCTAGAAGAAAATGAAAAGGTTAAACGTCATTTCAATGAGTTATTTGAATCAATTAAGGTCACTCAGAATAAAAATAACGAACAAATAGCTTCATTGCAAAAGGAAATTGAGAATCAAGAGTCGTAAAAGGGAAAATGCCAATGACCAATGGGGAGAATGGTGTATCAAAGGTTCACTCTTGAAATAAATATGCTTTGTCTGTGACATATGTCCCTCCTCACCTAAGGAACAACAAACTTGCTATTCAAACATACTTCTCATCTCTTAAGGATTGCTTAGAATGTCTGCGTGAGATTGTTGAAGAGGATAAGCTAGAGAAACCTCATGATAATGCAATTGGACATGCATGCTTATATGCCAAACGATCTCAAGAAATCTTAGAATGCATGATCACAATTTGCCCAAAGTCATTAGGTGAGAGAGTTAATCCTTTAATTCCATGCTCGATGCCTAATGCCAAGTATGATATACATTCGATTCCCAATGTTTTGAATGTGAACCGTAGTGTGCCTTTAAGTAGTTCAGATTCCGGATCATCAATGCTAAGAAAGAGAACTCAAGTGTGCCTTCTAGAGTACAAATCAGACTCTAGTTTTAAGAAAGTGAACCTTAGTGCACCTGCATATAGTTCGATCCCAAGACATCTAAACAGTGATGCAAAGAGTAGTTAAACCAACTAATGTTCCCATTCCTCTACAGAGTAATCAAAGTGACAATAAACGGAGCAGTCAAAGTCTCAAGACAATACAAGGAATGATAGGACCTCTCAAGCTAAGAATGCGACCGAAGAGAGGAGAAGAACAATCTAGGAACTTTAAGCTTGAATTGAATAAAACGAATCGTGTTGATTCTAGTATTAGCCATAGGTGTCAGAATTAATTCAATTCCGATACTATTTGCAAACCTTGTTCGATGTATGCTTAAATTCATCTCTAATCATGAATGTGGTGTTAATGTTCGCCTAATGATGTTAATTGTCCGCTTAATATTGCTAATGCTAAAATTCATGCTAAGAAGGCTAAAAGGCAAAACGAAAGAAAGTTAGAAAACAAAGGAAACCCACAGGAAGAACATTCAAGAAAATAGGCTTTTATTGGATACCGCTGGTCATAAGACTAATCGATAATGCCCACTAGAAAATGGATGCCTACCGGTAGAACTATTCCTTAAGAAGTGATCACACCGTGAATGGGGCCAATCTGAGACACTAGTATCGCATCTATTCACAATGATTCCATTGCCTCACTTTCGATATGAATGCTTCTATTTCGATGTGGGTGTTCCAACCATTGTAATTAACCAAATGGAACCCATTCTTGCATGGGGATCCCAATTATCCATCATCCATTCTTGTCTCGTGTTCAACTGCAGATCGCTCAAATCGCTCGTGGTACCGAACTCAGTCGCTCCAAGCATATGACCGAGACCGGTCATGCTCATGAACTTCGTGAGCAAATTCATCGGACCGTTAGATTCGGTAATGATAATTTCGATGCTATTATGGGTTATAGAGATTACGTTGTTGGTGATAGTGTCATCTCTAGAGTTTACTATGTGGAAGGTTTGGGTCATAATCTTCTCGTTAGTCAATTCGTGATTCTCGATCTAGAAGTAGCCTTCGAAAACATACCGCTTTGTTAGAGATCTTAATGGTAAGGAACTGTAAAAGGAACTCGTGGCTAAAATCTTTACACCATCTCTATCGATGACATGATGAGGGCTTCTCAACTCGCTTGTTATCAAAGGCTTCAAAAACAAAGTCATGGTTATGGCATCGTCGTCTCAATCACTTGAACTTCGGCACCATCAACGACCTTTCCGTAAAGGACTTAGTTGTAGGTTTACCTAGACTAAAGTATGAAAAGGATCATCTTTGTTCAAGATGCCAATTGGGTAAAAGCAAAATTTTGCCCACAAACACAAACCTACAATCTCAATTGTGTTCTTCATACCCTTCATATGGATTTGTGTGGACCAATGAGAGTGCGAACATCTTTGGTAAGAAATATGTGTTGGTTGTGGTTGATGATTACTCTAGATTCACCGGTCAAGTTCTTAAGGACAAAGGATGAAACTCCGATATCATCATCAAGCTCATCAAACAAATGCAGTTCGACTCAACAAAACAAATGAATTATCCGAGCAGACAATGGAACCGAGTTTGTTAACAAACAACTTAGTGACTTCTATGAAAGCATTGGAATCAGCCATCAAAGAAGTGTTCTCGAACTCCTCAATGTAACGGTGTAGTTGAAAGACGAATCGAACTCTTGTAGAAGCCGCTAGAACAATGCCGATTTACTCAAAGGTTCCAATGTTTCTCCTGGTCAAGCTATTGCCACCGCATGCTACACACAAAATCGTTCTCCGATTCACACTTTGCTCATGGAAAAACTCCATATGAACTTGTCCACAATAGAAAACCTAATCTCTTTCCTTCGTGTGTTTGGTGCATTGTGTTATCCAACTAATGAGGACAAGACTTAGGCAAACTTAGAGCTAAAGGTACATTGGAGTATTTGTAGGGTATGCTTCAAACAAAAAGGGATACCGAATCTACAACAAAAGAACCCGAAATATCATGGAAACAATTCACGTTACGCTTGATGAGTCGACCGGTCAAATGGCTCCCGGACACTCCACTGTGACCCGCACTTCAAAATAGTCCCATTGGTTCATCCCTAGTTCCAAACTCTTCTCAAGAAACTCCATATGTACCTCCATCCAAGATGATTTAAAGAAATTGTTTGATCCTATGTTTGATGAACTGTATGATTCAATTACTAATGAGGTGTTGATCCCTACAACAGAGGATGCTCATATTCCGTGAATGAAGTCAATCCTCTCGGTCTCAATATCTTTAAGTCAAGAAGCACCGCTCACGATCCTTCGCCTCATCAACAAATCATCATTCTTCAAATGTACATCATGGAAATGTTCCCGCATCAATGATGAAGTTAATCCCTTTAATACCCACAAGATGCTCCATTTGAAAACATATTTGCTCTCGAATCATCATCGAACCATCTTCTTCGTGAGACATCGACTCACCTACCTCGGTCCCTCAACTACCGCCACATGAACACCTCGTAAAATGGACTCACGATCATCCATTAGACAACATCATTGGAAATCCTCTCGTCTCCGTATCAACCCGGAAACAACTTGCAACCGATGCCTTATGGTGCTTCTTCAACTCCGTACTATCTAAGATCGAACTAAAAGATGTTAAAACCGCCATGAATGAAGATAGCTGGTTCAATGCCATGCAAGATGAAATTCATGAGTTTGATCGACTTGATGTATGGGAGTTAGTACCGCCCGATCGTATATGATTATTGCTCTTAAATGGATCTTCAAAGTGAAACTTGATGAGCATGGTGATGTGTTGAAGAACAAGGCTCAATTAGTTGCTAAAGGATACCGTCAAGAGGAGGGTATTGACTTTGAAGAATCTTTTGCTCCAGCTTGTTCGAATTGAGGCAATCGTAATCTTTCTCGCTAATGTCGCTAGTAAGAACATGGTAGTCTATCGATGGATGTGAAGACGGCATTTACGAACGGAGATCTTAAAGAAGTCGCTCACGCCGCCCAACCCAAGGATTTGTGAATCAAGAGCATCCTACTCACGCTTATCGCTTGAAGAAGGCTCTTTATGGTTTAAAGCAAGCTCCAAGGGCATGGTATGATACATCACAAAGTTTCTTCTATCAACCGGATTCAAAGAAGGAGCAGTTGATCCTACATTGTTCACCAGAAGTCGTGCAAACATTTAATTCATGTTCAAATTTATGTTGATGATATTATTTTGCCTCGATGCACCCAATGGAATGTGATCGTTTTCAATGAAATGAGTTCAAAATTTCAAATGTCAATGATGGGACAAATGTCATTTTTCTTGGTTTACAAATTTCACAAAGTCCCGAGGCATTTTCATAAATCAATCTAAATTTGCAATGAGATCTTAAAGAAATTTGGATTTGATTCAAGTGACCTCGTTGACACCCCCATGATTGACCGAACCAAACTAGATGAGGACCACTCAGGATCATGATTGACCAAACGAAATATCGTAGTATGATTGATCCCCGATGTACCTCACGCTAGTGACCGTACATCTTGTTCACCGTTTGCATGTGTGCTAGATACCGTGCTAAGCCTACTAAAAGGCACCTTGAAGCGCTTAAACGGGTCTTCGGTATCCAAGGAACCATCAATATGGGTCTTTGCACCAAGGACACCGGTATGTCACTAACGGCCTATGCAGATGCCGATCATGCAGATGTCAAGATACACGCCGAAGCACGCCCGAGGTGCTCGATTTTGGGTGATAAGCTTGTGAGCTAGTCTTCAAAGAAGCAAATGAGTACTTATATTTCCTCTCTGAGGTCGAATACATAGCCATGTCATCCTGTTGTGCTCAAATCTTATGGATGAGATCTCAATTATCCGACTATGGCTTTGTATTCAACAAAATCCTCTGATCTTGATAATAAAAGTGCTATTGCTCTCTCATGCAATAATGTTCAACACTCAAGAGCAAAGCATATCGACATTCGACATCATTTCATCGTGAACAAGTTGAAAAAGGTGTGGTGGAACTCTATTTTGTGAGGTCCGAATACCGCTTAGTCGACATCTTCACCAAAGCTCTTCCAAGAGAACGCTTTGAGTTTATTCTTCCACATCTTGGCTTGAAAAGCCTTCAACCTCAAAACACTCAAACGTTTTTAGGAGGAAGACGAAGAGTAAAGGTCTATCTTCATCTATCTCTTGTTTATATCTATTCAAAATCAAATAGAAAAATATAAAACTTTCAAAATCCATAAAAATTGAAAATTCAAAAATCTTCAAAAAATATTGTCATTTTGTCATGTTTCTCTCGATTCGATAATATCTACGGTCTTGATGTTTTCATTCAAAGAATGACACGGGACTTTAGATGTTGTTCGAATTTTATATATATAAAAAAATCAAAAAAAAAAAAAAAAAAAACAAAAATATTTTTGGGAGAAAGAGAAACAATGGTTTATTGTCATTTTCAGCAATAACCGGTTTTAAAAGAAAGAACAGAGCCATGTTTTACCATGTTGTCAAATTCCATGCTCGATTCTATAAACATTTATCTGCGAAAACTAACCGCTTTGAAAAATAACTCGGTCTCTATTTTTGATAATCATCGGACTTATTTGCAAAATCTATCTCTCAATCAACAACCTATGTCATTGATTGAGGGGAGAATGATTTCAATTAAATTAAAAGTTATTTGGCATTAAATTGTTTTCAAAAGATATACATGCATGTTTTATCAATGGAGTTTAAAGTCTTAAAATCCGATCCTTATCGCTTAAAACGCTTTCATAATCAAGTCACAATTCCTTAAAAACCTTCAAAATCAATTTAAATCTATAAGAGATCACAAATCTCAAATGATTTGATAATTGTGATCGGGGGAGAATGTGTGATTTAAATTGGATTTAAACTGATAATTCGGTAAATGGTTTTATAAGGATGTACATGTTGTCCTTCCCACATGTGACAAACGATTTCAAATTTTCAATGCACATGTTGAGGGGGAGCATCTATCTTAAACCTATGATTTGAAACGTGATCATTTATCCCAATGTGCAGGTTCCCTCTAGTATGTGCAAAACTCTTTTCTAATCTCGAGGCACATATTGAGGGGGAGCAAATTTATGGAAACCTCATCCTTCCCTGAAATGCTTTATCTTCTTGATTTGACTGGGAAGTGATGTTGATATCTTTAGAAAATGGTAATCAAAGAAATAAATTCTTCCTCTTGCCTCCAGTGTGCAAAACGATTTCAAACATTTGATGCACATGTTGAGGGGAGCACTGTTCTAAAACTATCAAAAACAATTCGAGGCACAAAATGTTTTGATAATATATCACAAGTATCCGGATTGATTTTCAAATGGTTTTCAATTGGTTCCAATGGCGTATGAACAATACCAAATTGACCGACCAACTTTACTTTATGTACGGTGATATAAGGATGATAAGGTTAGGTATGTGTTCCCATGATCCGCCAGAACGGAGGGATCTACCCAGGACAATCCACTAGTTAGTATAGAGTCCTTAGGTATGATGATAAAAGGAGAAAAGTGAGATATGGAAAGAGTGCGGATGAAATAGAGCAAGCATCGGAACAAACCCAACAAGGTTCTTGCTATGAAGTCTCAGTAGCATCGGAAGGGTTGAAGAATTAAAAAGAATTGAATGAGGAAAGGGTGAAAACAAATAGCCTCCATTTATTCAACCTTAGGGCGTAAACCGGTTCAATTCATATGCTCTTGATGGTAACATCGGTATTGAAGACAAGACGTCATGGACCCAAAGGACGCACTACACTTCAACTTTCCAAACCACTCAAGTTCCTCTTAAAAGGACTTGTTTCATTCTCACGGGAACCGACATTATCTATCGACTTTCTTTAGAGATGGTTGATATTGAAGAAGGAGACCCTCTCCCTAGTCTCCAGCACGGGATCCAAATATGCACAAATTGAGTCTAGAGCCACGAGATCATCAATAAATATCATTAGGACACTTTCAATGAAGACTCTCTTTCACACAATGTGGAAAGAGAGATTATATCTTGAGTCCCACGCATTATCCTTGTGGTATTGCTGTAACATCCGAGTGATGTGTATACATATTCACAATGAAGATGGAAAGCCTTCGAGCCAACATCAAACAAGCTCACGGTAGGTGGCATGTGAGATCCATTGTATGGATCAACCATGTGACAACCGAATGTAAACAATGGGCGATTCAATCTCTTGAATCAATCACGGTTCATGTTATGGATTGACGGATACCTTTGAAAAACCGTCGTTGTGCTTAAAACTCTTTTCTTTAGCACATCGACCGTGTACTCATTTTTCAAACCAAAAGGTGTTTTTATGATTGATAATTGAGTTTCAATAAAACATTCGTTGTATTGCAAAAACAATTTCTATTGAGCAATACACGATTGTTTTCAAATCTCTTTTCATCAATCGGTGAACTTAAAATTACCGGTTCACTCACTCCGTGTTGTCTTCTTTGAGATGTTCGGTTTGAGAACAAATAGAGCAACAAGCGAAACCACACAAGGAAATTCTTGAATTATACCCGATCACAGGCGATATGTACCGATCAACGGGGAACCGGGGGCGTGTACTCAATTCAACGAAGTGATCAAAGACACTTTCGTGCGATTTATTGCTAATCACTTGGCGTGTGTACACCCGACGCTTGCGTACCGATCGAATGAAGCGGTCAATCCATAGCCGCATGCTCACTTAACACATTCATCTAAAAGGAAATCATGATTAGTGCATCAATGACTCGATATTTTCACTCCATGCTTCGCTACTGCGCCAATATCATGATTCAACAAAGCTTCCGCTACTCCGATGAGAAGATATCATGATCCAAAATGTGAGCATGTCGGTCCTAAAGTCACAACATCACATAATACCAACACCACAAAGGATGTCTCGAGATTGTTGATAATGATGATCTCAAAAGATGGCTCAAATTTATTATCACGTGGATCAAGAAAGACCTCCACTTGGAGTAACCAAACATGCAATGTGAAGAAACAATGACTACGAGCTTAGAGCAAAGGACTACATCAAG